>JAYRBT010000054.1:8859617-8917931 GCA_036023395.1 Myiotriccus ornatus
CGCCGCGGCCGCGCCTCACGGCGGGTGCCGGGCCGCGGAGCTTGCCCGCAGCCTCCCCGCCGAGGCCGCGGGGCGGGGACAGGTGAACGCCGTTTGCCGTGAGCAGCTGTGCTGGAGGGGGAGGGAGGGGTCTCACCTTTATGGGGTGGGGGGGAGACATGGTCAGGGTGTCAGGTGCCCCGCCAGCAGCAGCTTGGTCCCCGCCCTGTTAACCTCGCGAATCAGTGTTAAGTGCAATTTTTTTGTTGGGTTGTTTGGTTTTGTTTTTTGTTTTTTGTTTTTTTTTTTTAATGGATAGCACAATTCTTGAAGGTGGTGTGGTTTTCTGTTGAAGGGGACATTGGTAACCGATTAGGTTTGCTGTAGCCATGTCAGGATCAGCCCCCGAGGAGCCTCAGACCATTCCTCAGAGCCCAGCTAGTGCTCCTGACCCCGCTCCCGTTGCTGTCGGACCTGGAGGCTCAAGTGACAGTTCCTTTGGTGAGCAAAACCTTGGCTTCGCCACCCCCGAGGCCAGCCTGGTGGAGATGATGGACATTGAGTACACCCAGCTGCAGCACATACTTTGCTCGCACACGGAGGCTCAGAGTAGTGAAGGTGAAGTGGAAGCCAGGCTCAGCGCTTTCTCCTCGCCTGGTCCCTCCGCAGACCCCCCTCTGCAGCAGCCCTCCCCCAGCACCAGTCAGGACGGGGGCTCGTCCAGCAGCTCTGGGAACCAGTCGGTCTGCCCAGTTACCTGCCAGTCAGGGTTACCTTGCGACAGCTATTGGCCGAGTTCTAACCCACACTTGGGCTATGCTGACTTGCAGGAGCTCAGAATGATGTTGCTTAGCGAGTCCAACCTCCCTCTGAACCAAAGAGAGAAAGCGCCCAACAGTAGCTCTGTAGAAGTCTCAGGATGCAGTGTAGTAAAAGCTAAACAGGGTGAAAATTTCTTGGGGGACAATAAAGAAAACATATTTGTTGAAAATTCGGCACTGGCACCAGAGCTTAGATCTAAACCTGCAGTCAGAGCTCGGTTGGAAGACAGATTCAACAGCAGCCCGACAGAAAACCCCAGATGTCAAGAACCCCAAGAATCTGGAGTAACTCTTAACAAGTGTGTTGCAATTACTTTATGTTGTTAAACTATGTATCGTATAGTTCAGAACTGATTTTCTAAGTGAAACCTAAGAACGGTACTTTTTTTTTTTAAATACATGAGAAGGATGGGTTGGGCTTTGTTAAACTGTGCCATCAAACGTGGATGCAACTCTGCTGAGCTCAGCTTAGGCCCCTCTGTGTATTGCATAAATGGTACAGCATGTAGTTCCAAAATTAATTACTTTACAGCTTTAATCTTTATAACGTGTACTGTAAATAAAGGCCAGAGAACAATGCCTAATTTTGCTAAAAGCAAAGTAGATTTTTGATCATAACAATAAGAGTGATTAATCAGTGTTACAATGTGGAGGCCTGACTATGGGGAAAACTTTGAGCAAAAATGTTGTTTTACAATCTAGCCCTGTAACTGTCTTAGTGTGCTGATAAATGTTTTACTGAGGTGTGAAGTGAGCTGTTATTGCACAGGATAAAATATCTTCTCAGCCAATTTTCCTTTTCTTTCTTTAGTCCCTGAAGTGGGCAATATGGCAATAACAGTGATTTCCGATTACAGTAAATGAAAATAGTTTCTTGGTGATAGTTACTAGAAAGACGTGTAGCTGTGCATTTTTCTGCACTCGATTTCAAGCAGTCAGCCTGGTATGTTTTCTGTTTGTTTGTTTTTGTTTTGAAGTTTAGTGACACTGATTCGCCAGCCATCGGAAGTGGTGGGTGTTCCTCTTCACCAGCAAGGGAACAGGTGTGCTGCACTTGGGAAAAATAAGGCTGCACCTGCCACACATTCCTTGCCCTTCACGTACCCGTTCTTTACCATGAATGCATGTTCTGCTGCTGGAAGTGCTAATCCTTCCCAAGCACAGGTAACTCCACTCTGCCCATGATAATATTAACTTCTTAGGTGTCAAATAATTGTGAAGGTTCAGGGTAAAGTGTCGCTGGCTTAGAATAGGGATGATTAGAATGATCTGTAATGCAATTCCTTTATTAGTTTTTTAAATATGCTCAAGTCAGTTGTGTGGCATTTGTAATTCTTGTAATTAGTAATTACCTGCATCCCAGTTATTAGTAGTAGACCATTAAATATCTCTTTTTCTGGAGTTTATCCATTTATCATCAGTTTTATCTTTGCAAGACAAGAAGGAGCCACTTAGTAGCATTTTCTACAGTTCCTTTCTAATTTATTCTAATGATAAAAATATTTCCCCCTCCACAGCTTGCAGTAACCTCTGAAGCAAAAGTGATAGAATGGCACTCAGAAATGTCAGACATATCCCCAAAATTCATCAGTCTGTCAAAATCCTATGGTTAAGTGTGGAAGTATTTGGGATTTATTCTCGCTAAAGAAGTAACTTAAGAAGTTAACATATATCAAAGTAGCTGGGTTTTGTTTCTTGGTTCTGGTTGTTTTGTTTTTGTTTTTTTTTTTTTGTTTGTTTGTTTGTTTTTTTAATATATATATATAGTCCTGTAAGTATTTCCTTTCTGAATTTCACAGACCTGTGGAACATCTTGCACTATTTTGGAAGCTGCCAAACATCAAGACCTTGGGTTACCCAAGACGTTCCCTTTCCTCTATCAGGAAGTTGAATCCACAAAACAGACAGTAGGTGCTATAAATAAAGCTTTGCCTGAGGAAGTTTGGATTAAAGTTGGAGGTAAATCATTTATCTTCTTTTCACTTAGCTTTCTCTTGGCCTTCACACCTACAGTTTTGTCCTGAATTTGTGTCTTTTCTGCAATGAGTATGATTTTAGTGGATGTAGGAGGTGAGGGTTTTATGGCAGAGATATGCTGTAGGCAGAAAAGTTCAACACCTGTTAGTTTAGCTATACTATCAAAATTGTTTACCACTTGTAGCTTGAAGTGAGGAAACTCAAGGTTACAAAGTACCTTTGAAAATCTGAGTCTTGGATAAGCAACTGGTTTCTTCAAAATTATAGAATCATTAAGGTGGGAAAAGACCTCCAAGATGATCAAGTCCAATCTTTGACCAAATACCACCAAACCACATGGCACAAAGTGGCACATTCTGCGACCCCAGAGCTGACACAGCAAATCCAGTCAGCACCAAACTAAAGGACATTTTAAGGATTGCCCCAAGTGCTCACCAGGCATGGTCTCAGTGGGCTCTCTGAGAAAATAGAAGCTATATGGATTTTGGAATAGCAAGCAGTGCCTTAGGGCTCCTGGAGGACTTGTAAGAGTCAGTCTAGGCTGGCAATAAAGCTTCAGGGATTATTCCACAGAAATAAAGCGACAAGAAAACCCCTCCATGATCACTATTTTCAGGTTAGTGGCAGGATTACAAATAGTTGGTTCTTTTCCTCTTTGTTTTTCCAATAAGACACCTTATGCAAGCAAGCTATAAACAGAAGTTGCAGCCGAATAAACCCCTTGGATCCAAACATGGATCGCAAACCTCTGGGTGAGATTCGAAATGCCCGTGACAACAGCCAGGGCAGCGGAGCTGCCCAGGGCCCCTGGCAGTCAGCACAGCCTGGCTCCAGCATGCAGGTCCCAAGTGGAACACAGGACGGGAGCGCTCAGCGCAGGGAACGACACAACCGCCTGGAGAGAGACAGAAGGTAATTCTGTGAGCAAAGCCTTTTGAAGCCCTAATACTGTGATAATCCAGAGTAAATGTCGGTGTGACATGTTTTGTGTTAGCTCCAAGGAAAAGCAAAGCAGGTGGTGAGGGTTTGTTTGGTATGTTTCGTTGTGGTTGCCTTTGTTGTGTTTCTACTCTTTAAACAGAGATTTCAAAACCTTTCACCCGTTCTATAAAGATAAGATAACTTGTGTGTAGCATGACCGATACACAAAGCTTGTAGCAAACAAAAAGAAGTCCGTGGCTGGTAGTTTTGTTTTTGTTTTTCCCTTCCCTCTGGCCCTGGGTGATAATCTCCAGTGTTTGCAGGCGCAGGATCCGGGTTTGTTGTGATGAGCTGAATCTCCTGGTTCCCTTCTGCACGATTGACACTGACAAGGCAACAACTTTGCAGTGGACAACTGCGTTCTTGAAGTACATTCAGGAAAGGCACGGCGACTCTCTGAAGCAGGTTTGAAATCTGATTTCATTTTTGGTCTTGTGGAAAATGTGAAATGTTTTAAGGCTATCATAACATAGTGTATAATGTATATGGAAAGCTTATTCTTGATGCTGTTTGTGAAGGACCCACCATATCCTTGAACCTTCCTTTAAATTTCTGGGTTTTTACTGGCTCAGTTCACTAGTGAGAAATGACAGGCTGTCCTCAGTCAGGGTTTTCCAATCAGATTTTGAAATCAGTATTTTTTTCTTTTAGCTACCCAGTTCCTGGGCATGATCCTATTTGGAAAACAATATTAGAATTAAAGTCCTCTTCAGTCATTCCTTCCCTTCTTCCTTTTCTCTATTTTTTTACCACCTTCACAGTCTTCTAGTTAGTTTTTATGAACTATTAGACCAGGGATGGATTTGCACCTACATGCCCACACTATCTCAGAGTGATTAAGTGTAAAGGGTTACATGTCCTAGAAGAAGCTCCCATGCTCTACACCAGTACTTCCAGCTCCAGAGTAATTCTGGCTCTGCCAAGAATTTTAAGACAGTACATAGAATGTGTATTGGAAAAGGTGCTTGTCTAGATCCTCATATGGCCCCTCAGCACTTCCTATTGAAGGGTTTTATTTTTCCAAAACACTAATGAAACAAAAACGTCCACAAGTAAACATCTACATTAAATGTAATTGTTATTTATTCTTTCCATTCTGATTTTTTTAGGAATTTGAGACTGTGTTCTGTGGTAAAACAGGCAGGAGACTAAAAATAGGAAGACCAGATTCATGTGTAATGTGCCCAGCGCAGGAAAACCGCACAGCTATGGAGACCAAATAGTCAGACCTGACCACCTTGAATTGTGTCACAATGGTCCAAACTGTATTTTATTCTTTCCATTTACACGCTGAATATGAATTGTGAAATGTAACTTGTAAATATATATAAATAGAGCTTTAAAGAAAATGTTCTTTATTGAAAATGGAAATGAAAGTTAGCTATCAGCAATGGAAACCAGTGCCCTGTTCAAGAGGCTTTGGGACCAGAAGCTACAAGAAAATGTCATGACAGCCAAGTATTTTTACCCTTTAGTTTTACAGAATTGTTTTGTCATCCTGCTTTGGGGGTTTATTTAATTGTTTGGTTTTGCTTTTTTTTAAAAAAAGATGATCCAGTACAGTTAGGCAGAGTTGTAGATCATCCATCTGTCCTGTTATTTGAATGGCTACATGTAAACATACTCTTCCAGTGCGAAAAGAACTGAAGTTACCATATTATAATTACCATTTTCCCATTTAAAATGTAAAGGTTATATTAATTATTTGAGCAAGTGCTTAGTTTCTAAACTGTGCATATTATGAATTTTCCATTTGCACACATATTTAACATACTCGGCCCCAAAGAGTATTATTTTTAATGTCTGTCACACAACTGTCCAACAAGTTCTTGTATTGTTACTTTAGACCAAGAGTGGTATATTGTAAACAGTAGATATTTAAATGCACAAACTATTTTTGTATTTAAAGAAAAATATGACACTTTGCTCATAGGCTTTGGAATATAGGACAGAAATAGAACAGTGTGTAAGCTAAGAGTGGCTTTATTAATTTTTTAAAATAGATGATGCTAGCAAGTTTTAAAGTATAAAAGAAGGTCTATGAAAATTAATACTGGTTTAAATCACGGATAAGGACAATTTTGCAGCAATTTATATCCAAACAATCCTAGTAAAACCAGTTCTGGAAAATGGAGTTCAGCTGAGTTAATTTGGTGTGTAAATGACACAACATCACAAAGAAAAGGTTAAAAAAAATCTCCTTTTATTTTTACAACAGTTCATACAGGTGGTTTTGGCTGGACTTTAGAAGAGCATCCTTTCTTACATGGGGTTCCATCACAGTTACTGTGCAAATAGCTTAAGTAGAGGTCATGGAAACGCTGTTACTTCATTTCCTTTATTATCATATGGAAATATACAGAAATTCTTCCCTCAAAATTAAAATATATACATTACACCTTTTGCAGAATTTGATTGCAAGAGGATTGCTCTTCACTTGTCTTGGCAAACATTTGAGGTGCAATCTGAAAATTGTTAAGTGACAGCATATATGTAAGTGGTGGTCGTTACTTTGGCCAGAAGGTTAAGATATTGAAATACAGGATATTTAAATGCATGATTTCCACTGATAGGAGAGGAAGTTTTGTGCCTGAGTACCTGAACAACGTCTGTCTTTGTGCACAAACCTGCAGAACTGAAGTCAGTGGCAGCAGCACCACCAAGGGATTCAATTGAAAAGGATCAAACTTTTACAGCAAGAAGTCGTGATCTTTAGTACATTGGGGGGGGGTGATGGTAAAAAAGGAACAATGCTTCCTCTTGCAGGACTCTTGAGCAAAGGAAGAAAGGAAAGGTGAGGTTGTGTAGCAGTAAAAATTCTGGAAAATAATTGAGGGGAGGAAAACACTCATAAAGCATCTTTAAATTAAAGTTTTCACCTGATGCTTTTTCTTTTTCATAGAACTGTGTCAAAGTCTCCACTTAATAGAACAGAAGGAGCATCTGTCCATTTAGCACTAGGAGGATTCTGTTTTCTTACAATGCACTGTTTATTTAAATATTCAGTCACTTCTTCACTTCTTGTACTGTTGGTTTATGATTTTTTGGAAGTTGATGCTGCAACAGCTCCCATGCAAGCCGACGTGTCACATATTCCTGGAGTTCCCTGAGCCCCAATAGTACCGGGAGTACCAGGATCCCCTGGCAGGCCGGGTTCACCCTGAGCCCCATCACGGCCGTTTTTAGTAATTCCAGGAACACCAGGGGGTCCTAAACAAGAAAGGGGGAAAGATTACATGAAGTATTTCCATCTCTTCTTTTTTTTTTATTTTTTATTTTATTTTATTTTTAATATATGTATATATGTGTTACTTTTAGAGACCTTAATATACTTTGAGTGTCTGTACATCACACTTGTTAATGGCCTGTTGAGTACAAGGTGTTTTCAATAAATTTACCCTGAATCTGGAGCCATGTGCATTGCATTTTTTTATCCCTGAATATCCTGGTCAAGGGATGTCCTGGCTGTGTGAGCTCACTTACTGTGACAGTAGGTGCAGTCACAACTGTCCCTCCTTCCTTGTCACCAGCTTGTTCCCCAGTGGGAGGCTGTGGCCTTCAGCAGCTTTGATTCACTGCACCTCCTCAAGTCAAGTTGTAATTAAGATTCTGAGTAACAGGAGTGGTGATGATAATCTACTGCCAGCAATATGCAGAGCTGTCCCTAAGAGCTGGACTCGATGATCCTTGGGGGTCCCTTCCAACTCAGAACATTCTGTGGTTCTTAAGCCTTTGCTTTAGTGATGGAGTGTTAAATTATTTGCACAGCCTTACCTTGAAGTCCTTGATCACCATCAGGCCCATCAATACCTTGACCAACAGGTCCTTTATCTCCCTTTTCACCAGTGTCACCTTGAATCATAAAACAGTTTTGACAGTGAGTCGTGCACTGGAACCAAGGACAGGAAGGGGAGGGAAAAGAGGAGCTAAAAATCCTCAGGACATTACTATATCTCTGCTTACAGGACATCCCCAAAGATGCCAACTCCCCTCTAGAACTCCATCGAGGCCTGATCTCTTTCCCCCCACTGCTGAATTTATTTTACAATTTATTTCAGTGGGCATTAAAGAGAAGCAGGTTGCTTTAGTCTTCACTTACCTCTGGGTCCAGGATCTCCAAGCTCTCCTGTCGGCCCTCTGTATCCAGGGGGACCACGAGGACCAGGATGCCCAACACTTCCCATTGCTCCAGGAGGACCTGGGGGCCCGGCTGGGCCAGGCCGACCCGTCATTCCAGGGGACAAGGGTTTCCTCAGATTAGCAGCTAATTGTGCAATTTGCTCTGAAAAACACAATTAAAAACTGCATGGACAACATCTCCACTCTTTGCTTGAGCAGATTTTCCTGCCACTGCCACACACTTACTGCTTCTGGCAGAAGGAAACATTGAGTCTCCTCTCAGCCCACCTGTAGCTTCTTTGGGGTTTTTTATACTCCACAGAGGGATATTTTCATCATGAATGGTTTTTAAGCCATTGATATTTCCTGTTTCCAAAATCACTTTAAATGACATCAAGTATTCTAACAAATGATGCTTAAATAATTGAAACAAGTCTTCTGAAGCAAACTTTCCGAGTTTAACCTCATCCCAAATGGGGGATGTAACCTCCAAATGCAGAACAGTAACTCTCAAGAAAGAAGGACACTCTGGGGGGCTCTGCTCCAAGGAGATGGGGGGCACTGAGGACAGAGAGGAGGTGGGACCTGAAGTTCTGAATGACACAGGTTAGGGCAGGCAGACACTCTCACAGCCTGTGCTGGCACAATACTTGTGTCAAAGCTTCTTTCAGTGCACTTTGTCTGTTGCCAAGATAAGTTATTGAAAAATACTAATTTTAGAACAATGAAAGACATCCCAGAAACAAGGTGACCTCCTGAATAATTTCCCTGCATTAAAGGTCAATGTATTTTTTCTTATCCAGACAGAAAACTAACAAATCTCAGGAGCTATATTATGTTCAGGATCTACTCATCTTCAGCTAATGTGGTAATTAAGTCAGTTTTCTCTCAGTGATACTCACCATTTATCATCTCCCCGCAGAGTTCTCTGATATGTTGTTCACTGGCCTCTTTGCCCTGCAATTAACAGAAGAATTTGTCCTTATACAAATCATGTTATATCAATAATCATCCCTGGCAGAAGCTTCAGGACACAAAATACATTTTCAGCAGCTCAGGAGGAAGCACAGGATCCCACATGGAGAGGAGTGGGTTCTTTCCCCTCTTCAAAAGGTGACAGCTTCAGTTCAGAACTGTCATACCAATGGCAGAGAATAATTTTAATGTTAGGCCAGATATTTAATCTGAGGCTTATTTGGCCTTACTTTTGCCTGCTGAAATGCAGGACCTTATTTTCTGAACATGCATCCAAACCCTACGATCCGTTTATTCACTTCACAGGCTCCCTGACTGTGCTCCAGAAGCACTTACAGGAGGTCCAGGTTTTCCCGTGATGCCAGGAACACCCTGCACCCCCTGATGGCCCATTGGCCCCGGGTGTCCTGGGATCCCCGGTGCTCCAGCTGTCCCATTGGGTCCTTGGGCACCTTTTGGACCAAGTTCTCCTCTTTTTCCTGGCTGTAACGAGATAGAAAAAGCAAAAACCACTGAAAAAAGAAGATATGATCCATTGTTTCCTCCTGGTCATTAGTTAAGCCTTTCTTCAGGTTTCCCTGACTGACCTGGCTGATTTGTACAATTCTTACATCCTATGGGTGGTTTTACACATAAACAGGAGTCTTTGATGCAGCAAAATTATCAAACACATTCCAGTATTTTGAATGCTACAGCTCCTATAGCATGACTGTGAGGAAAACATGTTCCTAGGGAATGGCACCAGAACTTCGTTTATTGACATATAACACTGAAAGATGCAATAGTCGTGTTTACTCCCAAACCTTTTGGGGTATGAGCCCTCGGCATCTGACACTTACCTCTCCTTTTTGGCCAGGGGGACCAAAGGGACCCTGTTAGAAAGAAAAGGGAAATAAGAAAGAATGTTCCATTCAGAAAATGCCCCTCTGAAGCCCAATCTCCCGAGCTGCAGGAAGATGTACAAGGCTTGGGTTGCCTTCTCCTTTTCACAGCAGGGTTGGAGACTTTGGATGATTAATTCTGACTGACCATATTGATACATGGTTTTCTAGACCAAACTGTTATCTGAGGAGTCAATCCTACTGAACTTGAGGACACCTACCAGCTCTCCTTTGTCACCTGGGAGGCCATCTGCTCCAGCAATGCCCTGAAAGGGAGAGACCAGAGTTAACACTGCACCTGCTGGTGCAGTGTTGTCGACAATGGGGCTCACTCTGAGACTGCTCTAGCAAGAGGAAGTTCTCTCTTGCCAAGGCTGATCTCCACAGTAGGTGGCACAAGGACTGGGTGCCCTTTGTGACAGGCTGGGACTTGCCTGAAAGGCTGAAGTCATACAGATGAGATCCCTGGTGGGGTGGCCATGAAAGACACCCACAGGCTGTCCTTGAACAGCGAATCTAAATTTCAGGTTCCCCAGCTCTGTATCTCACAGAAAACTCGAGTTTGCAGCCACAGCCAAATGTTCAGTGTCCATGTTCTTTAGGCTTCCTGAGCAGGGCCAACTGCAGAACATCTTCATCCCACCCTTAAACTGCAGTGATCATCACTTGGTGAGCATCCTCCCTCTCCCCTCTGTCTGGGGACTGTAAGGTGAGAGCGGCTAAAGCTCTGGTGACATCCCTTTTACCAGCCAGGACGAGGAGCATCAATTTGCTCATCGCCTCTGTTCAGCAGCAGCAATTTGAACATCACTGGGGGTGACACAAATCACTGCAATCTGCTGCCACCGGCCCCACGGGCAGCACTGCCCCTGGGGAACACAGAGCTGGCTTATTACACACCAATTAACGCAGACAATGAGCTTGTTATGGTGACTCGATGGCTTTCCAGAGGAAGTCATTTCGAGACAAACAGAGATTAGGTTGGTCTTTCCCTTAGCAACAAAACGGAGACCACACAGACACTGACACTGGTAAACAAAACCAGCAAGGCTTGCTAGAAAAGCCTTGTTTTCTGTAAAAACACGGTCATGCAGTAATGAAAGCCGTAGGTTTGATGAAAACTGGCTCACAAGCTCATTGCCGAGATTAAACCGACTATGGAAGTTGAGCAGCAACAAGTAAAAGATTAAATTAGTCCATTAGTGTGCCAGGCTTTGAGGTTAGGACAAAATCTTCCTCATCAGCCACAAGGAGTTCAAGGAAAAGCTGCACTTCTAAACTTAACTCAGGAGGAATGTAAGGTGAGGAGCTGTGCCTGAGGTTTGGGTTAAATGCCTCTGCTGACAACAGCACAAAAGTTATCACTTACCTGGTTACCTTTGGGACCAGGAACACCAATAGGACCCTGTGAATAAGAGAAAGAAGGGAAATGAGCTCAAACTGTTATTTTCCTGTGAGTTCCTGGTGTAGTCAGACACTCATTCAGCAAGGGGTTGGATTTACTCACAATATAAAATGGACAAGAGCAGTTTTGTACCACAAGGGCAAAAAGTCAGGATTGTTTTTCAAGGCTTCATTAGACTTCAGTTTTCGTGGGATTTAGAATTTGGTGCTCCTGAATATGAGACTCATGGAACAACACGGCCATAGAAATAAAATACATTTAGATGATGAACTGTTTATCACGCCAGGAATAGTCCAGGCAACCTGAAAAATCCTTCCAACTTTACCTACCTGGCATTCACAGACAGGACATGAGACATTTTCAGCCCTATTTGTATCTTTTTTGCTCCACAGAGCAGAGGCAACAAGGAGTTCAGGAAAACCCCACACATTTTCTTCTCTGCTGCAAAATCTACATGGGAAATTCACATCATTTTACCCTTCAAGCAGGATTCCTACAGCACATCCATCCATCTGGCATCTGCAAACTGATCCTTTTCTATTAACTAGATCTGGCTCAGCAGAACAGAATCTTCGAGGAGGACAAGCACACAGAACAAGGGCATGTCATTTTGCTCAAGTCAAGCACTAAGTTGAAAAAAAGGGGGTATTTCTATTAAAGAAAAATAACTCAGCAAAACAGACAATGGAACATAGAAATGCAGGAGTGGCTACAGCTATTTATAACTCCCATTTTATGTTTGCTGGTGACAAAGGCTATATATTCTTTTCTGAACATTATCATCTAGATTTATACCTTGGGTTTCACACAGTCCCAAGGCTCCATGAAAGTTTATGGCAATGAAACACAGTTCAGTCACCAAAGACCTTGTCCTGCCAGGAACAGTGCCTTAAAGAGAAGCTTACCCCAAAGGATTTTCATTCAAAACTGTGATTTACTGCAGTAGCAATTCCTAGGAGCAGAAACAAGTGACAGGAGTTTAGGACTGCCAGCTCCATGCCCTCGTGTGTGAGGCAGTTAAACACAACCAATGTTTTTGGCCAAGTATCACCAGATTATCTACATTATCACTAGATAGTGATGCCAGTAGAGAGCTGAGAGGGGCATTGCTGACATGCAGGTTTGTATTCCTGGACAGCCAGTCCAAAGACTGTGAAAAAGCCTGTCAGTACCTGTTAGCTCAGGCTTGAAGGGATTTTTTTATAGAAAAGCCACAGTTGATTTCAGGAGAGAGGGTTGGTGTAATTGTATCGATCCCTTGTTTGCAGTTCTCCTCTCTGTACGTGTCAGCACCAGCAGCAAAGCAAACCCAGGGCAGATCTGCTGGGCTCTTTGTGTGTGTGTCCCAGCAGTGCCATCACCCCCCTCAGCAAAGGCCACTTTTTAAGGCTATAAAAGCACATTCTGAGGTTTTAGGGTCTTCCCAGCCCAAATCTCGTGGTGATTGCTGGCACAGCCCTTGCTGCTGGCACCGACACCAGGGGGATTGGGTGGGCAGATGGAGGTTACTCTGAGCACCAGTCACATATATGAAGGTGGAAAGTCTCTATTATTATCCAAACCTGCTACACCCACTTTCCTGAAAGCTGCTAATGGGCTGGGGTGGCAAGAAACAATCATAGGTTGGAAAAGCTCTTGAAGATCATTGCATTCAACCATCAGCCCAGCACCACCACCACCTTCACCACTAAACTATGTCCTTAAGTGCCACATCCACACGTTGTTTGAACACTTCCAGGGATGGTAATTCCATCACTTCCCTCAGCAGCTTGCTCCAATGCTTTACAACCCTTTCTGTGAAAAAAATGTTCCTGATATCAAATCTAAACCTCCCCTGGCAACAACTCGAGGCCATTTCCTGTTGTTCTGAACAATCAACAATTACATCTTAGAGTCACTACACTGGACTTTGGAGCCAGAAAAAAAAAATCTAGATCATTTTTTATTGCTTTAAGCATAACATTTTCCCTCCTTCTGCTCAGAGCAGCTCCCTGGGTGCTCCGTGCAGGGGCCTCTTCCCCTCTGAACATTCATATTTTCACTGCAGCGAAGTCCTGAATGCAGCCAGAGCCCCACAGCTCCACAATAACCCTCCTGTTTCACACTTCCAGCTCACAGTCACTCCAAGAGGCCTTTTTAAACCTGCCTGGAGCCAGCACAGAAGGGCCATTGTAGAGCCCCCGTGGTCCTGCTGTGATTGCTTACACAGGAACTTCACCTTAAGGCTGGAGAGGAGGGAGCTGATGAACACACAGCTACTGTTCTCCTGCAAGCCCCCAACAAATGCTGTTCACTTTGCCCTGATGGCTTCTTTTAGATGAGAATGAATTATTTTAAATAAGAAGTCTCATTTATTCTGAGGTGGATGGCCAGGTGTGTTGCTGATCGGGAAGATCAGTCACTGAGCAAACTGTCACTTAAAAAAACCCCACACAAACCACCAGAAAGTCTAATCGAGTATCTGAGCAACAAAAATGCACAAATCAGCTCTCCTGTGCTCATGGGGAATGAGGCTTGGTGGAATCAGCATACAGAGCAGGGAAAAATCCCAAAGAACACCTATTCTGGCTAAGATGGGACCTGAAAGCCCTGTCTAAAAATAGTGGGAGTTCCTAAAGTGAAACAGAAACAAGGACAGGAACGGAAGAGACAGGACACACGAATCCTGTTACCTGCCATAGGGTCCATCCTGGGCACACAGCAACCTCAGAGAAGGGACTGGGACACCAAATGTACAAACCTGTTTGTGTTTGCTGGGGTGACATCAGCTACACCACGTTTTGGGCCCCCGTTACGCTCTGATTTCATGTCCCAAACAGGAATTAGTTACAGATGTCTTCTCCTTACCCTGTCACCTGCCTCTCCACGGATTCCAGTTGGACCAGGAAGGCCAGGTTCACCACTGGCACCTTTGGGACCCTGTTAGGGAAACAGCAAAAACCAAGCTGCAGCTTACAGTGCCAGGAAACCCTGTGTGCTTCAACACCCCAAAAGTTCACCCGTCTCCATAACACGTTCAAAAAGGTTATTTGTCCTGGATGTTCTCTCTCCTTTTCCCCCAGGACCTGGTGACCACCTGTGTTGGTTGGTACAGCTCACTCCAGCTTCTGTCCTGGTCCACAGGCAAGGTCAGGCACCTGCCAAGGTGCTCCAGCCTTTGGCCTGGGCCTTTCACTAATGAATCAGACCTGTGATGCTCTCTGAAGGCAGCACCACATGCCAGTGTCAGCGGGGAATGGAGCATGGAGGTCCCACTCCCTTGGACAGAGGAGGGAAAAATATGGGAGTCCTCAGTGCAGCACAGAGGAGGAGCAAATACAGGCTGAGAGTGGCCCAGACCAAGGAGAAGCTGAGGTGTCTTTACATAGGTCAAACTTGAAAAATCACAAAACAATTTGGGTTGGAAAGCTCAGCTTGTTCCAACCTCCTGCCATGGGCAGGGACACCTTCCACAAGCCCAGGTTGCTCCAAGGCCCCTCCAACCTGGCCTTGAACACTTCTAGGGATGAGGCAGCCACAGATTCTCTGGGCAACCTGTGCCCAAGAACAGCCTCAAAATTCCAACCCTTCCTTTACAAATCAATACGAAACATAAATTGCTCAGGCAGACAGCTTATCTGGCCTTGTGTTCTTTCTAAAGTTGTCAGACTGGTTCTGGCAAATGGAAAGATGTTTCTTCCTACCCTTCATTGCCATCACACAATTTTCTGGCCAGAGGTTTGCAGAAAACAGTGACCTGCCAAAATATGATGCCCATTAAATTACCCCTCCTGGCACACTGACCTGGAAACCTCGGACACCACGGGCTCCCACGGGGCCTTGGAGACCGAGTGGTCCCTGAAGAGAGAAAGATCAGCTTTGGTGAGGAGCAGATTCAGGGCCAGGCGAGTCACTTGTGTAGTTACACTGGCAGAGAGACAGTGTGCAGTTCTGTCCTGCAGCACTTTGCCCCGTGGCATTGCTGGTGAACCACTTTATGTTTGGTGCTCACTGAGCTTTCTCAGCATTATTTTTATTATTATTATTAACAGAAATGCTTATTTGTATAATTAATGCTTAATAACATACCATACTGATGAGTAGTGAAGATCAATGACAGCAAAACGTGGCAGCATAGACAATACTCATTAAAGGGGATCTGCTTTTAATGCTTTTGATTGATTGCAAGGAACGACTGCAAAACATGTGCTGCAGGCCCTTGGAGATGAAAAATGGCAATTGCATCCATTTGCTTGGACATACTTGGTACCAGCAAAATAGAAAAAGGCAGCAGCTAATGCTGTTAGTGCAGGGGCTTTTACGAGCTTGCCAGACAGAACATGACTATTGCCATTAGGAGTCTCTATTGCTTTCTTCTGAGAAAAATCACATATCCAATAAAGATCTGGGATGAAAAAAAAGAAAAAACCTCAAGTAATGTAGGCACCTAAATCCCATTTTGTAAACTGTCTTCTTGAAGCAGATGCCTTCAGCAAGCTTCTGTCACGAGGTGGGACTGCAGCTTTGCCTCCTTTCACAGCCATCCCTGAGGGGTGAAGTGTTCAGGGACACAAATATAAACTTCAGACTGGCCACTGAAATAAAACAGCATCGTCCTCCAAAGGCTAAAGAACTGTTCAGCTGCTATTGCACCCCTGTCAGAACTCTGCACCAGTGCAATTAGCTCAACTACTTTTGCTTTTTGGCTATACTAATGTGATACCTTCTGTGGGGCCAGGTACCTTGATGAAAAATTGCACTCATAAAAGCAAACATTATTAATATAGTTTATTTCTAAGGTCGATTTCCCTCTCCTTGGAAGTTTCAGGAGCAGCTGCTCAGAAACAATAAATCATACAGTTCAATTCCTTGCAAGTGGCACATACCAGAAATCATATTAGGCTTGCTGTAGGCTCCCGGATTTCAAAATGAGTTTAAGATGAGAAAAAAAAAAAAAAGAAAGAAAAAAAGCCCAACAAAACCATTGGAATGTCAGGTCCAACCCCAGCAGCAGCACTAGTTGGGAAGGACAAGATAAAAAAGGTACCCAAGTGTTTTCAGCAGCGTGATCAAAATCAGGGTTTTACCATCCGGATATTATTGATTATCATCTCTGCTCTGCAGCAGGGACACGCCAGGGGGACATGCAGTTATTTTCAGTTTTGTTGTGTGTATGGCTTCACCCTTTGCAGTGAATCCCTCTTCCCTGCTCCAAGGACAGCGACACAGGAATGGGGAGGGTTCAGTGTACATGCAACAGCTTCCCAGCAGCTTTGCTTCGTTAATGACTCACTTCAGCACAAGCAGAACCTTATTATTCCTGTTTAAGGAGGGTCTTGCTGACTGTCCAGTCTCTCCTGTCAGACTGTAGCAGCTCCTCAAACCTCTTGGACAGCTGCAGCTTCCTTTGCCAAGGGAAATGGGAGGGATCACTTGGCATTTGCACGGAGCTCTCAGTGGGAACAGGATCTGACTCACTTATGGGGTACATGTTCCTCTGCTGCCAAAACTCCCCAGAGAGAACATGGCCTTTTGCTGCAGCCAGAGAGTAACCCCACACACAAACTCTATTTTGGTGATTTACAGGCAGTGCTGTACTTACAGTTGCTCCTCTGGGTCCTGGCAGGCCTCTCTCACCAGGGACACCAACATCGCCCTGGCAAGAACACCAGAGTCAGCCGTGACATTGAGGAGCCACGAATCCACCCTTCCGTCCCCACTGCAGAGCCAGAAGGCATTCCTGGATCCCAGGCTGTTTCAGTCCCAAATTCCCTGTCCCACTGGCCCATCTTCTATCCACACCTGGAGGGCTTTGCCCTCTGCTGCAGCACAGTATCTGTGGGTGCCTGCCCATCCAGCTCCCTGGGGAGCTCCACACTCGTGTGGACTGCCTGGAGTGCTCAATCCCATGGAATTGCACCTGTTGCAGGCAGCACAGCACCTCTTGCATTGTTATTTGTGCAGGGAAGCAGCACATGAGCTCCAGCTTCACAGTTTGGTTTAAAAGTCACTCAGCAGAGCTCATGCCACGCGCAAATGATGGGATACTTACAGGGATGCCTGGTTCTCCCGAGGGGCCTGCCTCTCCCATCTCTCCAGGACTGCCCTGCAGAGGAGAAAGCAAACACTCAGTTGGGGCATCACTTCAGACAGTCATTTCTGTCCTACCTGAAGCAACAAAAGGAGGAGGGAGTTAAAACCTGGGTCAGGAAATAAACACGGCTTTTAACTTTTACAGTTCTAAGACAAAACTCCCAACACCAGGCAAGTAAAGAACAGCTGAGCTGCACAGCCTGTCCTGGGACCAGTGATCAGGGAGGGCTCTGCCAGCCCCAGGGCAGCGTCACCACATCCCTCACGGGGCTGAAGGGCACCAGCGAGACAGGGATGCTCTTCTGGAGGTGTGCTCAGGACACCCCATCACATTCACTCCTGCATCACCCTCATGTCAGGAGAAATGCCTTCCTGCATGCTCTGCTGCACGAGGATTAGCAGGAATAATGATGCAGGTGCAGAGGGGGAAATTCAGAAAGAAGGGGAAGGACAGAAAAAATAGATACTTTTCAGAATAGCTTTGTCTGTCTGAGGTTTTCTTTTCTCTCACAGGTAGATGCCAATCTAAAGCTCCATGGAAGGTTTTATCCTGAGGAGGGGGGGAGAGTCTCCAGAAGGCAAGATGAGATAATCCTGTTCCAGCTTGCAGGTACCCAGGCTTTTGATTCCCAGAGATGAAACCTGCTCCTGGGACTTTGACCAAAGGGTAAGGTTTACTGAACCACTGGTGACCCTCCTGTGTACCTGCTGCGTCTTCACTGAATGAGAAGCAAGAGCAAGAGCAAGGCCACTTGTTTTACCTGATTCCTGCTGCCAGGGGTGCTCAGCCCCAGCAGAAATGCTGACACCATCACTTTGGGGTGAGTCCTCCCAATCCCTTAAAGCTAAAAAGCCTCGTTGTGACCAGCTTCCCCACCAAAACCCATCGTTAGAGACATCCACTTACTGGTTCACCCTTTGAGCCTTTAATACCTGCTCTTCCAGGCAGTCCCTGAAAAAAAATTATGTATTAAAGCCATGTCAGAATAAGTGAAGTTATTAAATTTGTTATTCTGGTCTGATTTGACACACGAAGAGGCACCTTTGCTTGAAGCAATGGAGGATTTAGGTTTCTGCAGCTTTCACTGTGAAAATTATGACTTCAATTTCTCTCCTGCTCACTGCCCTTGCAGCTCTACAGACACTAATCCTTGGCATTGGAGCAAAGAGGAAGAATATACAAATAGACCAACAGCAGCAACATTTTGCACAGCAGAAATGTCTCTCCAGGGCTGTTCAAAATATTCTGTGATACAGGAAGAAAGGAACAGTTTACCTCTTTTAAACAGTTGAAAGACTGGAGAGACGAAACATTTTGTCAATAAACAGTAGGAAGCCAAGGACAGAGCTCAGGATATATCTCAGATCTTACCTCCCTGCATAAGGAATGCACATCACTGGGATGTGAAAGAGAAAATCTCTCTCAAATTTAGATTTTAAACAGTCAGAGAGGCCAACAGCCATGGAGTTACATATGGGGCTACTCCAGGTGTTCTCCATTCTGTCCTGTATGCTGCTTCCCTGTCTGTATGGTGGGAAAAGGGCATTTCCCCTTGGCTTAACTGGGGCCCCTTGTGAAACAACACACAAAATGACCCTCCCCTGTCCCCAGGAGGGATCTCTGCAGGCAGACTGAGCTGCTGGAACCCCCAAAGGTGGCAGGTCCTGCTCCATACTCACAGGAAGTCCGTTTGGCCCCTTCTCTCCAGGAGCACCCATAGGAGCTGCGTCGCCCTGCGGAGAGTGAGAGGTTAGGAGGGATCCTCCAGCACTGGGAAACGGTCTGACACAGGGAGGGGACACATTCCAAAACAGGCATTTGTACTCTTCTCCCTCCCCAGAACCAAGAGCTGTTGTGCCTGCAGGAGGTGAGCACCCACTGGACACGAGCTCCCAGGCTGTTTCCCTACCCCCTGCAGCTCCCAGCCTTCCCTGGCAGCACACACTCCATGTTCCTGAGGGATCATTGTTCAAACACTGGGCAATTGGAATAAACAGATGACTCTGTAACAGCTCTGAAAAGGCATCTCTGAAGGCCTCGAGTCAGCCAGCAGGAACTACCAAATACAGGGTCACAGCTGAGCTTACATCACGTGTGCAACTTCTTCACTTGGGGAGTTTCCTTGGCATCAAATAATAGAAGCAACTTCACTCCCCTTCACTCCTGACGTTATTAGGAAACTTTTTAGCAGCAAAAGCTTTCCAGCCACGCTCTTCTTGACCAGTGGCTTTGCAGCACTCAGGGGACAGTCACAGGAATCTTTCCTGCAGTGTTTAAGTAGGACTTTACAAACCTTCTCACCATCGAGTCCAGGGGCTCCATCCCGCCCATCCTTGCCAGGAATGCCCTGCAAACCATGCACAGCACGTGTTAAGGTCAGGAGGGGACTCTGTGGTTTGCAAAACACAGTCACATCAAAGGATCTTTGGGCACTGGGTTGTACTGGGAGAATTTTCATAACCAGCAGCACAACTAGGGTTTAGTCCAACTGGGATTGCACTGGAGGTTACAGAGACCCAGAGCAGAAGTTTGGCAGCAAAGATGGCAAGAAACAGGTTTTTTCCAATTATATTTTATCTCCTGATCTGCAAGCAAGGTACCAGTGAGACCTGTATCCTATTTAATTGACTTACAGGTTCTCCTATGAGTCCACGAGCCCCTGGGTTTCCTTTTGGTCCAGGTTTACCCTAGAAATCAAAAATAAATCCTGCATTAGCCAGGACACAACCCTTAAGAACCACCTGTCAACAAAGATAATGCTCAAACTCTGTAAGGACATTTGATTCAGTTTGGGCTGGCTCCTCTCCTGCTCCCATAGGTATGGAGGTTCTTTTGGGACACAGCAGGAAACTGGCCTAATGCTGGCTGCAACATTTGGGAAAAATCTTGATTGTTTCAAGGAATGGGAATGTAAGATCTGATCCCTGAGCTCCAGGCTGCAGCAGCACTTCAACACCTTATTACTGAGGTATCTTTAATAAGAGTTAAACATCTCATTTTTGAGAGGGTACTTTCATCTCTTTCACCCCCCTTTCAAGCAAACCAAGGGGGCACAAGCCACAATAAACCTGTGAAACAGAGTCCTTGGAATGTTCACGTCCCAGATTGGAGCAGAGGGGTGTTTGACTGCACTTACAGTGTCTCCTTTGGGCCCCCGGAATCCCTGAGGTCCTTTGCTTCCTTGTTCTCCCTGTGAGAGAGCAGGAAAAGTCATTAAGCATCTCCATCACAGTGACAAGACTGGGGTTTTGAGGGTGGAAGGAGGAGGGTTCTGTGCTGTTTGTTGGTGTTAACAGAGGTGTGAGCACACACATTCCCCCAGGAGCTCAGCTGTACTTTCTCAGTTACACTCTGTAACTCCTGACACACTTTTTTGCAGCAGGGACTTTGCCAACCATCCCTCAGGGCAGAGACCTTCTTCCCCTTCATTTAACAAAGCAATTTCATTAGGCAGAAATAGAGTGGGAGAAAAACTTTAATATTTACTGTGTAGATACTGTTTGGCATCATGAAAAGTTTGGTGAGAAAATGCCTCATTTTATTTTGGTTTGGATGAATTTCATCTAGAATTACAAGGACTAGGGAGGGGTCCCCAGAGGGTAGGGCTGCCTCGGGGTCAGTGTGGTCTGGTGGCTGCTGTGGGCAGGTGGAGGTACCTGCTATAAAGCAGATGCCATATTATCATAGAATCATGGAATGGTTTGGGTTGGAAGGGACCCTAAAGACCATCTCATTCCATGGCAGGGAGGGGACACCTTCCTGGTGGGGCAGGGCCTAGAGCAGAAGGAATAAACTTTAGGCTGTGGAAGTCAGGGTCACAGAGAGCCTGGGAAGTGGATACATACAACTTTCCCTGGAGGTCCTGGGATTCCAGGTGGGCCTCTGAAACCAATGTCACCCTGCAAAGAACAGACGTCACTGTAATGCTGTGGTTGGCAGAGGATGAAGTAACATTACCCCCACCTCGTACCTCAGTCTGACAAAACACAAAGACAACCCCTATTTCCTCCTCGTTTGCAGTACAGACTTGCAAAAGATCCCTCTCTGAACAACAGGTTTTAACTCTGGATCTCCCCACCTTTATCTCTCTGATACATTGATATCATTCATGGCCTTGCTATCTTGGTAACACACTTTTTCCTAAATAAATGCATGACTTCATCGAATCCAAAACCGTTCAGGCTGCTGGTCAAGGGACTATGACAAGAGTCCAAAGCCACAAAGAGCTGGAGATTGACCCTGCTCTCACGAAGGAGACTTCTGTCCTGAAAATCTTTGTCCATCAGTGTTTCTTTGGCCTTTTCTTGTAAAGAGAGAGAACAGAAAGTGAAATGAAACCTTCCTCTTTTTTTCTTTATTTTTTTTCCTGCCAGATTTTTCAGCATTGTCAGTCTTGCATGGACAGCACTTTGTCCTTCTGGTTAGAATATTTCAATGTGGCTGGGTCTGACCCTGCCAGCCCTTGGAAATGTGGATTCTCCTGACTTTGGAAGGTTGTTCTGATGGGGGGTGCACAGCCCACACTTTATACCTGTACAAGTTTCCCAGTGGAATTCAGTAAGGATAAGTGCAAATGGCACCTCTTACATGACAAACTGGTGCTGGAGGGGGAAAAAACAGAAGGTTTTTCTTACTCTGTCACCAGCTGGACCCATTGGACCAGGGAGGCCTCTTAGTCCCCTTGGGCCCTAATTAAGAAAGCAAATCAGTTAAAACTCAACCACTGTTCAAGGCAGAACAGCATGAGGTAAAAACTCATCAACACCGAAAACATTCAGAAATAGTGAGGGACGGCAGAAAGCTCAACTTTCTGATGCACAAACAGGACACAAACAAAACACAAACAGGGCACAAACAAAACACCTTTTGGTGACAACCCCTGAGCAGTGACACTGTGCTGACAGCCCACGCAGGACATTCAGCATCCCTGTGCTCCCCAGCCCACCTCCCAGGCTCTCAAACCAGCCCAGAGCTCAGGTCCACCCAAAAGGTGTCCAGGGCTCTGCCAGAAAGAGCCAGGTCTCATCCAAGATGAGGTACCAAAAGTAGGACCTAAATTAAAGCTCAGTGAAACCAGCACAATTGTTTTTTTTTCACCAGCATCAGTTTTCACATCTGTAACTCTGCAGAGGCAAGAGCTGTTTGTGTAGCCAAGGTGATTGGTGGCTCCATCGAGTTCCAGAGCGAAAAGGTCATGGGAACTGGTCAGAAGAGGAGGTGTTACCTGCAGGCCAACACTGCCAGGAATGCCTGGAGGCCCAGGAGGGCCAGGGTTACCCTGGGAGAGAAAAATCAATTAGACAAGAGAAGAGAGAGGCTCAACACACAGCCAGGGACCTCCCTCCCAGATTCCTCTTCAGAATTTCCTTCTACATTATAGGCAATTTCTTGTACATGCAGGAACATTTGGATCAGTCAGGAATTTGTCCAAGTGGTTAATGCAGGGCTTTTCCTGAGCTGACATCCCTGCATGGAAACGACAGGTGTTAACTCAAACTGATCTGAACATGATGATCATGGGGAAGATGAACTTTCCTGGGGAGGTAGCACATGGTCCTATGGGCAGAGCAATGGAAGTCAATGCATTAAGTCACAGTAATGTCTCCTTGTTCAGCCAATTGCCTTATTTCTCCCTGTCTTCCTGCAAAATCACTTATTATGGAGCTTCTAAAGAGAAAAATCCTCCCCCATCCCTTTTGCATCGAAGCTTACCTTCTCTCCTTGTTTCCCTATTTCACCAGGTTCCCCTTTGTGACCAGTGTGTCCCTAGAAATAAGAGTCATGATTATTCACATCACAACAGAGCCTTGTTTCAAAATTTAAATTTCGTGAGACAGCTGTAAGACCTGAATCCCCACAACACCAACAAGTTATGGGGAAAATAATCTATAGGTGTGCACAGAGGTCACTTCTGGGGGTGGTTATCCATGTACCATTCCTGTGTTAGGTTCCAGTGCCAGAACTGATGTAGTTTCAGGAAGTGCCCAGGTTTGGTTTTCCAGAGTGACTTGCAGGCAATAGGTCTCTGGATGCAATTCTCAAATACAGATCAGGGAGCAGAACTCAGTTCCCATCACCTTTGAAAATGGGGCTGAGCAGCTTCTGAAAACCCCATTCTGCAGCTTTAACCTCCTTTTTAAAGTCATCTTTAATATCTGCATAATCAAGCTTGCAAAGAAATACAAGTCTCCCTGAAATCTTTTATATAAAACTCAGATTCAATTTGCATCTTGGCTCCCTTCCTATCACTGTGGGAGAGACCCAGACTAATTTCAGCCATGGCAGATGTTATTCCTCACCATGAAAAAGGTCCTGTGCATCATTTGCATCATAACTGGAGAGCTTCACGAGCTGTGAATTTTGAGTAGTTATGCCCTAAATATTGTGTATTTGTAATGGTATTTATGACTCAGTGCAGAGACCAAACAGACCCAAGAAAGGTCAGCTCAAGAGGAACTGAGAGCATTTCCCAGGAGTTGTCCCACTCCTTGCCAACTTCTAAATCCTGCTAAAAGAAGTAGAGTCGCTTATTACTTTGTCTCACTGCACAGACTTCATGTGAAGAGGGGACAGAGGAGATGTTTGACTGCAGAGGGAGATTTCCTGGGGGCTGAAACTTTGAATTTATGTACCAGAGCCCAGCAACATAAACAGAAAGCTGTCTGGTGCTACAGTGGCTATAAAAACAACAATTAAATTGTATTTAATTATGTAAACTATGTTTTGCTCCAGTAAGATCTGCTCCTCTGTGAGCACAGTTTAAGAACTGGTGAGATTTTTACAGCTCTCAGGTCTGGAAAGGCAGCCCTGAACTGCTGCCTCTGCTTGCTCCTGTCCATCAGCCGTGCCCCACGTGGCTTGCAGAGCGTTTTAATCCATGCTCACCCCATGCCAAGGGTTAAATTTCATTTGCAGGAATAAATTAGGCAAATGCATGGCTGGTTTGGGAGGTGTGGAGCCTACAGGAGGCACGGACTGTGTATACAACAGTTTAATCCCGGGGGCTCATAGTGGTGTTTATTTTGGGAGACAGATCCTTGTGCAGGTGGTTAGTTCCTTACCTTGAACCCTGGCATTCCTGGGGGACCTGGGGGACCCGGTGGGCACAGAGCTGGGCACTGCAAGGAACAGAAACACTTTGGGGTTCAGCAAACACACACAGCACATCCAGGGAGAGGTGGAAAGGTCGTGTGGGCTTGGGCTCTAAATCCACTATATCTAATGGAATCGTGGCATCGTGTATTGACCAGCATTTCCCTATGCAAGGGGGTCCTAGAGCTCTCAGGCCCCCAGTAACCCATAAAATAACAATTTATGAATGGACTGCTTCACTTTGAGCGTGGGCTGGGAGACATTCTAAAAGTTCACAGTGTCCACAGTCAAAAATGCTGAAGAATCTGAGTTGCCCAGTGAATCTGGATCAGTGCCTTGTAAATCATTAGGAAAATATTTAATCCTCTGCATTGATTGATCCCTACTGATTTCCTTTAGCCAACTCCCTAAGCGAAACAAGGACAAGCATTACAGTTTATTGGAAGGGGACCAATAGAAAAATAACTCCAATACCTATAAGCTGATATCTGCAGATGTTTAGGGGTGGGTGAGCCCCTGGTGGGAACTCTGACTGAGAACAAATCAGAACATACATGGATATTTAATGGAGAAAAGGGCCATACTCCAAAAACTTCATAAATAGGGAATGAGATTTTCTTCCATAGCTTTTCTTTTATTTGTTTGTTCGGTGTTTTTGCCTTTTAATAAAACCTCAGGCAACACCTCAGTAGCAGAAATTTAATTTTCTAGTATATTCCACAGAGTAACTTAAATTAAACTTGCAGAAATAGCATCATTTTCTATTAACTTCCACGTGATGTGCCATAAGGCAGTCTGAACTGACTCTGAGTTTTTTTTGGGGCACATCAATTAGAAAACCAAAGAAGCTGTCACAACACCAGCTGTGAAATCTGCAAATGTCACTCCCATCGCTCATGGGCTCAACACTCCTTTCATTCCCCTGAAAGAAAGGGATCAAGGCTTTCTCCTAAGGAAAGAAGCTTAACCAAAGCATATGCCCACAGGAGCCCGGTGCCACCATCCATGGAAATAAACAGTGCTACACACACAACCTTTGCTGTTGCAAAGCAGGACTGGAGACACGCATGAAAAGCTGTTGTCATTTACCAAATGCTTAAGTTGTTCTGTAAATGAAGGATGTATGAAAAACGTGCATTTTGGAAAGCAAAGATGGAGGAAAAAAGAATGAGAGAATCATAGAATGATTTGAGTGGAAAGGGACCTTAAAGTTCATCTCTTTCTACCCTTCTACACCTTCCACCAGCCAAGGTTGCTCCAAGCCCTGTTCAACCTGGCCTTGAACAATTCCAGGGATGGGGCAGCCACAGCTTCTTTGGGAAACCTATTCCAGTGCATATCTATCTCCCTGAAAAAACATTTAAATCTTGTAAATACTCACACCACTCTTGTGCATTCTGTGGTGAGGTAATTTAGACCCACATCTGCAGGTCTAAATCTGTGTTAAATGGTCTGAGACTCATCCAAGTATGACAACCAAAAGTCACACCAAGGGTTAAACCAAAACATATTTTCGTGGTACATAAAATAAACCTACCTGAAGGTCCCCACCACCGTCAGGAAGGGTGCCTGGAAGACCCTGCAATTCAGGAAAATGTGGATTTTAAACACAACAAGACAAACATCAGGTAGAAACACAATTCTCAGGAAATGCACTTTACAGACCCAGCTCATCTGGATCAGCATGAGGCACATGCCCAGCCCCACCCACAGCCCAAAATGCAGACCCTGAACCTGGAGCACTGTGAGCTGCCCCAGTCCCCAAAAACAGACACATCAGGGATGTAACCATCCTCTAGGGATGCACAGCTGGGCCTGGTTAAGAGCCTTGAGCCTTAGGTGATAAAGGCAGCAATTAAAGAGCAGCAGCTGTACCTGACTTCCTCCTGGCCTTGGGAAAGCTTCTTGGGAAAGACCTCCTGATCCCACTATTCAACCCCCCCAGAGAGACCACAGCAAACCCAAAACAGAGATTTGCTGGCTGCAAACCTCACTTGCTGGCCCTACAAGAACAGATCATCATCCAAGCAACCACATAAACCCTCCCTGAGAGAACAGCAAGCCCACCCTGTGCTCTTGGTGGGATAAAGCCGGGGTGTCACTGGGTTCCTCCACTCGCAGGGCACAGATAACAAACAGATCAACACATCCAAGTGCAGCCAAGGAAAAGTCACTCTGCTCTCCTCAGGGCAGGGTGTTTATGGGCTGCTGAATGCTCATGGCAATGGCAGCAAATAAAAAGGGCACGTTATGGAAACATAGAGAAAATTCTAGACCACCCCTGGGAATTTTCTCACATTTATTTGCAAGTCTCAACTTACGGGAGGTCCAGGTGGTCCAGGAGGCCCTGGGAATCCTGGCAGACCAAAAGGTCCCTAACAAAGAGAGAAAAATGATAAGAATTCCCCTCCAATGTAAATGTAAAGGGATGTGAATCACTGGTTACAAAATACCAGTGTGTGTTTTGAATGTGGGACAACATAACTCAAAAAGGGGTAAACTGCACCTTTCCTTCTGTGGAGGCTTCTGTGACTGCAGAGAGAGCACCAGATGCATATGGGAGAATAGGGATTAGGACAGAAGGGCATATCCCTGCTTCCACTGGTTCTGCACCTCTCCAGTGGAGCTGTGGGCACCCAAAAATGTGCTGTGCTTCTGCAGAATGGGATCACCCAGACCAGTCCTGTTCTGTGCAGTGGCTTCCTTGGGGATGCTGAAAGTACACACCAGCTGGTATCTAGTCCCTGTTCTGGTGACAGTGGCTGCTCTTCTGTCCTTACTCCCAGCTGGTGAAGGAAGATATGGCTGCACATCCTTGTCATTGCAGTGGTGGACTGGGGTGACCCTGCATAAGCTGATACAAGAACAGCAGCCCATGGGCATTTGTGGGGCTCGTAGTGTCTTGTGCATCTCACTTCAGAGTGGGGTAAGAGACCAGAAGTGAACCTCACTCTTCTGTGGTTGTGACAGACTCAGAAAATGAGGATTAAGTGGTAGGAGAAACTCACAGAAGGACCCCGAAATCCATGTCCACCCGGGAGCCCACTGGGTCCTGGAGGCCCCTGTTGGACAGAGAGAAGAGATTTCATACCCATGCTGACCTTGACAGCCCAAAGCCCAGGGCCAGGCAAACAGTCTGGCTGTACCCAGACCATCCTGTACCCAGACCATCAGCTTACCAATGAACATCAGTGGCACACGCTCCTGGCACCACTGTGCCTTGCCAACCTGCAGCCCTCAGACACAGGGCAGCCCTGGAATGCCCCAGAAACCCACCAGACAAAAGCTACCCCAGCACTGGTCACTTCCAGTGATTACAAGGCTGCTGTGCCTTGAATTTACCACTTTTTCCAGACTAAAGGCAAGGATAGAAAACACACAAGGCCAATGACCCGCAGGACTCCACATTCCTCTGCCTGGCACAGGAAAGGGACCCAAGGCCTGGGGTGAGTCTGTAACACTCAGGGTATCCAATAGAGCCAGAATAATAATTTAAAACTCTTTTTTGAAAAAATATTCCTATTACTTACTGGAGGTCCTGGTAGTCCTTTGCCCTGGAAACAACATTTAAAAGAACACTTAGAAACTGAACATACAGGAAGAAAAGAAAACCTCTGAAAATGCTGCTTAATTTTTTTTCTCTCTTTTAAGTTTTTCTTAGCACTCCCCTGTCCCTAATTATTATAATTTGCAATCAGAGCAGATCTCATGTCTTGATGAATCTTTTTGTTGCCTCTAATAATCTGTACTCCCTTTACACCGCTGTTACCTATGAGACGTCTCCAAGAAAAGCAACATACAGTGACACGACAGTGGGACACAGAGAGTCAGGAGGACAACATTCTAGTTTATCTGCTTCTCCTTTTTTTCCTTGTAATTTTTATTAGACATTAGGTGATGTCTAATAAGTTCAATAGCATTTGATGTGTTAGTCTGTATCCCGAGCTGGTTTGCTTTATAGCATCTGAGAGACTGAAAACAGGCCCTGTGTTACCAGAACTGGTCATACATACATATTTAAACACCTGAAATAATACATTCACTCATTTAGGCTTTGATCCCTTTGTCTGGGATACAAAGCTTCCCATCTTCTCTTGGTGATGGTTTTGGCACAACATTACACACTTCTATTACTTGTGCTGTTCTGGGAGGTACTTACAGCTGGTCCAGGTGGCCCAGCAGGTCCTAATGCACCCTATGGGAATAAAACAGGATACAAATTAGCAGGAATAAAAGAGACACCCCCATATGGGTAGCCAACAATGCCTGCTCTCCTTGACACCAATCTTTGATTGGAGACTCCAGCGGTGTCTTGCAGAAACAGGACACAACTGGAGATGCTCAGCTGAATTCACAAATACCAGGACAGAAACTTATGGATAATAATGACTCTGCCATTCCTGATTAATTGCTTGATTAAAGAACATTTTAAGACAGTGGGACATCTCCTTGCCCAGGGACAAAGCAATTACAGCACGAGGCTCCCTCAGCCTCTTGCCAGCCCAAACCTGTTTTCCAAACATCCTCAAAACGCTGCACAGAAACATCTTGAGAAGAATGTCCTGAACCAGAATTAAATGGTGTCTACCCCGAGGATGAGGAGAACAAGATGGATGGGCAGACCTGGAAAATATCCCAATAAACACACACTGCTGCTTGTTGTGATCCCAGGGATGACATCTGCCCTCCCCTGGTGCTCTGCGTACCAAAGCAGATTAGAAATATTTTCCCTTGCTAAACTTAAGAAGAAAGAGGACCCAAGGCCTCATTAGGAGTGGTCTTGTGAGCAGGGGACTGTAATCCAATAAAAATCAACCCAGCTGCAAATGTCAGCTCATTCATTTCTCTTGCTGCAGGTTACTCTGCTTTTCCTCCAGCCACTTCTGTCTTTAGACTGAGAGTCCTTACAACTACTCATGGTTGTAAGGGACAAGCTGGGATCTCTTCCTGCAAAGAAAACGTTGAATTCCTGGCATCTCCTGACTCACACCCTCATTCTGAAACCAGCTGCATTTTCCCTTTCTGTTTTAGCCAATGTGCCAAAAGGGCAGAGCACTCAAAATGCCAAACGTTGGCACTTTACAGTCCCTAATTTTGACATCTTGGAGGGTAGAAAGTGCAACATCCAGCACTGAACACTCCTGGTACAATTAGAGATCATCGAGTCCCTCAGTTCATGCAACTGCACCAAGTTCAAAGGAGAAACTCTAATTTACATCTCAATTTTAATAACATTGTCTGACTCAAATCATTCTCCCGGTAACAATGTTCTTTCTCTTTTGATTAGAAAACAATACCACCATAATTTTTCACTTTATAATAATATACTTTGTGAGTATACGACTATGAAGCATAGAAACTACTTGATTATTATGACATTCAAAAATAAAAATTAATAATTGTGTTTTCCTTATTGCTTACAGTACAAAGCAACAAACTTCAAAATGGCCTTCAAAAACTTTCCAATGAAGGACACAAGTATCTAGCACAGATGTCAGAACCCAGCTCATTTCTAGCTGAAAATAAAGGATTTTTAAAATTGGAAAAACAAGTAGGTTAGATCTAATCAGTCTGTAAGCAGAACCACGAGAAAAGCTAATGGATGCTGAGAGAAACAAGAGATATTTAAGATAAAAACCCTTTTGGTGTGCTGCCTGCACTGCTCTGTGTCCCTGGGCTGATGTGAATCACTGCTGGACTGATGACATGTGACACAGAGAGGAAAAGAAATGTTGGGCAATGATGTGTTACTGAAAACTGGCATCCACGAGCCCACTTCCCTAAACAGCTTCACTCTCAGACACTCCAGTCCAGAAAAACAGGCCTATTTAGAAAAAAAATCACTGTGTTGAGCATGAATTCAAGCCCCCAACAGTAAGTAGACACCTTATTTCAGTAAGTCCTGTGAGACTGAAATATGTTCTAAAAGACAGGGAGAAAAAAGGAAGTCGGGATAACAACGCTGTCCATTTAGAGTGCCAAAGCCTCTGGAGGTTTTTCCTTCTTCCAGGTTTTTATTAGACCAATTAAAACAATTTTCCAGATGGACCACTGACCCTGAAAAGCTCCCATGAATGATGGCAGGTCCCAGGTTTGCCCCATGCTGACAGATTGAGTTACAGGACATGGGAAAGCACATCAAACCAGAGTGTGGAGCGAGGGCAACTCTGTCTGGGTGCTCTCACTGAACAGCTGAAGAGGAAGTTCTGGTGCCCAAAAATTATCTGCTCAACTACCCTGCAAGCCAGAGTGTTCTAACATGGGCATGGGCAAACCCTGCCATCCAGCACAGGACAGGGGCACAGAACTGCTCACTGTGTGTGGTCCTGAGCCTTTCTATTTTAGAAATCAGGGACCAGTTCCCAGAAGTCCCTGGACTCCTGCCACAGACTGACTGAGAGTGGCCAGGATTTTGCAGCTCTGGATCTCTGGGGAGAAAGATGGGCACAAGGAACAGCAAAAGAGTGGGATTTAGTGTGGTGGTGATGGATGGAGGCTTGGAGCTGTGACCAAGACACTGGGAGCTGCGACCAAGACGTTTGGAGCCGTGACCAAGATATTTGGGTCCTGCCACTCAACTTTCCCGGCGGCCACGCAAACTTTGCCCTGTGCATGGGAAAGGAAGAAGAACATGTACCAAACACACACGGCTGTATCACTCAGCCCTTTCACTGAACAATCACAACCCAGAGATTTCTGAGCTTTGAGCAACTTCCTGGAGCAACAGACAGATTATTGAGATACATGTTACCAAAATCCACCGTTTTTAACCTGTATGCATCCAGCCCATCACTGCAACCCTGAGTTCAAGAGGCCAGTAAGCCAAATGGGGATACAAGCCTTATCTTCCCAGCTGGAAGACAGAAGAATAACCATGCTGGATCACAATCTGTGCTGAGTAGCTCAGTAATGTTTAGTCCTTAATGTCACAAGGAGGCCTAAGAGCCTTTCTGCCCCCACTGTAGATGATCTGAAGGACATCTGTACCATCCCTGGCAGTCATTTCTCTATCCCTGTGGTGCCCCTTAGCAGAGCTGTAATATGCAGGAAGCACAAAAAAATCTTATTTCTTGCTAAGCTGGCTGGGGAATGCCATGGCCAAGCAACTAATAATGCAACCATATGGACAGCCCCAGAAATAATACAAGGCAAAAGTTTAAATGATTAATCCACAGTAACAGTAATTATAAACACAACAGAGCTGCCTACTCAGGCTGCAAATAAAGACCAAATTAGCTTCACTTTGATGAACTTCATAATTAAGTCTGTTGACTGCTTCAAGAAACTTTTTGGATACTTGAAATATCACCAGAGCTGTTCTGCACTGGTACTCCCAACACTGAGGCAACCCAAGCCTGTTCAAGGCCGTGTGAAAGAAAGATGAGTCTCATGCCCTGCCTAATGAAATGCCACCTTGGTCTTCATTTCAAGGGTCCAAGTATTCTGCACGGCTTTACATCAGAATCAACATTTGAATGTCCCCAGCTTACATAGGAATGAGAAAATTGTCAATACAATCAGGAAAAATGATCATTTAAAGGGATTTAGGATCTCATGTGGTACTCACACGGTCTCCTGGAGGCCCATTTGGGCCAGGTGGGCCATCAGTTCCTGTTAAACCCTATAAAACAAAAAAGACCAAAACAGTGTCAGTTATGTGCCTCAAAATTGTTCTCACACTCCTTAATTCAGTCAAGAGACGCCTTCAACTCTTGAAATCGCTCCTGCTATGCAACACATATATGTAGGTCCAGGAGCAATTTTACTTCTCCAGTAGAAACAGAAAAGGATGAGACACTTCAGAAAAACACTTGTGCCCATGTAAAATATTTAAAGGACCTAAGAGAAGATGATGAAATACTCACATCCACTCCAGGAAGTCCAGGCAATCCAGCTTCACCAGCTGCTCCAGGCTTCCCTGGTGCACCTTTTGGACCCTACATCAGATAAACAGGCAATTATTTTCCACATAATAAGAAGGGAAACAGGGCATGTATTGATAGAGGCTACGAGAGGGAAGCTCATTTGTTGATGTGTTAATCTTACACCATGCAACATGGAAGAATTCCATGAAAGGAGATGAATCTTGCCATGTATCCATATCCAAATCCTAAATTCATTTCAGTGCTTTGGCTCAGTCCCACATGCTCATAAGCTTGTTCTTAACAGGGGGTATAAAGGGATGTAGCAAGTGGCCAAAGCTGTGCCACCAGGTACAATTCTGAGCACCCCTTGGCAGACTGAGGGGCTGAAGCAGACTCAGACCAATGCCAAAAATAAAGACATATACCTGGCTTGATACTAATATCATTATACTGGTGCTGCACTAGATTCTTTATTTCATTTATTTATTTCATTAATTTGTTTAATTTTCATTTTATTTCATTGATATCCTCAGCTAGCAATGAAGAAGGAGAATGTGTTAGACCCTTGGACCAGTGCAGAGCATCCCCAGTCCTGCGTACTCCTTCTGGTAATTCCGCAGCAGATGAAGAGGAAAGTGAGGCTGGAAGTGTCAGCTCACGCCCTGTATCCCTCTCAAAAGGATGAACAAGACAATATCTACCAGAAAATACTTACTGGTGGGCCTGGCAAACCAGGAGGGCCTGGTTCTCCCTAAATGAAAGAGAAAAGATGTCAGTGTTAGTGCAGAACCTCTCTTTGCTGGCTTTTCCCAACAATGTTCTCCCCAGCTGTCACAGAGCTCAAATCTTCCTTCATGCCCACTCCAAGATTTACCACTCTCAGTCTTATGGAGCTGACGCTCTAAATCCTGCAACCCCAAGGCAGGATGAGTCTGGATATCCTTTTCCACACCCACAACAGCAAATTTAGTGAAAGCAAATCCTCAGCCTTGCAGAGAGAACCAGGGCTCTGGAATGGTGTCAGCACCTCCAACTTTTTCCAGACACGGTTAGAAATTATTTGCACTTGGCGTGGTCTGCAAGTGGGGCAGTGAGGAAGCTGGAGGCTGTCAGGGCTTCCAAACATCTTCCTGATGAAACAGAGGGATACAGGGATAAGCACCAGGTATCCCAGGCACAGTATGGAACTGTGGTACTGCCAGGAGCTGGGGACTACCAGAAAGCAAAGAATGAATGAACTGTCTACAATGATTTTCTTCATATGACTAAACCTGGACAGGAAAAGCAAATGAACAAAGCTCCCAACTGATTTCCACCTAATTCAGTTGCACAATCTTGATGAAATACAACTTCTGCAAAATATTTCCAAAGGACTCATTTTTTCCCCCTATTCTAATGGAAAGCTACCTTTAAGAACATTAAACGCATTTGGGAGATGGAATTTTAAAAGTCTTTAATCACTTCTAGCTCAATCCGGTGTAATGTTGTCCAGACCCTAGATAATGAGATATCTGTATTTTACTGTTAGCCCCCAAAAGAATCAAACATTTGTAAGCAGCAAGAGCTTCACTGGAGCTTGGTTTGCCGGCTCATCCCAGAGAAAATCACTCTGTGTCCCAGTCTAGATGGTACCTTGCCCTCCTGGCTTTAGGATAAATGCACTGAGCAGTGTGAGAGGCTCAGGGATTGTGGGCGAGCAGAGGGGAAGGGGCTTGTTGCTACCCTGGAAGAAGAAAATCTATATGGAAAAGGGGTGGTTATTAACAGAGCAAGGCTGGAAATACCACCACCCCACCATGGGCCTGGTAATTAGGAGCCAGGAGGCGGGATGTGAAGCCGTGGAATTTATAGCATGTTTCTATATTTACTGTGAAGTCTGTGGGCAAATCTTTCCAGACTGGCTGCCTTGAGTTGCTCAGGCAAGGATTTATGTACTGCAGAGGGGGACTGACCAGAGAGTCCCTGAACAGAAGGATCTTTATGCTCTGTCTTGCTGAAGCAACTCCTTCACTACCCTTTACCTACAGCTTTTCCATAAATAGTTATCAGTATCATAGGTGGGGAAGGTCCTTTGGTGAGGAAATGAAAGGAGCACTTCTTTTGAAATGAAAGGGCATCTGGAAATGGCAGCAGAGGTGGTTTATTCCCTTCTCCATCACCTGAGGTTGTCAGCCCCTTGCAATTTTTGCTTGCCTGTGTGATGGCAAATCTGCACAGCAAGGTCACAGCATCAGCAAAGGCTGTTGGGGACCATCTTAAACCTTGATCCTGCCATCGTGGACGCCTGTGGGGACTCTGCAGGAGCACCAGAACTTCAGAGAGCTGAATCAAAAGGCTGCTCAGTGTTTATACCCCTAATGTCAGATCACTGGGAATTAGAGGCAAGGGTTGTCAGCAGAAAGAAATGCTCTCCTGGTGTTGTGTGAGAGAGAAGGAAGTTTACTGTTTCTCAGCAAGTCTAGCCAAGGGAAAGAAAGCAGGGGAACAGCCTTGATTTTTGAAAAGTGACAATTGCTTATTAGCAATTTGGGGAATTACATCCCCAGAAATAATTCACAGGAACTTGCCCCTAATTCTTTTGATCACAACATGCTGTTTCTAGTCTTGAGAGAGAGATATTTTTCTTGTTACTGTGTCTGAAATGTGAGGCTTTTTAAAGGCTTCAATTATGAAATATTTCAGAGGGACTTAATGCTGCAGCTCCCACTGAAAGGCAGGAATGAAAGCAGGACCTTTGAGAAATTGTGCTGATGGGGTTCACCCAAGGAAATATCCTGAATAATTCAGCTGCATGTTCTGCATCTCTCACTGCTCACAGCTGAACACCTCGGCAGCGCTCATCCAGCACTTCCCACACTGCATTCATCCAAAGCCATCTGCGAAGATGGCCTGGCTGGAACGGCTTACAGAGTTCAGGAAAGCTGCACAGATGCAGTCCAGAAAGTTTTTCATTGCAATTTTAAAAAAGCCTTGTCATCAAAAGAAAAGAAGTAAAATAATGGTTTCATTCTGCAGTGGCAGATTTGATGCTGCCACTCAGGATCCACATGATCCTCTCCACGCAGGACTATGGAAATAGTGCACAAAATGCACTAGGAAAATGCAGAACAGTGCTGGATTTGATATACCATCATTTTTTTTGGAGGGTACTGACAAAAAAAAGGGTAACCCTTAAATGGGGAGGCTGTGTGACTGTGCTCAGCACCAGCCACAGTCCTGTATCTCTTCCCCTATGCAATTCCTGAAAGGATTCAGTGTCCTGCTGAATAAGAGGAACCATCCTGGAGTCTGTCCCTGGGAAGCCAGACCATCTCACATGAACAGGACACCTGACATCCTGTATCCATACGAGGGATGGAGTTCAAGTCTGTTCAAATGAGAGACTATTCTTGCATAGCCAAAACTCCAGACTGGAGCTGGGACTGCAGGACTTTGCATCTTAAAATACTTTACTCAGCTGTTTGATTTATTGGGACTACATTCTTCATATTAATTAGATATTATGTGGTTCTGTCCCACAGGGAGCCTTCCAAAGCTTTTAGTTGTGGATAAAAGGGTGTAGGTTCACATGATCAACATTTCCCAGGGCTCCTGTTTCCAAGAGCTACTGGAAGTGATGCTGGTGCTGTTCCAGAGCTGAAGTGCAGAACATTCTGTAGAAAGCAGGAACTGAAAAACTACAGGTTTCTTTCCAATTGCCTCTCTGCAGAAGTTGAAACTTGAAGTCTGAAGGGCTTCATCCTTCCCAAACTCTTGGTTTTCCCTCTGTACAGAACCACAGCCAGCCTTTCCCAAAGCCCTCTGGCCCAGCTGCAGGGACTCCACAGGCTCAGCTGCTGTGAACGGGAACACGTGTCCTTCACCCTCTTCCAGGGCATCCCCTCCAGCCTTTTGTCACATCAGGAAAAGCAGTAGAAGCTGTCAAGGTACCAGCTCTGAACTTCTCATGCTACGAAACCGGAGCGAGATTCCCAGTGAAACAGCCTCTGTCAGCCAAAAGGACACTTGGAGGGACCGGCTGGAAATCAATGAGCTTCTCTCTTCACACCAGCCTGGCATACGGAGCTGCTGGGAAAGCTCACCACTGCAGGCACAAACACTCCTTGTTCACCAGATTCCAGGGAAATAGGGAAATCATACAGCTTTTTTTTTTTTTTTTAACCTCCTTATCCAAAACAAAAATGACCTGCATGGAAAGAATAGATTTTTTTCCAAGGTTGCTTAAAGGCCCAATTTCACTAAATGTACTTCAGATCAGTTTTAAAAAAACCCTGAACTAATCCATAAGCAGCTCAGACAAGCACTACCCAAACTGGAAATCGAAGCAGAAAACCCAGACTTTTGCCTTTGATGTGGTCTCGTTGAAGGTCCATCTGATGCTCATTTTATCCACTGCCAAATACAGGGCACAATTCAGTCCTTATCCAACAGATACATGGAAATACTATTTTTCATTTCTATGGAAACATCAATGAAAGTAACAGAACAAGCTTTTCTGCTCCATCAAGTCCTGGGGTACGTGGTCTTCTACCCCCACAGGAGGTACTGTAAGGAGCTGCCTGCTGAAATAAAGGTTGTCCATTTCAGGTGCCTTTTGAGCCACTATAAACTCATGTCTGGTAACACACAGGCCAAATCCTGACATCTCTTGTACCAAAATTAGGGATAAACATGCTGAAAATGTTGACATAAAATAAAAGAGCAGTGTCCAGTGCTGCATATTTGACTTCCCTGTGGCCTCTCTAGAAATGTGGATGCTCTGAAGCATCACATAAACCTCTCTCTGAACTACTGAACATGCAGTAACCCCAGCACACACTGCACCCCTGCACTCAACCCTACACAGACCCCAGACACCAAAAGAGAAACATTCTACTTTGCAAGCAGGGTCACGAACCCCTGAGCTCTCCCTTGAGAAGGGGATTTGTCCTGAAAAGAACCTGAGGCCACTCAGCACCTCCGCTCCCTGTTCTGGCTCTTGCAAAACGAGGTCTCTTAGGATGAGGCTGGTTCTCCAGGTCTGCCCACCCCTGAAGGATGTCCAAAGAAGAACAAGAGCAGCTTCTCTGCTCCGTTGGCTCTGGCTCTGCCCCACCCCTCACCCTGAGCCTGCCCCTGCTGTGTGTCACTCACATCAATGCCATCCTTGCCAGACGGTCCAGGGGGTCCTCGTGGTCCAGGAGGGCCTTGTGGTCCTACTCTCTGAAGGGACTGGGGAAAAATGAGAGAGAAGAGTTTATTTCTGCATCAGAAGAAATACATGGGTTTGATCAGAAAACAATGGCCCAAGTCCTACAGGTTAACCCTAAATCTGCTCCGACCCTCCCTCCCTCAGGGCCCCCTGCCAGCCTGGGTGGGCTCAGAGTTGCTCTGGATCGGTGCAAGGCTTTTTGGAAAACCCCTTTTCACTGGGCACACCCTCAGGGCTCCCCAGCTCGTTTAACTGGTGGCTTATACTGGGAATCAAACTGTGAAATGGGTTTGGTTGTATAGGAAACAGCTCTCGCTGCCCACAGGCACGTTCTGGTTTGGGCAGAGGAGGAAATGCAAAGCCCACGGAACATAGATGCCAAGTGCTTGGCAGTAATAATTAATTTATAGTCCCAGGCTAATAGGGTGATGGAAAAACCAGGCAGACATCAAGGAAGACAGGAGGAGAAAGGGAGTCTCCTCTCTGAGCAGGATGCCGTTTGAAAATCTGGGATTTTGGAAAGGACTGAGGTGGGGGAAAGGAAAAAAATATCCAATAAGTGACTTCTGTATGGAGAGGGCTCCAGAGAGTAACTTGCTGTAGCTTCAGGGAACAAAGGTTTCATTGTAGAAGTAGCTCTGCTCGCAGCAGATGAGGGCAGCTCTGAATTCCCAAGCCAGGCTGCAAAAATTCCTCACTAACAAGGAAAAACCTCATTGAGGAGTCACTTCCCCAGACAATAATATTAACACCAGACAGGGAAGTTTAATACAGCTCCATGTCCGAAGTGAACGGGGTTAAATATGCTGGTTTATAAGTGTAAAATTTGAAAATTGATTGAGGGAATGAACAAGAAATTCTGATTCAAATAAAAACCCAGATCAGATCAGTCACACTGACTACCAGTTACTTCAGTGTAAAAGAAAAAACTGTTCCTCTTACAGGTCTCCCCCTCTCCCAAGGCTTTCTCTCTCATAACTGCAGTCCCAAATGGGAATTCAACACTTTCACGGAAACATAAAGCAGTGATGTTTACACCGACCCACACAGGTACAAATCCAGATGCACACTTTTTAATAAATAAACTTCAGACTAATAACCTGCCTATTGCCACATTTCACCCCACAGGTACAACATACACAGATTTTACCCTTGCAGGTTTTTTCTAGAGCACAAGACACACAAATGAGGTTTCTCACCTGAGCTGATGCTGTGGCTAAAAACTGACACAGGGAGAGGAGCCCAAGAGTGGAGAATCCAGCCATGGTGCCCAGGCTCTGCCTCTCTCCGTTCCTCCTGGGCAGCTAAACCCTTTCTCCTCCAGGGTCAGGCAGATCCCTCCTCCTCCTGGGTCTCAGCTTACAGAGCAGAGACTCCTGGCCTCCAGATAAACCTGTGGCTCCAGCTGGAGGGGCAGAGCTCGGGAGCAAGGCAAGAGGGGCTGAGCCTGGAGGAGAGGAGGTTTCAGGAGGAGGTGGGAGAAGGAGGGGGAGCAGCAGGCAGCCAGAGCAGCTCTCAGCCATGCCCTGCTGGGCAGCCCCAGGCTCCAGCTAGGGATGGAAGAGCTGGATTGGGAGACATGACACAGGAGCAAATCTGAGCTGCTCCAGCTGGAGACATAAAGCTGTTCCTTTGGTCTCACCCAGGGCATTTCTCAAAGCCCATCACCACCTCTGGGCCGGACAGGTAAAAAGCAGCACAGAGTGAGTTATTCAGTGCCTGAGGACACCTAACTTCAGTAGAGACATTAATATACCTATAATGAGTGCAAGAACACCACAGAGAAATGCTCTTACTGCTTTACGAGGTGCTTTGTCAGCTCTGGAGGTTATTCACATATTATTTGGGTTTTTTTAGATTGATCTGAAGAACAGCAAATGATTTCTTGGGAAAGTGATGAATCCTGATCAGAAAACAGACACATAAAAGGAGGAAGGAAAAAAGAGAAACATTCTCAAAGCCACAAAAAAATATTTGAAATATCGGAAGGAAGGAATAGGAGGACCATTCCCAGATAGGTGATCCCAAATGCCAATATATTCATGAAGATGTATCTTCTGTAAATAGGCTCATGCTTCCCTTTATCCATTAGAGGCAATTCCACCCAAAGCAGGGCTTGGAAGTGGAGAACAGTGGCAAGATTCATCAGAACTGAAACAACACAGCTCACTTGGTTAAGAAGACAAGAGCAGAAGTGGACAAGCAAAGTTTAAGAAATGAAATACCAGGTTTCAGTTTGGCATCCCTTGCCAGGAGGTCTGTATGAGCACACAGTGTGTGTCTGTCCAGCTCCCCAGCAGTCAACATTCCACTGACCTTGACAGGGGGATAAAGGACTCAAACACTTACAAAGTTCCCACAGGATTTTGTGGAACAGGCAGCTGGGGACAGAAAGGGACTGTGTGTGTCTGTATGTCTTCTGATGATGGCTTCAGAATAACTGAAATGCTTTACTGGACACCCCAAACCCCAAAGAGGGAGAGCAGGGCAGTCCCACGAACTGCTTTGCACAGCTTGTGGCTCCTCCTCCACACGAGGCCAACTGATGGCAGGAGAGAAGGCAAAGGAGATCCACATTCCTCGGCCACACCTTGCTCAGAGCAAGCCTGGGCTTGGAGGGCTGCTGCACATGGAGTCTGCTGACCAGAGTGGGAAGAGTATTCACCTCCAAGCCCACCCTGCGGAGCAAGAGGACACCCAGTTATGCTCTCATTCCACACCCCCAGGCAGAGGCAGCACAGCTGAAGGGACACAGTGACCCAAAGGAATCATTACCACACAGTCACCTCTGTACCTGTGCCCTGAAAAGGCCCACTGGACTGAAGCCCCCGTGGCCAGGCTGGGCAGGTGCTCCCCTGCCTGGAGCCCCAGGGGATGACTGAAGTGAAGCCCTTGTTTGCCCCACAGAGCATCGTGACCCCCGTGGGAGGGGGGGCAGCACAAGGGCGAGTCAGGACCTACCAAAACATACTGAAACAGGGGGACAGCTCAGCCCTGGGAGTGTCTGAGGCCAGGCTGGATGGGGCTCTGAGAAGCCTGGTCTAGTGGAAGGTGTCCCTGCCCGTGGCAGGGGGGTGGACTGGGATGAACTTTTAAGGCCTCTTCCAACCCACACCATTCCATGATTCTATGATTTCCAAGCACATCATGGTATCTTTGTCCCACAGACATTCACTGGGCAAGTTTTAGAGCTGCAGGAAGACTGGGCATCACCTCCACGTGGAACAAGCAGCAGATGTGTCTCATGGGGAGCCCAGCAGAGCTCTGCTTGGGAATGCTGGGCAGCCCCCTACACCCACTTATTGAAGGGGACAAGACACAGGAAGGGTGGGTGGTGGGGGGCAAATACAGTCACAGCCTGCCCTCAAAGATGAAAAAAAAAATGTAAGTGGAAACTGATATGCAATAAAGTCATGCTTTAATAGGGGAATTAACACAACAGACTCTGTGATACAACTCTGAGTGCTGGGAAAACATCTTGTGAACTCACCACACACACTTACAGCCAAAACTCTAAACCAGGTATGACGGGGAAGGGTTTGGTTTGAGCACTCACTCCAGGCTGGGGCTCACAGTGAAATAAATCCCAGTAAACACAAAACCAAACCTCACCGTAACAAGATTTATGATCTATGCCCCAATTGAGCACATATTCACAATGAAAATTTCATTAAATAAGAAAATTACTATAAATCTGTACAAAAGCCACAATTAACAATTCTTAGGAATCTCTTAGGAAAGAATTTTCACTCAACATCTTCAAGTATTTGTATCTGCAATTAAGTGTATTCTTACTGGCTATTTAACTCCATTTGCTCATAAGAAGGAAAAAAACCCAAAAAGTAATTAAAAAACATTAAAGCCTTTTTCCAGCACATGTGTGACCACAAACTTGAGATGTTGAGCTTGCAGACTTTTATACCCACACACATGTACGTGGCATGCTGGCTCAGGACCTACAGTCTGGGAAGGCAAGTCACCCATCAAACTCCTTGAAAGATGAAGCTCCTTAAGAACTGTAGCAGAGACAGGAAAAGCATTAACATTGCACAGGCTGCTGCATCAACCAAACAGCACCAAAGAACCCCAAAACCAAACCAAACAATCTGAGCAAACAGCAAGTCGAGACCTTCTGGCTGTTGGGAACCGTTTCCTCTGTGTCATGAAACGGGTCACTGTTGTCAATTTTTAGGAGCTAAGCTGCTTAATGCTCTTTCAGACTCGGTGGAATATGGTGTGAACCAGGCAGAACAGCTGACAGGGAGCTCAGGAACACTAATGCAGGCAAAACAGCTGGCAAGGTCTGAAAGTGAATTCTTGAGGGCTGCAAATAAACGAACCAGACAAGCGTACCCCCTCCAATTAAAGCTCCAATTAACTGCCCCACAAAGCCCAGTGGTTTCCAGACATGCTGCACTCGGACGTGCCCTCACTGTCTGACACGCTGACCATTAATGGCAAACCAATCCTGCCCTAACCAGGAAATGGGTTGGATCTGACACGTCCGACCCCACGCAATGCGCCTGCAGAAAAGAGCCCCACAGGCCACGGCAAAGTCCCAGCGGAGGCTGGAAAAAAATGCAGTGGGAAAAATCTGTGCTGCTTTGGCAACTGAGAAAGGAAGGCCTTTGAACCAGTCATGGACTCGAATATCTGTGGAAGACAATAAAGGGTCTAAACGTGGTGGGGAAACCTGGGGAGGAGCAGCTCTAGACAGTTTTATGCAAAATCTGAAGGTTTTTCTCTTAGAAACGAGTGGACAACTCCTATTCTTAACAACTCTAACAGGAACTACAAACCAACCTCTGTGGGGATGAAGAGAGCAAATTACTCAGCACTTGTCACCTCAGAACAGTATCTGCACAAAGGCTCATACTGATCAAAGGTATGTTTGATTATGCATTTTATCCCAGGCTAAAGTCAAACCTACTTTCTTTATAGAGGCAGCGACACTCTGGCATCACGTGAAATCCATATACTCTTCTATTTTAGGGAAGCAGCACTTTTTCCAGGAAAAAACTCCTGGGAAGGTACAGCCTTTCAAAATAACAGAAGTTACACAGCAAGAGAAAGGCCTGGTAAACTAGGTCATGCTGTCTTACATTAAAAATCATGTGTTTAATAAATATTTAACTATTTCAAACAAGGAAAAGAGATAATTTTTCCTTTTCTCTTTCAGAAGGGATATACCAGAATCAAAGCAAAGTGCAAAAATCCCCGTTGCTCCAAGATAGCCCTGAACATCAGATAAAAACCAGGAACAGCACAAGGCCTGTCCACAAAGATGACTAAATTAAAGTGGTCCTCTTTAGGGTAACCAAGAGCTGGATCTCGGTGAAATTACTACAGGTGATTAAAAAAGCATGACAGAGTGAAAGCGAGACAGGGGCCAGCCATGATCATCCCAAAGGAAGTTTATTTTTCCCTATACTTCTCTTATCCAAGCTGGCTCCCTGCAGCTTGGGCAGTGTCATCTCTGCTTGTTCGAGGACTCGCTGTGCTGCTCTCACTCTGCTGCTCCCTGCTCTCCACCAGGCTCTGCTGCTCCCTGCTCTCCACCAGGCTCTGCTGCTCCCTGCTCTCCACCAGGCTCTGCTGCTCCGCTGCTCCCTGCTCTCCACCAGGCTCTGCTGCATGCTCAGAGCTCTCAGCTTTCTGTGTTGCAACCTCAGCACCGTCTTCTTCAGGACAAGTGGGTGTCGTGCTCTGCTCAACACCCTCTGGAGCTCCTTTCTTGTCTGTGGGTTCTGCTCGCCCTTTCTCGTCTGCATTTTCTGCCTTTTTCTGCTGTTCTACCCCATCTACCTCACTTTCACCCCCCAGGAGTGTGCTGTTGCAGTGGTGCTGATCAATTCCCACTGTGCCTTGATCTCCACTCAACTCACAGGCATCAATTCTTGGATAAGCAGAGCCAGTCATGGGGAGCCTGGAACCAGCCAGGGGTCTTACAGCCTCACCATCTGCATCACCACCACCCCCCTTCTCACTTTTCACGTCCACAGCTGCATTTTTCTCACTGACATTTTCTTTTTCAGCCTCAGACTTTGCAGCAGACGGATTTTCCTTGGCACCACAGGCTGAGGGCCCCATGTCCAAGTTTATGGCCAAGTTGACAGTTTTGGATTTCGATGTTCTTTTATCAACTTTCCTCCGTTTCACAGCTGCATCAGTGCTCTCTGGCGCTGCTGAGTCTTTGGTGCTTGCATCATCTTCTTTCAGTGCTTCCTGGTCCTCTTCTGCTTGTGAGGGTGGTCCTGAGGAGGGAATTTCTGCATTAATTGCACATTCTCCCAGATTATGGGAAATGTTTTCAATATCAGTAGAGCTTTTCAGTGGCCCAACCTTTATAGCGTCTGCCATATTGGCATCCAGTTTTCTCTTCTTGCTCTCCTTTGTGCAGTCGTTCTCTGCTGTACCCTGCACTTCTTCAGCCTCACTGTTTAAATCCTTCTCCTCCAGCTGGGCAGATGAAGCTTCTTTCTCCTCTTCATCGTCTCCTCCCTCCAAAGCACATTTGCTTACCTTCTCTTTTCCATCTTCATCACTCGCTTCAGGCTGCAAGTTCGCAGCATCTCCAGCTTTCTGTTCCGCCTCTGGAGGCTGGTTCTGATGCTTTCCCTCAGAATCATCACATTTTTTACCAGGAGTTTCCTGTCTACCTTCAGCCTTTTGGTGGAGCTGTGGCTTGGCAGAGCGGGGTCTGTACTTCTGGAGTTTCTCCTTTGGCCCCCAAACGAAGTCTTCCTGAGGTTTAAAGTGTTGCCAAGCGTAGTGGACTAGTTCTCTCCTCCTCTGTTTGCTTCTGACGGTGAACAGGAAGTAATCCAAGGCACTTTTCTTGACATTTGGCAGCGTCCCCTTAACAAGAGTTTCTGTTAAGAAAAATTTTACCAAGTGTACTTGATAGTGTTCATATCCCATCTCCCCCAGGCACTTCAGGATGCGAGTGATCCGCAGATTGTTGTGGCTGAACCTGGACGGAACAGACAAGCAAAGCTGTTAAGGGAAAGTCTCATGAGCCTCTGTGAACTTCTGGGGTATCTGCAAAATGTTTTGTCATTGCCTGACTGTGACCTGTTAAGGACTATTTGACAATGCAAATGGGAGCACAGGTGGGGTTAATCTTAAGGCAGCTGCTGTGGGCCTTCAGCAGTATTTCCTAGACCTTCCTGGGCTGCTAGAATTCATCATCTCAGCTGCCTGGAAAGGTTTTGGCTTTCTGAATCACCCCCCAGTAGATAACAGCCACCATACTGAGTGAGACACACAAGTCCATGCAGCCCAACATCCTGTCCCTGACGGAGACCCTTTAGGGGAAGCCTGTAGTGTTAGGAATAGAGGCAGGCAGGGCTGCTGCCAAAAAGTCATGCCTTGAGCTAGACACAGCTTTTTTTGGCCTTTTTTATTTTAATACTTGACAATCTTCAAGTTATTTTCTCTTTTGTGAGTGTGCCCAGTCCTTCTAAGAGCCCCTCTTAATATCAGGGGTACGAGAATCAAAGGAACATCATTATCTCTACAAGACCTGCAATAATATAAAAACCACCACACCTGCAGAGCACTTTTCAAACAAGGACTCAAAGCACTTTACACACACAATGAGGCAGTTTTATAAACAATCAGGGATGGAAACATTCCTATTTTGTAGTTTACCAAAATAAAAGCTAAAAATACTCTCACTAGACAACATGTTTATCAACAGAAGTCTTCATTCCTCAAGGACCGAGGATTTCCTTGACTTGGACTTTTTTTTTCCCCTCAAAGAAATGCCTGGGTGCAGTATCTGATCAATGGCATAAACTGAGACTGACCTGTTCAAGTTCTCAAATCTATCAGCCCAGTTCTCTGCTCTCTTAAGTTCTCCAGTTTCCTTGCTGACCAGAACGATTCCATAAAATCTCAGCATGAGCTTATAAGCACGTACAAACCTTTCCATAACTTCCTTGGACCCCTTAAAGGCCTGAAAACAAGACAGAGCAATTAGCAAAAGGTTAAATTCCCTAATTACCTGCATCAGTTTAAGTGGCACCTGAATTATAAACAAGGTTTGGCTGTGTCACTAAAGCATTTAATTTGCTGGTGGAGCTACTGGCAGACACAAGACAGACAAATGCTTCCCAGTGAGCTCTGTGAACACCAGGGACCTGAGAAAGCTAAAAATCCCACTCAACTTCAAATATAAGGCATTCAGGGAAAATCCTAACATCCTCCAGATCCCAAAAGAGGCAAAAAGCTTTCAATAAATACCTGGATTTCTTGAGAGGTGAGTGGCTTGGCACGCCAGTTCATCCCGTGTTCACGTAAAGGGAAGAGCCTGAAACAAAAGAAACTCTCATCCCAGATGAGCAAAGATGACATCCAGCCACACAGGCACCTCTTGGAGAACTCACATCCTTACAGGCATAGAAGTAGTTTTACTATATGAGAAATAAATCCCCCCCATAATAGCACTGTCTACATCAATAACAGCAACGCCTTTTGCTTATCTGGATCTCTCTCCTTGCCCTAACTTTATTCTGCAGGTGCTCGAAGGCCAAGCACTGCTTCCAGAAGAATACAACTCAATAAAGCTAAATTTGACAAAGGTTTCGCTCAAGAGTAATTCTGGGCCTTTTGTGAAGCTGTTTTCAGGAAAACCTGACACTTTAAAGAGGCACAACTAAAGAGAGGCACTCTGTGTAGACAGTTTACCACTGTATGTAAGAATGGTTGTCTTCCAGAACTTCATAGTTGTCCAACCACTGTGAAAGCAGTTCTTCAATAGGCATACCTGAAAGAAAAAGGAAGAGGTTTCAGGCAAGAAACCACACCAAATTAAAGTTAGCCAATCACCCCAGGTGGCTCATTACCCAGACCCAGATGCTTGCACACAGTATTAGCTTCTCTAACTAGACAACCTGGTAAGCCAGAAAAATACCTTAGTTTTCTACCACCGAGCAGAAAATTAAGGAAAATACAGCAGGAAAAGGACATTTTAAAATGGAAATTTTTAGTGGGTTTTTTGTTTGTTTTGTTTTGGGTGGTGTTTTTGTTTTGGTTGTGCTTTGTTTGGTTTTTTATTAACTGTCCCAACATATGCAAAGGTGCTCTTTCACCAATTCAAGCAGCTACAGCAGATTGCATCAAACAGCCACCACACACCGTACTCACCCTGGGGCTTAAAAGAAATCTCATTTTTATAAAAGCTTAAGTTCCACATCTCTTCTTCATTCTCATTTTCTGATTCTTTCAAACCCTGGAGGTGAGAACAAGAAATCAACAAGCAGCAGTCTTTTAAAAGGCAATACTCGCTTCAACATTTCTCCTTGCTTTCCCTCACATTTCCTAAACATTCTCAAGCTAAATCCCTGAAATGTGGTTTGGGAAGTAACAGCTTGTTTCTGATGCACCCACATCATCCCTTCCCCCTCACAAATCAACCCTTCAAAGGTTCTGTAAATGTAAAGGCAAAAGGGTGTTCCCAAATCTAGAAAATGTTGCTAAAGGTAGGAAGGGACGAGGGGGAGCCCCAGGAGCTGGTGCCCCATCCCTGAGCACGTACTGGGTAGTGGTGTCTGTATCTCTGCAGGTCTTTGGCCGCAGTCCAGTTGCGTCTCCAGTTGAACTGAGGAAAAGAGACACATCAGATACTTGAAATAAAGCCATTTTCTGCAAAAAAGAATCCCCCACTGATTGAATTCAGCATCTCTCACACATGTGCCCTGCACTCCCAGCACCTCCCAAACCAGCCAGACTATAATTGTTGTCATTTCTCGGCATTCCTGACTTAAGACTAAAAGAAATTCACGCCTTATCCTTTAACCAAAACATTTCTTTTCCCTTCTAGTCTTATCAAGGAAGGTTTTAATTTTTATGCCTATCTTGTATCCCAGCTGGGTTTGCTTACAGAAATGGTCAGAACCAGCTAGAAATCCCAAATAGTAAAATGTAATTTTTTCCCCCTTAACTAAAAGGTTTTAAAACAAGACATATCTCTGAGTTGCTATAAACCCTAGTGAAGAGAGAGGCCAGATTTTAAAATTGTAGAATTTAAGATGCAGAAATATCCCTGGAATTCAAGATTCTCATTCCCTGAAGACATTACTGAAATAAAAAGTTTTCTTCATCTTTGCTTTATGCTCGAGATCAGCCTTGCTGATTAAGCACCATGCTGATCTAGACAGCAAACAGTAAGAGAGCCACGTGGCCACATTAGATATTTATTTGATTGGACTTCTGTTCCAATCACCATCATTTAAATCATTACTCATCTTTCCATGTAACCAAACTTTACGTTAAGCCTACCTGAGACAGCCGTGATGAATTTGAGCTCTGCTCCTACAAATAAAAGAAGCATTTAGTTGGAATATTTTGAAACCAAACCTCACTAATAAAATAAAAAATAGATACCAAATGAGAATACCCACAGCAGTGACTCACATGATCCCTATTAGTTGCCAAGTGACAGATTTACCTAGTTACAGCTGAATTCAGTTTATTTTATTCATAACTGAAACTGCTACAGAGAAAAAAACCTGTGGTGCCATACAAACAGGTGCCAGGTTCTCCTCACTACACAGATGTGCTAGATTCATTTCAAGTGTCAACATTTAGACAGAAATCACAGAAGAACAGCTTCATTTGTTCCTCTGAAATTCGTGGAAACAGAACTTGCAAGTATGACAGTTTAAAATGCCTTTTTAACTGAATTATATACGTATAGATTTTTACTTATCTATTTTTTGCAGTGGATTACTCCAGTGATAAGAGATTTTGTTACATGTCTAAAGCAACACAGGCAACACATGAAAGCACTTAACAGTGTTGTGTCAATTAAGAACCACCAAAATTAACACGATTGCTCATGAATAAAGGGGCCCCAAAGCAAAGCACAGCACAGTCAGATTGTTCAATACCAGCTCACAGCAAGAACAAGAATGCTGAGAAAATGGGGATGAGATGTGCAAACTCTTGCAAAATAAGCACTGTAAGGAACTTAGAAGAGAGAAGCAGCAAAAACTCTCCCTAGTTATTTCATAACCTCATTTGGTATTTTGTAACCTCACTTGCACAGAGAAAATGAAACCACTTTCTAACGAACAATGATCACTGGTTCATTAATGATTAAGGCCGGAACTGGACTACGTTTTGTAACACCTTGCTGTAATGAAGTCACCCATTCAGTTGCCCTGCTGACTGTTACATAGAATTAATTAAAACGTTGTTTTAATACAATCAATTATTAATATTCAATTTCCAGATACTCTTTACACTTCAGGTTCTAAAATAACATCCTTGAACGCAGTCAGGTGGGACAGGACAACAGCAGACTGGCTCCCACTTTGGAAAATAATGGGTTTGCTGAAGAGCCAGTGTAGCTACAGAGACAGATGCAATGCCATGGTGCAAGGGGCTCTAAGGCTTGCCCAGAAAGAAGCTAGATCCAGGAAAAGGCATTCTGGAGCCCAGCAATAAAGAGAACAAGATGAGGAAGCAAAGAGAGCAAAACTCAGCTTTGGTCCTCCAAGTAAGTGTTGCTTCTAGGTCTCTGTAAACTTCTATTTAAGCCCCACAGGAACAGAACCTTCCCTTTCTGTTCAAGTAAGAAACACAACCTAAGCAGCAAGGCTGAAACTTGCAGGTATAAATCAATCCCCTTCATGTCTCACAGCACTGCCAGGAAACCTAAGTGGGTTTCGCCCTCCAAGCCTGGAGGCAGAACATGCATCACTGTGCAAGGAGTGAGGGAAGCAGAGAACACAGCCAGGAGAGGGGAACGCAAACAGGATCCGGCTGAGAAATCAGCTGGAAACCAGCTGTAACCAAAGGGAAGAAAGAAGGTGTGGATTGTGAACCAGGCACTGCCATGAGAAAGATGACAATCCCCAGAAGAGGAACTGAAATCTTCTGTTGACCGAGATTTAGGGGAAAGCAGAACTATGGGATTTGTTATTAAAACACGAACTTCAGGCGTTACAGCAGCCTTAAAACGGACTTCTTAAAATGGACACAAACCCCCAAAGTTTTCAAAGCTCAGTCATAGAAGCAAAAGGCACTGCAAGGCAAAAGAGCTGGAAAGACACATCTGCAGGAACCTCAGACTGTGAGTATGGAGCAGTTACAGAGACAAGTGAAACGCAAAGATAAAAGGAGAATTATAAGTTGATTTTGAAAGCGTACAGTGCAAATAACAAAACCTCTAACCTCAGTACCAAATGAAACCACTACCAGCTTCATCCAGAAAGAATACCCTCTAGACTGAGGGGAGAGGAATAGGAATTAGTGTAAAATGAAAGGAGCATTTTAAGTTGATTTTGAAAGAGTATAGTGCAAATGATAATAAAAAAACTCTAACCTCAGCACCGAATAAAAACACTAGCAGCTTCATCCAGAAAGAATACCATCTAGACTGAGGGGAGAAGAATAGGAATTAGTGTAAAATAAAAGGAGAATTTTAAGTTAATTTTGAAAGGGTATAGTGCAAATAATAATAAAAAACTCTAACCTCAGGACCGAATAGAAACACTAGCAGCTTCATCCAGAAAGAATAGCTTCTAGACTGAGGGGAGAAGAATGAGAATTAGCGTAAAATAAGCAGAAGCAGGAATTAGTTTTGGAAACTGATTCATGCCTTAGACAGGCTGTAAAGGCATAAATGGACAGCAGAAGATTTACTGTTTCTTTGAGCGTTCATTCTCACTGCCTTTGTAATTTTTTCAAGGCACTGTCAGGCAGCGGTGACTACACATGCATCACGGAAGGAAGAGCTCCTCTTGAAAAATGCAGAACAATATTCCAGGGGCCATAAGTCTCAGGGACAACTGCCTCGTTTGTAAAGCAAAGCTGGAAAAGTCCACCCGCTGGAGTGAAAAAATGGTCCTTGCTTTTACAGCTGTCACAATCCAGAGTTGCTCTAAGAAAAAAACAACACGTGAAGAACAAACACACGCAAACAGAATAATCTGAATGCTCTGGAGTTATTAAAACTTGTGAACTCCAGCCATGCACAAAAGAAAGTTGATAGCATGCCCTCAAACAATGTAAAACACCTCAAAGGAAAACCCTGCCTCCTCCATTCAGTATTCCAACTACTCCACCCAAAACACCTTTCCATGTGCACAGAAATTTTTTTTTTTAAAAGCGGTATTTTAATATCTTAATGCTTATTAAAAATAAAATTTAATATTAAACTCCTTTAAAAGTGTATTCATTAGAAAGCTTTATCTGCCTATTTATATTCTAAGAGAAGGGAAGAGTTGCTGAAATGAAACACAAGTGTTTCTTTTTTCCCCAAAGGGGAGGAGTTAAAGGACTGTAGTTTTGACTGACAGGAAATACTGAAAAAGAAACAGTTTTGCATTTACCAAAGCAATGCTGGAGAAGAAACTACTCTGACAATGTCAAACTGAAAAACACTGATGCTAAAGAGAGGGACCTCAGATAACACTAACAAGTTCCTTTTATTTCAACTAAACACTATTTTAAGGCACCAGACAAAAGTCGTCATGTTTTGCAGCACCTCCCTTAAAATAAAAAAATCACAGCTCATTTTTAAAGCTGAGCAGATTTTATGTGATGGCATTTCATTAATGGCATCAAAGAGCAGAAGGAAGGCCACCATACAAAGCTGAAGATACCAACCAAAAACTTAAAAGCAAGGAGAACATCAATGCTATAATGCAACATCCATGCGGTGAACAGGCAGGTGACAACAGAGAAAACAGAACCTGTTATTTATGGGATAACGTACCCAGACCACAGGGAATGGTGGGGGAAAACATTAAAACCCAGCTCATGGCAGTCTAATGGATCTTAAGGGGCCATGAAGTCACAGCATCCCTCTGCCCTCCCCATCGCCATCCCTGTCCCCTCTCCCGCAGCATCTGCTTCACCAAGATGAGGGCAAATTACGCGCCCAGGCATCGCTGCCCTTTGACTTCTAGTAAGTATTTCAAGCTGCTCCGCTTCCTCTTGGTAAATCAGGCACCTGCCAGGGGAGCCCCAAGGCGCTGAGAGCAGAGAGGGCAGCAACAACATCACTCGCGCAGGTGAGCGCACCCGGGGCATCCCCGAGGGATGCGGGAACTCCCGCGGCGCCGAGCGGCGGCTCCGGGACAGAACAGGGCAAGGGCGTCCGGCTGGAAGGGTGAGCAAGGGGGCCCCTCAGCCCATCCCGCGCCCCGGGGACCCCCGCACCCACCCGGTAGTCTCGCTGCGTGACCGACCCCGGCTGCTCCCCCGCATCCTGCGGCTCCTCCCCGGCTGCCGCCTCCGCTTCGCCTCCGCCGCCATCCGCCTCCTCCTCCTCGCCCTCCTCTTCCTCCTCCTCTCCCTCCCAGGTGGAGTCGTAGTCCTCCGCCTTGCCCTCCTCCGTCCAGAAGCGGTACGAGTACGAGGAATCCATGGAGCGCGGCGGGGAAGGGAAAGGGAAAGCGAAAGGGACGGGGAGGCGGGGCCGCCCGCCCGAGCGCACAAAGCCCGGCCACGTGCGGGGGGGGAACGGAAACGCGCGCAGGCCCCGCCCCCTTCCTGCGCCCGCCCGCCCCGCTCCCGGGAGCACCGGGAGCTTCCCGTCCTTCCCCCGCGGGATCCGGGAATACCGGCACCTCGGGATGGGGAAACTCCTGGAAAGCGGGTGAAAGAGCAGTACTCCCAAGGAGCCAGGGCTCGGCGCATGGGGGGGCGAGGCGAAGCGCGGCGGCGCTGGGGTCAGTTAAAGCGATTTACCTTTGTCAATACCCGGCTTGACGTCCAAAATGATTCCTAAAAAATCTGCGTTGCGGGACTGAGCGTGAAATCCCAGGTGGGCTTTCCCTGGTACGAGGTTGACGCTGAGAGGCTGCACCAGTACACGTTGTTGTCGACACACTTCTACTTTGAGCTACAGAAACGCGTCACTGGTAGAGCAAACATCTTGGAACGGCATCACCCGGACGAGTTGGATTTACACCCGCAGGGCCGTGAGACTTCAGAGAGATACAGAATCTGCACTTCCTGGCCAAAATCTGTGTAGAGCATGACAAAGTTTCTTAAGTGAATAGCAAAACTTAACAGAGGCATTCGTTCACCTTTGGGCACTCAGTGGGTGACAGTGAGTGACGTGTGGTTACAACCTCTAGGAACTTGATCGTACCCAATAAATTGATTTTTCAACATTAAAACCAGGAGCTTCCTCACATAAGGTTATAAAAGGTCATTTTCCACCCGCCCAGGAAACCTCTGAGGCTCCTACAGCACCTCTCCCACAAACCAGAGCTCCAAGGAGCTCACTCTCTCACTAAATTTATGATAATTGCACCGTCTGGCAAATCCTCAAGTTTGGAAGCTTGCAGCAACCTATCTATTGTGTTCAGCAGGCCAGGATTTTTTATCAAATATCATATAGAAATAACAGGGTAGTGGTTCATACCAGACAAAGTTAGTAAAAAAAGCCAAATCTATAAGCCCCCAGGTGGGCACTTTTGACCAATTTCACTAAAGGCACAAGATACCTAAATAACTTGCAAAATAAATTGGGCCAGATTTTAATCAAGTCACACAACAATTACCATTTAGTAAAATAAAAACAAGTAAAATTTATTCTTGGTATAAAACAAGAGAAGAAAATAAGGCAGACAAGAACTTGGCTACGTACCTAGAATAAAAGCAAAAAGTAGTAGACTTCTACTGCCTCACCTTGAAGGCAATACTGACAGATTAAGATGTAATTCTTCCTTTTATTAACTGATAGTTAATATAATGAAACAAATTCAGTACCATTTCAACCTGCCTCATTCACCATGTAACAGGTGTTTGTTGACTGTAGTCCATCTCACAGCACAAAAATAGTAATTTCATGAAATCTCAATATCCTAGCATATAAAAGATAAGCATTACAATGTCAGTAAGATTCTTCAGTTGTAGAACAAAATGAACATTTTGGAAAACCAATTCCATTCACATCTACTAAAACTGCTTTAAAAAAATAAATAATTAAGTACAAACCCCACTGTTTCATACTACTGTATTACAAATGGATGAAGCAACACCTCCAGTTTCATGCACAGCTCAACTGATCCCTTACAAAACAGTGTGACATCTCCAGATATTTTATTTAGGACACTTATTAATTATTCTGGCTAGGGGCATTACAATTTTCACTTCACTTATGGCATATAAACTTAGAAAGATTGAAAAATGTTACATCTCTAAGGGTGAAATGAGGTTCCTCCAGCAGAGTGACAGAACACTTCAACTCAGTAGTTATCTGCATTTAAAAGAATTTTAGTTGTACTCAACCAACAAGTTGAGACATTCGATACAAGTGCTATGTTTGCAGCAAGTGAAATGGCCAAAACATTACCCACAGATGGTCTGTGATATTCACAGACGGCAACAAAGGCAGCAAACACAATCCCAGATTTACAGGAACCGCCTTTGCTTTAACCGATCCAAGGCCCCGTGTTCCACTGGGGCACGGGGGTTTCGTGAGCTGTGCTGATACAGAGCATGCTGCTAATTGGGAATGCAGCCACTGGCACTGTTACATCCACTCTCCACACTCCCAGCCTTCTCCCCAGGCCCCGAGGAGGCAGCCAGGGAACACACCAGCCAAGGGTCTTGCGCGTTTAAAGCCGATAGGCGGATCCTTCCAACACCTGGCTCAGGTGTCTTTTCCTTCCTCAAAGAGTTTATATGTGGCAACTATCCTGCGACTTGTTTTTGCTGTTTCCCCCCTCCCATCCCAGAGTTTGTCACTCCTCTCTCACAGCTCTATGTCCTGCGGCGTTTGGCGGCGCTGGGACTGGAAGGGTTACTGTTTGCATTTAACACCTTCTCAGTGACTCTGTTGCGCTTCCTCTTATCAGATCCTTCTTTGGATCCAGAATCTGATGAAGTTTTCTCTTTCTCTTTGCTGCTTGGCTTTTCAGTGGCTTTTCCTAAACTTCCAGAGGGTGCAAAAACTGAAATAGGATCAAAGTAATGATTCCAGATCAGAGTCACACACATAGGCAAACAAGAGTGATATCAAATTTCTTTATATTACATAGAACTTCTCAAAACAATCAACTCTCAGCGTATTTATCCACCATTAAGTATTACTTTCACTTCTAAAGGAAAAATCTTCTCTGAGAAAGGCACATCTTGCTTTTATTATTTGCTTTAAAGACAGGCATGTATTTTCACAGGCTAAAAATCGAATTCATTAAGTGGAATTAAGCAGCACTAAATATTAAAATACTTAATAGGAACACTTACAGAACAAAGGACCAATCTGTGTAATAATAGGACCAATCTTTATAATCAGCAACGGTCATTACATTTGGTATCATAGGTAGATATTAAAACTGAACACACAAAATGTGAAATTTAATATATTTATAAATACATTTTTAGATCTTTTATTACAATCTTTAAACACCACTTATTCAGTGATATAAATATCAAATTATATAGTTAGCAGTTGGTTTGGTCTGTTAATGTAAATAGCAGGATCTCTACTGTTCACATCTGACTTGTTCTACAGCAAAGTATTAGGAAAACAAGCCTTTTATTTAAAAGAAGCAAGATAATAAGAATAAAATAAACACTCTGCCCGCCTTCCCATTAAAGTACACAATTTTACAATCTTTTTTGATTTATACGCCCTACTTCCCCTGTGACTACAAAGCTCCTTTCACAGAGTATTTAGGTTCAATGAAATTGGACCCAACTTTCTCTCAGAGATCCTCAGATTCCTTCAGACTCCCAGGGATTTGTCAAGTACATATTAAATCCAAAAATCTCCAAAGCTATACAACCTGCACAGATGAATTAGGAGCAAAGAAGATATCTTTTCGATAAGCAACTGCTTACTCTGTGCATTCTTAAATTATTCTAATTCTTGGCATGAGCACATGCTGAGTCTGAGTACAAATCACAAAGTACACTGCATTTGGGATTTACATTTTAACATTAATTTCTCAGCGTTACAGTTGGTTTTTAATCTCGTATTACACAGTAGAGAGTTACAAAATTACCTTCTTCTGGACCTGCATGCGTTTCCAGCTCTTCTTTTAAAATTTCCTCTTTCACTTCTTCTTCCATCATTACTTTTCCTGCAGAAAGGATTGTTATCAATGGTTAGATGGGTTTAAAAAACCCCATGTTCAGTGCAACATTCAGCAGTATTTTGCAAAAGTTCCTCTGGCAGGTGCTTGAACTTCCTAACTCCTACCTTGGATAACAGCACCAACTAACACACATAGAGCTAAACTTTAAAAATGCAGCTTTCACTGCCCAACCTGGGATTTCCATCAAACTCCTGCATATTTCTATTAGATTAAATAACACAGAGAGTTTTTCCAAACCTCTCTCACTCATGATAAGCCCACACAGTTACATACCAAGAAAGTAAAAACACAAACAGATGATTTCAGCACAAGGTACAGCTCATGGCCGAAAGCTCTGGCTGCTACTCCTGCTACTGAAACTGCAGCTTTTCACTAAGTATACCCCTGTGGATTTTAAAATATTAGGTGAATTGCTATTTAACTGCCTTATATTATCACTGGTACAGACAATTTTATCACAGAAATATTTATATAAATTAAGTGCAGAAAATGTTATTTTTATCAGCTCTATAGCCCCTACTCTTTAAAGTATGATCTTGCTACAAAACAAAGCACTTTAAAATGTGCAGATCATCTATTTTACCAAAGTTATGGTCTGATATAATATTACAACCATCTCAACAAGATCCAAAACCCCTCAATAAGCTACTAATCACCTTTAAAGGAACCACATTTTGCCTTCACTGTGCAAACTGGTATCAGCCAAGCAGAAATTGAATCTAAACAGTACAAACAGAAGCTGTTTGTGCTTCATTAGCACCCCATCTACTTCATATTTAAGAATTTGAGAAATTCTGTGTGGAACCTGACCAAAGGTGTCTCTTTCCTGCAATGGTCCATCACAAAGGCTGGTAACAGGGATATGAACATGACAAGCACTGGGATCCTTTCCCTGACAGTTCCTTCAGTCAGTTGATTAAAAATTCATGAGATAAACTTGTATCTGTTTAACATTCCCTTTTCCCACCGAACCCAACACACCAGTCTAAAAGAATGGCCTTGGATCAACATCTTACACACTTTCTTGGGGAGAGTTTTCTTAAACATTCTGGGATAAGATCAGAGCAACCAAGGATCAGAGACTGCTGTCACATCTTACCTTCTCTCACTTCTTGAATCATTTCGTCAGGAAGAGCAAAATTCTTCTCTATATTAGGGAATGGAAGAATCTCGGATTCATGCTTAGAAAGAAAAGAAAGATCTCTGTGAATGACTGGTAAAAATTTTTACTGGAATTCAGAAATGCAATCTCCAGTTCTATTTTACATGCAATTAGTAGCTAAATAATTCTTATCAAGGCAGTTCAGATGTTAGAGAACCAGGAGGCTCCTGATGTCAGACTGATTACTAATGTCAAGATACCCGAGATCATGACTTAAGGCCATTTGAGATCACTTCTGGAACCCAAAAATGGCAAATTCTTAAGTAAACACACTGTAACTTTTTCATTTGACACTTATATATCTACGTAAACATTTGCTGGTTCAGCATTTAGGCAACTTTTAATAAACAAAGTCAGAACATCATATTAAAAAAAACAAACAAAAAACCCTCACAAGCCCCTGAAGGTTTTATTGTCTCCCACCTAGTCTATATTTATTCAGGGAAAACCCCACAAACCCAAAGAATGACAGGTAATTCTCAGTATCATGAAAAAAAGCACAGCAGAGTCAGTGATTCTGGTCTATCAAAACTTCTGAACTCTATGAAATAACAGTGTGGCTGCATCAACCCTTTATACTCACAAGAGCCTGCATATCATACATGGTGCTCAGATGGTCCCAAATCACCTTGGATGAAATCTGCCGTCCGATATTCTGGCTGAATTTATCCCGGATACAAATCATGTGGAAATGACGATTCACACCTAGGGAGAAGAACTCAGTGCAATTAACACTGCTAACAGTTTTACTGATGCCATTTAGATAGATTTAGGTGCATAAATTCATTTATTTATGTATGACACCATTAAAAAGCGTTGTGTTGTTACAAGGAATCCACACATCACAGGACAGACAGGTGGCATCTGGGCAGGCTGATCCTTCATCCTACGCTGCAGGTGCTATTCCAGAGGGGGCTGAGGGTGCTCCAGTGGGTAACACTGACACACAGCCAGAGCTTTTAGAGGGGCTGTGTGAGAAACAACCGGAGGAAAGTCTCCAGACTGCTGTGTCCAGTTCTGGGCTCCTCAGTCCAGGAGCGACACGGAGCTCCCAGAGTGCGTCAAGTGGAAGGGTATTAAAGGACTGGAGCACCGCTCTTAGGAGAAAAGGCAGAGGGAGCTGGGCCTGTTCAGCCTCCACAAGAAACGACTGAGAGGGAACCTCATCAGTGTGTATAAATATCCAAAGAGGGGGTGCCAAGAAGACGGGACCAGGCCCTGCTCGGTGTAACGGGCAGACACGCACAGGAAGTTCCATCCGGAACAGGAGGAAGAACTCCCGTACTGCGAGCACTGGAGCAGGTCCCCACGGAGCGGGTGTGGAGTGTCCCTCAGTGGAGACATCCCAGAGCACTTTGGGCCCTGTGCTCTGGGCCGACCCCGCTGGATCCCCCGGCCCGCTGCGGTCCCTTCCTGAGTGACCCGCTCTGCGCTTCAGCGCGGGCGGGAGGCAGCGGGTCCCTGAGGCGGCGGGGCCGGGCCGTGCCCAGGGCCCGCCGCTCCCTCCCTCCTCCCTCTCCGGGCCCGCCGCAGCCGCGGGAACCCCCCGGACCCCGCCGCTCTCCCCTCCCCGGCCCCCGCCGCCCCAGGAGGCCGCGGCCCGCGCTCACCTACGGGCTTGTGGCCCAGCATGGCGTGGAACAGGCAGACCTCCACCTCCGGGCTCCACACCACGGCCGCCTCCTCGGCCGGAGCGCCGGGCTCCGGCCCGGCCGCCGCCGC
>JAYRBT010000054.1:8917988-8958941 GCA_036023395.1 Myiotriccus ornatus
CAGCGGCGGCTTCTCCACGGCGGCGGCCGAGCCGCCCTCCGCCTCGCTCATCGCCGCGCCGCGCCCGCAGCGGCTCCTGCCGGCCGGGAGGGGGCAAAGAGCCGGCCGGGGCCGCGCCGGGGGCGGGGGAGGCTCGGGGGGTCCCTGGGGCTCGGGGCGGTTCCTCGGCGAGCGGTGCGCTGGGCTCGCAGCGGCGGGGGCGCCGAGAGCCAGCCCTGGGGGACGGGGACAGCGCGGCACTACCCTCCAGAGCCTCGTGGGCCTCTGGGGGGAGTGCCTTATGGACCCCTAGGAAAAGTCTTCTGGATCTCTGGGAATAACCTTATGAACCTCTGAGGAGTTCTTTATGGACCTCTGGGAAGGCCCTTATGGACCTCTGGGAATAGCCTTGAAGACCTGTAGGAAGAGCCGTATGGACCCTGTCCTGCTTCAGGGTCTCCAGGGACAGCTGTGGTGGCGGCACAACATCGCTATCCCAGCAGGCTCCACAGGGATGTTCTGCTGATTTTGAGGTCCCCAGGGCTGGGGTGGCAGCACTGTGGGGTCACAGCAGGGCTGAGGGTCGGCCCTGATGCCCAGGAAGCCTCGGCCGCCCCAGTGTTCACCCTCCTGGCCTGTGAAGCCTTGGCCAGTCCAGTGTCTGCCCTTTGGGCCCTTCCTCCTCCAGCCCAAGGAGCTGCCATGCTGGAAGGTTGCACTGGGGAAAAGTCCTGAGCATTGCAATTCCCCCCAGACAGCCCCTCATTGTCACAACTGGATCGTTCTACATGAAATATCAGCCTGACATTGATGTTTTACAAATAACCACGCCTGGCTTGGTTACAAAATGCAGAACTCACCAGCTTTGCCCATCATTTAAGGCGTAAAAAAATTTTGTTTGGGAAGAAGGAGTATGTATCATTCCCTGGGAGATAAGGGGGTTTTGCTTTGTTAGGTATAATTAGACACACAGGCATGAAATGGGACTGCTGTTGCTTAGGTGATCAGGTTTTCCGATTGCTCACTCCTCACTTGAAGATTCAATCCATTTTGTGACATTAAAAATATTTCAACAGCAAATAGCAATGATACATGTGCAAAGAACAATTGTTCTGAGTGAATAATAAAGCAGTGGGGGCAAACATTCACAAGCAAATACATTAATTGTAATTACCCAAATAATAGAAAGCAGGAAGGGCAAGATGCAATTTTCTGAAGTTCAACTTTGTGTACCTTTTGATACCTAAAGAGTTAACCTTGTATCATTGTTTTGGGCTTGATGTAATGCTTATACCCTGAACAGGTTAATCGAACATTAAATAAAGATTTTAAATGAGTTAAACCCAAAACCTCATGTGTAAAGCCTTCCAAAGTTTGGTAGTGTGAACCCTGGATATAAATCTTCCTTTCCAACAGGGTTCAGACTGTCCTCTTGGAAAGAAGTCTGTGACTCCAGTCTGGCTTAGATGCTGTTGAAATTTTCCAGGAATAACTTTCTGTGAGAGCTCCAGAGTGACAGATATCTTGCTGGAATGACTTCTCTGCATCAAGACTACGAGAATCTCCAGAAATATTCCTTCTGCCTCCTGTTACCAGTGCTACCTGTGTACCTGTGTCCTGGTTGTGCTGAATTTACACAGCCCAGGCTTCACCCTGCTTTCCTCATTTTGAGCCAAAATTACCTATCAGCAGGATTTTGCCAGTCTCAAACGCAAGTCTACATGTTTTTACAGTTAAATCCAGCCCTAAATCTCAGATTTGGTTAATCTTTATCCCATCTATGCTGCTCCCTACTCTTCAGCTGCTACTGAGAGAAAGGAGTTATGATTTCCTGTGATGGCTACACAGCAGGAGGAAATGAGTTCCTGAACAACTAAATTCCTGTTTTCATACACCTTTCTAGGCATAGAAAAAGGAAGGAAGAAATAAAAGCAAATAAATTGCAGAGTATAAAAATTGTTCCCCCGTTGAACAGTTTTCAAAGTTTTGCAGGAATATTTTTTTATTAAATCTGTGTGAGACACTGAGCTTCAGCACTCTCATCTGTCACATTAGGTTCCTATTTAAAGACATCAAGAGGGAATAACTGTGTCAACTCAAATAGCAATTTTTATGTCACTAAGTTCTAATGACTAATAGTATGTGAAAAATGTGAAAAAACCTATGGCTACCTCTGAAAGTAGAAGATCATCTGAAAATAATTCAGCTCAGTAGAATAATGTTAATTCAACAGGAAGAGTATATGCATAAACTGGCTGCTATTTTGTTTCAATCACAGATAATTTCATTTCCCTGTATCTAAATTCCCTTGTCACTTCAGTGCCTCTAGCAAACATATGGGAGCCAATAATAATGCCACATACAGCCTCCACCTGGATTCGGACCAGAGTTTAATTTTTCCCTCATTAAATTTTAACTTTTTTTCTTTCTTTCTTTTTTTTTTTTGCACTTTCCGAACAGATTTTTCAGATTCAGAAAAATTTAGAATCCTCTCGTTCGAGTTTAAATCTTACTTTTGGGTTTAAGCAGATTCCAGCTAAGACATGCATCGTTTTGTTCCTCTCTTTTTCTTCCCACTCTGTCAGCTTTAGAAACCTGACTGCCCATTGTATCACCTGAGGGTGCTCAGCCCTGTCCCCCAACCAGAAAATGATCTGGTATTTCATAAGACATTGCAACAACTGAGAAATCAGCCTGGCATTTGGCATTCTCTCTAGAAGTGCTGGATTTCTGGGATAAGCAATATGGCTACAACTATTTCTGTCATTATTTTAGAACATGATGTGCTAGTGCCCTTAACAAAGCAACAATTTCAGTCCCAGTCCTGAATATTTTTTGGTATGCCTCATAAATGTTTGTAAAAGAATATCTTCTGGTTCCTTTTGCATTAATCCCAGTCACTTAACCTTTGCTGGGAGGGGTTTAGTACATCTTTGATACAGAATCTAGCAGGATTTTTCTTACAAAGGTCAGAAGTACATGCAGAATATATATCTGGGGCTCCTTCCTGCACCAAATTACCCTCAGGTCCACAAATCTTCCTTCAAAATAGGTAATCTCAGTGCCTTGGCGTATTTCAGTCTTTCCAAACATAATGTCCTTCGTGACTCATGAGGACCTCCTGAAAAGAGGACTTCTGATCTGGTTTGTCAACTTTAGCCACACTTTCAAAATCCCTTTTTTTTCAGTGTGAAATCTGTGTGAATTTTTGCTTTGACAAGGAATTGTCCAACAGTTGGTGCTTGATCATTTTGCATATCTTTTAATAAAATCAATGGAGATAGTTTGCTATAGAGATGGTTTTCTCCCCGTTAAACCTGTCAAGGAGGAATAACCAAAAAGGTAAAGCTGTTTGTTATTAGAGTCTTATCATACAGACTCTTTCAGTGCTTGGCAAGGTGATACTTCCCAGCTTTCTGCCAATTACCTTTTTTCTCAGCAAAAAGGTGATTATATTAAACAAGATGACACAATTATATTAAACAAGAACGTTGAATGGAGAATTCCCTCTCAAAATATGCCTTGCATGGCTTCTTACAAAATATGGAATTTGAATCAAATTAAAAGTGAAGCAGCAAGGCTGAGGGCAGCAGCTGTCAGACAGGGGACCCATCCTGTTTGCTCAGACATATGTTCTCAAACTGAACTTCTCCCTTGTGATCAGTTGTGCCCACTCTCCCAGCGGAGAGAGGCTTCTTGTTACAAGGGCATCAGATGGCAAACCTTAGGAAAATTGATTGAAACGGTGCAAATAATTATCTCTAAGCACTCACAGAGGTTTCTTACTGCTGCTGTTATGCTTTACAATATTCCAGTGCAGAGTGGGGATTAGGGAAAGAAAAGCCATCTTCCTGAGTTTTCAGTTTAATAAATCCATCATATTCCAGGCTTACAGGGAAGCATAAAGAAGAGCCAGTGGATTTAGAATGAACCAGTTCAAGGTGAGCACAAGAATCTGTTCCTGAATCCCTGGCTGTCCCAAGCCAACATCAGAAGACCAGAGCATGGTGTACTGAAGGTGATTTTTATGGTTAGTGCCTGAGTGTCTGCCAAACTAAAGTCACACCAGCCCAGCATAAATCTGGAAAGAATTCCCTCCCTTGACAGTTTTAGTGTTGTGATTGGGATTGTTCAGATCCACCTTTTCTTCTCTGGGGCATTTTAAAAAATTTATAGTTCAAGTTAAAAATACTACTTTTTAGGATAAAAAAAAAGCACCAGCACGAACAGAAAGAGAAGCACTAAACCTGCCCAGCTGACATCAAGATGACAGTTACACTCAGGCTTTCACTGTGGCGGAGGGTGGCAGCAGATTTTCATGAAGAACATGTGCTCCTTTAAACACAACAGAACCAGGCAAGTCAGAGGTTTGGGAGATCCTGCTAGGATCCTTTTTTTTTTTTTCCCAGATTTTTAAACCTCCATTTGATTTACAGAGCTGTGTAATTCTGTCTTTATCCTGATGTGCAAAGAATATAATTACTCACAGTAGGGAATGCTTGATAAAGCAACCTATCTGATCATGGAGCTTGATCTGTTGAACCAAATTCCTCACTGTCCATCACACTGAGAAGAAACTGGGTTCTCAGAAATCATCAGTACCGTTTGCAGTGGTTCTGTTCTTGACCTGGGTCAGTTTGTCTTCAACCAGGCAGATGGTCCTGGATCAGGAGCGACTCTGGCGTTGCTTAAGGTCTCTGAGTTTTGGCCTTCACCATTTTCAATGACTCCACCACTATCTTTAATAACACTAAACCAGACTGACTGAAAAGAAAAAAAAGTTGTTTTATGCTTAAGTGTTAATCAAAGGGGAAAAAAATCCATTGATCTCAGTGAAGGTGGAATTCCATATGGACTGCATTCTTGTTTCTGTTTATTTGGTTGTATAGGAGACACCTGTAAGAGGAGAGAGGAGACAGTTGGTAAATGTATTTCAGGCCTAGGACTTACTTTTTTTTGCTATAATTTACAGCACATATTGCAAAGCCAGTTTTTCCTTCTAAAACAACACACACACACAAAAGCCATAATAACTATATCAGTAATTTAAAGTATTTGGGTTAGATATGAATCATGGAAGTGTTTCCATCTTCACAGCCAACAAAATGTCAGTTTTCACCATGTGCATGCCTAGGGCATCTCAGGAGGGGAAAAAAAACCCCTCAAGTAAATAAACAGGTTTAAAAGAAAGGCTGTAGACAACACTGCCATGACTGACATCATGATATAAAAATATACATAAAAAATATGTATATATATATCAATCTGTTCCCATAAAAAGGAACAGATACAGCTCACAATATCACCAAGGTAAAATGTGCAATTGTTTTTGTTGTGGACTGATACACTTGGCCACTTGCTGGTCTCTTATTCAGCAGGCAGAGCTTTATTTCAATGCATTGCTGCTTGTATGGCAAAACTCAGGGATTTTGTAAACTGTAGTGAGATGATATAATTGGATGTAAAAGTCAATGATGCCAATGAACAATTGCTTAAGATGTTTGGCAAATTATATATGTTATCTTCATGAGGGATTTAATTGCACAAAACTGCCCACTGGATCAGCAGTTCTCTACTGCATTCTAGAATTCTAATTTCCACCTTCTGCACTGTTTCCTACCTGGAGCATCACATCATTAAACTCTGGTGTTGGAGGAATTTACAGTGGATTGATCCAAGCTGACTTGGCCAATGTGCTCCACTACTTTGCTAAGGTCTCTGTCCATCTTTAAATTCCCATTCTTTAAAATCCCCAAAGCTGCTATTTCAGTGTAGCAGGAGTGAGTGTTCAGCCCAAACTCCAACTCAGATTCCTGTGGAGTGCATCCTTTGCCAGGTCTGTAAGCAGTGTTACATGTACATCATAATTCCCACCTGAACACATATGTTCAGGTATTCTGAGGACAGCTGTGAGACACAGACCTCTCATTTAAAATAGCCTCTTTTTTTTTTTTTTTTTTCTGGAATGGAAGAAACTGAAAACTTGCACATTTAAATAGATTTTATCTCTTTGCATTTTTGGAATAATGTCCCCCCTTTAGCATAATGGATGGCAGCCTTAACATGTCCCATTTCCTCAACTGCATCAGTTGCTTAGAATAAGGGTCTCATTTTCACATGAATCGTGTGGCAGGGCAACCTGATGGACCTAAATTCAATGAAAATTACATAAAATTGAAAGAGAGCAGATGCATTGTAAGTGATGGCAGGGCAGCACTATTACTATCATCTACTTTGCATAATCATGTTAGGGACAGAGCCCGGGAGCACATTTCACAGCTTTTCCCAGCAAGCTGTGGCTGTGAGCTTTTTCCAAAGAGACAGAGCTTCTCCTCCTATTCAGGATTTCTCAATTGCCTCAGCCATTCTTGCTGGTTTCATTCTCCCTGAGACAATGTCAGAGGTAAAGTATCAAATTAAAGCAACCGTCTAAATGACAGGAAGACCCCAGTTTCTTCCATAATAGATAACTTCACTATTTAGTTATGTGAGAAACTTAAAAATATAAATATCTACTTGATTCTATCACTTGTGTTGGGGGTCATACTTTTAAAAGCTCACAAACTATCTCTTCATCGACTGGAAGAGGGAAGAGAGGCATGAGAGACTGATGCTCAGGTGCACACAACGCTTTGGATCCCACCTACACATCCTGGTGTTTCTGAGTCATCCTCTGGTAATCAAGTATTTCTTGCTCTTATCCCATTCATACCCTTTTCATGCCTGTCCTTTAGCACACTGGAGGCTGAAAGAAATAGTGAGGATTAAAATCCTCCTCTTTTTTTTTTTTCTTTTTTTTTTTTTAGATTTTCCTTCCCTGTCTCTTTTTCCCATTTCTAGCAGCTTTGTTCTGGCTGGATGGGGCAGAGACAAAGCTGACCCTTCATTCACACAAAATCAGTGCATTTGTTAACTACTACTGCCATCCTCACTGAGAGATGCTTTGTTAACTCACATTTATCTATGCAACTTGTGTTTTATGGACTGCATACATGTGAAGGAAAATTTGGTGTCTTTAATTTGTATTTGCCAAACTTTCTCTACCTCAGAGCTAATTCCAGGTATTTCGGAACACAGCTCTTTTTCCAGCTTTCTTTGCTGCTATGGGATACCAAAACCTTAAAAATTAGAAAGTTCTTTTTGCAGCAAATTCACAGAGACTAAATTTAGGCCCAAGGTTCACTAGCAGAGCCGATACAGGAATTATTCAATCACATTACATTTCTGGTTTTCCAAAGTTTTTCTTTTTTTTATCCACCTTCAGAAGCAGATGAAAGTTTGTTTTGAATCCAGATGCATCTTGCCATATATTAGAGTTCAGTGTACTTTAAGAAAATAATAAGAATTAAAAAAAAGAAAATCTCTTTTGCCTTAACAGTAGGAAATTTGGGGCTCAGGTGAACTATAATAGGTCCTATTAAAATTATACACCAGAATTCTGAATTGCTCAGGCAATGAGAATAAATATGTACAAGACTTAAAGGATGGCTTTATCCCCAGTGTTTTGTTTCCCCTCCCTGGAAGCTATTACCTGAAGTGGTCTCTGCTTTTGGTGATGTTAATAACCACAATTTTTCATTTGTATGACTAAGTCTCCCTTAGAAAACATTTACAACTGGAGTAAGTTTAGAACTTGCGTCTACCAATGTTTTGTTTGATGCTTTTAAAGGAAGGGTTGTGTGACCTTACAAGAACCACCTGACCTTGGTCAGGGGACAAAATCCTCCAGCTCTGTCAAGTGCAAGAACCTTCCGCCAAATCTACTTTGATAAAGTTGAGTTTCTCAGAAATTCCCTTTTATGCTGGCTTGTCTCATGCTGTCTTTCTTTCCCAATATCTGGCTATCCTGTCTTCCCTTTTACTTATTAATCTGAAGACCAAGTGCTTGATAGCCCAAGTGGAGAAAGACCTAAAATAAGAGGTGGAAAAAATAATGTTTGTGGCAAATTTAATGTACTGGGTCATTCACTGCCTCTGTTAAATGGTACCTTTCAAACTAGTCTCATAATTCTAGTGTTTTGTTGGGTTTATTTTGTATTTTTTTATGGGAAGGATTTTCATCAGTGAAAGTGATAGAAACCCAGATGTAGAGTTAGCCCTGGGTCTAACACGACTGCTGTCCTTGTACAGCTGCCAAATGTTCATCCTCAGAGCTGATTTTGGTGTTATTCTCATTCCAGAAGCTCTAGGCTTGCACAGGACAACATTTCATGTGCCATTGCCTTTGTGAGTGTCCAGCTGTGATGGTCCGTGGATGATTTCATCCCTGGGCACAGCAAGGAAAGTGGCAGTTCCTCCTCATTTTGTGTATAGCAGTTTCTAAAGCTGTTTTAGAGAGTCTGGCTGTTACATCCATTTGATTTCATTTCATTTCTCTCCATTGAAGGGGAATCTGGTTGATGCCATCTGAATGATTTCCATGAGCAAAGATGGGATTAAATGGGAATATTTCCACCCTTGAAAAACTGCTTCACATATAAGATGTTTGCGTACACATGTGCAGAAGTGTATTTTATCTTCAAGGGAATTTTCCTCTGATGAATTCTCCTCTACATCTACAGTATGATCTGGAAGAGGAACCCAAGATCACAATAATCTGCATTCACCACTTTGATTTTTTTTTTTCAGTTATTCCCCTTGGATCAATTTAGAAGAGTTGTTAAGAAAAATAATCTCATCTCCCACTTTACCTTTTATTGCTGCAGTTCCTATCTGTATATTACCTTATTTCTGTGCCCTGATGGGATTGCTGCTAATTTGTTCGAATTCAGAACACTTGCTATCTGCTCTCACTGTGATCAAGGTGGGCTCATGCAAAGCTGTGCTCTTCTAATCAGTTTTATTGGATAGGATTGCTGATTAAATGTCTTTATACTTGTCTTCCAGACCAATTTCTAAAATGAATTCTGACAATGGCTCTTTGAGGCTCCTGTTTCTAATACGTGTAATGATCAGCTTCATAATAGGAAGCTCATTGACAAACATATTTCTAGAAAATGAAAATCACAAACTTACTGGAACATTGAATATGCTATTTGTGCTGCTCCCTTTACTCTTTAGTTATGAACAAACAGTACTTTAAACAAAGACACTTAACATGATGAAGTTTTATGGCAATGGGCTAAATCTACTAAGTTCAGTCACTGGAGCTACTCCTGATTCTTTAATATGTCTTAATATAAGAAAGTTCTTATGCCACCAAACCCTACATTTTAATTTTCAGTTTGAAACAACAATTTTCATTTACTTGCGAAAAAATGACCAGTCCTTGAAGATAATGAAATTTTAAAACTTTGTGACCTATTATAATGAGAGGGCAGCTGAGGAAAAAGCCTTTTCATTTTGGCTATTAACTGCATTGTGAGTCTAAATTTTTTCCTCAATTTACTGTTCAATTGAGTCTTCTCCCAAGAGATACTATATTAAAATGGTTTTTCTCTTTATCCAGTTAATGAAAGGTTATAATTAAGATAAGTGGAATCAAGCATCAGATCTCAAATTGATGTTTGGTGGAAGCAGCTGCCTTTTTGCTACTTTATAAGCCTTTTTGGTGTCAACAACTGGAAACCTGAATGTTCTTCAGAATCATCATTAGATTTTTGTGCTTTTGCATTCAGCCTCAGAACGAGAACTCTTTGTAGTCCTCTGGGCTTGAGGCCGTGCTTGCACAGACGTCAGAGCTCACATAACTTGCAAAGTCAGGTCACGTTAAGGAATGGGGGCAACCAAAGATTAATGCAGGCTAATTACTCGGCTTCTTGGTACACTGAGTGTTTCTTCCTTTCAGAATTCAGTGGAACCTTGCAAATAATTAAAAGTAGCTCTAGCTTCATGATGCCAAATGGTTTTGTTTTCAGAGCAGTCAAGCAGTGAAGTGCAGCCCTGCTGATGGTCCTGTGTCCCTTCTGTGATCTTACTGCACATGACAGAGCAGAGAAGCAGCACTTTCCAGCCTGATTGTTTTAGTTCTCTACTCTTTTCACAGGTTACCACTCCCCACTCTGAGGACCATGGACTGTTAATCCAGACTGAAGATTTTTTTTAATATACCTCGTTAACATGTCTTTTGTTTCCACCCACTGCCTTGTATTCAGCAAATACGGTTGTTCACTGATTTTGAGGGATGAGACTGAACTGCAGAAGGTAATCTGGGGTACAAATCCAAATGCCTTGCTCACTGGTTTATGATCTGGAATTGTACTCTGGTTTGTGTTCTTGTTGTAACAGATTTTAGTCAGACAGTTTGGACTCAGATTTCTCTAACATCAGAAAAGATCTGATGTAAGTCCTCATGCTTGAATCTACCTCGGGGAAAAATCCTGGCAAAGAGACAACACTCCTATAGCCGGAAGTGTTTGGAATAAAACTGTTTTAAACAACAAACATCATGTTCAAAGAGTTTGGTCTATAGAAATAAGCAGTTTCAAAAGGCAACTTGCAATATTATCTTAATTTTTGTACAGCTTTTTTTTTAAACTTCTCATAAAACAAAAGACCATCCACATCAGAAAATAAGCTATTTTTTTTTTTGAGGTTTAGAAATAGCAGCAGTAAATTGTGATTTTTTTTTTTTGTTTTTCCAGTTTAAGTGGCAGGGGTGAATTAGTCCAACAGCCCCATGATATGTGCAGGGTCATGTCTTGAAGCTGCAAGAGAGGTGCTAATGTCAGCCCTTCTGGTACGTGCTGTGCTTCCTCACTCCAAAGAAAACAAGTTTTCTCATTTTCTGTGTTTTTCTTCTCATCATAATACCCGAGACTTCTGCCCCTCTGATGTATACATTTTCCTATAAAATTAATCCCACACCTCCTTAAAGGGAAGGTGAGCTCCTGCCTGGTTTCTGCAGATGGAGAACAGACTGTTCAGAGAACCATTTAGCAGCTGTTTATTAGAGGCATAAACGTGTGGTTTTGGGGGTAGTAAAACTTGGCAGGAACTTTAATTTCAAAAGGAAAAGAAAACCAAGCAAAAAAAAATGCCAGTCCCTTCTGCTTCTATAGTGAGTCTAATCTTATGTTTCATTACATATTCATGTGGGCACTCAAATTGTTGTATGGAGAAACTGAATAAAAATCTAATCACACTGCCAATTAATTTGCAAAGAAACATATTGAAAAATGCTGCTAAGTGCAAGGAGTTTTGGAAATGTGATATGGAGGATCACCAGGTGCCCATTTTTTAAGTCTGAAGGACTCTAATGTAATCTGACAAATTGATTCTGGGGATGGAGTTGCTGTGCTGAATTTCAAGGCCCTTGGCAATGAGTGAAGTTTGGTTTCATTGGACCACTGGGGTAGGATTTATTTGCCAAACAGAATTAAAGAGACTAAAAACCTCTAGTCAAATGCTTCTGCAGGAACTAGAAAATTTGGTATTAGGATACATCTATATGTAGCTATAGCTCCATTCACCCAGCAGCAGTGTGATGACTCACCATACCTGCCTCTGACACACAGGACACAGGGCTTCCTGACTCGATTCAACACTCCCTCTGTCAGCTCTCCTAAAGCTTTTCTCATTGCTCTTTGTGTCCTTATACTCATGCTCAGCTACCTCACAAACCAGGGTTCTAGGATTTTTCTCTGGATTACCAGCAACTTTTTCCAACCTCTGTATCATAAACTTGTAAATAACCTTGTTCTGACCATTGATGATGGGATTTGTCCTGCCCTGAGTCCCACAATCAGCTTTAGGAAACTACCTTTCTATTTAGTAAATCCGCTTTAATCAAGCAACATTACGTTAAGAATTAATTATAACATCTAAAATGAAAAATAAAGCTGCCATCAAAGCTGAAGTTTTACCCCAATGTTCAAGAAATACCAACAATTAGCTGAAGTTTATATTCCCTCTCAGTTTGCATGTGGGAAGTGTTCAGGCACCGTGCTGGTGAGGGGTGATATAAAATGGTTGCATAATATCAGAGTGTTCAAGTAAAAGGGTGTAAAAAGCCAGTACAAAGATGTGTGATTTCTGAGGAAATTTAGAGCTATAATTTATCTGGATAATGCTGCAGAAGGATCTTGCATAAGTCCAGTCACCAGGAATGACGACTCTCAGCAACACTTTTCCTTCTCTTCAGAAAAAACCTTGGAGCAGATTGTGATCTTAGATACTGTGAGCATCCACACTGTTAATTTTTTGAAAGGATGATCACTTAGGAGGGAGAGAATTAAAATAACACTTTAATTTCCTTTGCTGTGCAGCTGCAGTAGTTTATCAGGATGGACAGATGACCATTTTCTGACCAACACGACTGTTACGGCGTGTGGTGTGAACTCCATGGGAACCTCTCACCCTTGGCAAAAGCATCCAGCTGCATCCTCTCTGTCACTGTCATTCCAGCTTCTGAGGCTCTAGACTATGTCCTTCTACTTCCCCTCCTCTGCAGCAGACAGAAAAGATGCTTCTTCTGCATTTATTGCTCACTGTGCCATGATCCTAAAGTGTCTGGTGTGCTGAAAACACTGAATAGCACCGAGCAGAGCCAGCAGCTTTCCATTCTTCCAATGTGCTGACAGCTCACTTCTGGATGTTTTAACTGTAGAGAGGCAGGAATTTGTCTGTAATCTCTGATTTTAATTCTTTTATTCAGCCTTGGAGGGGAACTCAAAGTACAGAGTGGGCAGAGCAACACTGCAGGAAGAGGCTCCCAGGTTCCCTCCGTTGTATCTGAGACACCCAAGATGCTCTTGGCATCTGGTTCCAGCATCCTCTCTGTCTTGGAAGCTGCATCTTCGTGTTTTCACCTGAGATTCCAGCAGCACACTTGATTTTGAATTTGTAAAAAGCACATGATGGTGAATACACTGCCCTTGAAAGTGGGAACCTCTCCTCATAGTAAGAGCCTGTAAAATGTCAGGATTAGAAAACCCATGGCTAAACCCTTGACTTTGAACTCAAGTTGTGGATTTGTGCTTGGATTTGGGCTCGGAGCGAGTGGCTGGAGCTGAACCACAACTTGAGTGAAGGTTTTGGGGCAATCCTGGTTTTCCAGCTCCTTTCTCAGTGTCTGGACCTTCTTTTCTGTGCTTCAAACTACTATAAACTATGGATTTTGTGGTTTTATATTCCTGAGGAGACAAAAGCTTCTCCTTCAGTGGAGTGTCTGATCCTTGGGCTTTTGAGAAACATTTTCTATTTGGTGACAAATGTGATCAATATGAAGTTCCTTCCACCTGCTGCATTTTTGTTTCCAGTCTCTGCTCTAGTGCCCTTGATACTTTGGGTAGATTTTGTAGACAGCTGAAAATTCCCTCTACCCCCAGTATTTTTGATCCTTTTCCTTTCCCCAGCCCCACAAAAATACTCTGGTGATGTTTCTGCCTTCTCCTTTTCCATTAACAACGATGTTTTGTGACAAGAGCTTTAGTTGCAGTCAGCATGGAAAATTTGCTGTTATTTTAAATAACCATCTGCTCTCCCCACAGTCTGCTACCTCATCCTTAATTTCTTTATTTTTTGGATGTTTATTTTGATTAGCTTTGTCACATGGTGCTATAAGGAAATCTTGCTTCACTTCACACGCTACTGCCATGTTGATACAGAAAACTGGCTTACAACCAAAAAGATGTTATTTTTTCCATTTCCCTTCTTTTTTTTTTTCTCCCAGAAAAAGTTTTATGTAACAAAGCGTTGTGTAAGAAGGAGAACAGCAGGGAGTACATCAGAACTGATGGATTTTCTTTTCATCTCTGTCACAAATCCACTATGCCACTTTGGGCAAGTCGCTACAATCCAAATTTTCTTACTGGGATCAGTGTGATAACTGCTGAAGTCTCTTTAGTAGATCCTCACTCACACCTATTTAATGAGGTTAAACTCTAACCCAGAGCAAAAAAGAAATCTTGGGAGAACCGAGGGAAGAGCTGATGCGCTAAAATAGGTCACCTTTGTTTATTTATATTAAAATTACTGGTGCATGGATCCTGAATTTCAGCCTAACTTTTGTTTTTGGATGTTTGATATCTGTGCTATAAATGGTGTTTCTCCATTAGCTGTGCAGTGACCTCTGTGCACAGGGTTGTGTTAATTAAGCGGCCGCAATTCTGGGTGAGGAATCTGCACAAACCACAAGAAATCTCTCTCTGAGGAGCAAAAAATCACAAAGAAAATGATACTCGTTTTGCAAAAGCAAATTTAACTGGTATGGTTGAATAAAGAAATGTAATTTGGCTTCTTGTGAGAAACATTTTTGGGGGAAATGTGGTCCCACTGAGTGCTTTGGACACGCTGCAGTTCTTGCAGACCCACAGAGGGAAGTGTGGTAGTTCTGGAAGTGCTGCTGTGCTGCATTTCATTATACTCTGCTTTACTGTAGAATTTATCTCAGTGTTGGCTTTGGATGTGTAAAACAAACTCTGCTGTCCCTGGCTGTGCTGGTTTAAAGACCAGGAGGGGGGACTGGAATCAAGCCACAATTGGCTTAATGAGCCTTTGGAGAATGTTAGTGCACAGCCTGGGTTTGTTTATTCTCAGGGATCAGCATAAAATGCAAGTGATCCTGCTGGTAAAAATGGACAGAGAATGAGGTCCTTTGCTTCTGTCCAAGATTTCAGAAGTTCATTAAAGGCGTAGCTGTTATGTTACAAAACACGAGGGATTCCTTCAAAAGCTTAAAAAAGGACATCTCTGACTGTTCTAACAGCACATGTGGCTTCCAATGGTGTGTCAAGAGAGCTCTTCTGGAATCAAAACAGTCCTTCAGTTTTTCCCTGAATTAATGCTATAAAGATCTCATTAGGTAGTCCTTTTTAGATAAATATGTATATATTTATCTCGCTTTTTCTGATGACAGGCTAACTCATATTATGGTATAACTTCTTCAAACTGAATACCAGTGTGGGTAGTTAGCAAGTCTATTCTATCTGTGCCCAAAATGAGGTTGTCAATGAAAACAGGAGCAGGAGTGTCATTCTCAGCATGGATTTTCCTTTATCATTCTCTTTTCTTGTCCTGAACTCCATTCCATATTGGCTTCTGCCAGTGTTCCACCTGCCCACTCTTAGTTTTTTTTGGAAAAAAAACAAACAACAAATCAAAACCAATCAACAACAAACCTCAAAAAAACCACAAAAAACCAAAACCAAACCAAAACAAAAAAAAAAACACAAAACAAAAACCAAAAAAACACAAACCACAAACAAACAAACAAACAAACCATCCCAACCTCCCAAAACAATAACAAAACCCCCAGAAACCACAAAAAACCCACAAAACACCCCCCCAAAAAAACACAGCGGAACTCCCACAAAAATCCCACAAAGAAACCCACACAAACAAACAAACAAACAAAAAACCCATAAAAAACCTCCAAACTGGGAAATAAAACACACCAGAAAAAAAAAAGCCCAACAAACCAGAGTTGCTGCAGTGATGTGTTAACACTTACTAATATTGGCCTGCAGAAAAGAGAGTCTTCATTGCCGTTGACAGCTAAATAAGCAATATTTATCTTATCTACAGAGTGCAGCAATGGATTCACACAAGAAAGTGCCCTTTTCCACGCCAGAGCTCTTTCTCTAGGCTGCTGTGGGCTCCACTTCAGTCCCTGTGGGGATTCATTGAGTTTATCTGGTGAATTAACACCATGAAGGACTAGAAAGTGCATTATTTCCTACAGCACAGGATACCCACTTGCTGCTGCCGGCGTTGCTCAGGGAAAAGCAGTGATGGATGAGCAGAGGAGGCTCCAGTGTCCTGGACAAGACAGAACCTCATAAATCTTGTTAATGCAGAGCCACAAACAGGGAAGCTGAAAACACTGGTCCAAAAAAAAAAAAAAAAAATGGATTGAGATGTCCTGGGGAAAGTTTCCTGAGCTCATTTACAGAATGCTCTATTCTGATTATTCTTACCCTGAGGCAATACCAGGCAGCTCTCAATCAGCAAAAGAGAAACTTTCCAAAATCTTTAGGGATTTTACTTTTTAAAGGGGAAGAGTAGCAAAGAAAGTGTTTATTATTTTAAAAAATGAAAAGCTCACAAGTACTGAATCTGTTTTGCCCCAGCTACACTCAAAATGATCTTTGGCCTTATCCAGTCCCACCGATTTTTTTCGATGTACAGATGTATTTCTTCTTTCTGATACTGTACTACTAGCCAGAAAATCCTATAGGGATCCCTTTACACCAGGCGTTTGTAGATGTGTCTTGCACAAGCAGACTCTGTCCCAAGAGCTTACAGCCGATAACTACTGAAAGAAAAAGGGTAGATAAAGCCAGGTATTACAGCAAGCCACGGCTGCCCTGCGAGACTGGAGAGCCTGAGGCATCCCAAAAAATAAAAAAGGCTGATCTTTCAGTGGGCCTGAGATATTTCAAATACTTCAGCTTTTAACTTATTTTCCGTAGGAATTATTGTATAAACAAACTCTGAGTTTGTGTCCCAAATGGTCAGTTTTTGTTTTATTTCATTTCAGAGGATAGGAAGAGTTTCTGAGGCAATTAGTGTCCGACAAACCTCTTAGCAGAAGGAGGCCTGGCAAGGGGGTGGACTTTGTTAATGTTCTTCGTAGAATCCCAGACTGGTTTGGGTTGGAAGGGACCTTAAAAATCATCTCATTCCACCTTCCTGCCATGGGCAGGGACACCTTTCACTAGACCAGGTTGCTAAGGGTCCATCCAGCTTGTTGGGGAATGGCAGAAGAATGACTGCAGCCCTTAGCAGACATGTGAGAAGACACACAAGGAGTCCTTATGATTATTGCAATCTTTGGGGAAGGCTTCAGACAAAAAAAGAAAAACAAAGCCTTAATAAACACTAGACAAGGCCCTTCTGCTCCTTTACAGAAACTGCTGTAAAATCCACTGTGCAATACTTCTTCCTGTGAAAAAGTCTTTAAATTATGAAGCATCTTACAGAACATGGGAACACGGCACGTCTTTGTCACTGGCACCTTGCTTGCTGTGATTATTCTGCCTCATGAGCAGCACAAGAAACTTTCTTTTTCTCCCTGCTCCTCCAAGATCTGCCACAGGACTCCCCACACTGTCCCCCCAGCCATAATCCATGACTCTGGTTTGAAATCTTTTCTCAGGACTGGCATTTTTTGGGCTTGGGATGGCGGGGCAAAGCCATATTACCAACCTTTCAGCACCACTCCTGAGTCAGCCAAGGGGAGGGCTCTTCAACGACATGAATTAACCCCTCAGCCCCCTTGGTTAGTGCTGTGTTCATGCCCCTGAATCTCCTGCCCCAGAGAGCAGCACCCAGGAACCATCAATCACAGTGAATCACTCCCAGAGCAGTGCTGGCAACTCCACCCAGACAGTGGAAGCTACAACAAATTGCAAAGGTTGGGACAGTGCAATTTATTTCAGTGTTTCATCTCCTTTTCTATCCTGAGATGGCACCTAGTAACCAGGATTCATCTCCAGAACAGGAGTATACTGAGGACAGCCTTTGGAACCCGTGGGTTTAGTTAACTACAGCAGAACTGAAAAGACTTGAAAGGTGAACGCTGGGTGAACTGGAGTATGAAATTCCATCACAGTGCAGAGATGAATCCATGGTAGAGAGCAAAGAGCCACTGTGAAGGAGAGATCAAAGCACTGACTGACATGTACTGTCCTCTTCTTACACGGGAGAGCTTTAACTGATACCTGTTTAAATCATACCTACCAGCTGGCACCTTTTCCTAATTATACCTAATTATATTTTAACTCTTAAAATTGTCAGGTCACACGGTTCTACTGAGATTACTTTTTAAGTAGCTAAATCAGGAGTAATTTGAGGCATTGCACCAATATATAATTTGTTTGACAGCTGCAACATGTCCTTGATTTCTGCAGGGGGTTTCCCAGCCCCCATTGATCTCTGCAGTGCTGATGGTATTGGAGTGGTTTAAAGCCAGCTCAAGCCTGTTTACAGCCACAAAAGGGACCTATTGTCTGTGGCAGTGCAAAAGCTCAGCTACATCCATCCACCCATCCATCCCTCCCTCCCTCCCTCCATTTGGAGAGCAACCTGCCTCTTCTCCATCTCCTGTGTTTGAACACTGTCAATCAGACCACTCTGTAGAGAACAAGGAATTTTGATTCTGACTGATAAATTCTGTAGTTCTGGTTAACTAGAATACCTGACTGAATGCTGGCTGGGGCTACGGCTGCAGGGAGATTTTTGGTGGTGGTGCTCAGCACTTTCACTTACAGTTTAATCAAACTCCTACCGAGCTTCCAACATCCCAACGCTCTCAGAAAGTTGGTTGCCAAAATAATAGAAAGAAATTAGTATTTGTGCTTAATCAGTTATCATATTTACTAATTCACGAGATGGCAATGTAGGCACCTGTGACAAGAGAATCTGAGAAATCTTTTAAGAGGCAAAAAAAAAGGCAGCTCTCCTCACTGGAAATCTCCCACCCACTGAGATACCAGTGGAGATTGGCCAAACCTTCTCCTCAAAGTGGTCACCCAGCAAAAGGTGCGAGGATCACCAGTCCTGATTGGCAGTCACAGCCCTGAAGGGCCCTCGTCCCCTCAGGTGACAGGGCTGGCTGTGGTGACCGTGTTACCGATGGACATCCACCCTCCTACACCCTGCGGATTTGGTGTAGGTGCTACAGAACAGTGCACTCAAGGAACATAAATTACAGCACTGCTGGGGATATTATTAAGAGAAAAATTCTGAGCTCGTTTTCCTGATGGTCTTTAATGACCTATTTTAACCCTGAACTGGCTTCCCTCGCTAAGAATTGGAAGGTGCATGACAAAACTAAAGGAGACTCAGAGCTCCTGCCCCATGTTACCTACTAGTTGAGTATTTTGTTGTTACCTCATTGTTTTGTGCTGTTTAATGGGATGCTGACCAAGCTGCACAGGGAAACTGTCATTAATTATTAAAAAATTGTCTAATCCATCAGGACATCCGTACTGCTATAATGTTTCCCCTGAGGAGACCAAAAGAGCTCTGAGTAAGAAGTTGGAGATATTCCAGTGAGAACATACAGCCCCAAAAAACAGCCTACCTTCTTAAGTTTGTTAAATGAAATTTCCAGATGTTTCCACCCTTCTCAGCATTGCACACCAAAAAGTTACAGCACTTAGTTTTCAGAAGATGAAATTTGTTTTCTGGAAAAGAAATATTGCTGAAGGGACTAAGAGACAGGATCCTGAGGGACTGAATTCTCTCATATCCCCCAAGTCCTCTGGACACCACTATGGTGTTACATGAAATAATATAAAAGCTCTCACCAAGGACTATTTTATAGTTATGGTAATGCAGTACAACCCTATGGAGCTTAGAGCCATAAGGGAATCAAATGCTCTTGTTTTACTTTCAGGTACATCACAGACATGAAATGTCACCCATTTACCTTGCTTTTGGCCTATTTTTGACTGATACATGCCTAGGAAGACACCCAGTATCAACCTGAAGATGGCAAGATTTTATTTGCTCTAGTGCAGTGTCTGGCTTCAACTTTTAGGTGCTGAGTCTTGTTGTGCCTCTGGGACAGCAGATCAAAACCAAGCAGGCATCAGAGATGGCCCACCATGGTCACCCTCAAAGAGGGTTTTGGGCAATTCCACTATTCCTCTGACAGTAATTCCCTACTGTGTGGCAGTACAGGACATTCTGTAGCTGGGTATGAACAAGCACTAAATCTGTGTCTCTCAGTCCTTAAACCCTGGGAGAAAGCACCTGATACTTCTCACTGGCATTTTACTTGAGAGGTGGAAGCAGGAAAAACCTCAACAAAGTATTACCCATGAATCACTGAATTTAAGAAGGGACTTTCATTAAATCTCCTGTTTCCAACCTTTCTTCTCCCCTCTTCTATTAAAGTCAAATCAGGAGTGAAAGGCTCCTGAGCTGCTGCATGGGGTGATAAGGATGCCTTCCTTCAAATGATTAAAAGAGTTCTTTCTTAACCACAAGAGCAGGGCTGTAAGCTTGAGGCAGGGCTCTTCATCCTTAAATCTGACAGCTTCACTCTCTTTCCAGGTCCAGGTGGCTGTGGTTCATCTTCAAACTCTTCAGAGCCAGGCATTTTGGGATGCTCTGCATCCCACTGGCAGACAGAGCTGTGGATGGCTATTCCTCCTGAGGCCAATACTGTGCATCCCCTCTCCTCTTTAAATATGTCTGGGACAGGATTGTGAGCCAGGCTGGTGAAAAACAACCTTGGTGGAAAAAGCTGAATCTTTGGAACCTTCACAGGAGCCAAAAAAAACCAGCTTGTATAAAGCTTTTGTCAGAGATTGGTTCTAATGTTCTGTAAAATTAAACTTCTGGTTGAAATTAAAAAGCATCTATATAAGCCTCACTGTCCCTTTGTGATCTTCAGAACAGCCTGGGATGATATTAGTCTCCCTCAGGGTTTAATTTATATTCCAGACTTTGAGGAAAATACTGCTTGTGTTATCACGGCATCAGTATTTGGTGAATAAGTTTGCAAATAATACAGTAATCCTTGTCTACATTAAAGACTCTACTAAACCAGGGTGAAAAGTTTGAACATGGCAAATATTATCCTGACACAAGAAAGCAGCTTTCCAACGAAAAATGATTTCTGAAGGGGTTTTGACTGCTCTGTGCTAACAGTTTCTGGAAAGTTTACCAATAATTAAATACACTGCAATTTAACTAATTGTTTGATTATGGGCAATTCTCTAGACATTATAACATGTCAGGTTTTCAGTGACAGAGCTGACAGATTAGTCTCATATTTTCCTTCTGCTATAAATCATGGAGTGTGACTTGCAAGGAAACTAGAAAGAAATGAAATACAGTGAAATGCAGAACCACACAGGGACTGGAGCGTTTACATTTCATTCTGAGCAATAAAGCAAAGGAAAATAGTTAAGGGAGGGAGTCTTTGTGTTCAAACGGATCCCTTAAGAGCAAAATCAAGCCTTGCAAAATTAAGTTGAGGCACAATTAAGTAGAACACAGAAATTTACTTTTTTTTGTAAAGGAAGTCAAAAAACCCCCAGCTTGCTTCTCAAGGGTTCATAATGAGAAAGTGATTGCAAAAGGAGGGAAGGTAAAAGAGATGTGAGAGTGAAGGAAATGGATGTGAACAGACCTGCTAGAACATAACAGAGGGAATGGGCTGGAATTTCACATACTTCTAGCATCTCCTCAAGGATCTCTCATGCAGAAGAGAGGTTCATGCAAACAGAAATATCCACTCCTATCCTGGGATCAGAGTAAGGGGGATCTCTCCCTCACCAGTGGATATAAAGGACATAATGGGGTTCCCCATTAGGAGACAGGGAAGAAAGAGGTGTGTCTTTCAGTCCCTTCGACAGGACGTTGCCTCATGGTAAGGGTTTGGGTCTCCTGTTTCAGGCAGATCCTTGTCTCTGCTTTTGTGAGCGCTGCTCTATAATCTGGTTTAACAAAATGCAAAGATCTTTGTTGGTAAAAATAAACTCTTTCAAGACTATTCCCATTCTCTACAGGAAATCTGACACTGTCTTTGTCTAAGACCCTGGCCTTTTTTGTGTTTCCATCAATCAGCCCCCTTTCCTCCTGAAAACCTGCCCTGTAGCTCCAGGTCCATTTCTTTTCATGAACCTCAGTGCATTGCCAGAAAGCCTTGATAGCTTTCAGTTCTTGGAATTTCCCTGTTTCCTTTGTCCTGGCATCTGAAGCATTTTACATGCAGATCTGCTCTTTAAAGAGAACTGGAGCACCAGTCAAGTGGATTACAGGGAGCTGGCAGGTTGCAAAGGCTTTATGAAAAATACTCCTTTTCTGGCAGGCAAATTGCCCCTTGAAAAGGGGATTCCATCAAAGCTGAACTTCTCTGCATCTGAGAGTTTCAGATCATTTGAAATACAGACATGCTTCATTTTTGCCCACAACATGGATAACTCCCATGAAAAGAAATTATTTGTCTTTACCATTTGTTTAATGTCCCCAAAATTAGAAAAGAGCACCAAATAAAATAAGAGCCCATTATCACTTATTATTCCACAACCTTGCCATTCAGACACAGTCTCTGAAAAACTAATTAAGGCACTAGTGGTGGCTAATGCATGCACTCAAAATAATGCACATTCAGGCTCTATTTTGAGCAAGAGCAGCCGAGGTTCATTAAGATTACACACTAGCAAATTAATTCAGTCTGGGATAATGCCACCCCTTTAAACTTTTCACAGCCCACTTAGCTGGAGCTTTGGTGTGCATCTAACAAACACTTTAAACTCCCTTGAGACTCTCTGCTTTCCCCTTTTCATTCCACCCCCTTCTAAAGGCCAGATTCTGGCTGCTCTTGGCCTGATTAGTTACTTGCTCTTTCCAGAGTTTAAGTGAGATGAACCAGAGCTGAGTGTTGTCCTGCCTGGGAGAGGTAACAGAATGGGATACAAAATGATGACAATAACGAAAGGGGAGCTTCTCAGTTATCTCTTCACAGCCACAGCTCCGAAAATTTCACCCTGGGCTGCGATTCAAGGAATGGGTCAGCATCAGGTAGTGACAGGGCAAGAGGGAATGGCTTTAAACTGAAAGAGAGTAGGTTTAGATTAGATACTAGGAAGGAATTCTTCCCTGTGAGGGTGGTGAGGCCCTGGCACAGGTTGCCCAGAGAAACTGTCGCTGCCCCATCCCTGGAAGTGTTCAAGGCCAGGTTGGACAGGGCTCTGAGCAACCTGGACTAATGGAAGGTGTCCCTGCCCATGGCAGGGGCTTGGAATGAGATGGTCTTTAAGATCCCTTCCAACCCAAACCATTCTTTGAGTCCATGGTTTCTTAAACTTGAGGCAGATTGTAGACCCTGTTTCCCCACTTCAACTGTCTATTCACCAAATTTCTGTAACATCTCCTTAGAAAGAGTCATTAGACCATCTGCCTCCAGCTTGCAAAGTGTTTTCAGCAGGTCCTGCCCCTCAGCAAGAGTTTGTGCAGCGACTGTCACCATGGGACTCATACAGGGAATGCAGGAAAGGTGCAAACTGACTGAGTTGCACAAATTTGTGCTGTGAGAAGCAGAAGAATGGACAACAGAGCCTTGGGGTCTCTGACAGATGGGCATGGCAGGTTGGACCATCCTCATCTCACAGGGATGACAAGTTGTAAGAACCGCCAAGCAGTCAGCCAAGAATCCTGCAGATGAAGCTGCTGGAACCACCAGCAGGTGTTCGGAAGTGGAACCAGCTGAAGTGGCTGCCAGACACCCACATTCAGCAGGATGGGAATCCCTCTGCACGTCGCGTGGGTTTGATTGAAATGCGGTTCAGACAGGACTTGATTTCTTACAGGTGGCGGCTCTATGCAAATTAGAAAGTGAGTGTTGATAAATACACACTGAGGGATCGCTTTTATCATCCATTTTGATTTTTATGTTAGTGTTTTATGCATTTCCTCAGAAAAGTGAAGAAACAAATACTGTGTTAATAATTAATGGACTGGCTAATTGAATTGTTGCCCTTTTCACTTGTGTGATCAGCAAGTATTCACAGCTTTTTAGAGTTTTTTTCCATTAGAATGAGAAGTGGTTGATGTCTGCCTTGTATCTTCTTTCACACTAATTTATGAAGAAAATACATGATTTTTCAGTGAACATTGCAGAAGCACAGCAGGCAGTTCCCTTGATGAGCAAACCCTTGTCTGGGCCTCCTTCGTGTGCTCTCTGTGGAGAGATCTGCTTTTCTGCCTGCTCCTGAGGAATCACAGCAACCCAGGAAGTCTGAGAGGGCCCTACTTCATCCAGTGATCCTGTGCAATAAGAAAACGAGGTGAGAAGTGGAGTAGCAAAAGGGTTTTTGAGATAGAGTTTGTTAAGCTGCTCTATAACAACCACAGGGTGCTACTTCTGGCAAAGCATGATTGAGTTCAAAGGCAGAGAAGCTCCTTCAACCCCTCAGACTCTGAATTGCCGTGTAGCCCAGGGAATTGGTGTGTTACCTGGAGCCATCTGAGCTGTCTGAAAGGTCTTGGTGACGCCATTCGTGAAGTTCCACGGTACAGAGGCCCCCCGGCAGCCTTCGAGCTCATGAAGAAAATCCTTAGAAATCATCAACAGCTCCAAACACAGTATAAAAAAGTCCCCTGAGTAACGGGAAAGGTATTTAGGGAGACTGAATCAATAGAGAAAATGCTTTCTATTATTTTAATTTTTTCTTTCAAATAAGCACAGTGTACAGTATTTCCTCCTAATCCCATCAGCTTTAATGTAGTGCTGTGTTTTCTGCTTAGGTTGTTTGGATGGATGCACTCCAACACACACAAACATATCTGCACATTTTCAGGGCCCACAGCTGGACAGAATTGGATCCACACTTTCATTTTGGCAGTGTCATAGGGTCACCTGGGCCTGAGACGTCCTATTTTACCCATCAGTGAGCATGAGCTCCCTGGCACCAAGGTAACGTGTCCTGAGCTGGGTGTGCAAGGATGTGGCAGTGAATTAATTTGGCCTGAGACAGCTCAGATGGCAAGAAGCCTTGACTTATCTGCCAAGAAAACTGAAAATGTGCTTCAGCTGAGTCTGTCAACGTGAGAGGAGCAGAGGGTTGCCCAGTCAGCCAGAAGATGAATTTGTGCTTGTTCTGTCAACTGCTGGAGATTGGAATGTCAATATTGAGCCTAATAAACTTCTAGTTTCTAAAACATTAGCTACACTCAGATCATGTTTAATAACAATCTGATCTACCTTAGGTCATGCAACTGCCTGCAGCATCGTCTCTGGGCTGGTGGTGTTACCAGTACTCTGCTTTCTCAGGTCTGCTTAGGTGCATGATTCACCCAAATTAAACTGTGCCCCCCAGCAGCTTCAGTCTCAAACCTTCCAGGTGCAAAACAAAGGAGAAAATTAAAACTAAAAGCTGGGAACTAGAGATTGAGAGATTAATATATTTTATTAGATTGCCTCAGAGAAACTGAAGCAGAGAGCAGGTATTGAATGAACACAAGCAAATATCCTCATAGGGAGGGTGTGACACCCCAGATTTGATGGTAGGCCCTTATCAAAGGGCTGATAAAATCTTTGTGCCTAGTCAGGCTTTTAAAAGGCTAGAAGCTAGAAGTCTGAGATCCCTCTGTGGTGCAGACAACTGTTTCCCACCTCAGCATGACTTGGAAAGCAGTTGGAAGTGCAGGGAGTGCTGATGGATGTCTGGGTACCGAAATGCCTTAATTACACTGCCCTCCCCAGAGTTCATTTTGATGATGTATACGAAGTGCAAGGAAAATATTGAATGCAGAGATTTCTTTTCGTTGTTTTTGTCTTGGCTGGATTAATTAAAGATGTCATTGATCCTGACAGGACTGCCTTGGGGTTCTATTGCTGATGTCGTGCTTGCTGCAAGTAGCTGGTGATGAGGGTACACACAGTGATCTTTTTGTGCTGTATTATTCCATCTGAGTCCACCTGAGTTCCTTTGGAACGACTTTCCTCACTGGAATTATTGCACTCTTCCTCCATTTTTTGGTAACGTGTGGTAACTTATTCCCTGACACCAGAAATGAAATTGGTTGCTGGTGACTGCAGGGTTTTCATTTGAATATTCTTTAAATCATAGAATCACAGAATGGTTTGGCTTGGAAGGGACCTTAAAGATCACCTATTTCCACGCTCCTGGCACAGGCAGGGACACCTTCCACTATACCAGGTTGCTCAGAGCCCCATCCACCCTGGCTTTGAACACTGCTGGAGATGGAGTGTCAACAAATGCAAAGCAATAATTTAGAGTTAAAGAGAAGATGGGAGACGCTTCCCACCCCGTGTGTGGATATCCGAGCACCGCTGAATTCGAATGGTGCTCATCTCGCAGCTACCACAAAGCAGCTCCTAAATATTTCTCATCAAAGCCAGGATTCAGTTGTCAGATGCTGGCAGGTTGGAGCTTGCAAAGATGGAGAAGGAGGAAATAAATGGATTTGCGGGCAGAGGGCAAGTGATGGGGTCAGAAGGACACAGCAGATCCATTTCTCCCACAGCCCTGCAATTTATCGTGTGACTGTCACTTCCATTTAAAAGGGATGGATTGACTTGGTGACCCACAGGTGAGTGATGGGCATGAAGCATCTGTCTTGGTTCTAATTAGCCTGTAGTCATGGCACTGCTTGAGTGCATTAGAGGCACAATTTCATTTATCACTGTGATACCCTTTGGTTGGGCAACAATATTATGACTTTTCTTTTTTTTTTTTTTTTGAGACGCCAAGAGAATAAATGAGATGTTACAGGTTACAGGAAGTACTTCTTGCAGATCCAGGAACTAAAACATATTCTTCCAACTCCCAGTCTAATGTCTTGATCTCAAGACTCACTTGTCAGGTGCCATCCTAAAACCCTGTTCTATTTAATCCATTCCTCCAGGGACTTCTGAGGATATGCATGTTGAAAATATATCTGCAGAAGATGGAGTTTAACAAGTTTTTCACTACTTCTCCAAGAGGGAGATGACTTTTAAATCAGCTGTGCCCTGTTTCTGTGTTATAAATTACTGTCTTTGACAGAAAAAGTCTCAGCTGTACATTGGCTTTTACTCCATGTCCATTTATGCTTGATATCTCTCTGAATCAACGATGGCTAAATTACAGGAGACTCATGGACAGCAATACCGTGCTAAATCAAGTTTGATTCCTTTGATGAGAAGCCTGCAAGACGTAAATAAGGTGGCTGAAACTTTAGACCTTTCCCAAGAAACACCTTGTTCTTCCCATAAACACAATAAATGCTTGTCTGTTAACAGGGACAGAGCTTCTAAATAAGGCTGTTTCCTTAGAGAGCTCCATGAATAGTTATTTACTTGGTGGTATACAGTTTCAGGGGAAAAAAAAAAGAAAAATAATGAGGATCCTTCCTAATTTAAAAAGAAGGAAAGCTATCTACCTGAATTTCTTAAGGTCTTAATTTCTGTGGCAATATTTCTTTCCCCCCACTTCTGAATCCCCTTAATTGTTCCTTTCTTGCCATGTTCAGGCTGTGCACGCCACTCCCTGAGCCCCACTACACCTCTAACAAGAACTAGGAAATGTAATTATTCCCACTCTCTCTGTTTTCATTATGTCTGTATTAATAGTCTTCCTTTCCCCAACAACCTCTGCTGACAGCAAACCGTTATCATATGATGCACATACACTGAGTACAAATTCAGGTTAATACCCCATGATGCTGTGTAATGCACTGTCCTGCTGCTGAGCTTAATCTAATGCAACCTGATGGGGGAGGAACCATGGCACAGCTCAGTATTTCATACCAGGATGCATTTTCTTGCCAAATTTTGCCGAGGGATGACTTAAAAGCTTCCATTTTTCACCAAAATCTCCCAGCCCAATCTATTTGTTGCCTGCAGGCTTGGTGGCTTCAGTGTCACCCTGTCCTCACTTGGCCATCCATAAGAAGAGCAGTAAGGAAAGAAGGGCTGCCAGAGGGGAATCCTAAAAGTACCCCCAATCCAGCCCCCAGCCAGAGAGCTCAATAAGCTTTTCTCTTGACAGCTCTTATATGAAAATGGGCTGACTGGGTCAGAGGGAGCAAAGGGCAGGGAGGATGCCAGCAGGGGATAAAGAGAAAGGGAGACCCTGTGGCCGTATGCAACCACCCAAAAAAGATTAACTTAGAGGTGTGAACACAGTGCCTTCCTGGATCCTGCCAAGAAGTTTAATTAAAGTCATTTGCCATAGCTGAGTGACCCACTTTCACCCACAGCTATCACATCAGATGTGATGTTTTAGGAGATGGGCTACAAGAGCAGAACAGCATTTCCATCTTTCTATCTTTTTTTTTTCTTTCCTAAGCCAAGGAAATGACAAACTCACTTTGCAGGCAGGAGAGGATGATGAACTTTTTATGTTGTCATTGTGGTAAAAACCACTGACACGTCACATGGCTTGTGTAGACCCCAGATCTGTCAATAGTTCTTTCAATCCCATAATCCCTTTTTCTCTAAAGATAAAGTTTAAGTGGAGAGACCACTTTATCTGGAAAATTTGAACGGTTTGGCTTTTCTTCTGTCTTCTATCTCCACATGTCCCAGTGTATTTAGAACTGCAGCATCTGACTGTTCATCTGGGGCACAGTCCCCAAGGAGAAATAAACCAATGGAAAATGATGCACAAAGTCTCAGAAATTGTTCCAGGCCTTCTCCATTGTCTTTGATCCTGTTACTTCTCCTAAGAATAAGGTCGTACTATGAGCCAGAGAAAACAGCAAGGAAAAAATAATTTGGCTGGTGTGTTTTTTTCTTATTGTAATCGAGGATTTTTATCTTCTTCCAATGCAGTTACAGATGTTTAATTAACTGGACCTTGATGTAACTCCCTTAGGCAAACTGTACACTGGTCTGAGACTCAGACCTACCACCTGCACATCAGCAGCAAGTTCCACTTTTCTTTCCACAGAGAGACAGATTTACGACAGCTGCTGCAATCCCTTCGTTTCTACAGCAGAGTTAATTTAGACTTTTCATTCAGTTCAATTCCAGAGAAAGTTCCAGTCCCCAGCAGTCCTCACAACCATTCATTTTCTAGCAACAACTCTGACTAAACAATAGAATCTTGTGAAGATTCAATAAAAGTTATGCTGATACTTGAGAAAAAAAAGACAACTTGTCTTCAACCCATGAAAGGAGAAAACTCACCCACCTGTCTCAGTGATCTCAGTGAGCCCAAAATGACACTTTTGATATGATATTTTCAGGTCTCTAGATTTTTGGAACAGTGGAAACCAGGTGTAGGCAAGGGGCTGTGTAAGTTAGAGCATCATCTAAGCCGGAGGAACCTTGCCTTTGCAGTTTTACTCTGAACAGACCCAATCCAAATCCCATAAAACTGCCCACTACTAGGAAAAAACACCTTCTCCAGGAGTGAGGAAGGAGAAACAGCACCAGGAGACCTGGCCATTTAGCCAGAAGATTCAAGCAAATAAAGCTGCTGAGAAAATAAGGTTGGAAAATACCTCTAAGATTGTTGAGACCGAATAACCTCTAAAATCATCAAGTCCAGTTGTCTGCAATGGGAGAATTGCTTTCAAAGGCTCCTGAAACAGGCTTTGGCACATCTGAGGGCTCTGCTCACATGGTTCCACATGAGAGATTAATAACAATAAGAGAGGTTTTATCACAGTCAGATTATGAACAAGACATGACATTTGGGTCATTGGGAGTGAAGGGGCTGTGAAAGCCAAAGGTGTACAAGAAGAACAGTAAATATGAGGAACTGCCTTTTCTAATTAGGACACAGAGAATTTAACAAATGGAATTCCTTGCACAGTATTCTTGGCCAAAACCAGATCCTCTAGTTATTGAGTACCATCTACACGAGCTTTCTTTGGATCAGGTTTTATTTCTTCCTTCAGCAGATAATTACCCTAACATACTACAGCTATGTCATTTTCTGCTATTTCCTTCTTCTTTTTAATTTTTTAAAAAAAGAAAGGAACTTATTTTGTCCTTTTCCTTTAACCATATGGCTTCTGACATATATATATATATTTCAATATACTTAATAGAAAATATGCCTCTGGAAGGAATTTATAGAAGTAGAAAGACCCATCATGAAGCATGCACAGAGCATCTATAATAGAATTACATAATGTGAGTCTATTTGGAAACAATTTGTCATCTCGGGACAAAGCTATAGCCAGGAATATTACATGAGAGCTTTCTCTTTGCACAGCATATTGCTGCTAGCCTGACTGGAAATCCACAAACTAAGAAACCTTTTAGTTTATTTAAGTGCCAGCTGCCTGATTTAAGGCAAATTGGGCCTGATCCCAAAGCCTATCAGAGATGATAGGAAATCATCCTTTGAATTCAGCTGGCTCTAACCCAGAATTACAAGCTGGTCTCTCACAGACACATTTGCACCACAGTCAGTGCCACTGACCAAGAGTATTTATGCATTGCCAATGCTTTCCTTACACTCTGGATTTGAAGTTTAGTGCTTAATAACAGTCACTGGAACTCATAAATAAAGACCTCTTAAGTATTTGGCCTCAGTATTCGGTACAAACTTGTGGCAGTGGAGCTATTTTGAGGCTGCCACTTCTGAATTCATCTGCTTGGAATGGTGTGGGAGAAGGGGCTCGCTATGAAATTGTGTGTTACAAAATCTCATTATCACTCTCATTTGGTCCCAGCCTGCGATGGGGACTTCAGAAAGTGGGTGGTAAGGGCACAGGGAGAAAAAACCCTGAAACAATGAGGTGATGTGTAGGCAGCAGGACTAATCATAGAATCAGAGAATGGTTTGGGTTGGAAGAGACCTTAATGATCATCTTGTTCCAACCCCCTGCTGCAGGCAGGGACACCTTCCATGAGACCAGGTTGCTCAGGGCCCTGTCCAGCCTGACCTTGAACACTTCTACTGATGTGGCAAGAAGTACATAATAGAGCTAAGGATTAAATAAGCAATGAAAAAGCAGATCTGTAGGTGAAACTGGGTAAAGAAGAGATGATAATTTTCCCAGGCTGGCTTTTCAGTTACAGATCCTTTCCTCACGTTTTTTAATTCTCCTCTACACCCTGATGTTAGAACTGTTCTTCTTCCAGCCACTTTATTTATGTGACTATCACATGGCAGGTTTTTAACTGGCTAGATGTTTTTGTCCGGCTTCATTTAAGCTGCCCTCTGGCATCCCAGGAGCCATTGGTGCTGCCCTGAAAACTGGTGCTTCGGCATTTTGGAGGCAGCTGCAGTAGCAGGAGGAGGCAACTGTGTGTGACCTTATGTGTGTGTCGGGAGTCTGATGAAGAGAATGAACAGAGCTGATAATGGATGCTCACAATTAAATCCAGGCCAAATAATAAAATCAGCTGAGAAACAGACCTTTGGCCCGAAGCTTTAATTCTTATTGGCAAAGAAAAGAGAATGTTGACGCAATTTCATGTACTGCTACCTTGACTCACTTCTCTTCTTCACCGACCAATACACTCAGTATTTGTGCACATCAGAGTTAAGACCCTGGGAAAAATAGCTGCAAATACCTGTTGTCCTTGTGCATATATTCTAACTTTGGAAGCCTGGCTTTATGTCTGATCTCACTGAGGGTTGATTGGGCTGGTTGTTATGGCAGTATGTCCGCGTCAAAGTAACCTTTAAGAAATCCTGGAAAACAGAGAAGGCAGAAACAGGCAAGGTCCCATCAAAATAATTTTTCAAAGAGTGGGAGCTCGGAGGGGGCAGACCTCTGCTTCACTGTGGAGGGGAAACAAAGTTGCATAGGTTTCTTTGCCATCAGTTTATGGGACAATATAATGCCTATGACTGCAGGTTGGGCTGCTTCTAGGGCTACGATAATAGACACTGGGATATGTTTTTGTTTTATAGTTAATGTGTTATTGTCCTTGATTGCATAGCACACATCAACTCATCAGCCACTTTCCTGGAGCTTGCTCATCCAAACCCTCGGCTACCGACACTCTTTGGATTACTGCTCCTCTGGTCCTTCTGCTGCCAGTAGTTCCTGCATCAGCTTGGAGATGTGTTAATGCTTCTAGTTGTGTCTGCTTCTGCTGCTGCCAAGGTGTCTTTCTGCCTAGTGAAAAAAACCATGTTACAATTGAAAAAGAAGTATTGAGAATAGTTATCATTCCAGCACAGGAATATGAACTTATGCAAATCCAAACCAGGACACAATGCCCAAACAGTCGGATTAACACAGCTCCACTGCATACAGTATTTAGCTGAAAATTAATCAGACATATTCTGTATCCAAAGGTGAACAGATGTATGACTTTGATAGAAGGCCATGGACATTGGCTCCTCCTGGTTTTACGGTGCTGCCAAGACGGTAGGAATGGCACAGAGCTGGGCTGCAGCCCTGCTTCATCCAGTGTAGTCAGGGGTCATTTTAGCTATTTGGGGTCTGCAGGGTGAGGCAGAAAGAGTCTGTGTCTGTGACTGCCACTAGAAATGCAGATTGTAGGACAGGAAGGCTTTTTTTTCCCTGTACAAATGGCCTTGGTTCCACTTTCCTAAGTAAACAACCAGCTACACCACTAAACGAAAACACAAGTTGAAAGAGAGCACGGAGAGTAACTGAACAGGAAGAAAGGAAATATATGTGTAGCAGACCTGAAAAAGAGACAGAGAACTAATTAAATGTAGTACAATTAATTTCACACAATGTCCTTCACATGCAGCATCATAAAATGTTGTGCTGGATGAGTGCACCTGGAATCAGCTGCAAGTCTGAAATCTGCCTAATATCAGAAACATTTTGCATCTCTTTTGCTTTGCCTTATTGTTGCTAGGCTGGTGCAGAGAGCTGTTATGAGGAAAAAGCATCACAGCTCACCAGTCCTTCCTGAGATCAGGGTAAAATCCCACCATATCAAGCAAAGAATGGGAAAGTGGGAAAAGCAGAGAGGCCAAACCTCTGGCATGGGCAACAAGTCAGAAAGCCAACCTGCCCCATGGCTTTGTGAGAATCCATGTGTATTTTTTGAAGTATACATGTAACCCTTGCCATGAAATTACCCAATCTCATGGAATTCCTGCCTGTGCATTAGTGCTGTAGGCTGTAGGAGTGATATCCAAGTCCCCTTTTCCAAATGTAATCCTTCCATTGTCACATTTTGGCTGCCCTAAGCCAAGGACCAGACCTGAGGGAAGGCTGTTGGGCCCTTAAACAGTTCTTGCTTTCAAACTACAGCAGCTCACTCCCTGTATCAGTTTCCAAGAGTGCTACTTAGCATGTGCAGCAAATTGAAGGAAAATGAAAAAAAGCACAGATTTCATTATTGGTGGAGGAAAAGTGTTACAAGTGGAGAGCACTGAGAGTCACTGGAGAATGATGGGGATGAAAGGAAGAAATGAAGTATGTATGTGAGCATTCCTCTAGGATACTCATATCTCAGCACCAGTGGTTTTATGCAAAAAGCAGAACTTGGACTGATATTGCTTCCTGCTCTGGCTCTAATCTTCACCAAACTGCCTGATTTTATTCTAGCAAAATGTGTAGTAAGGTTTTTTTCTGTGCCTGCAGCATGAGTTGCAGCCACTGCTGGGAGCCACTGTGCAACCACACAACTCAAGCACACGTGGATCCAGTTCCTCTATTCCCAAGACTTCCAGGTTCCAGCCTGCTACATCTCCTGTCCTTTTGATATGTGGTGATGATGTCCATCTCAGAGAGACAGATGTTGCAGGCAGAAGTCTTCCCTTTGACTTTGGATAACTTTTTGCAACCGATTCCCTTGAGCGTCACAAATGAAGGCAGGCTTTTTCTTGCCCATGGAAGAAGATTCCCTTGTTGGCATTATTCAATATTTAACTGCCTGTCTCCAGGAATAAATTAAAATAACAAGGCAGGGCAAGTTATTTTATTCATTCCCTCTCTTAGCAGGATGTCCCTCAGAAGGGAAGTGCTTTCCAGTGTGTTTCTACTCCTATCCTAATTTCTTCTTTGTTGCCCATAAGGGGACTAATTGAATCATAAGATGCTTTGGACGTCAACGTTAACCTCCTGGGTCACCCTCTTTGCGTGGGATGGAATGAGGGCGAGTAGACTTACATTCCAGCCTGTGGCTTAGGAAGGTATCCCTTTGCTCATCAGCGAGCTGGAGGCTGCTGTGTTACATAGTTTTCACTGTGGAAAAAAAAAAAAAAGCACAATTATTATAAAGCACTGTTATCTCCTGTCACATTCAATAAAATCAGCCTGGCTTTTGGGAAGTCCTGTGAGGGAGGCGTCGGGATGAAAATTCATGAGTGCAGCCTCAGAGACGTCAGCAAATAAGACCTTCTGTCAGTCATTACCCCACAGACAGCTTTTTTTAGGGAAGGGATGGGTAAGCTGGGGTTAGGGGACCTTGCTGTGTGATCTGGCAAGCATTCCCGAATGCTGACCCTCATGTAATGACAAGTGATGAAGTCAGGTTGCGTTAATGATCTTTGCGCTGCGGTGAGATGGGTTATACAACCGTGCAGCTCTGTCTGCCCGTGGATGTTGACTTTGGTCATCAGGCACAGTGGCTACTTGCAGAGTAGGGGCTCTCATGAAGGAGGAGTCATTCTGAAAGGCTCCATGGCATGGGATCTGTCACGGATTCACGAGTGGGCAGCATCCTGAAAGATGGGTACCCCTGAGCAAACACTTGTAAAAAAGAGTTTGTGACAAGGGCATTGAAGGGAGATAAAAGGGCCTCCTCTGCTTGATTTGAGACATCACTGAAGTGAGATCTCTACTGTCAGCCAAGGAAAGCCAGTGGCTGCTGGCTGTGGTTGCTATCAGCAGGGTCTCCACAGCTCATTTAACACTTTCCCAAGAAGGAGCAACTCACAGTGGTGTTGCTGTCACAGTCTCAAGCACTATTGTCCTTCCTGTCCTAAAGTTAGGAGAGATTAAAATGGTGACTTTATTTCTCCCGACATTAAAGGTTTTGAGTCCATGTTGAGTACTGAAAAACAAACCCTGTGCACTGCCTGGGCCAAGTGACCATGTTTGCTGAGGTTACCCACATGTTCATTATGGAGCTTTACCCTGTTTGTGAGGAGACTCCCTTGGAAAGGGGTGGACAGTTTTTGCATTTCAATTTGCAGCCGGGCTTGGAAATGCAGCACAACCAGAGAGCCCGTGGTGATACGTTTCCCAAAGCTGCAGAGCTGCAGAGGAGCTGATATTCTTGGTGTCTGATGTGTTCTTGGAACATTAAACCCACTCTGCTTGTGTCTGGGCCTGCAGATCTCCTGAGGGTTTTCTGAAGTGCAAGTGACAAAAAAGCAAGTTGCTTTTCTGCAAAAGCTTTTTTCAGGAAAAGCTTTATCCTACAAAATGTTGGCAGCTCTCCACTCTTCCTGACTTCAGGGTATAGGGGGAAACTTGCTTAGTAGCTTTCAGAGCAAAGCTCATGAGGGAATTTTAAAACATTGAGGTGCCTGCAATTCACAGATGCTGCAGCAGTAGTCAAACACACGTTTATTTTACACGGGGATTTTGTAAATATATCTGAATAACATTGTTTGCCTATCTTGCTCATTCTGTTATGAGTTTTTTGGCATCTCTGATGCAGATTCCCAGGCATATATGTGTTTAAATTCAAACTTGACCCCCAGAGGTGAAGAACCTGCTCTAGTGTCAAGCCTGTGTGACGATGAATTGACAATACTTGTCTTTCTGATATAAATATTTAAATTTAGATCCTTTCTAGTATGTGACAGAAAATGGAACATTGAAGATAGGCTAATCCTTGTCCTTGCTTTGCCAAGCATCAAACTGAAATAGCTTATGTTTTTCTGAGGCACTTTGTTAGCATCTCATGGGAAAATGGGAGCAAAGGCTGCAGTCAACCTTTCTGCAGTGTTGTTCCAAACAGGGGATTGATGTATGATCCCACAAAATGTGCAAATGAGGGACTGTGACCATGTTGTCCCATTATCTGTCGAAGACCTCATCCCAGTCCCTGTTCAAGCAAGAGGGCAGTGACACCAGGCAGGCAAGGTTTGCCCTGTGTCACCACCCAGCAATTACTACAAAGGAGTGGCGAAAACTGAGGAACTTCTCCAAAGAAGCCAGGCACTTGTGAGTAGGATTCTTTTTTTTTAATTGGTTTCCACCTGTCAGACTTGTCAGTGGTGAAACTGGATGTTTTCACACAGAAAAAAATCCTTCTCCCTCATCCACCTCCACATGTCCTCCCTCCCTGCTGGCCCATCTCCAGGCTCCAATGTGACAGCTGAGCAGGTTTATTTCAGCATCCGCTGTCAGCAGGAGTGGAGGAGTTTGTGAGAAGAGACATCCCACGGCTCTGGTTCCGAGCTGGTATTTTGTGTTTGATCTTTGTTTGGGAATCATTCCCTCGGGATGCTGTTGAGAATCTGCTGTGATCCATATCCCAGCCTTTAGGCTGACGTTCTTTCTGAGATGTGCTGGTGCTTTGACAACGGTTCTGCAGCTCTGCACAGGTTTGGGATGATCTGTCCATGCCCAGAAAGTCCTGGGAACCACAACATTTGCCTGTGGTTGGATGCAGCTTAGCACCTGGCAGGGGCTGTGGGGGAGCGTTTGGAAACTTGAACTGGGACTGCTCCCAGAAGAGGGTCCCTGGTACAACCTCTGCCTCTTCTCATGGGAAGGAGCAACTGGAAAACTTGTGTGGGAGGATTTTGCCATCAAGTGACAGGGATAATTAAGGGAGAAAGGAAACAGTTGTCTTTTGCTGACAGTAGAAGGCAGAGGCAGAGGAGTGAACAACTCAGCCACAGCCATGCTGTCTACCTGAACTCCAAAACCCACTCTGCAGGTGACTTCCCTGCTCATATGACTTCTTTACTGCAGCTGTAATATAGGAAAGACTTAGGTGGTGAAACCAAAGCAAAAGAAGACCACAACTTTAGGTGGTTTTGTAAAAAGAAAAAAAAAAGAAGGGGGGGAAACAGGAAAGAAATTCTCCTTGTAAATTCTCCTGGTACACAGTTGTCACCTGAGAGATCTCTGCTTCCATAGAATTCCCCAAATTCCCTGAGCCTGTAAGACAGAACGTATCAGTTCAACTTTGTGCCAAAAGACAGTTGAGACAACAACATTATTAGTGTCTCAAGTCAAGCCTGTCATGTTGAATTAACAGTTCATAAGGCACAAGAAATGCTGCTCCCGTGTGAATCAGAACTGAGATATCACCTGCAGAAATAATTGTATTAGTTTTGAATCAACAATGAAAACAAAGGATAAACAATTATCTACTTAAGTTCTTCATCCTTTTTGGTAACATCATTGTGCAGAGTAATTGAATTTCCTTTGTCTTCCCATTTGTCATGGGGTTTATGAGACACCCTTTCTTCCTGTCCCTGAGCCGCTGTGCACACGAGCACTTAACAAATAGCCCAGTGTGCCTCTGACTCTGCACCCAAGGGTGGGAGTGTTGGTCAAAGATGTCCTGGTTTCCAACTACCTTCTTCCAGGGAATGTCAAACTGCCAGCTCCTGCTGTGGTTTAAAAGGAAAGGTGAGCTGCAGAGAGGAAAAAAATGTATGGTTCATGTACCAGGATCCTAGATCACCTCTTGGGGTAGTATAGGACTGAGATACAGAACTAGAATTGGCCTTTTCTAGTTATTTTTCCATCACTTGGGCTCACACAGCCAGGGTTGGCTCTCCTGATTGGCACCACGTGTCCCCGCTGTCACATGTTAAACGGGCAGGCAGGGATGGCTCAGGAATGCCACAGGGAACGTGAGCTCGTGTTGCCCTTGGATGCAGACACTGAACACAGGCACTAACACCTCGTGGTTCCCAGTGGTGCAGGCCTGCTTCAGCCATAGCTAGACCAGCCAAAAACCTGGCTGTTGGCAGCTTAGTCCCCATTGTTGCCGGTGGTAAATGCAGTGTTTGCAAGGCTAGTCCCTGCTTATCGACAGTGGGGAAAATCTTCTGGCACAGTATGTGTGGAGTGCTCACACACAGGTGTGGGAACATTAACTTGCAGCTTCTCTTCTTCTAATTACAAATCACTGATGCATCTTCCCTGCTTGCTATGACTGTTTTATTCTCTACTACAGCTACTTTGGAGGAGGTTATGACACTTCTGAAACTCAGTGGGGTTTGCCAGAGTCAGGTGTGGGAGGGGAAACCAGGACTAGAGGCTCTTGGAGTGGTAGAGACAGAAACATTTTCACCCAACAAGAGAGCTCCCCTTTCAGAATGATCCTTAAAAAGGAGCTGATCTGTGCTTACCTGTGTGCTGTCCCTCAGATGAGCTGTAAATGTGGCATCTCTACATGGCTGCTCACAATCCCCACCATGGGGCTCCACTGTCTGTCTGTGATATCCCAGTACTTTCACCCAGTGCTGGTTGTCCAATCCCATTTTTTGCCTGTCTCGGGTTTGCTTTCTCCGTGTCTGTGCAAATGTCATACATCAGTATATAGCATTGCTCCCCCCACAGCTCATGATTTATTCGAAATGAAATCCAGTTTTCTGCATCACGGTTTTTCTGGGTACATCTGGTTATGATGAGGTCTCAGTGTTTGACTTTTGAAACATTAGATTTTCTAGTAGCACAGAACAGTTTAAGGAGAAATAAGTACTTTTAGCTATGAATATTTATGGCTAGCATTGAATTGTATTTTAGATTGCAATTTGTTATTGCTGGGAGAACAGCAGATAGAAAGTAACATTCAATTTATTTAACATATCTTCTCTTTTGTGCCTCGATCAGTGAACAAATTTATCTGAAATTTGTATAGCGTAAGTTTCAGTACTAAAATCTTATTACAGTCTTATTAATGAAAACAAAACTGGGAACAAAGCTGTCCACAATGCAAATAAACCAGAAATATTTCTGCTCACAAACAGTGAAAATGTAGAGTTGACCCAAGATACTTTATAGACCAGATATTTTGATACGAACATAAACACAAATTATTGTCAGTTTAAACATTCATGAGATGTAACCACAGCTGCTCAAGTGAAACTTCTACTTGTTAATTCTAAACAAAAGGAGCTGGTTGGAAAGATGTAAATATTTCCACCAGAGGTGAAATAAATCAAATCAAACACATACTCATTTTAAAGGTCTGTGAGTGATTGTTTTTTTCCAAATTTAATATTTAGAGAAAAGGGATGACTGTGAAAACATTTGTGATTGAAAATATGGATGTGGGAAGTGGGGTAGTGGTAAAGATGCAGCTTGACATGCTCTGGAGTTGTATTTGGCAGCAGGAAATCCTGAAAACCTTCCCAAATGTTGATGTTTATCTTTTTCCTTGTTATCCCACATCTCTCTTTCTCTTGTAAGGCAGGTGAGTGTCCCGTTCCTCAGCCTGCAGCACCAGCTCCAGTTCTCTTTCTCCCCTTCTGCTCTCTTCTCCCACTGCCTTCCCAAGCGTCTTGGCAGCTCCCCATAGTTGGGTAGGTACAGGTAAGACTTGAAAGACATGAGATTTTTTTTGGAGCTACTACCAAACTGAAGTGAATTTCATCAGAGCAGAAGGGAAAATGTCCTCAGTTGCACTTTGGAATAATTTCTCTTCAAGAGAGTTGAGAACAGCTAAAAAACACAGAACTCTGGCCAAAAAGAGACAGTGATTGTGGGAACAGGCACTTGCTGGGAACGTGAACAAATTTAACTCTTTGTTTCTCTGCCTTACTCTGATGTTGGGGTTGGATGATTTGCTGAGCAGGTTAACAGGGTTGTACCCGTGCCCCTCCTTCCTCCCACTGCAGTGGGTGCATCACCTGACCATCCCTTTCCCCTCATTTTGTTCATGGTCCTACTCTGTATTTCTCTGTGCACAGTTAAACAGCTTCCTGAGAGACTCTATATTGTGCATCACAAGAAATAAGCTCTATTTCAAATAAATATGCAATATCCTCAGCTTTATCAATTGTCACTGCAACAAAACATCCTTCCCATCCTATCATCTGATTCACTGTTTCATTTCAGTCCTGCAGCTCCTAATTCTCCAGTACTCTGGTGCCAACCTCTAAGGAAGTCTACTGGTCTCATCAAAGTCTTGCTGTGACTCATGGCCCCTTCTTACAGAAAACAGCCCTTTTCTGTTGATGAAGGCGACCAATCTTCAAACCCCATGGTGCCTTCTGGAGAGATGGATATAAAAAACCAGGCAGGCCCTGAGCCCTGCAGCTAATCTCCAAAGAAAACGAATAGCACAGGGGGATGAATTGTCATAAACAAGTGAAAGTGAGGTTTTGGTTGAAGAGAAAAGCTTTTGACTGATCTGTGAAGATGTGAAAATCAGACAGGAGCAGAAGGTTTTCTTTTATTTTTTTTCTTTTCCTTTTCCATTTTCCGGTGTTTTTTGTTACACACTGATGTTGCTAACACAACTGTCTTCTCTCTGGAAAAAGTCTGCAAATCCTTTTGATGACATGATGTATATAGAAACACAGAAAGCAAATAGAATTATCATCATGCACTTATTTCGCCCACAGTTTCTGAAGACTTTTAGAATCCTTTGTACCTTTTATCCTGCATCGTAAGCTGATCTGGCACAATCTTCCTCAAAGCTGAGAGCACTGAAAAGTCAGAGCTTTTGGGTTGGCACGGATTTCAGTGGGGAGGGAAAACAAAGTCAGATCCACTCTCTGCAAAAACCTTTCTTCCTCTGTCTCCCTGTACAGAGGTTCATTAATTTTGCATTTGCCTTCCAGACTGAGAAGTGGAGCAGAGACAGCACTCCCCAATTTCTATTTTAGTGTTCAGCTATGGGTAGCTTTGGCATTCCTGTTCACCACAAGTGTAAAGCTGCCACTGACACTTATTCTTCGTTACCAGTCGAAATGTTCGTTACCAATGAAATGTTTTCCCAGTAGAACTCAGCATTTCTTGCCCAGGGATCAGATTATAACAACGCTGCTGATCTCACAGAAATCATATCACCCTAGGGCAAGAGCAGAGGAATTTTTACCAGTTAGTCATTCTAAAGGACATCGCCTTTTGTAGCTCTCCATGGCCAGGTTGGTTGGGGCTTTGGGCAGCTTGGTCCAGTAGCTGGAAGGTGTCCCCACCCGTGGAGGGGAGTCGGAATGGGATGATCTTTGAAGGCCCTTCCAACCCAAACCATTCTGTGATTCTATGATTCAGTCACGAGGAGCTGATTTTAATGGTGTATCAATGGAGTGAGACTGGCAGCATGGATTATTCTCTGTCTCCCAAAGCCCATGAAGACTTATTAGGATACAAGGTGAAATCTGCAGGGTGTTTTGTGAATGCCAGTGAGCTCCATATGATGAACAGTATATTAAAAAGCACTGAGGCGTGCTGAGATAAACACTCTCCCCCCCTTTGCCATTGTAATATATACAATAAGCAAGAGATATTGTCCTATATTCAATCAAAATCAGGACCAGAGTCTTTATCCCTTCCAGACACAAGCTATAAACTCCGATTTCTGTTTTAATCTGATCAGCACCTCTGGCATTAAAGGCTGGAGCTGTGAAGATAACAAACTGCTTCGTTTTACCCTGTTAAATGATATTTAAAAAAAAAAAAAGCCTCAGAAAACAGAAACAAACGAAGCTAGATTTGGTCACTTACAAAAACAACCTGGGTTTCTTTGCAGATGCAAACTGATTTATACTAGTTGTGCAAGTGGGCCTTCACTGAGGCTCACAA
>JAYRBT010000054.1:8960716-8998813 GCA_036023395.1 Myiotriccus ornatus
AGGTGTGGATACAACATCCACATGTGCATATACTCATAAATGTTTGGTCTTTCTCTTCCTCTTTCTTGAAAGTCCTGGCTGGCTTGGCTGGTTTGTATCACCAGTGACATGATGTTTAATTACACTTAGCTGCTTCTCTGTTTGGATGAGATGTTAGGAAGAAATTCTTCCCTGGGAGGGTGGGGAGGCCCTGGCCCGGGATGCCCAGAGAAGCTGTGGCTGCCCCATCCCTGGAAGTGTCCAAGACCAGGTTAGACAGGGATTGGAAGGTGTCCCTGCCTGTGTCCTTCCAACCCAAACCATTCTGTGATTCTATAACTCTACAGTCCTTTCCCATTTGCCTGAGTGAGCCCAGGACTGGGCTGGCAATCGATGGGGGATGAGCTGGCTGCTCTGTGCACCCCTGGCATGATTTTGCTCCCAGAAAACAACCCCAGCAACTTGGTTTGGCCACCCCGCAGCACTCAGGGCCATGCCTGTGCCCGTGTGCTTCTGGAGTGGTTTTGCACTTGAGTGCCCCAAATCACTTCATGTGATTTTTACTTTGTACTTGCCAGCCCACAGGAGACCTGGAATAACAACCGTGATGCGCTGCCTTATTGCTTAAATACCCTCATGAATATACTCCAACCCGATCTACAGTTCAAACAAATTCAATAAGGCAGAGCAGGATTTAAAGACATTTTAAATAAATTAACTTCTGGCTGGATGTTTATTAAGTTTTATGAAGCCATTTACTGAAACGTAACATTTGTTTTGAAAGGTGCCTGAAATTTTCCACCTGTGAACTATGGAAATTACTTTTATAATTGAAATGAGAAATAAGGGCCAAATGGAAAGCATTCCTCATTGCTGGAGGCACAGTCCTTGTACCTTTCTCAAAGAAAAAAAAAGGAATTATTTGACTCTCCACAGCTTTCGTTTTCCTTTGCACTGGTGGGGCCTGATGTGGCGCAGTGATACCGGGTGGCAGGGTGGCTTGGGAGGAGGGAGGATCTCTGCCCGAACTTCCCAGGAGTTTGGCTTTTTCAAGGAGTCAGCCCCGAGCCAGAGAAGTCATGAGCAGAAGGCAACATTGTTCACTCCAGCTCGAACATGGTGTGCATTTCTGCATAAGCCATGGAGGCTCCACTGGGAGCACCATGCCCAGCACAGAAATCTCCTGCAGCCAGAAAACAAGGATGCTGCCGTGTGCTGGGGATTTTCACTGCTGAAGACACGAGCTGCAGCTCCTTAGGCAGCCAACTGAAAAATAAACCTTTTAGCACAGCGGACCAAATAAAAGGATCCATAAAATAAATGATTAGATTTTTTTAGTACTTGATCATGTGGGGACAATAGAGGCTTCTGTTCTTCTCATCTGGATGCAGCACCAAAAAGCCTTCAGACAGACAGTGCATTTGAGCTAGGTTTTAGAAGCTGAATTTTCCAGGCATGAATGATTCCAAATATTTTGTTGCTGCTTTCCAAGCAAACTTTGCCGCTACCAGAAATCAAAACAAAAGGGTTGAATGGCTAAAACCTATGAAGATTTTACAGCTCAGCTATCTGTTTCTCAGCAGAACATTAACCAGGAGCTGCAGGGAGGATGGAGGTGACTGATTTTTGCTCATTTAGTGTAAGGACACTTTAATATCATGGGCAATACCCAAGTATTCTGTTCCGACAAAATTACATCTGTGTCAGAAAAATAAGTGTCGGGGAGGAAGCAGATCAAGCTAAAGATGGGAAGGTAGGAAGGGAAATCTTACTGTTACGACTGAATAAACCTACTTCTTGTTGCTGTGCCCGTCAGCCGAGCAGGGCAGAACAGATCCTTTGCTTTTTCCTGGTCTCAGGAAGGATTTTTTCAGGGCAAACATCACCGATGGGATTCTGCTTCAAACCTAGCTAGTCTTTTCCCCCATTTGTTTGCCAGCCTGCAGACACTGATGTTTGGATGCTGTTTGGGCTGGATAGTCAGTGTGTGCAGGGATAGGAGCACTCAGGGTCTTTCTGCAGTAGAGATGCAAAGTCCAGTTCAAGGCCTGGGGGATTTCACCAGTTTAAACACCAGACAGGGTGCTTGTAGTGGCAAACAGGAGGTATGATAAAGGCACATCTGTCACTTCAAGTATAAGCAGTCCAAGCCTTAAATTTGGATATTTATTTCATAGGATCAATGAATAACAAAATAAAATAAAATACCATACAGTACAAAGGCTATATCAGGAATTAACCATTTCATTACACTTTGATCAGTAAATACAGTATCAACAATAGCATGTTACATTGAAAGCGTGTTTCCCATTGCTACACAAAAGGATTTCACACCCTCTTTCTTCCCTTTGTCACAGAAAACATTACAAAGGAGACACTAACACACTTTAACATTCATTTATTCCCCATTGAGCAACAGGCCACAGAAAATAAAGCATATCAACATTTTGTATCTCAGAAGAAAAAAAAAAAAAAGCTGCACTTTAAAAAATATTTGCCATAAATACAGTATGTGCAGGACTATCAGGTGGCACGGCTGGGGAAGGACTCTGGATCACAAAGCCAGGACACAGCATCATGAAATTTTGGATTAGCAATTTCTGTTTTAATATTAAACGAATCCAGACCGAGAACAGAAGAACTGGTTGAGCTGGAATGTGAAAAAACCAGACGGAGCTCTAGCAGATACAGCTTTGGTTAAACAGCTACCAAACGACACAGCCAGGAGGACACCAGATTGACACTCATGGCACTGCACAGGGAAGCACCAGTGCTCCCACGCCCTGTGGGTGTCTGTGCCTCCCCGAGGGCAGGAGCGATGCAGCTGCACAGATGATGGGTTCAAACCTGCAACACGAGCTGTCCGCAGCAGCAGCATACCTTGGGGCTTCTTTCACTGGACGCTGGATGCTATAAATGCAAAGACCCTGCTACTGTCACGTCTACAGCACGTGCCCTGCTAGCCCTCCTCACCCATTTTCCATTCAGTTCTCTCCTGAAACACTCGCTGAAGTGAGGTCTCATACACTTCACAAAAAAAGACAAGCTCAGCAGAGCATTCCAACACTGATGTACGGGGCCTGTGGTGAGAAAGTCCTGTCTGGGGGAAATTTCTGAGTAGCAAAATGACTTCATAAACCTGATTTCACACTCTGCCAAATGGATGGCCCCGGCAAGAGCACTGTGAAGAGAAACAAAACCTCAAAATAACATCTGAAGAGGTCACTTGATAGACTCTCTTCAGAGGGGAATTCTTCAAGATCCGTCTGGCAGCAATTCACATCTGTGGGTTCAACAGATTTTATTCTTTTTTTAGACAAAAAAAACCAGTTCAAAACCCTTACAGGAAATTTGCATAGATGAACAGCGTGCCACTCCAATGCTCTCCTCTCTGCCTCAGTGGAGAGTTCAGCCCAGACAAGGACACAGTGGGTGGGAGTTGGTGTTCTGTCTAATGGCAAAAGCCACTCCCACCCCACTAGGTTTAAAGCTAAACCCCACTGGGTTAGTAGTTCAATCACTGTTAAAAGGCATGTAAAGAACCATTTTTCTGGTATACACTGGGCAGTGTGTGCCTCTTTCTTCTCTACAATACCGTGCTTTCCTTTACAAGGAAATGGATGGGGCTCTGAGCAACCTGGTCCAGTGGAAGGTGTCCCTGCCCATGGCAGAGGGTTGGAACTGGATGGTCTTTAAGGTCCCTTCTAACCCAAACCACTCTGTGGTTCTGTGAAAACCATGGGGGTCTGCAGTGAGTTATCTTCACTTCTTTGAGCTCAAGGGAACCACAACTCTAGGTCAGAGATCCCAAAACTAGATGAGGAGGGGAGGGAGAATGAAATTAGCTGTGACACACTTCTCAGCCCAAGGTGGTCAGATTTGGCCAGCGGAAGAGGTAGCTTTGAGCTGCAATCTCAGATTAAGGCCTTGGACCCAGGTCTGCTTTCCTGTTAAACTGAGGGAACAGAGCTGTGGAAGTCAGCAAACCACTTGGATAAATCCCCTAAAATCCCCCAGATCTTCAACACCTGAGTGGCCCAACAACAGTGAGAGTTTAAGAGTTTATGATAAGTACATTTTTAATCCAGCTTTTTCCCATTCTCATGTCAAACCAAAAATAAACCTACCACTTTCTCTGAGCTGTGATCAAATATTCTGTAAGCTACCAGTGTATCTCAGTAATGAAAATCTAAGCCAAGCATCATATGTGAAACAACAACTTTTGTACAGTGTTTTCTAAGACAATCTAGCACATTTCAGCAGGTTGGTGCTGAACAAGTCTAGTAACAATGCTTAATATTTCAAAAGCAACTGAGACATGCAGGGTGTTAAATTGTAATGAAAGTCAAAGCAACACACAGTTCCAGCTTCTGTGGGAGGTTACAGAAACCACCTCCCAGACGTTGACTCTAAATAGAGGTGAAGTTAAAAAACTTGGGTTCTGTCCAGAAACATTTGAAGTGTCTTGCCTGGAAGGCCAACGTTAAGGGTGTGACAGTGGCTACTCATCCTCTCAAGGAAGACTCTTCCCCTCTCCTGTTCACTGTACTAGGACTTTCCCACAAGGCAGTGTGAACAGGTCTAAAGATTCCTCTTCCAACCTGCCCAAACCATTTCTAACAAACACACAGATAATATTTGCTGTTTTATCCCAGATATCCTTCCAAAGAGATGTCTCCTTTTTGCCTTTTTTTTTTTTTTTAAATAATTTATTTATTTGTGTCCCACTACCTGTTTTCCTTCTCAAGGAGGAGACAATAGTCCATAAGCAACAAAAGTGCTTTGTTAAATATAATCTCTGCCCTCTGTTTGGTACAACTGGGGCAAGAAATCAAAAGAAGGCATGACAAAACAGAGCTTACAGTTTGGTTCAGTCAGAAGAAACTAAAGCCCCACTGATTTCTATTTTGAGCCCTTTCTTTTGGAGTGGTTCTGTACTAGATCTCCCATCCCTGGCTGGTGTGGTTGGAGGTCAGTTGATGGTCTACCATGGCAGCTCTGTACAGCTGTCAGGTTATAAACGCCTCAGAAGTAGTCAGTCATTACCAACAACTCACAGCAAATGCCCCATGGGTGTTTTCTCCATGTCCTGAGCCCAACAGGACCTAAACCACAACTCCAGGGAGTTGGGCTCAATGATCCTTGTGAGTCCCTTCCTACTTGACAAGGTTTATGATTCTGTGATATGACATCTGTAGGAGAAGTCCCCAGCACCCAGTGGTTCAGTAACTGGTCTCCATCATTTGTGGCAGTTCACTGGGGCCAAATCCACACCTCCAGCACTGAGATTTCTGTTAGGTACCAGGGGTGATCATTAGTAGAAGAGTGACATGGGATGGGCAAAGCCCAGAAAGCAGAACTGAGCCAAGTGACTCTTCTACTTTGTCATCATAAAGAGACAAGCCCTGCTCTCCTAATGAAGTGAGGTGTGAAACGGGACACAGGGTCACTGACAGCAAAGGTTGCACAGGATGATAGGTTGGTTCCACGTTTGTGCACATCTGGTGATGTGACAGCAGGGAAAGCCTTGTCCCAGAGCCCTGTGATTTCTGGTACTAAAGACTCTGGAGCAATTTGTTGTATCACACAGTTAGAGGGCTGTTAGAGGTGGAACCATATGGGAGAAAAGCTCATGCCACCTATCCTGAACTGAGAAATTTCTTGTTCCTCAGGCTTGTTAAAAGAAAGTTGCTTTAGAGCTAAAACTCCTCAGTTTAGACCATCTTGTGTTTGCCATTTGCACTACCTGAAAATTTTGGGTACAGATCAGTGTACCAACAAGTCTGGCAGTAAAAAGAAATAAAAGGTAGAACAAGAAGCCCTGCTGCCTACAGCTTCTATAACCTATGAGACATCAGTCTTTCAAAAATGGTGAGGAAACAGGTAAAACTAGAATAAGAATGGGAAAAATCTGAAGGTCTCACAGAATTGGAGCAGATTGCTCTTATCTCAGCAGCCTGGAGCCCTCATGAACTTGCAGTTTTCTCACCTCTTAATGCAGGCCAGCAAACTGTTCTCTGTAGTAAAAAACAGGATTTGACTGTATGGAAAGAATAAGATTTTCCATTTCTGTTCATTTTCAGCACTCCATCTGGGCACAGGCTCTGCATTCTTGACCTTGCCAGAGACTCTGCTATTTATTGGTGTTGTGGTACCAAAACCAGCAAGAGAGGGAGTTTGCTGTGCCAGGCACTATGGATGCCCTAAAGTCAAAGGTGCCACCCATTTCCCCAGGCCACAGCCACCCCAGCCTAGGTAAGGCATCATCTGTTCTTATTTGATTTCAAGGAGCCAGAGTGGCTCTCCTGAGCACCTTGGTCATATTATTCTTAATGTAGATATATTTCTAAAATAACCACCTGGCTCCCTGAGCTTTCACTCCTTGTCCACTAACATCCCACAGATGAGCATGTCCATTCTCCAAAAACATCCCTTTCTGTTCAAAACTGCTTTCTCCTCATCGGGTTCTCTGCTCGGTGCCACCAAGAGATGTGATCTCAAACCCTTGGATGTGAACACGGCATCTCTGCACTGAGAAAAGGATGAAATGCAGTACGGTTTTGCCTAAGTTTAACATATTTTGGCTTCCCAGTTAACACCACATCTGGATTTATGCCAGACTGAAGTTACAATATGTGTAGACATCACTCACAAGAGGCAAGGCCAATGCTTTAAAATAACCTCAAAGTTACTGGCAGAACAAAGCCTATTTTTCCAACAGAAATGACTTTGCTAAACACACTTGTGTTACGTGAATTTGGAGACCATGCACGAGAGTCACAGAGGCCTCTCTCCAGTTTTGACTCCACGATGAGTTGCATTTCCCTTCCTCCCTAGGCTTCAGTACGTGGTCTCCCTTGTGACCTGGCTGGAAAATGTGTGGTTGCTGGAGATACTGTTGGATTTCCTGGTGAAGGCCAGTCGCTTCTTCTTCTTCCTCCATGGCAGGCACACGAGTGTGAGTGTAGAGAGGAAGATCTGGCGGAAGTTTGCCGACACCAGGTTGTAGAGGATGGGGTTGATTGCTGAGCTGACGTAGAAGAGGACGTTTGTCAGCATGTAGAAGTAGTGGTAGAAGTTGTAAAGGAAACTGGAAGAACAGATGAAAGATAAGTTCTGAGTGTGGAGAACTGAAAAAATTCAAAGGCACAAGGGTGAGAAAAACATGAGCTGGTTTTCAGCCAACCTTTCTAGGCTGGGCACATGAGCTTACCAGTGGTGCATAAGCCACCAAAAAGAATCTATATCTTGAACTGGAACTGGCCAAACATAGATCAAATGTCCCTATGAAGATATTACCCCAATCACTACTAGTTAGAAAATAACTGCCCTGGGGGGCAAAGATGACATTTACCTCATGTGTTCATTTTGTCTTTGAAAGTAGACATTCTGGAAACCGAGAAGCCAGATGGAAATTTGTTTCTGTGTCATACATATACATTAGCTTGACTTTTTTTGGCTGCAGTTCTGGTCTACAGAGCTGGTAGAAGAGCCAAACCCTAGTGACAGATGCAGCTCTCTCCTCCCCCCCAGCAGTGAAAGCAACATCAGCTCGTTCGGTGGGTCCCTGGGTTGGGATTTGTCTGTAATCTGGGATAGCATTCCCTGTTCTGGGGACAAGTTGATGATAGCATGCTTTTGAAACATATCCTGACCACCACAATTTAATGTTTTCAACTAGAAAGGATTGAAAATGCTTTATTACTTTTTTTTTGCTTTTGGAAATATCTTTCCTTGGGACAACTGAGATCAACAGCCCTGAGCTGGTAAAGCATTTACAAACAGCGTGGGTCTCATTTTCAGGAAGATGTTCCTCAGAATCATTTATCTTGGTGGAAATTGCAGACCTTTGAGCTAGCCTGAGCAGTGTCTAACAAAAGATAAATAGACGTGTGCTGGACTTCATCACCCATCCCTCCACACCCCCTTGACACTGCCAAGGACCACATGGCCCATCCAGCTCTTACCAGCAGAGTTTCTCATGTAGTTGTGAAGAATTAATATAGGAAAGATTTCTCTTCTTCAGGGGCAAGGCACATGCATTTATAAATGAATATGTCAAGCTGCTGCAAACTCTCAGTTAGCCACCAGACTGATAGTTCACCGTTCATAACATGCCTGCAAATTCAGTGTTTTCCTAAAATTGCCCTTGGCTTTATAAAAAGATAAAAAAATAACATGGGAATGCAACTACGATGCATAAATTCACACTAACTGCAGACAGACTTCTCTACCCCTCTTGCTCAAAGCAAATGCAGTCATTACATAATTGAATGCTGTTTTAAGTGCTTTTCATATAGGAAAGCAAAGGAGAAACAACAGTTTGTCCCAGTACGTGCCTAGAGCTCTGTTTTCATGACTGAAGATAGATCTTGGATTTTACTATGGATGGATGTGCAGTTCCATTCAGTAGACTGCTGTATCCTCAACAACTATTTTTTGTACTGGGAGTTTGTGAAATTTTGATGTCTCATAGTTGTTCTGCTTCTTAGGATTGCAGATTATTTTTCCTTTTCCTGTTCATTGCAGGAAACAGACCTGATCCCAGGGAAAACAGGGATGTAACATGGCAGGAGATACACCAGTGCAGCCCATGGCATCTTCCTAGGTGTGTGTCCCCAGACAGCATTAGTGTTAAAGTGCGTATTTTAAAAGAATAACCAGTTTGGTGGTTGCTTTGCTGAGGAACCTGGCCTGGTGTTGCAGAAAGGGAGCTCCTGGGGTGCCCTTTGCACACCTGTGAGCAGCACATGTGTGTTCAGCACAGGCGTGCAAATATCCCAGAATTCTCTGACCATCTGGGCATTTCCTAATCAGAGGCATCTGCTGGTACTTAATTCTGATCCACTCCCTGCAAAACGCAGTAAATAACCTGCCCCAGCCTCAGCAAGCAGCGCAGTTATTCCCCCACCTGTGTGATCTCTGCTGTCACTGAGGAAACGTGGCCTCATGGAGCTAAATCATGTGTTGATGGGAGGTGATCCATCTTAGGGCTGGGGATCGATATCTCCGGCACGGAGACAGAAATCCACTCGGGATGTGTAACCCCCCCTGTCCAAATGCCATTTCATCAAGGGTTGTCAGGGGTGAACACCCCTCGCTGTGTCCAGCAGGGGTGAGCCTGTGGTTACAGCCCACAGGTGGAGGAGGGGCTGTTGATGTATTTTGGTTCAAGCTAGTGATTCCTTCACCCGTGTCTGGGGGATTGACATGGTAAGACTAAGAGTCTTAATTTGGCCGGTAGACACTGAGAAATGCAAAAGGAAAAACCAAAACAGCAGTGAGGGGTTTGAGGCTTCAACCCCTGGCACGGAGAATGCCTTTGCTCCCAGAACCCCTCCTCCACCTCCACATCTGTGGGTGCCCCAACAGCTCCAGCCTGACCCCCCCAGCCCATCCTGGCACGGGGGGACCTTGTCCCCCACGCTGTCACTCACTCTGTCCAGTGGCTGGAGGGGACGTAGCAGAACATGAGGCGCCGTATGTGGTAAGGGAGCCAGCAGACCACGAAGGCGATCACCACAGCACCTGCAAGGTACGGAAAAAAAGCCCATTACTATGTGAGCAGTTTATCATCAGGGTGAAAAAAGGGACCTGTCCGTGTGGGTTTTATTGCTGTAAACTGTTTTCCTAAAGCCCTGGTTGTTCTCCTGTTGCCGTTGTGCAAAGAATTTAATTACCCTGAGGGACAACCAGCCTGCAAAAACAAGCATAACAGAAGTAATAGAAAATAGCAAAGGCACGGGGGCAGCGATGTTGTGAACAACGGAAGGTGCAGATGAAGGACTGCCGATGCCTGGTTCAGACACCAGCTTAAATGAAACTATTCACATCTGTCCCCTGTGTTTCATGCCCTTGTGACACTGGGTATCTTCTCCAAAGTACTCTCAGAGACAGTTAGTGTGTGTTTTTCATCCAGGTAGACAGGGAGCCAGGGACACGATAATCCCATTAGCTTGTTACATGGAGCCACTGGCTGCAGTCCCCACTGTGCTGAGGATCATTAAACAGCCTCAGGAGCTCTTTCTGGTGGCAGGGCTCGTCCTTTTGTTCTACGTTTGTGCAATACCTGAGATTACAACATGTTTTGGGTCTGGACTTTGCCATAATAAAAATGATTCATTAAAGGGTAAGCAGAGAAAGGCACTGGTTTTTTTTCCTTTCCAGATTCTAGCTGAGGGATGTCAAAGAATGCAAACAAAATGCAACAAATCTGAAGGGTAAAAGTGCTGTTGATAGAGTGCATTTGTCAGTCTGGATTAAAAAGGAGATATATCAGGCAATCAGGAGAAAGATTTGTTTCCCTTTTTAATATACATTTCAACCTCTGTATGGAACAGCAGGATTCTGGCAGAATCCTAGCAGGAAATAAAGAAATTTCAGTTAAAACATAACACAATAAAAGGCAAGAAGAAAATAAAATAAAATAATTAAGGCAATTTTTCATCTCAGATTTGCTCTACAGACAACCAGGTATGCATAACTCTTGTCCTCTTTGTGACCTGTAATGGCCTGGGAAGCAGCAAAGCTCTCCTGCAGAGTGAGGTACCAGAAGTGCAACATACATTTGGAGCCAAAGGCTGCTTTTCCTTCTACCTTGGGATTGAAAATATTTACGTGGATATGTCACCAACCCAGATGCTGTCATCCCCCAGGGACTGTGCCTTAGCTCGTGGAGGAGATGTGTAGAAGTTGTGCTTCCCTCAAAGAGTGTGGTCCAGGAGGAACAAGTCTGGCTCTGGTCACATCTCCCCATCAGCCAAGAGACACAGGGGAGGCTTTAGTAGTGGAGTGAGGAGGGAAGAGTCTGCGCCCCATTTTTGTGGGTGTCATAATTAGTCGAGTCACTGCCTAATTTGTACAGAAATTAAATAATTCCTGGTGCCCGGCTCCATAATCACAGCCCTACTTCAATGCCATGTGCTCCCTCTCTTATTAAACACATAACTTACAATGGAGAGGGTTCTATTCCTTTAGCACCAGCCTGCATGATGTATGGCAGCATCTTCCAGGAATGCTGCAAAAGCCATTTATTCAATAAAGATTTAGACAACAGAAGGGACATGTTTTGGAAGGAAGGGTCTGTTTTTATTCCCTTGTCCGAGTGAATTAATTTTTTCAAACTGAGTGTTTTTGGCTGCTCTATGGTCACAGTGATCCCAGATGTAATTCATCATTGACAGCCTGCAGCTCCTCAGATGCCGTCAAGTGAATGAATCTGACCTGTGTCTGATCCTTCCCTGAGGAGCTTTGATGGGTAATGATGGGTGAGGCCCTACATGATGTGTGGCACAGGAGAGGTGATGAGATCCACTGGGAAGCTCGATGGGAGCACGGATGCTTGCCTTGCTCTTCCACACTTCTGAGCACCTGCTTTTGACCACCCCCAGAAATTAATTTCTCTGTTGGATGGACCTTTGGTTTGCCCTGGATGGAGCAGTCCCCCCATGATTCTCCAGGAGGTCCCTCCCAGAGGCCACAGGAGAAGCAACACTCTCCAGCCTCTCCCCCTCCATCCATCAGCCTCGGGACAACAGGAATGAGCCAACATCACACCTCCAGCCCATCTGCTTTCCCAGCGCCTGCACAGGATTAGCTGCATTCTCAGGCTGTGAAAGCAGCTTCCCAAATGGCTCCAAACACAGGTTCACTCAGGCACATCGTAATTTTTGCAGAAATCTCCATGCACTGGCACTTCTCAGCTGCTCACCCCTGCGTGCAGCTCTTTAAGAACGGCAGGATCCAGATTCTTTCTACAGCCAGTTTAAAGAATCTCATACATCTGCCTCTTAAATTTACCAACATGTTAGATGAAAGTGGTTTTCTCGTGGTTAATGATCTTTGCTTCTGTTGCTCAGGCAATGTTGTGCCAAATAATATGGAGGCAGAGATCTATAGCAGCAAAAACACATATTGAGAGAACTATCTGCTTAACCTCAGCAATTAAGTAATCTGTGGTAATTCTGTAATATCACATCCAATCACTCTGCAATTAAAACTCTATTAAACATGTAGCAAAGTGCACTGGAGACACTTAAGGTCTGATTTGGAAGTTCCCAGCTGGGTAACACGCTGTGCAGGTCTGTGCCACGCAGATTAGGAGACCCTGACCTGTATTTGTTGCCCTTAATCCTCATGTTTCCATATTATCATACAAGGGATCAAGCAGATTTAGGGTGGCAATCCTGCCCTCTTGGGTTCCCTCCCCAGGGAGCAATATGAAATGTGGGAATGTGTCAGCTGTAATCTAATACAGAATAAAAGTCTCCTTTTCTCCCACATACCTGGAGCCTTTTGCTGCTGTTCTGTTCCTCCCTGAGCACGTACCTATCAAAATGGAAGAACTGTAAAACAAATGCTGGGCAAAGTGGCTGCCAAAATGATTTTTTTTATTGTTGTTATCAGCTCCTTGGATGTGTTCTGCATCATCAAAAGCTTGACACAGGGTTTTTTGATGGAGTAAAATGGATCAGGTCAGCATGCTGGAACTGAGCACTGCAGGGGAAGGATTCAGCTCAGTGTGTGATGAGATGACTGTCTAGGATGGTGTTTGTGAGGTCAGAGATTTCCTGCTTTTATTTTTTGAACTAAAAAAAGACCCAGATCCATCCCTCACTTCTAATTAATTCAATGAGGTTTTAATAGGAGCAGAGCTGCTCCATGAGCTTCTGATATTTCCCATATTTGAGCAAATGAGGTGCCAAACCTCAGGGCTGGTGATTGGAGGCCCCAGGAAGGTGACCCTAGTGTGCTGTGGGAGTGATCCTTCCGCCAGTATGTGTCTTCATTTCCCTTCTGAATCAAACTACCAATTTAAATGTGTATTAAACCCTGGATTATTGCATCCTGTGTCTTTCTATTTTGCCTTATAATTCTCTGCCTGTTTGAACTGCGTCCCAAGGAAGAAGGGGGAGGAGCAGCAAGGGACAAGCTCTGGTTTGTTTATCCTGCAGGAAGTCCCGCAGAAGGAAGCATCAATTTTGAGTGCCATCTTCATTGCGCAAAAGAAAATTTAAACTGTGCCAGCCTTGATTTTCAGACTAAACTGGATGTGGAAGCAATCCTGGAAGATAAATTGTGTTAGGCCACACTGAGTATTTTATTCTACCCTGTGTGTATCCTGGGAGACAGCCCTTCTCCAGGACCAGTGTCTAGGAACACCCACGCTGGGTCAGCACGGGCAGGGGGCAACGTATCATGTGTTAGAAAACCACAGCAAGTGCTCAGTGGCTGGTTTGACTGAGCACAGGAAGGATGCTCTGGAGGGGTTTTCATCCCCCTGTCCCTTCTCTGGGGCCATCTGAGGCTCGGAGTGACTCAGAGCACCGGGACACTGATGGGTACGGTGCCGCTGCTGCTGACTCACATGAGACCCCAGGGATCTGCTGCAGTACAAAAAAGCACTTGGCTGGTGTTTTCCTCCTCACTTCATCTCTTCTATCCCCTCTGGGGTTATGCTGAGTCACAGCCCTGTGGCTTCATGGTGGCCCTCGGTGAGGGTATCCCTCTGTCCCCTTCTCCGATCTCTCCAGGAGAGGCAGAAAACAGTTGCTGCTCCTTCTTATAACCAGCTCTGCTGTTGCTAAGGCCTCCAGAGGAGTTCAGATCCATCTTTCTTTGATGTTTTTGTTCAGATTATTTCAGCCAATTTACTTCTTTTCCTCTGCATTTTCACAGGGAGCTGAGACACACAGAGATGGGGAACAGCATGGTGGAATTCCTGGGCAAAGGCAGGAGTTGTTTTGGGATGTACTGACCCACCTGAACAACAGCCCTCAGCCTTTTCTGTGTTTCAGCCCATCAGGGCCGTGTGTCTCCAACACTGCCCAGGGAACACACGCACCAGCTGGCACTAATAAGGTGTATGACAGGTCATGGGGCTCATGTCAGGGTAATCCTGATTTTTGGAGAAACAATCCTTGTATACTCCAAGCTCCCATATAGTTTTTTATATACTTAAGTCAATGCCATTACGAAAGAACCTCTCTCACAGTGCTGTTTGATAAGAGAGGAGGTTAAAACTGGGCCAAGTGTAGACACAGCTGGCACTGCCAAGTTAAACCTCAAGGCACTGTTTATATTAACATGATGTTCTACCTGACAGGCCGGAGGCAATATTTATGTCAGTGGGCCCCAAAGTGGGGACTGCAGAGGCTACAAGGATAGGTATGAACCCAGTAAAATTAAAACTAATTATGTTGGTATTTGGGTCATAAGGCTCTGGAATAAAGGATTTCCATAAAAGTTGATAATACCAGAATGCACCATGAGCACTCAGGAGAGCAAAAAAAAGAATCTGGGAATAGCAATGAGCCTGGAGAGCCCTCAGCTCCTTTAGCACCACTGAAAAGAGACATCATTTGTTGGCTACAACCCCCCAGTGCTCTTGAATATATTATTGATAAGTGTAAACATTAGATTTGACTCCTTAATTTCCATTTCCAGAATATTTCCTACTTTTTTTCCTTCTGTGGGAGGATTGTCTCTTTTTTGGATTGATGGGTAGGCGAAGCTACCTTGCTTGAAAGGAGCCACGTTCCCCTAATACTTCTTTACTAGTGAAAGCACAGTTAATGGAAAAACTTTTGGCATGCAAATCAACATATTTCACTCAGACTATATTCTCCAGTCCTGGTTTTCAATGGCTTCAGATGACAGATTCTAAAAAAATGTGAATTCCTGACCCAGCTCATGCTGCTGGTTAAATCGTCCCCTGGCACCATTTTCATCCACAAGTAGCAAGGCAGAAAATACTGGTTAAAGCTGGCCCAAGAACAGGCTCCAGCAAGCAGCACATCTGCTGTCCCAGTGCGAACTGGGGTCTCTTCCCAAGTTTCCTTCAAAGACAATTACTTTTTGGGAAATCAAAGAAGAAGTTGCTTGATTTAATTTAAACTTCATTCACACCATTCCCCCTGGGGATGTCTGGATGTTTGGAGGAGAAGGAAGAAGGAAGAAAATTTCCCCTTTGAAAGATAGGTAAGGGCTCCCATCTTCTCCTCACCAGGTTCAAGGCTCTGTCTTATTGGTAAGATCAGGTATAACCCGAACTGGCTTCCTCTGCAGCCCCTTTCTTCTTTCCCTTCCAGTTTTAAGTTTCATATCTCCTTCATTCCTCCCAAAGAGACCCTGGAGCTGTATTCACTGCGTGCTTCTACAGTGACTAAAGGTCCTGGCCAGACCTTATGTTTAAAAACACATTAGTTAACTTTTCAAACACTCACATTGTCAAGGTTTAACACCTGGAAAAATCTGCTTGCAGGGCATGACTAATCTTGGAATTGTCTCTACAAGAGCCTGAATCCCAGCAGGAATGCTGTGACAGCCCAAGCTGTGGTGCCAGCAAAGGGAGAGGGGAAAAAGTCTCCCTGGCCCAAGAGGTGCACCCCTTTCTTTGCTCCTTGGATGGTGTTTATAGAGCGTTCCAATTCTGCTTCTCATGTCACTTGCCAGGCTGTAAAGTAAACCTACAAGTACAAACATCTCTGGGAAATATATACAACTGTTAAATAGGTAATTTATCCTCTCAAATTTCAATGTGACACCTCAGCTGTTAAACTCAGTTTCCACCCATGCTTAATGCCACAGGGCTTTTGCTGAACTCCACTTGGAGTTGCTCAAACCTTTTATTAGAGATACAAACTGCCATGAATTTTGTTCCTTTCTTGCAAAAGAAATTATTCATGAACAAATAAATTTTTTTCCCTTAGAATATAGGAATTAGGAAACACATCTGTTTAAGATTTCTAGACTGGTGCTCTTCTGTGTATTGCGGCTGCAGAGTATGAGCTATTTACTATTCCTGTTTGTAGGATGCTTACACTAAATCTCATGGTAATATTCTCCTCCTGAAATGGATAACTCAGACTTGCAGCATTAGTGAGGAGAAAGGAATGAATTCTTCAAAGTATTTGTTCAGAAGGGGAATTATTAATGTACAAATTAATGAAATGCATGGATACATCATTAATTCTTGGCCTTTGTCTCGTATTACTTGAAGAGATGTAGAGACCCCAAAATCATAATTTAAAAATTCATAAGTGTTCAGGAAAAAAATATGATTTGACTTCATCTGCTAAGCATTTTACTGAGGCATCACCCAGCCAGCTGTGGGAGTCTGAAGGATATCCTTTTAATTGGTTAAACTTCTAAGTGCTTTATAATTGCTTTCACTAAGCAGCTTCTGTAACAGAGCAAATGCTACCTGGAACTGATTACATTTTAATAGGCTTAGCCAACGTCCATCCAGGGACATGTAAAGCCTCCCCTTGATGTCCATCAATTTGTCTCCACGTCGTTATCAGAGCTCAGCTGTGCCACTCAATAACTCCTTCCCTCTATCCGCGTGGGAACTGATCTGACAGGCACCTGCGAGGTGCCGAGGGCTGCTCCAGGAGAACGGGCTCCAGGCAGCTGTGTTGGTGGGGATATAAATCCATGCCACCAAACTGTCCCCTTTCAGGAAGACGTTTTGGCTGAGCGGTGCTTCCATCCTGAGCCAACCTCAAATACTGATTTTTGAGAAGCTGTTTGGAATGTGATGGGGTGGAAAAGGTTTATGTTGCCCTCTTTGTCTGGATACAGAATGCAATGGCCTGATCAGACTGATTGAGGTTTTACCCACTGAAGGCTGCTTGTTGGATGGAATTCCTCTCCTGTGAGGAACGGCTATGAAAATTGGGGTTGTTCTGCCTGGAGAAGAAAAGGCTTCAGGAAGACCTTTTTGTAGCCTTCCGGTACCTGAAGGGGCTCTGAGAAAGCTGGAGAAGAACTCTGAACAAGGGCATGGAGTGACAGGACAGAGTAGAATGGCTTTAAACTGGAAGAGGGAAGGGTTAGACCAGGAGAAATTCTTCCCTGTGAGGGTGGTGAGGCCCTGGCACAGGTTGCCTGGAGAACCCGTGGATGACCATCCCTGGAAGTGTTCGAGGCCAGGTTGGATGGGGCCCTGAGCAACCTGGGATAGCAGAAGGTGTTCCTGCCCATGGCAGGGGGTGGGATTAGAAGAGCTCTAAGACTCCTTCCAACCCCAAATCATTCTGTGATTCTGTGATTGCTCTGTTGGGTCTGTGTGCATGTGAGCGTTTAAGAATTATTTCGAATTTTATCAAATGACTGGCATATCAGACTATGCAAACAGAGAGTATTCAACTTTCTGTGAAGCATCACACAGCTCTGAGACACTCAGCATCCCAGGACTCTAATATAGCCAAGGAATAATAATACAAATTGGAGGTGGTTTATACTGGATGGAGGAAGGAGAGTGTGAAATCTCTTGGTGTGAGGTATTTTTAACAACAGAACTGGCTGCCCTGTTATCTTCAGAAAAGAGCTGGGAAGCTGCCAATGCTTGCAACTCTCTGAATTTGGATCCTCACACCTGGTGAACGCTGACAGCAGAGGGGGAATTACAATCAGGAATCACATACTTACTGAATTAATGAGGTGGCTCCCAGGCAACAGGGCTGACACATGACCACTCTCACCCTCACCCTGATTCCAATCACTCTCATTATTTTATACATGATTAAAGTCAGTCAGAGCCAAGAAAATGCATAAATGCTACCAAAGAGGAGGAAAATGATGTTGTGGATGTTTTGAATGAAGCTGTTAGCCTGACCACTTTTAGCTCCTGTTTCAATGTAAACAAATACTTAAATCTCAGTATATTTGGAGCAAGGAAGTTGTTTTCTCCCCTGATCTCATCCAAAAGCTCCGCACACCACGAGCTGCAAAAATTTCTTTTCTAAGCATTAGTTTTACAAGTTCAGAAACATTTCACCCTTAATCCAAAACCAGCCTCTTTGTTCTTCAGGCCAAAGTTCACTTTTGGAAATGGAAAACATTTTGACCCCCATGAAGCTCTGATTTTGTGTCAACAGTTTTATTAGTGGGGGCAAAGGTCATTTTTCTTTTCCCATTCTCTTCCATAAATGAGCCTAGACTTTGGCTGCCATGGATGCCCGGATAAATCACATGCATCCTTGTGTATTTTTTGCTACTTTTCTGACAGCTCAGAAACCTGGTTTATTAAAAAAAAAAAAAGTCATGAGGAACAGATGACAAAAGTAAATGTGAATCAAGCACCGCCAGTAATCAAGTGCATCTGAAAAACGAGATGCAGCAGGATTTCACTCACATTTGGATAAAAAAAAAGCCTTTCTGCATAGTGGAGTGAATCACAGACAAAACTGAGCAAGGCTTTTTTTTATCTGCTGGATCTTCCGCAGCACAGAAAAGCAACAAGCAGCCACCCTCTCAATGCCTTCCGAGCAGGGAGGAGAGAGTCCTGCTGCCAGGCTGGCCCTGCAGAGATGCATGGAATATCTGGGCATCACTGCCCAGGGGGCCCCATGGTGCATCCTTTTGCACCATTTCAGGCTCCTCACTTTGGCCACCTGTTGCAGTACACAGCAAAATCAAAAATTTGCCAGGAAAAGAAGAAGAGGGAAAAGAAAATTACACTCATTGATCAGAAGAAGGGCTGTTTTTCAGTGCCTTGGAGGAAACGTGGACCTGTGGGCAAGGGGTGCACTTCCACCACTGCCAAGCAGTGCCAGGTGTAAATTTAGGTTTCTCTCATTATTCATGAAGAGCTCTCTCTTCTTGATGATCAAAGACTATACAATGCTAAAAGGAGAGAGAGGTGTGAGGTGTGGTAGCAAAGTGAGAAAAGGCAGCTTCTCACTTAATGGCAGCAGGCAGAAGTGTTAAGAAACAGAAAAGGATAGCAGGGAGCTGAGTCCTTGCAGGCTCTGAGGCAAAGCAAGGCTCCCTCCTCATCCCCCTGTGGATAACAGTTCACTGAGGTGCAGAGACAGTAAATAAACACGGTGCAACAAGATAATTATGGGGAATTTAATGTTCCTTTTTCTCAATAGGTGTTTCCCAGTGCAGGGTTCAAAGATGGGAGGCATGTGGTGGCTCACCTATGGCATGGGCATAGAGCGCTGCATGGGCTGCATCCCTCATGAAAAACTGCTGGAAAAATCTCATGGAGGTTCTTGGAGCCTTCTCTAGGGATTCCTCCCCTTGTTGGAAATATGGACCTGGGCAAAGCACTCCCAAGATGCCCACACCCCTGGAAGTGTTCAAGGCCTGGTTGGATGGGGCTCTGAGCAACCTGGGAAGGTGTCCCTGCCCATGGCAGGTGGTTTGGAACTTGGTGATTTTTATCATCCCTTCCCAACCAAACCATTCTAAACACCAGTCAGAAAGCTTTCTGCTAAAAACTCTTACCATGTAATGTTTAAAACCAGTACAGGCATACTTAGCTATTTTGGGTACTACTTTTGAACAGCTCTTGCTTTATCATCTCTATGTTTAAGCTACCAGATTCTTTGGTCTTTTCCTCAGCTTATTTAATCAAGCTGTCCAGTATTTCGCAGAACAGCTCAATTCCTGAGTGCAGGATCTTTTATTTAAGCTCTGCCTGAACCAAAGCTCTGCAGAAAAACGAGAGGAGTGAAGTGATATATGCAAGGCTTAAGTTCCTGTTGACCAGATCATTAAAATGCTGGGCCAGTTTTGCTTTTTCAGAGAGTCTCTGTACGCCAACAGGCCTGTTCCTTATCTTTGCGTATCAACAAGCAAAAACAAAAGAAAAGGACGTTTTGAGTGAAAGCATTTACCAATTTCAACTCGCTCCTGTTCGAGCCACATTCTCTCAGACCCCTCTAGCCCAGCCCCAGGCCCAAACAAGCCCATACTCACGCAGGACCCTCACGCCGTGTCTCAAGGCCTGCACGCGGCCGGGCTCCATGGACATGCTGAGCATCGTCTGCTGCCCGCCGATGGTGCACACCTGGTTCTCCTGGGCCGCCTGCTTGAACATGACAATGAGCTGGTTGGCGATGATGGTGTTGAGCACGGAGATGACGACCATGGGGAACACGAAGGAGATGAAGGTGTTGGCCTGCGGGGGAGAGACGCGGCACCGTCAGGGGACGAGAAGGATCAGCGGGACAGGAGGTACTATCGGTTCCTGGCCTGTGTCAGGAACAGCGTGGGCAGCAGGACCAGGGAAGTGATTCTTCCCCCGTTCTCAGCACTGGTGAGGGCACACCTTGAGTGCCGTGTCCAGCTCTGGGCCCCTCAGTTCAGGAAGGACATGGAGGGGCTGGAGCAGGTCCAGAGAAGAGCAATGAGGTTGGGGAAGGGACTGGAGCACAAGTGCTGTGAGGAGAGGCTGAGGGAGCTGGGGTTGTTTAGCCTAGATAGGAGGCTCAGGGGAGACCTCATCACTCTCTACAACTACCTGAGAGGAGGGTGTAGCCAAGTGGGGGTCGGGCTCTTCTCCCAGGCAGCCAGCGGCAAGACAAGAGGGCTTGGTCTTAAGCTCTGCCAGGGGAAGTTTAGGTTGAATATTAGGAATAAATTTTTTAAAGAGAGAGCAATCAGCCATTGGAATGGGCTGCCCAGGGAGGGGGTGGATTCACCGTCCCTGGAGGTGTTTAAGGTGAGACTGGATGTGGCATCAGTGCCGTGGTCTGGTAACCACGTCGGGGTTGGATCAAGGATTGGACTTGATTATCTCGGAGGTCTTTTCCAACCCGGTTGATTCTGTGATTCTATGATTCTAGTGCTTCAATTTCTCAAAGCAACAGAGGAACAGCCTGCAGTGGAAATCTTTCCCTTCCTCTTACTCAGCTGGTTTTGGCTTTTGAAGGTTTATTGCGCAGAGGGAAAACGCAAACATCGCTGACGCATGTTCATTCATGTGGGTCAACACTCAAAAAAGGCAAATTCATTCACATCCAATTACATTCTTTTCCCCTTTCCAGCGCAGTTCATTGCCTGAAATGTCTCGACTGAAACATGCCATTGATCTTCCCATCTCACAAACAGCAGGATGCTGCTTAGCTTTCATCATGCGTAGCGTGACTTCTAAATAACAGTGTGTTATTGTCTTTTTTTTCCTGCATTATGAGCACTCCTTGTGATCTTCTTAACTTTCATTTTTTGTGTGTGTGTTCTGTCCTTTCCTTGTAGATTTAATGGCAGCGTTTTGTTATCTCATAACTAAGTTATCCAATAAACCTTGTGCCTCAAAGGATTAAAATTGATCAGAATAAACAAGTGGAAGTTGTAATGTTTTTAGTACAAATTATTTGATTACTACAGTTTTGATAAAATTAAATGGAAGATCAAATTAAGCAGTGATTGAATCAAGTAGAAGTCACTGCTCATGTCAAACACAGGAAAGCTTTGGGAGGGCCTTTTGGGCTGTCTAGAAACCTCAGTGGAACTGAGCTTGACAAACGGCAGCCCAGGGAAATAGGGGCATGTGCAGGATTTGCCTGCACATCTGTGGCAAGGCTGCCATGGTGGGATGGTGAGCTGCTCTGCTGACCCCAGGGGATCACCCTCTCTGCTGTATGGCTCAGAAGGAAACCTAGCACATCACTCAGATGAGTGTGGGGCGAATCAAAAGCCCTTTAAATATTTAAAATTTCAAAATATTGACAAGAATAAAACTGTGCTGCAAATTTCTGTTGAAGCAGTTGTATTAAAAGTGATAAAATGACAGAAAGATAAAACTACTAAACTCAAGAGGGAATTTGCCTGCTGGTAGGGTTCCAGGGCATGCTGACTTCTTCCCCAAGCCACTTATCTTGCACCTCAGTGATCTAAACCACAGAAGCAACCCTGCACTCCAAGCCAACACCATGTCCCCCCTCAGACTGCAAAAACCTCTTCTCAGACAGCTGCTCCATCTGCTCAGATGGAGACAACCCCTCTCCACCCACCCACCCCTGCTGGCCCATCTCCAGAGTGGACAAGATTCTCTGTACACTCAGTGTCTAGTGCAGATTTGTGCTCTCTTTGCCCTGGAGGGATTCAGAAATGCCAGAGGTGAACAGAAACAATTCACTCACACCCCCAAGATGCTATAGGGGATCAGTAAAACCAACAAGAAGCACATAAGCATGTAGGAGAAAGTGCACTGGCAATCAGAAGCATTTCGATTTCTTTGTCCATAAATCTGAAGATGCAATTCCTCATTTGGTGGAGACAGGTGGTGTTGCTGTTGCCAAAGTGTTCTTTAGATGGAATGAAGTGTCCCTACAGCTTTGTGCTTCAGACCTCAGTGTGTTAAGCAAAACTACCAGCTGGGTTTTGTCCCTGACAACCCACATGGTGATAACATCTTCTCTCCTTTATGCTGGTAATAATAATAGAGCTTGTCTGGACTGAGTGAATTCCTAGATACACCCCATTATTACAAGCTGTTAATGACCCCTTTTGCTAAATATAAAGCAGTTTTCTAAGCTTCTAAAAGATCTCACAACCTCCTTCCTATAAAGAAGAGTTATCTTTTGGAGTCCTCTCCACAGCCCAAGACAGATCATTAAGTAAGGACCAACTTCTCAGCTGGTACAAAATAAGAGAGTAATTCGTGTTTGTAAAGAACCTTCCTGGTTTACTTAACCTTCATGATGCTGCTGGGCTGAGCTGGTGAACACAGGGGTGAAATAACTTGCTCAGACTTACCAGGTCAGACTAAGAAATGAGCCCTGTAATTCTCACTCCTTTTTCTGTGGCTTCAACTGCTGAATGTCTTTCTTTCCCACTGCTGAGCAATGTTTGCACATCAGCAAAATGCAGCACTTAACTCTGGAAATGCTTCCCTCTGTCACCTGAGATTCATAGTTTATTGGTTTTCATTCAAAAAACTTTGCCTTAGCTATAAATTAGTCTTGCTTAATAGAATTTTGCAGAACTCAGAAAGTATTTTCTGAGCTTTCTTAAAAACCTTGTTTCATTCCATAATTGCATTGAGAAGTCTTTAAGGAGCTTGGGAAATTGTCTAGAATAGCATTGACTTTCCCTCTCATGAATTGTTATGGTAAAAGTGTGAATATTGCATACTTTCTATCAAAGACTATATTTAAAGATTTTTACTCTGTCTTGATTGGTACCAAAACTCTCATATAGTTAACAAAAACAAACAAACAAACAAAAACCAAACCAATATATTCCCCAGTAGCAGAATGCTATAATTTGTTGAAAGAATTATTTACAAACACAAATTCCTGAGGGCTATAAAGACTAGAAAAGCCAATCCTGCTCCTGCAAACTCCTTGTATTCCATGTTTTTCTGTCGAGCTGCTTGCTGGTCTGCATGAGCCCAGACCCCAGCACACTGTGCACATCAATGCAGCAACACTTCATTTTCAGGTGATTTTGCACGCCACTGGAGTTGGTGACTCAAACAACTCTTCAAAGCCACTGGAAAATTTCCCACTTGCTCAAGAAGAGCTGGTCTGGGATCTCAGGACTACATTTTCAGAAATTCAGGAGCAGGAAGATTTGTGGAGGTGTTTAATGGGATTTTTTACAGTGTCTCCTAAGATCAATGGGCTAAGGTGGCTACAGCTGTCAGTGAACACCCATGGGAGCCTTTGGGTCCTTATGTATGTTTACAGATCACTCTGGCCCCGGGAAGGAGGATTTAGGCAATGTGCAGGCTCATGTCTGACCTGAAAGTCTCAGGGTTTAGGTTGGCTCACCATGGAAAGGTCAGTTTGTGTGATGCTGGATCTACACTTGTTCTGTGTTCAGAGTTGTTTGGATGCACAAGCAGAGGGGTCTGGCCTTGTTTTTGCCCTATCCAAGTACATTTCAGTTTGATTCTCCTCCCCATCAAAACTGAAGTATTTGCATCAGTGTGAACCCCCCAGACCCCTGGTCTCTGCCCAGCACCACGAAAGGCACGGCTGTGCAGAATGAACTCAGTGCAGAAGCCCAAAGCTTTGCATGCAAAGGCTTAGCACTGGCTGCTCTCTAGTCTGAAAAAAACCCAACACCATAAACCCCATGACTGTGTCCTAAATCCTCATTAAAAAAAAAAAAAAAAAAAGAAAATCCAATACTACAATGTTTGCCACTGGCAGGACAGAATGAAACACTAACCCACTTCCATGCTGCTGTAACTCCTGTAATCAGTGCAATCCTAAATGCCGTTCAAGCACCAGGCTGGCAGCATCTGTGGGATGGGATTAGTCCTCAGGACCAAACTGTGTTTTGTCTCGTACAGAACAACCACCTTCCCTTCCAGCGCTCCCTGAGCAGTGGCAGCCAGAGACCCAAATCGTTTTTCTCCAGCTACCCCATCTTGGTGGCCGTGGGAGTCCTGCCCTACCCAGGCATGGAGCCTTCCTGGCTCTCTATTAATGCACTGTTAGTCCCAGCTTTCTCTTAGCCCTCTATTGCCAAAGGTGATTTTAAAATGAAGTATGAATCATTAAAATTATGCAGGGTTTTGCAGGACACAGGAGACAGAGCAGAGCTGGGGATGGGGCCTCACAAGCTCATGGGAAATGGAAATTTATGGAAATTAAGTCACACTCCTGGAAGGGAAAAAAATGCAGCTATCAGCCTCACAGTCAACTCAACAAAAATCAGACTTTGCATGATGCTAGAGAATTTGGCACGATGTGAGTTTTCATCTTCCTTTGAAACGGGAACGTGGGAGAGACATGGGGGAAGGGACCGGAAAAACCGAGGGACACAAAACCAGAACTCAGTTCTCGGGTTTGTGACTCTTCTATATCTTATGTACAGAAAACTGCTCCCTTGGCTCTGCCGAGCTTCATGCTGACCTGGTTCACTTTTGTCAAGTCGTCCCTCAAATTATTTGACTGTGTGGTTTCCCTGGGTTACCACTGAAGGCAGCCGTCAGCTCACTCGCAACCGTGATGGAGAAGATGAGCACAGAACTTCACACAGGGACTCCCCAGAGGGCTTAACCAGGTCCAGTAAATCAGAATTTTAGTGAAGATTTATTCTTTTGTGCTCCAAAGTGACTTTTGGAGAACCAGAGACTCAAAGACCACTTTGGAAGAAGAGGGGCTTTTCATCCCTCCTACAAGCCCAGACTTTTGTCTTAGATGGATCTGAAGAGGAGGAGGGGAAAATTTACAGTTATTACACCTGTTACAGGCATTTATGGATCACTTTTTCTCCCAGTAAAACTCCATCACCTGAGCCACCTACAGCTGACTGTTCCCGTGGTCCATCAGCACATGATTTTGGAGAGGCTGGTAAGTGAGGCTTTGGAGCACTTAAGTGGTTAAAAGTAAAAAATAAGGCTAAAGGCTCTTCTGGAGAGAGAGTAGCAAATTCAACCCTGGAAGTATTTGTGATAAAAACAGCCAAGAAAGAGAACTACTCATAATATTTTAATTGAAAGAGTTTTGATGAGAAAATGTTCCATTACTGAGATTCACAAAAGATTTTTGAACGTGTGTCTTGTGTTTTCCTTTGTGCCTTTTTTCGAAGTGAGTAAATAAAATCCCCCAGAGCCAACGCAGAGTTAAATGCCAGTCACAGCAGCAGCACAGTGTGGTGCATCCCATGGAGCAGCAGCCTGGATGCCCTGCCAGCAGGAACAAGGCCTCTGGAGCAGACATCAGGGGCAGCTAAGATTTAGGGATAATTTTAACCCTAGGTTTTGTGGCAGAGGTCAGCGGTGTTCCCTTGTTGCTTGATAAATGAGGTGAAAGCAGAGCCAAATCCTCGGCCTCTGTCAGTGCAACCTTTCTGGAGACAAGGCCCCTTCCAGCAGTGAGCTGGGATGCTCAGAGCAATTTTCCCTCCCTTCCTCTTCAGGGTTGTGGGAAGGACAATTAAAATGGAGAGAAGTGTGGTGGATGATGGAGAGCTGGTAAAAACCTCACCTGACTAAGCTTCTCTCCTACTTCATTTCCCTGTGACACACCTGGGGAATGCTGTGAGATGGTTGCAGCCTTTCCATATTTTGCTGGGGAGGATTCTCAATGCAGGTGCTGTTGGGGAAATGCCTGTGGAAACAGGAAACCCCAAAGGAGCAGAAAACTATCTCAGGAGATGTGTTCTTGCTGGTTTCCTGGAAGTGATGATGGAGATGACTGAGGGTGAAGCTCAATGCTTGATTCGTGGTTTTGAGCAAATCTATTAAACCACAGAGCTGCATTTTCACAATCTACCACATTCTGTTTCACCTCATTTCCAATGGAAATGGAAAGTAAATTATCCCCCCCTGACTGTGGAGGCAGTATTGTTAGCATATGTCAATCAGGAAAGCACATTCTGCTACAACAACATTTGGCTGCCAAAAATTCTTATTTGACTAAATGTACTTTACAAAATTACTAGTTATCTCGCTCAGTAGCCAGAATTAGCATTTTTTTAACCACCCAGTGGATAATTTCAGTTGTTAATAAGCACAGTACTGCATTCCAGGATACGGCAATCTGTGGAAGACAAAGCAGGAAAGGGGAAGGTGCATAGTGTTGGGATGCCAAAGGGGGCATTTGGCAAAGGCACTCGTGTTTGATGTCCACAGGATGTGTCTGATGAAAAATCCAAAGGCTTTCCCCCCACTCCCAGTAAGTAAATTATCATCTAATTAAACCTCATCTTTGCATAGCTCTCCAGATTTCCGTGCCAAGTATCTCGTGGTTATCAGGTAAATACCATTCCTTAGATCCAATGGGGCAGGAGAGGTTTGTGTTTCTGAGTGGTGGAAGAAAATAACCATTGATTTTGGAGCCAGTAACCGGTACAGGGGAAAATGTGGAAGCTGTAAAACTGCAGCCTACGAGGTAATTCACTCTTCTGGAATTTTTTGAGGTGACCTGTACGGTGGGGTATCGGTGCCAGTCCTTACCTCGGTTAAATGCCTCCTAGTATGGGAGCACAAATCCTGCATAAATAGGAACAGGGCCAAGTGCCAAAGCCTGTGTGTGGATCTGGAGCTCTAACAGTGTGTTTGAGCAGGAGCTTGACCTTTACTTGTTGCCAGTTTTAACTCAGACAGGTTTGCCTGTCACATTTTATTTCTGGTGGCTGCTATCTCCAACAGCCCTGACAGGGTGACACAGTGTGACACAGCTGTCACCCTTGAAGAGAGGCTGTCTGGTGACGTGGATGGGGTGGCACTAGGTGCCCTCACTTGGCAGTTGCATGAGGTATGGTTGAATCCTGCCTCCCTGCAGGATCCCCTCACAGCACCAGTGTGACAGAAACCCCACTGCCCTGACATACAGAGGGACTGTCATCAGCTGGGTGAAATGACCTTGTAATCAGGGACAGTACGCAAAAATCTGTGTAGATCCAGGTGATGGGATATTATATCCCATTATTAGCTCAATGAATAATCAAAGACAGGATACCAAAACCCAAGGAATATTTTCCTCTTTAAAGCATCCTGAGAAACGGCTGCAAAACCCGCTGGTTGTTATCTCACAGTATAGTCTGTATCTCTTCTATCCAGCTAGAGGTGAGTACACATGCCATTATCTAGGAGAACAGAGTCTGGTCATGTGAATTGCTCTAATCTCATCCCAAAGACCTCCCCTGTTCAGCTCCAGGAGCTGTGGGTGCTCAGAGAGACTGAGGAGCACCTTCCCTCTGCCTCAGGGAGACCTTTTCAAAAGCGTTGAATATCAAGCCCAGACATTTCAAAGAAAGGTTATGATGATGTGAAATGTTGTTCTCAGTCACAGGTATTGATGTCAAAGTGTGTGATCAGCCACGAATTACAGAGGTAAAGCTCGAAGCCAGGGCGCAGCTGTGTGTGGGGGCAGGGGGATGGATGGCAGTCACAAGCAGCTCAGTCTCAGGGAGCTGGGGCAGTGATGTGTGTGTGAGCCTGATCTAAACACCAGCATGAACAGGACACCAAATGGGTGTCATTCGGGGGGGGAGGGGGGAATTAAACACCAAAGAAAAGCCTGGAACCCACGTGCGTCCTGCCCAATCCATCGCTGATTAAATAACTCCACAGGTTTTCCTGACCTCAGCCAAGGGAGCTGGAATCAGACAAATCTCTGTGTTTCAGGCCCCTGCAGGAGTCCCAGTTTTATTCTGGTTTTGGATGGGGTCTGGGAATGGGGGACTGCAGGTACTGCTGCTTAGGTGAAGAAAGAGAGCAGACAAGTCTGAAGATAAATTATCAAATGGAGCTGATGGATGCTTCGAAGTCACTAGAGTACTTCCTGTCCCCACAATGCTGCTGCCCTGCAGCCAATAATCTCAACGAGACTGGAGCTCAATTAATTGCATGGCAAGGACATGTGAGCATCTGTTACTGACACATCCATTTACTGGCCTTACTCACTATGGAAAAACCCCTTAAAAGACAACTCAGAGGATAATGCAAAAGACTTGTACTTGAGCTCTGGCTGCTTGATGCTCGGAAGGTGTTTCAGGTTTGGACTGGTAGATATTTATATCAGAAGAAAATGCATGTTACTACAGGGCTTAGGGTGACAGCATGCACTGTTTGCAGTCTGTGCTGGACTTTGAGATCTACAAGGTGCAAGCACCTGCAACCTGGTGAAGAGCAGGACTTGCTCAATATAAAGTGGCAACGCAGAGTGCAGTGGTCCTCTCCTCTCTCTGTGCTGGCTGGATGCCTCTGGATCTGCCTCCAGCTGGATAACACCAGCCATGAACTCTTCCAAAGGGCTTAATTTAGCTCTAGCATTGAGATCAGAATGAGGATCTGCTTCAACTCTCTTTTCATTAGCGTTTTGTGCCTGCTGCATTCCTGGCTTCTCTCTTTAGATCCATGGTCACCACAGAGAATAACCAGGCAGTGTGGATTAGGGCATTAAGAATAACCAATGTGTAACATTTTCAAGCCTGTGTGTGGTCCCACACTGATGAACTATAATGGGAATGCAGAGCAGCTAATGATCTCTAGAAGTTGAGTTAATCACACACCCCACAGGAGTTAATCAGATACAGAACAGATGGAAATAAATTGCACACAGACAAAAAAAAAGAAATCCATCATATCTATGGCAAAAACATTCCACCAGCTTTCCCATTCATAAACTTCCCTCTTTGGAGAAAACATTTGTGCATAAAAAACAACATCTGATGCAGAACAACTTAAATGGGTGTCTTGCTCATGATGGGTTGGCAAAGATGTCAGAGCACTGAATAATGGTGTCATTCCTGAGTTTGACTGGATACCTGAAGGATCATTTAAGCTCATTTCTATGCATAGTTACAATCCTGTGGCCTAAAGTATTTTCAGATTTATCACATGTAATAGCAAAAGGTATGACTCATCCATAAGTGTTAGATATAAAGCTTATTATTCCTGATTGTGCACAAGGGTAATATCTAAGCATCAAAGTCCCCAGAGACTGCAGAGCTCTTCACACTGCCTCCCTAAAAGCCAGAGAAACTACTTCATTAAAACTACTCTTAAGAGGAAAATTCCTCCTTTCCTGGTCTTTGGCCAGCAATCTCAAACCTGAGTGGTTCTGCTGATTCCAGACCCCAAAGAGAAAGAAAAGCTGTGAAATTCAGGAATCCTGGAAACACTAGGCTGGAGAATGAGCAAATGAGAAGGTTTCAAGATTTACCACTGTGCACTGCAAATGCCTTGTATATCATGCATATTCAGCTCTTTCACTTGATAAAACTGAAGGATAAATGTTTATTTAGAAAAATGGAAGAGTAAAGCAGTAACCAAAAAAGCCCAACCCCAAACAAAAGAAAAACAGAACAACCCCACTTCTCTCTAGGATTACATTTGACAAAGATGATGGGGCTGGATCTTGTACATCTCTCTTCACTTAATGTAGGGCCTCCTGCCTCTGATTTAAGAAGGATATTTGGAATTTAAAATGGAAGGGTTTTGGCACAGGTTGGTTCCCGCCTCCCTGTACCTGGTGAGGGAGGATAGAAGTGACTGAGCAATACTAATGATCCTCCATCTTGTCATCATTAACTTGAAAGCTTCAAATCTTCCCCCTTTCCTCCTTCAGGAAATCTTCCTTCTTCATTTCCTGTGATTGGTACATTGAGCTACAAGGTAAATTAATTCAATTTACCCAATTTTGTTTGCAAAAAAGAATAAAGTCAATTTGTATGCTGTCAGTTTGCTGGCCTCTGCCTTGCTCCTCAGATCTAGTTATCCACTGCACTATTTAGGGCAATATTTTTGGTTGAACAAAAACTCAGTGAATAATGTTCTTGATTTTCCCTTTGAACGTGCAGATCTTTGTTACTATCTCCCCCTCACCCTCCCCAGCAGCTATATTGTACTGGAGGGGAAATAATACTTCAGCTTCAAATGACAGCTTGGAAATAAGCTTTACATAATTTACCAGCGCAGTTGGACTTGAGTTCTCACTATCTGCTGATATTTTGGTTCCTACTTGTTTTCGCCGAAGGGATATTGCCCATCTCCTATCACAATATATTTGGGGTTCTCCAGTTCTGCTGCTTGTCAGCCCTCTAAATAATTTAATAACTGTTCATACAGCGCCTAATGGTCCTGACATCTGAGTAATCCTAATCCAGATTTTGCAGTTATTTTCTGTCTGTCCTCTTCTGTCTCTCCTTTTCCACCAGGAGTTGCACAAGCCGTGGGGGCTCACGGGGTGGACATTCATTCAAGGAAAGTGTCTCCATGGCTTGGTGCTTCCCGTGGTGCAGGCTGATGCTTTCTGTTGAGTGTAGCTAATGATGCCCTTGTCCACCCAGAAAATCATCCTCTTTGCTGTGCTGTTGGGCACAACTGCAAGTGCTCAGCACATGTGACACTCCTGCTCCTGCTGTGTGGGTTTTGTAGCCTGGGCTGGGTGTAGGAGGGGCAGCCCCCACAGCCTTAAGGAGAGACTGCACATGTGTCTGAGGGCTGTATCACCACATAAACAAATCACAGCAGCTGATTTTGTGAGGTAACACTCAGATCCTTGGTTCTCTGACATCACCTTATTGATCCAGAATTGTTTGGTTCCTGCTTGGGATAGTTGTTGTCATGAATGAGACTGTTATACTTGGATTCACCCACAGACAAAACCAAAAAAAAAAGTCAAACCATGGTGACAGTCAATTATCCCCCAACTTTTCTTGTTCTGGCAATACTGAGTCATTTCATCACTGGTAATCAAAATGGAAGGCTTTTGCCTACGTGAATATGGAATCATTTACTTTCAGGAGCCTAACTAAAGCAGCCTGTTTCATGAGTAATATAAAGCCAAAGACACAAGCATGGGAGTAAAATAAGCAAAGATTAATGACTGTGAAGAGCAGTAAACAGTCAAATCAAGTGGTGCTTGCTTTCTTCCTTCCCACACTCTCTCGGTAGGTGGATCATGACAGAGGAAGATGTGGGTCTGTTTGGCTCACGTGGTGCCTGTCAGACTTCAGTTTTCCCCTTGGACTGTGGCAAGATCGCGTCTGAGCACCAGCATGGAGGAGTTGGGTTCTGAGCGCCCCTTTTGCTGCTGGTGTCCGAGCCAGGTCCCATCCTGGGGCCAGAGGGTGGGAGGGTAAAGCTGCAGTGTTCCACCCCCCACAGATTTTTTGGGGAAAAAAATGAGAATGCAACCAGCAGCTGGGTGAGAAGCGAGCACACACTCCTTAGAGCGAGGGAGCAGGGTAATTAATAAACCAGCTCCATCCCCAGGATGATACTGAAGATTTAAGGCAGAGACTTTGTTATAAACCAGCCAGAAACTACAGCCTTCAGCCTGATGCATGAGGCACACACTGCATAAGGATTCAAGGGAGAGTTAATTTAAAAAACAACCCCAAACAAATGGAAAGAACAAATCATTCTCCTATTGAAAAACACATTGGCCCCAATTCCGTTTTTGCATTTCTGCCAGGTGAGGTGGAGGTAGAAGAGGGTAACAGGTGTCTGAAAGACAACTAACATCATGACACACACACACAAAAAAGATTTATCTGTTGAATTACATCTCAGGATCAAATTTTCTTAAGCTTTTTGTAATATTTCGCATATGCTGAAAAGTATCATTAATATAGCTGGTAAAATAACAGCTTGTCTACTTAAAGTAATTAGTAGTTGACAATTGGGTTGAATTTTAAATCCATGAGGAGCTTTGGTTAGCATTAATAAATGTTGATTAAGGTAGCAATTAAAATCTAACAATCTCTCTGGGGGTCTGAACTTTAAAGCTGAAGTGTGGAACATTCCTCAGTTTACAGAGAAAATGCTGCAGTTCCTCCCCAGGTTGCTTTATTAAGTTGTTGCATCGTGGATTTTCTGTGTTTTAACTTTCTTTGGGGTTGGTTTTTTTTTTTTCCTTTCCAGTTTATACAAAGTAATTGCAGCCTAAAATAGTGCCCCAAGGCTGAGGCAGCAGCCAGTACCTCTCTATTCTCACATCTGAGCGACACAAAGACTTTGGTACAGTGGTGACATTTATCAGTGTGAGGTTTTAGCTTTCTCTCGAGTAAGTTAATGCTGCAGGACCCTCTTGACATCCCTATTTCCATGGCAGTCCTTCCCAGGAGGCAGTACCTGTTGCTCTGCTCATCAGGCTTTGAAGTGGGCTGCAGAGATCTGCATCTCTCCTTCAAGATGTCCTGCTTTGGAAATGTAGTTGACCTCTCGAAAACAAGCGATGTCAAGCAGCGCTGAGCGTGGGCTCCTCTCTCCTGATTCTCTCTCCTACCGCTCTGAGGGACCCTACTATGCACCTCTTAATCAGGATGATTGGATGAGCTCCCAAGAAAACATGTAGGTAGTGTCTTGAGAAAGGACTAAAATTATCTCCCTTTGTTGCACTCGAGCAGTGTGACCGAGGCAAATCAAGAAGCACGTCTTGTTTATAGACTTCTTTTAGTGATTTATCATCAAGGGACTATTCATGAAGGTCTCAGGTTCTTTATGGTCTTCCTAAACTTGAGAAACCTCACTTCCCTGCATTTTTCTATCTTTGAAGTCAGAAAATGCATTTGTATTTCATGGAGCACCTTTTTCATGCTGGCTGAATCCTCTTGTGTTTTTTCCACTCTTGCATTGGTCAAGACACAAATTGAACACAAAAGCAGATTTGTCTCTATCACACACTAGCTGTGTGTCACCCACTAATCACATTTCAACCCCCAGATTCTAAGGTGAGTGCCAGTGGGGAAAAAAATAGTAATACAATGTGAAGTGAGAGCAACTTGGTCCTCTCGTGCTCCCAGTTGAAGAGGAGTGTGTCAGTACTTTTACTTTTTTCATGCTACTTAAATCACCAGATGTGTCATTATATTGTTTTTCAGGTCTGTTCCTGCTGACTTCGGGAGCAGCTGAAATGAGGTCCTTTACCTGCAGGGTACTTGCCATGGCTGTTATTGAAAAAACAGGCCGGCAGAAAATTTGTGCACATTGTAGTAACTCAAACCCAGGGACTGTTCCTTGCTGGGGGGGGCAGGGAGGTCAGAAGGAAACTGTGTCCCCTTGACGTTCCAGAGCTCCTCCTCAAGGTGATGGCTGCTGCTTGGTCCTGCTTCTGGCTACAGCATCCCCAGCATCCTCAGCAGCTCTTGGCTGGGAAACAGCCTCCATCCTGAACAGCTCATCATTCTGGGAAGGACTTTTAATAATCTGCATAATTTTTAGGTGCTTTATTAGCCCAGCCAATGTGATCTGAATGTGGCTGTTGGTTTGTCCACGCCTCTGCATGTTCCTCAGCACATTTTCTGAGCCCATCCATTGTAAAGGATATTTACAGCAAGAGAGATGGAGAACTGAGGAAGTGAAGAGCTGGAGGAGGAAAGTAAAGATTATCGGTCCAAAGGGTGGCAAAAAAAATTCCATTCACTCTCAGCTGATGTGTCTGTCACTTTTTTTCCCCTTTTTTTTCTTTTTTTCTCCTGTGTTGTAAGGAAAAAATACAAAAGGCTCAGATGAATGTGGAAAGGGACACAAATGAAAGCTTGATAGCCAGAGATGCTCAGAGATGCTCAGAGCTATTTTTTTTCAAAGGAGGCTTAAGAACTGGATGAAACTGTGCATTTACATTTGAGGGAGCAATTTCCCTGCCTGAAGCTTTGGGACAAGTCATTCTCCATACAAGATGGACCAGCCAGGAACTGGAGCTGCAGTGGGACATGAGGGTGAGCATTGGTCTGGAGAGCTTGGCACTACAATTGGGCTTCCAGGGAAAACAGCGGCTGCTGTGAGAGGTTCCCAGGAAGACAAAAGTCATCCTGGACATCTCCATCCACAGCCAACACCACCTTCCACATGGATCCACCTGTGCTGCAATAGGCACTCAGGGCTGCTGTGGAGACGTCACCTGGAGTCTTGAAACATTATGAGAATGGAAAGCCACGAACTCCTGAGGAGAAACCCGGGGGATTATTCATGCACAGGTTTTCAGACTACTTAATAAGGCCTATTTAATATTTTTACAGTAATACTGTGCACTCTGCTGCTCTTACTGTAGAATTACAGGTGTCATCCTGGGGGGAGGAACATATTCTTGAAGAAAAGCCATTTTGCCAGGGAGGTGAGACAGAGGGGCTGCAGGGGGACCTGGCATCTCCAAGGAGCTCAGAGGATCTAGTGGTTTCAGGCTGCTGACCTGCCACCTCACAGAGCCAGGAAGGTAAATCAGCAGGTAAATACACAGATAGTGGGGACATTATGGAAGGAAATGTTGGCTCAAGTGACCAGCAGAGAGAGAAATCCTGAATCTAGCATAGGCAGAGAGGAAAGCAGATATGAACCATCCGTCCCTGGTGGCAGTGTCTCTGTGGGCTAATTAAAACCCACTGCACTGAACAGGTCAGGTCCTAATGAGCTTCAGGTCCAAAGCCTAACTGGACAGCTGGAAGGCATCATAACCCCAAATCCACATTGTCTTTCAGAAAATGAACTCGAGGCAAAACAGATAGAGAAGGTCATGGCTTTCTACTGCAAACCACGGCACAGACAACTCCTCAGTGCTTTCCCATTTCTCAAAATTGATTTTCTTTTTTTCAAATTAAAGTGCAAAATGAACATGTGAGACCAAATGCTATCAGATCAGACTGCAAATGAGGCTAATAGGCCAAATGTCAGATTTGTTTCTGATGAGGAGTCATTATTGAATGCAGACTTTATGTAACCTGCTTTGCTCTAAGGCATAATCCAGCCAGCAGATGACCGGCTTGAGGAAGATGTTTTGCCTGTGGAATGGCTTCTTTCCTGTTCTAAATTTCTTTGGACCTTTATCTAAAGGGTAGGGGTACACATCTGTCTGTAGGCAGCATTTGAGATCAGCTGAAAATGTGATGGATAAGGGAAGTTTGAAGATTAAATAACTCCTTGGATTCTGTATGGAGCTGTAGCTGCCTGCAAAGATATAAATTGCTATTCCTGAAATCGAAATTCTGATTGCGGGTTTAGAAGAATCTCTAACTATTTCCCTGTGGCAGTTCAAACTCCTGGAGCACAATTTGCAGGCTTTTAACAGTAGGGTCGGTTTTCAGATTTACCTTTCTCAAAACCACAAAGATCCACGGAGAAAATGAGAATGTTGACCTGGGGCAGGTATCCAGTGTCCTGACTTCTGCAATGCAGGGGATCAGGAGCTAAATCTCTGCAGGCACCTCATGGTCCTGTTGAAGGATCTGAGTGTGGCTGCTGATAACATCACCCTCTGCTCACAGAGAAGCTGCAGCTGCTGTTGCTGGCACTTACTTACACTGGCCTTTGCCATGCATTAGCTGAAATAATTTCCTTTTTGAAACACAAGAATTTCAGTGAAAAAATTGCTGCTTTTATCCATAGGGCAGGCTGCCCAGACACAAGACTGCCTCAGGTTAAAACCACTTCTCTCCAAACAGTTGTGGAGGCAGATTCCTTGCAGGAGAGGAAGTGATTTAGCAAGATGAAGTAATCTCAGTGTCATGAATGCAACCAGGATTTCCCTGTAAATTACCTCACCGTTAATTAAGGGGCTATTTTTTTTAATTAAAATTAATTCTCATCTTTTAAAAATATATGACTAAAAAAGGGGGTGTACAGAAGTGTTTCTCACTGATACCATAAGATGCTAATTTCCCAATGTTATGGCTTGTAATCAAGTTTAATTTTCCGACCTATCCTCCAAAGGAAAGACTTTACACCAGTTTTGACATTTAAATTACCTTTGATTTGCAAGTCCAAAATTGCCATAAATATTCATAGCCAAGAATTGAGCATTTAGTCTTTAATTTTTTTTTTTTTAATTTTTAATTCATTACTAAAAACTGGTTTCAGAACAAGCTGAAGAAATGAAACGAAGCACCTTTCATTCAAAGCACTGGGAGCATCTGGCTTTGCTACATAACAGTGAACCGACACATCACGCTTCTGTTTGATGCTGCTGAACAAAATTTTACAGCGAAATCATCCTTTGATCCTCTCCCCTACATCTGTTTGCTAAAAAGCTACTTCAGTGTGGAAGCTGTTGCGCAGCACTGCCGTTGTTTTGGCAGGTGCCACGTCCATCTCCGCAGGCGGCGAGGGCAGAGCGCTCCAAGCCACAGGGGCAGCTCTGCGGGCGGCCCCTGGCACGATCCGCTGCCACGTGCCGTGAGTTGGCACTGCCGTGCCCTGGTCTCTCCTCTCAGGCAGGCAGAGCATTTAGGCTTTCACAGTTACACAAACAGAACATGCTTGGCTTGCCCCGAACGCTGTCCCTGTGGGCACAAACCCCAGCTTGGCACGGGCGAGCTGAAAAGATGCCCAGGGACTGGGGGAAAAGAGCCTTTTTGGTATGTCCTGGTTTTCACCCTGTGAGCTCACTGACAGCACGTCAGCCTAAGCGTGGTGCCCACAACTATCCCAGTTAAAGCCAGCCCTTGTTATTCCTGGTGTGACTCTCTCTGGTGGCTGATTTCTGTCTCAAAATGTCTTAAAGATACTCCATTGTTCTCCAAGATACTGTGAGAATGCGGGTCAGTGTGCGATGGGCAGAGGGACAGAATCAGTCCATATGTCAAGCAGAGGGCTCAGAGCCTCTAAGCCAAAGGCAAGCACCTGCACACGTCAGTCTCAGTAAAGGGCACTCTGGCTTCAAAATGAAACATTCTCCTCATTTCAGTGACTGATGACTTCTTCAATTTTTATTTTTATTTTTTTATCTGATATCTTTCAAATGTAATTAATTTCTCCAGTCTTTTTTTCTCCCTTCAACAATAAGGCGGGGACGAAGAACCAGCGCTATCATTATTCCTGTCTCAAAATCATTTCTACTTGCAAAAGGCTAATAAAAAATCAAGACAGACAGTGAGCCTTGCTACCCTTAAACCAAGGAATGTATTTTAAGCATAGACACCTACTTTTGAGTCGAGCCACTGCCAATGCTTTAACTAATACAAGATGGAATACAACAACTTTTATGGCTCACATCCACCCCAGGGACTGTATGTGTATTATATGTACCACTCCTGCTGCCATGGATGTCCTTGTCTTCTTGTTTTGGCATCTTTGCACCACAGTTACATCAATACATTGATTTTCTGATATGTAACTGAGGTGTCTGAAATGAAACTAAGATCAAAGAAGGACCTGCTTTCCCAGGAACTCACCAGGATCATTAGTTTGCTTGCTTCCATTGCATTAAAGTTCATTATTTTAATAAAAGATATTTTCTCTGCCTACAAAGTCATTCTTCACAATGAATGACAGACTAAGTTCTAGTATTACTTACCTCTGCCATTTGAAAAGAAACTGCCTGCAGTGAAGCCCCAAAGTAAAACCCATTCAGCGGGATCTGAGTATGACCTTAGAAACTCTGAGTTTTGAAGATGTGAGGACCATAAAAGACCAGGGATGCCAAGTTCAGGTCTATCTCTGCCAAAAAACCTGAAAAATATAATTACTTCGTGGGCTGATGTTCCCTCTGCTCAAAGCCTAGGACTAAATTTAATGCCAGGACAACAAACTGAAGTCCTTCCAGATTCACTTTCCATGAAGGACCAGTCATGAGAAGGATGAGCATCAAAACTGGGGGAGATGACAGCTCTGAATTGTTTTGAGAGACTCCACTTGAACCACAGTGGTTAGAGAAGAATTGTAAGAAAACTTGGTCTCTCTTCTCCCACATAACTCATTGCAATATAAAAGAGATACTCCTGTGTCACTCTGGCAGAAAAAAAGATATGACAACAGCTGAAACTTCTTGATTTTTGATTCAGTAAAAACTGAGAGCCTTTTAAGTGACAACTTCTCACAAATAATTTCATCTAATGGAAGACAGTTTGGTAATTGCGGTATTTTAATTTCAGCCCTTTAAGTGCAGAGAATTCTCATTAGCCCTCAGCATTCAGGTACAGCAATGAATTTTCATGGAGAGAGAATAGTATACACAGCGCTGAAATGGTGGAAGCATAATG
>JAYRBT010000054.1:8998913-9046447 GCA_036023395.1 Myiotriccus ornatus
TCAGCATTCAGGTACAGCAATGAATTTTCATGGAGAGAGAATAGTATACACAGCGCTGAAATGGTGGAAGCATAATGGATTTATCCATCATTTTATGGACAAAGACATTAAGTGATTCATTAAGCAAAACCATCCATTCCCTTCTGGGTCCAAGGAAGTTTTTATTATTCCTGTTTCTCAGGTAAATAAATGGAGGCAGCAAATGACTAGATCTAGTCTAAACCTCTTCATAACCAAGCATTTTCACAGTGACTCTCTCTGTTTTCTAGCAAGGTTTATTTTTAAATGAAGCCTTCAAGTGACCCTGGGGAGTCTGACTTTCCATACCTCAATCTAACTCCTGTGCAATATTGCCTTGACTAAAGGCAATAAAAACATCCACAGGGGACCTGAAAAGCCAGGCTGGCAGACTGAGCGCATGAATATTATAAATGAATAAAGCAACATTTAGATTTCAGGACAAAACCCGCCTTTTCACAGATGCAGAGGTAATTTAGCCTGGTCACGGTTGTTTAAAGGAATTTGTGGCACCTTGGAGAAGTGATTCCTCCAGTTGCTGTGTGTTGCCAACTCAGAAATTGAGTCATGGAAATTAAAACATCCATGTTCTCAATTATTCCACTGGCAATGAAAGTGCTGAAGGAGGAGGAGAGATATTAAAGCAGAGTGTGCAAGAACAGAAGTGCTTATTTTACAAGGAACTCTGAGCCCTCTTGTGTAGCAATGGGTCATAGTGGTACAGGACAGAGATATATATATACACCTTGCTTAGGTATGCAGGAGTTATAGTCAAAGAATCTTCTTATGAAAATGTGAATTTCATGAAAAATTAATTTTTGGAAGGAAACCAAAAGCTGCTTGACATAATTCAATATACAGTATTGACAAAAAAGAGGGAAATGTTGAACTATTTCAGTGTTTTCAAGTAAACACTCGTTTTCTCCCTGGAAACACTAACACGTTTCATTTCAAAATATTAAATAAGAAAATATGTTGAACTTCTGCTTTATTTCAGAATTGTCCTAAGCTAAAAAATAAAAAAGAAAAAGATGTGTTATAAGCCCAAAATGAAGCAAAGTGACCCACCTCAGCTCAAACTAGAAGTCTTATTTGCACACAAAGTGCTGTAGGTCAACCCCAAATTAACTGCTTTGTTTATCTGATTCTTCTTGGCTTGACCCAAACATTTTTTTTTCTTTGAAAATTAATTATTTCACTGTGAAACCACAAACCCCATCATTCTCCCAAGTGCAGAAGGAGCATCTCCAGTGGAAAGGAAGGATGAAGGAGAAACAGTGGCTCCAGCCCATGAGCACTGGAAGCAGGAATGCAGCTCTTGCATGAGCAAGAATTTGCATCTTGCATCTCCAGAGTCTTGGATCCCAGTTTCCCTGTGACAAGCACTCATGAATGAATAAGTACAATAGGGGGGACCAGCTTTTCCTGCTCCTGCAGCCTGGAGAGACCACACCAGCATCTGCAGAAAGCCAGGGCAGAGATTATCACCCTTCTCTGAGCCCCAGGACTCTCTGTATTCTGTAGCAATGCTCTGCTGGGCAATTTCATTAGAATTAGGCAGAAAAATCTCCAGTATCACATCTATGCAAATGACAGAGGGCTTCTCAGTAGTGACAGCTCTAGAGATAGACAGGCAATGGGTTAGTAAGAACTGGAATTTTTCATGAAAATAATTACATTGATGATGCACAAGGACATTTTAGCTTAGAGTCTCTGGCTTTTCAGCCAAGCCCATCTTAATGGTTGACAGTCCCAACTACTGAACCCTCTGAACCATCCACGCTCATGGCAAGCATTGTTTGATGCACCATCAAAGTCTTGTCAATGAAATCAAGCCAGAATCCCTGCAAACACAAATACAGGCAGAAAACCCAGAAAACCAAACTTCAGAACTTCCTTGGACATTGCAGGTCAATGTCACAGGTCTGCCTGGCCCTGTACATTCACTCCCCTCCAGGTTTTTGTGCCTCCTTTCTAAGCAACGTGCCCTTGAGTGTCATCCACCTGCTCTGATGTCACCTGGAACTGGCTTATCCAACACCTCTCCAGGCTCTTAACGTCACACAGAAGGTTAAGATTTCTCCCAAAGCACCAGTGCTTTTGTGAGGCTCAGCATTTGGGGGCAGGAGTTGTGACAAGAAGACAACACTGTTTTCAAGTGTGAATCAACAGTGCCTTCAGAACAAAAAAAAACACCAAACCAAACCAAAAGAATAGAAATCTAGTATTGGAAAGAAGGAAGTTCATCTGGACTGAAAAAAATGAGGAGGAAACAGTCTGTCTTGTCATTTTGATGGATCTTTGCAGGGAGCATTGAATATCTTTGTTTTCCAGGTGTTGTTTGGTCTCAGATTAGTCATTCTTGACACGGGCATTTTCCAGCTAACAGATTAAGCTTCTCCTACTGGGTGCAAACTATTTGGATGTTGTCTTGCAAAATAAGCAATTTCCTCCCCCACCTTTTGGTCAGAGCAGTGATTACTGTTTGCTGGTTTAGACAGTGAAAGAATGGGTTCTTTTGGAAAGAATGAAAAAATAAAATAAAATCTGGGAACATTTCCATTTCCCTCAAATCTTGCTTAACTTGTTTTAAGGTTTTATTAAGGGCACAGAGTGGTTGGCAATAAAATTATTTCTCTGTGCTGGGAGAGGTAAAGCAGATTGTTACACACAGGGAGAAGGGAGCTGACTGCTCTCATAAATAAGTCAATGTGTTACTCCTGCAAGACTGGAAGCGGAATGACAGCTCTTCCAGATGCTGATGCTCTACTTCTCAGTGACCCTCAGTAAACTGAAGTTTGCTAAAAATACCCTACAAAAGCACACATGCTCCAGGCCTACAGAAACACTTGGAGCAGTGGATGTTTTAAATGATCAGATTCCAGCTCCCCCACCCCAAACCCCAGCTGTGCTGGGGATCACAACTCCCCTCCCACCTGATGTGCCCAAATCTCCATCGAGCATCTCCCCTGTGGCTGATGGGCTTTGGTGTCTTTGGGGAGTGGGAAAGGCTGATGGAGCCTGAGCTGCTGAGCCTCCCAAGGGTGGTGAGGATGGTGCCTGCTGCCTGCTGGCTGTTTCGGGAGCAAATCCAGGCTCCGAGGGGCTGCTGAGCTGCGCCACGTCGTTTATGGTGAAGATTGTTTCAAGTTATGTTTCTAACAGGGATGTTTGTGTGCGTGCCCCATTTTGCTCTCCTCCCTGCCCTCCCTTGACACAGTGAAGAGGCAGGTGATAAAACATAACAAAAATTAAAGGCAACAGGAGGTGGAAGCCCATTAAATTCCAAAGCAGGCAGCGGGCAAGGGTGTGTCCCTCCCTGAAACCCAACAGAGGAAGCCAATCAGGTGTCATCAAGACCCCTTTTTTTTTTTTTTAATTTGATATCTGAGATGCATAAGGAAAAGGAAAGCACAAGTATAACAGGGTGATTAATTACCTTTACCCACACAAAGAATAAGGTACCAGTCAGCCACTCTGATTGTGGCTATCTCCTGTCCCTATCTCCTTATTTAAAATGCAAACTAACATGAACGAAACAATAACATTTTAATTAGATGGAAATAGAAAAGCTACAGGAAAATGATATTGTTGCAGCAGTATGAGGTTCCTGAGCCACGTGTAATTACTTTGATAGATAACACTCCAAAGGGAAAGTTAAACAGCACAGTTTCCACAACACTTTTTGCACCATTCTGTCTCTTCTCACTTACAGTGATAGAAGCCAGGGACAGCTAGGGTAGGAAATTATATTCCTTCCAGTGCAGCAAGAATAGCCTTCTAGGGAACAGACCCAGCCCACAGCCCAACCCTGCCTGCCATGTTACCTGTCTTGCTTTAATTTAAAAGAAGAAAAAAAGCCACACAGCTCCAAATCAGAGGATGCCCAGAAAGCATTAAAAAAGGGGGACAACATGTAAAGCATGATGGTAATGTGAGTGTGCAGGAACACAGGTTCATAGAACTGCTTAGGTTGGAAAAGACTTCTGAGATCATGGAGTCATGGTCTGACATGGAGTCACAGTGATGAAAAGAGGAGCTGGGTCATACTGGGAGGTGGTCACACTCATCACTGTCCAGGGCTAAGCAGTGGAGTTACTGCATGTGAGTCAGAGATTTAAAAAAAAAAAAAAAAAAATAAGAAAAGAAAGGAAAAACTGGAAATAAAGTGACCCATGAAACTTTTCACATGAATGACTCTTACAAGTCAGACTGCCACAGACAGCTCTGACGCCAACTTGCACTCTGGTGTAGTTCAGGGATAAACCTGGTTGCCCCAGAGTCACTGGAACTAAAAGCCCAAAGTTTGGAGAGGCACAGCCAGACCACACGGTATATTGAGGCTTTTGAGATGAGGCCTGTTGCCAACACAAAATGTGTCACTGTGAATCATCCACACACCAGTTTCGGAGTACAAAACTGTTCCCTGAATCACGGAGAGAAGCACAAATGTTCTGCTCTGAAGCAGAAAACTCACTGACTCCTTCTTGAGCCAAAAATAGGGAAAAAGGTTATGTAATCCATTTACTTTGAAAAATAAGCATTTCAAAGTTATCTAAACAGCACTAATAACAGGGAAATCTCTATTTATTTAATCAGTCCGGCTTTGCTGGGATTGATGCTGGTGCTCCGGGCTAGTTCGAAACATTCACCTTAAAACAATTAAAACACAAAACTTCACCCAGCAGCTGGGAGAGGCTGGCAGGGCAGCAGCTCTGTTTCACATCCATGTTACCACCACAACCTTATGCTCCTAAAAAAACATCCCATTTTTGTTGCACGCCACATTGTGAGCAGAAGGAGAAGCTGGAAGCATTTTGTGAGTAACTCTTGGCACAGCTGTTTTCTTAGGGGTGACCAGTGCACATTTCATCACTGATTTGCCCCATTTCCAAACCAATCAGCTTGGGTGGAGACAGATTTCTGACAAGTTGCAGCTAGAATTATAAATGAAAAAACCATGATTATTTTCAGCTGAATTTCTTGTCTCCCTGGATAACTATTCTACTTCCTGCAACGGTCTTTGCAATTCATTCTTTGTGACCAGACACAAAAGCCCTGTTTTCTATGAGATCGCTTTGCTCCAGCAAAGCTTCAATGTATTACTGAAGGAAGGCATCAAAATTCTGCCAAAACAATCACTGTCACAGCCTGGAAAGTAATTTTTCAAGGCTTCTTCCTTGATGTTTGCTGCTTATAATTTTCATGAAGTTCATTCCCAGAAAGGGTTGGGAGATTTTCTCCCCATCAGCTTCTCAGGACAGTGGGCACAGCCAGTATTCAAGGCCAGGTTGGCCCGGACCTGGAGCAACCTGGTCTAGTGGAAGGTGTGGAATCAGATGGTCTTTAAGGTCTCTCCAAAACCATTCCGTGATTCTATGATTCACCACTGGAGAAAAGGTCTTTGATTGCCAAACGCATTCCTGGTTGATTCCCGAGAATATCCCGGGAATGTCAGTTCACCATGTGCCCATGATTTATGAAAATCTTGGTGTAACACAGGTGCACACTACAAGAAGCTTGACAAGGTGATAGAGGGTTGATGCTGGAGGCACTGGGATCACCCAGCTCTGAGGAAGGACAACCTCGCCCCGCTGCAACACCAACCCTGTGTTTGGGGCCGGTGTGTTTATAAGTGGAGGCAGCCAGGCAGAAACACTCTTTCTCCACCTGAGTGCTTTCCCACTGCTGAGATGCTGACCTGAAAGGACCCAGTCACGGGCTAGGTCTTGACAGGAGAGCAGCACTGCTCCTAAAGGGATGCTGGATCTGAAGAGGAGGGTCCAGCCAGTCCACGCAATGGCTCCATGCGGCACAAGCAGGTTTTGCAAGTGTGCTTGTGTGAAATTTGTAGGACAGAAATAGAGAGAAATCTGCTATGAATTAAGGTTTTCACAGAATCATGAATGTTTAGCCACTCTTTTGGTGCAGAAATTTTTCCTGATATCCAGCCTGAACTTCCCCTGGTGCAATTCGAGACCGTTCCCCCTTGTCCTATCACTAGTTGCCCAGGGGAGGAGTCAGACCCCCAAAAGTGTAAGGAATAGGGGTGCAGCCCAGCCTCACAAAGAGGAGAGAAGCCTGTTGCTGAAAAGCAATTAATTCCCAGAAGATTTTCAACTGCATTTCAATCTTGTATCAACTGTACCCACAGGTCACAAGTCGAAATAATCTCTACAGCTGGATCGATACACACGGCCTTTTAACCAAGCTTCTCTCTGCTGCCAAGAGGCTGGCTCAGCAAAGGTGTTAGTGCAAATCCACATGGAAAATCAGGGATTGCACCCTGACAGACACAGCCCCAGCAAAAGGCACCTGGCACAGCCACACTGGCGCAGCCCTGTAAAACTGGAAAATAGGAAAAGTCTTGCAAATCACCTGAACCAACTCCTTCTCCTGAACAAAATCACCTGGAATGTTTTGTACTGTTTCGTTTTTTTTTTTCTGAGTTTGAAGGTACAGCTCTGATTTACAGCACCAAAGGAAAGCATTCCCTGTCTTTTCTGAATTCAGCTGGGAGGCAGGGGCACAGGGTGAGCAGATGTGAGGAAATCGGTCTGTTCGCAGGCGGGCAGCTTCTGTGCAGAGCTCCAGCTGCACTTGTAGAGCTCCAGTCAATAGTTGCTTAACAAAAAAACAGTTTTGTTTTGCAGGCACAAAGGCTTCTTCTATCCCTACCCAGCAGGAGGTTTATAAAACTGTCATTTCTTGCCCTGTTTCTGCCCTTGCTTCTTTGCTTCTATTTCTTACAGACTGCTAGTGGGTTTTTTATTGCTTTTAGGTTTTTGTTTTAATTGAAACTGAGTAAATTGCATTTTTCCCTAAATAGCTGATGGGTCTAACAAAGTTTTTCATTATTTCACAGGGAAGAAACCAGAAACCTTTAGAGCAGAAAAGAGAAACATGATTTGAACTTGGTTTATGCAAGAGCACAAAGGCATAACCTCGCAATGAGGGGGCAGCTCCTGAGGGCCCTTAAAAGCAGTTTTTGCTTGGGCCATATTTAAGGGATAGTGTATAGCACAGGATATGAGAAAACCTCTGGAGTATGCCTAGCAATTTTCCCTTTCCCAAACACACTTGTTTAAAGGATTAAAAACACCAGCCAGCTTTATTTCTGGCGGTAACATCACTATGTCTGTAACAGCCTTTCATGAAATATCTCCATTGATAATGGGGGAAAGAGGGGGAAAAAAAGCATTCATGAAAGCAGAAAACCTTCTGTCTCATCTCCCTCTGATATAGCCATTCTCTGCAGATCACATCTTTAGCCCTTTTTAGAGGAACTCAGGCTAGGCAGGGAGTGACAGGAATGAGTGGGATACTCATTTTGTGGAAGAGACAAGAGCTGGAAAGCAATAATGCACCTGGCATCTCATTCTCAAAAGAAATAGCTACTGCCACGCTTCATCTTCTGTCTTTTTTTCCTAGAGGACCCCTAACATTGATATCATTAGTGAACAAAATGCTGGTCTTTCTTACAAAGGAGCAGAGCAGCTGCCTCAGGCACAGCTCAGCTACACCACTTTAAAGCTCCATATCCACGTTTGCAACCCAAAACACTCCTCTTGCTTCCGAGCTCTCCTGGAGCTCCCAGCCTGCCCCTAACGCAGTGGGAGCCACCCTACAGAGGGGGAATTTAAAGAGCAGGTTGACAAGGGACTGCACCGAGCCAAAACCTTGTTGAAACAGGGCAAGACAGTGGGAAGCACCAATGGGAACCGATGGGATCTGGGAGGAGCAGGGAGGATTTGTGGCTGGGAGCTGAACTTGGGGAGCTGGATGCTGGGAGCCACAGCCTCTTTGTGTTTTGCTGTTATTATCCCCTCTCTACCCTGGCTTCTTTTAGAAGTCCACTTCTTTGGGTGATGGTGGGTTTGTTTTCACTGGCAGCACTGCCCTGAGAGTCGCTGTCAGGGGGACCCTCGTGCTCCGGCTTGTGACAAACCGAGGGAAAATGCATTTGTAATGGAGCTCAGTTGGAAACTCTGAGCTTTTTGCTGCTCCTGAGCAGAGTGTATTCAGCACTGAGACAGAAGGTCTAAGAGGCTTCTGCTATTTCTTTTGACTCAGAAAAATGGCTATTGTAGCTGCTAGTGCTCTACCTTCACATGAAACCCCTTTCGTAGTAGATACTAAAGAATAAATCATATTTGTTTGGTTCCAGGATGCCCTTGGAAAAGAACCAGCAGATCAGGCAGTGCTTCTAGCCATGCTGCCACTGCATTAACCTGTCTCTAGTTAAAGCTGGGCTGGTTATTCCCTTCTGATACCCCAATGCTTCCCTCGACCAATAGCTCCCTTGGGAGTATCATCATTGCCTGACTCCCTCCTGGAGAAATGGGAGAAGAGGTTTCCCTTCTCCACTGGCACAAGAGACAAGCTCTTAGCAAACAACAAGTACACCAGTAACAGAGACAGTATCAGTGTACAGTGACACAAGGAACGAGTGGCATTGCTCTGTGAGCTCTTTGGCACACAGAATCATTTAGGCTGGAAAAGACCTTCAGAGATCATCAAGTCCAACTGCTCCCCCACCACTGTTAATCCCACCACAAACCATGTCCCCAAGTGCCATGTCTTCACATCTTTTAAATCCCTGTGTGCACCATCCTTTAATGCTCTTTGTGCAAGACCAGTTAATGGTTTGGGCTGCATTCCACAGCATGATGTTGCTCACATTTCTCCTCCATGAAAGGTGAACAGTGATTTGAGCAGGGTGTTCTGTTCTGTGTGGAGTGGGAGAGATGGAGAAGGACCAAAACAGATGCAAACCTACACCTAAATTCCACAATGAGGTGCTGAGCCCACAGCATTACATCTCACAAATCCGCCACATGAAGATACCAAGGAATTAACCAGCTCCAGATAATTGCAGGGCATAAAATCGTTCAGTATGATCTTAAACTTGGCGAGATTAATTTTCCTGACAGCTTGTTTAAAAGGAAAGTGGGCTATACAATTAAAAGAAATAGACCCCTCTCAGATGGCCCATTGTGTGACCAGCAGATACTGCCTTTTGAGATTCTCACCTACCTGGATGCCAGCATTTCCCGAAGGTTTTTATTCTTCCAGCCCTTTCCTTTGGCTGTGGAGTCATAAGCAGGCTCTCAGGCACTGATTTTTGCAAAACAGCAAGCTTAGCTATAGATTTCTGAATTCAGATATTGTTAACACTTGCCTATAAAGCACAGGGCACAAATCAACACTGTATAAAGCAGAGTAATAGAAAATCCAGGCTGTTAATCTTCATAATGTGCCTCTCAGTAGGGACTTCACTTGAATGTTATTTGCATTAGACATGATACTGAGTGCTGGATATGCAGTTATACATAAATTAAAGGCCATATTTAAGTCAAACACCATCCCCAAGCATGAGAGCTGTTAACAGTGGACTGCACAGGTCTGTTTATCTGTCTGAGTTGCTGGTAGTGGCATGTTCCATCATTGGCGCCCTGAGAAACTCATTTAGGGGGGAAATTAACATCTTTAATGAGGTTTGTGGTGTCAGCCCGAGCTCTAGGAGTGCTGGCTGTTTTATGGACACTTTTTCTTTCCTCTACCCCTCCCCACTTTCTACTTATGCATTTTCTCCACAACAACAGTGCAGGCAGGAGGCTGTGACTGAGCCTCCTCTTGTGCTGCTGAGGATGGGAGCAGAGAAAATTCAATTAGACTTTCAAGGGAAAAAGAAAAGGCTTAACCCAAAGGGGCAGTGAACTTCTTGGTTACTTTATTGATGCTTTTCCTCATTGCTTTTCTCTGCTGCAGCTCCTCTTGGCCTCATGGAGTCTCAGGTATAACAGGGTTGTTTTTTTTCCCAAGCATGGCTTGATCTCCAGGCAAGCCTCAGACTGCCAGGCTGGCCATGTGCCCTGCTCCTCTGGGCTGCTGCTCTCTGATATGCTTTCTGACCAAATTCCTGCTGGGTTTTTTTCTCCCTTTCAAGGGATTTTCCTTTTCACATCTCTCCTGTGCTGGCCAGGAAACACCTGCGAGCTGCCAAAAGGCTGGGGTAGAGTTTGCTCCTGCAGTCTGTTAAGTGTTTGGGGCATACACAACTCCCCATCATTGTATCTTGAGGTCAAATATCTATTTATTAGTCTGAACCTTTATTTCTCTTTCTGCCTGTGCTCTATCAAACTTGACACACTTGAATCTCAGGAACAAGTAGGACAGTGTCACAAGTGCATGACTGACAGCGCTATAAAAATGAAACATGGGCTTTGGTGAGAAGAACTCAATCCTTTGAGTTGTTTTTTTTTGAATGAAATGTATAAATTATCCCTGTGAGGATAAAATGTAAAGTCTTTACAGGAGTAATCAATAGCGATGTGAGCAATGAACTAAATGTTCCCAGCAGATGAGTTGCATTTTTATAAGATGGTTTTGCAAAAATCATAGAATAGGTGGGAAAAGAGGGTTAATTTCTTACTGAACATATTCAAATAGTTATGGACTTATTAAACAAATTCTCCAAGGGAACAAGGTGGTACAACAGTCATACCACATATTAAGACCACATTTACTCAGTTCAGCACTGCAGATCTGCTTTGTTCTTGATTAAGTTAAAATTAACAGGATGTGGCATTGCAATGACTATATTAATTAGCTCTTTGGAGTCCTGATCAAAAATAGGGGGTTGCTGAGCTAAATGCCACCCTGCATCAAAGTGCTCACAGCTGATCTGCAGCAGGTCTGCACTCTGCAGGTCTGGGTGAAGCTGGCAGGTTGGTAGACCACTTTTTTTCAAGTTTAAAGGAGGAAGAAAAAGAAATGATTAATGGATAAGATTGCTCCTTCATCTGCTAGACACCTCACAAAGCCAGGGCAGTGGTGAGCATCCATCAGGCTGAGCCTGCAGGGGCAGGAGAGGACCCATCAACACCACTCAACCCAGGGCACGTCCTCCAGCTTAGCTGTCCCTCCAATGCCTCCCTGATTTACTGATACTGAATATACTTTCAGCTCTGTGCATGGCTTTCCAGTTCAGAGGTATTCCCAGCTTTTTCATGAGCATTTTGCATAAGAGATGCTTTTTCTTCTCTTTCAGATGCTAAAGACTTGGTGAAAGTTTACATTTTTTTCTTGTTATATTTTTTTTCCAATTTCTACTAGGAAAGTCTCTTCTCTTTGATTTCTGTCTGCAACTGGCATTTGTCTTTAGTTCCTGAGAACTCAAAAGCTTCAAAGAAACCTCACTGAACTTTTTCTCAAAAGAAAAGGTTCAGCAAAAAAGACTTTGTTCATCCTACTACTTTTTTTTCCTGGGACAGGAAAAGCCCCCGTGGAACTGTGCCCGGCATTGCAATCTGCTTTGAGAATTACTGAAGTGAAAAAGCCACTGGAGACGAGGAGCAAATCTCACATGCCGAAAATCACCTGCAGCTGGCCAGATCCTTCAGCCCTCCAGGTTCATCGTCTCTAAAGGCCAAGGATGGGAGTTTCAGTCTCTGTAGGGGTACAGGCCTGTCCCACAGCATCCTCTACCCTGCCAGGAGCAGAGGTGGTGACAGGCTTCTGGTACCCCAGGGAGGGAAGAGGAGGATGGACCACCACACACAGATGCATCAGGAAGGCCCTTGAGTATAGGGATACAAATTTGTCTCACTACTGTTTCCCTCCCACCCTTGCAAAACTTAACAACTGGTACTCTGAATGCAGGGAAATACTGGGAAAGAGCTGTCAGCTCAGAAATTTGCTACCCTGTTAGGATTAGTACTTGTTTCCTCAATAACTCATCAGCTTGACTGATTTATCATCAGCTTTTTTTTTTTTTTTTCTTTTTTAATCCCACACCCAAGAGACTTTGAAATTGGATAGAAGAGATGGTATCCATGGGAGGTAAGACACGGGGGTGATGTTACTGGAGCACAATGAGTTAGCTGGGCCTTGGAAGCGTCTCCAGCTTCACATGGTGCGAGTGGCTTGTACTGGAGGGCAAAGAGCAACCAGACAGATTGGGAATGTAATAACCCAGCTTCATCTGCTTAATGTGAGGGAAAGGAGGGATGTCAGCACTGGGACTGATGGGTTTGGCATCTAAGTTCTCTGCTTTAGGGGTAGATGGTTGTAATGCTCAGACTTTCCCCCCTCACCAGCCCAGCCCCTCCACCTTTGCTCACCTGCCGTCCTGTGCCACTCAGGACAGGGCAGTTCCACAGCAGGAAAAAGGCAATGGGGACACACTGTGGAAGCCCAAATTCCCCTCTGTCCCCCACCCAGGCACCCCCACGTCCAACAGAGGGATGCTGCCCGCTGTCCACACCTCGGGCAGGACACAGAAGCATTTCTAAACGTCAGGAAGAGAAAGTGCCATCTGTGAGTCTCGAGCAGATGCTGCACAGAGACGACAGTGAAAGCCTGTAAGGGGAAAGAGGGGGGAAGTAGGGAGATGACAATTAAATAGCTCTTTTAAATGATCTGGAAGTAGATTAATGGCAGCTGCAGGTTTGGGCTTTTTTCTGGGAAAAGCAACTATGAGATTACCTTCGTCTCTTCCGCCTTTGCAAACCGCTGTTAAGGGGAAAACCTAAGAGCTAAATTGATCAGCCACATTTCCCTGTTCTTTTATTATCCCTCCAGCTGACATCTCGGGAAGGGGGAGGGAAAAGGAAATCAAGTGAATTAAAACCAATTGGGGGGAAAAAAGAGAAGAAATTATGTAAGAACTGGCAAAACACAGCAGGCCAAGTGGTTATGTAAAGCAATGAACACAAGAGCTTATTTAAATTAGGTCTAGCTGCGAGACAGACCAGAGTGTAAACGGGCTGGGATTAGGCAGGCTGGGCTGTCGTGCATATGCTGAGTTAAAGCCCTGAGTTCCCTGAACAGTCCATGGAAAAAAAAGGCAGCTTTTTAGGGATGCTCCCGCCGCCACAGGCAGGCATTGATGCTGGGGCAGGGGTCTCTCTCCATCAGTGTGGGGATGGATCTAGACACATTTACACACCAATACTGTCATTTTCTTGTCTACTGAGAGTGTGGCAGCACCATGACCTGATGGGACACAGCCCTGCCACAAAAGTGCTGATTTGTGGTGCTGTCAGAGGGGTGAGTGGCACCCAAGGGTGGATTTCTCTGGTGTAGTGAGTGATTTAGAACACTTCTGTTACTAAAAGCCATAGTAGGAATTTGGCTGTGACTTAAGGAAAAGAAATCAACTTCAGTTCCACTAGTCAATACCACTATAAACACAGGATTCCTGAACTGAAGCCACTGACTAATCCTGGATAGGATTTGCCAGCAAACCTGGAGAGAATTCATCCATTTGGTTTTATGAGTTGCTATTTTTGTGTACTATGGAGGGATGCTTGTCATATTTATATTTACCTGGCACCACAGATCTGACAGTGGGCAGAGCCCTGCCATCCACAGCACCAGAGCAGTGAGCACATCACATCACCCCACCAAGGTGCTCCTCACCAGAGGAAGGCGTAAGGGAGTGTCTGCAGCATCATGCGTGGAATTAATAACTTTGTAAGCCTCTCAGACTAATGGGAATTGAATACATGACCTTTGAAAAGTGTGGAGAGAGCATGGTAATGGGTGCCAAGAGCTCAGGCTGCACCTTGTGTCTCCCAGCTCCAATACCTGGTCCTTCCTTCCCGTTCCCTTCAGACCTGAGGCTCTTTTGCATCTTCCTTCGAAGGCATTGCAAGAAGAAACGTAGGTAGGAAAAAAGCAGAGGAGCCCCTTTGGGCAAGCGGTTGTTTCATGTGCAGAGTTATTTATTACACAAATCATCCAAACTATGAGCAGGCTTCATAAAGCATAATAAACGAGGGAATTGGAGGGATGGATGAGCTGCAGCCGTGCGGGGTTGGATGATGCAGAGCAGAACCTCAGTGGAACAGCAGCCTTTCCAAACGGCTGAGGAGGTCCAGAACAGTTCCCCGTGTGCTGCCCTGGCAAATGAGCAACGTGGAGCTGCTGGAGCTGTGGCAGTTTCTGGAGGCGCAGGGCCTGCTGCCATGTGTTTTAATAAATGGGTTCACACCAGCTGTCCGTGCAAATAAAACATTAGCATGTGTCAGACACTCTACCCAGGCACTTGCTGTAACTTAGGGGACATTTTTCAGCAGAGCCACTCGAGTGCAGGCTGTGCCACGACAGTGGGAAAACACCTCCCTCTCTCCCCTGCGAATTACGGCGTGCTAGAGAGCTGCCCACACCCAGGCTCCCCTCACAGAACCAAACCCACAGGTACTGACCCACAAGTGAGCAGGGGAAGCATCTCATCCTGCCTCAGAACTCTCTTGTCTGTTGCTGCCACAACGAGGAGCTTTTAAAACCTCTCCAGCTGAAATGGAGGAGGTTTTAAGTATGAAAGTATGAATTTACTTGTATGGCTTTAAGAGGTGTTTAATTTATGTGGAAAAAGAACCTAAAATTGTCTGCAGTGTGTTTCAGAGTATGTCTGCCAGCTAAAGCGTTGACTAGACCTGAATAATGTGGCTATAATGGACTTACTGCTGTTATCAGATCTCGTGTGGATGCCAATATCCAAACCAGACATCCCTGACTGACAGAAGCAACAGGCAAACTTGGCAATGAAGAATATATACTAAATCAGATTCACAGGCTGATCTAAGCAGCAGCAGGGACAGTGACAAACCAAACTGGGAAATAGCACTGTCATAAAGAATTCTGTGTCAAGGGACACTCAGAGTGTCTCGATGGCATGAGGAGAGATGTGCTCGCTGTACAGAGCATGGTGACACACAGTGTCACCCTGCAGATCATCTCACTGCTTTTCCTGATTAGCAGTATGTGCTGCCTTGAACAATTTGTAACTGGTGAAGGAATATCAGTAATTACTTCTTACAGTTGTGGAGTTTAAGTGGCACAAATTAATATGCGCAAGAATCAAATATAACGAGTGTTGTTCGAATAATTACTTTTTTTAATTATTATTACAAGAAACGTAGTTGTTCACTCAGTCTAGTTTCACTCAGGAATGCCCATTAAAACTTAAATACTCAAAGCAAATACAGAGGAACTTTTTAAAAATCAGTAATGTTAAATTGCTACAAACAAATAGGCCCTTCCAACTCAGAATATTCTGTGATACTGTGAAATATTCATTCTTGGAAGCTCGTTCCAGTCCAGGGAGAAGCATTCTCCTGCAATGATCCCAGCAGAACCAAAGCTCACAGTGGCCTCTGAGGATATAAATGGTTACAGTTGCCCTGTTCTGGGACTGACTTTCAATCAGTCAACAAATAAAACCACTTGGAGAACTAAGGGCTTACAAAAAAAATTAAATAAATAAAAAAAAAATCCCAATTTACTTTAGACAGTTTGCCAAACAGGAAGAGGAGTGAAAAACGTTGAGTGATTTATTACAAGTGATTTGCCAGCTCAAGCAAGTGCATCATTGCTCTGCTTAATTTAAAGACGGAAAATGAACGCAAAGAGATGCAGGGACGGCTGTAAAGCAGCATGAACCCACCAGGAAAGACCAGGGCTCCAGACTGCCAACCAGCAAGACATCTGCACGTCACTCTCCACATCACCACTGCCCTTTCAGTCACAGATCTTCCATCATTTGTCTTTTTTTAAACCTCTGCACAGCTTACGACAGCTCACACGCTGTGCGATGGTTTCCATTAACGCACTTCAAACCTGACTTGCAGCTGCTTTGCTTATTCACTCTGGAGCCTTCCCCGGGTTCAGGGCCCTGTATCACATTGTGAGCTGCTTCCCTGTGCTTGGGGGAATGGAGTGGAACTATTAAACAACCTTCCTACCTCAGCAAATCTACTTTTGCAGCCAGATCCCCCAAGGAAGTACAGATTTGCATGGTTTGAGGTTTTGCTTCCTCCTTACTCCCCAACAGCTGCCTCTTTCCTTTTAAATTAATTCACTAGTTAAATATATATATATATATCTATGAGGAAATGCCCGTAGGTGAACTTCACATACTGTGCATTTGAGTCTGCCTACTCCTTACTTGGCTAATGGGATAAGGTATAGCCTGAATTGCAAGACTGTAAAATACACTGAGAATTGTTTAAACTGTAATCTCCAAAGATATGGATAGGAAATAATCCTCTGTTTTTAGCCCTACCATGGTAACAATGAGCATCACTTTAATCCTAAAAGGAAGATGAGTGGAAATAATGCATTTCAGTCCCATTGTTCTCAAATCAGATGGCTCACGTCTCCTAAGAGAGTAGAGAATTTGGGTTAAGTACACTGGGCTGCTGCTGACAAAACCTACAATCTACAGGAGAAATGCAGCCCTACCACCTCAGATGAAAGTTAAGGACCACGACAAAATGCAGAAGGAATCCAGGGCTTCTGTGGGGGATTTTGGTTTCCTGGAATAGTACGGAGGGAAACTGGGAGAGACATGTCTAAACATTTACGGGCTCTGGACTTAAATCTAAAGGCATGTACCCTTGCCTGCTTTCAGTGGGAGAAAACGTTCTGATTCCTTTCCCTTTAAGTTCCCTCTGAGTCTGGGAACATCTCAACCACTCCAGTACACATGCAGCTTTAAATTCCAGCTGCCCGCTGATTAACCCCACCTGAAATTCATGTTCCAAATAAAAGATTGAGCAGCTATCACATGCGAGCCTGGCAGCAAAGGGACTATGGAGATTGGTGTCTTGCTCTCTCTGTCCCTCTTTCCGTGTCTCTTACATTTTTCAAGCCCAACGCTTCAGTAAACAAATGCCTCAACCCGTCAGAGCACTGGAGCACAGCAAGTGTTGATGCTGAAATCCGTTCCACGCATGGGTGTGTTGGATTTAGCAGTGTGTGGAGACCAGCAAAGCCTTGCCGAAGTCAGGAGGGGCTGCTGGTTAAGACAGCTATGGATTTCCCAAAACCAGCAAAAATAGCAGCCTCTGGCTTTCACCATGCAGTTCCTTTTCAGATGCCTGTGCTACACCCTGTGTCCAAAACTTTCTGAAATTAGGAGCTGTCACTACACTGAGGAAACGGGCTCTGGATCAACACAAGGAACTGGGAGAGGGGGAGAGATGGTTTTATTCCCCTGATCTTTCTGGTCGCTTTCCAGAAGAAGGGAAGGAGATGCAGAAGATACAGAGAAAGGGTGGAGATTTGGGGTTTTCCGGCGATGAACTGCCACCTTTGGGTGAACGTCCCCGAGGCGGCACGGCAGAGCGGAGCCGGATGCCCCGGGCTCAGGGGGCCACGGGAGGGTTGCACCGGCCCCGGGAAGGATTAATCGCGGAGCAGGATTTACCCCGGCGCGGTGGGGCAGGAGGGGGTGCGGGATGGGGCGCAGCAGAAGGAGCCCAAACCCCCTTAAATCCCCCCTGCCCGCACCCTGGGCCGGTCCGTCCCGTCAGGGCTGCCCGGACCATCCCCATTCCTGAGCCAGTCCCTCGCACCAGCCTCCCCCTCCTGCCCCGCCCGTCTCCGCAAAGTTTGGCCAACCCGGGAAAGAGGAGGCGGCTGCTCGGCCCCGGCCGCCCGGACCCTCCCGGCCCCTCACCTGGATGACCGTCTTCAGCGAGGAGGTGGTCACGATGGCGGTGCAGATGAGGGAGTCGGGATCCCGGTCCTTGGCGTAGATCTGCCCCATGGTGAAGATCATGGGGATGGCGAGGAGGAAGGAGGCGATCCAGATGCAGCTGATGAACTTCTTGGTGCGGCTGCGGGACATGATGCTCTTGGCTTTGAAGGGGTGGCAGATGGCCATGTAGCGCTCCACGCTGAGGCTGGCGATGTTGAGCGCCGTGGCATAGGTGCAGGCGTCCCGGAGGAAGTAGTAGCCCTTGCAAACGGCCCCCCCGAAAGCCCAGGGGTGATGGACCCAGATGAAGTTGTAGAGCTCGATGGGCATGCAGAGCAGGAAGATGAGGAGGTCGGAGAAGGCGAGGCTGGCCAGGTGGTAGTGCACGGTGCTCTGCAGGTTCTGCAGCGACTTCTTGCGCACCAGCGTGTACGCCGTGATGGAGTTACCCACGGTGCCCACCAAGAAAAGAGCCAAGTAGATGACGGTCACCATCACTTTAGAGTAGATGTCGGTGTTGACGTCCAGGTCCTCCTCGTCGGGCACTTTGGGGAGCAGGTCGGAGCGGTTGGAGGCGTTGGCATAGCCGCTGGGGTGCGGCTGCAGGGGCACGGCCGGGGCCGTGGCGTTCGGGTGCATCCCCGGGGCCGGGCAGCGCCGCCCGGACCCGCCGCACCGCCTGGACCCGCCGCTGCCCCCGGCGGGGAACTTGGCTCGTTTTAATGCGGCGGGAGGAGCCGCCGGTCCCGGGGCTGCCGCGCGTGTGCGTGTGCGAGACGCGCCCCCCGCCCTGCGAGCCGCCCGCAGCCCCGGCTCCCTCCTCCCCGCGGCTCCCCCGGCGCCCAGATGTGCCCTGGCAGCGCGGGAGCCGCCCCGCACACAAGCACAAGCCCACACACACACACACACGCAAACAAACCCGCACACGCACACACACACCCCGCACACTCGCCCGCCCGCCCCGCACAGCCGCGCCGGCAGCCGCCGCCCCGCCGGTCACCGCACACCCCTCGCCCGCCCCGCCGCTGCCTGCCCCGGAGCCGGGGGCTTTGCAACCCCAGCTGCGTCCTCAGACTGTGGCCCGCAGAGGGAGGGAGGGAGGGAGAGTAGAAGGGAGGGAGCAGGTTCCGGGCTGGGCTGCAGAGCCCCTCACCACTGGGACCCCCCCCCTCTTCTCCATCCCTCACGAAGTCAGTCACAGAGGCACAGCTGAAAGCTGAGGGCTGATAAGGGGCTGGTGGTGGGTTCAACTTCCCTGTTCCTCTCCCACAGGGAGAGGAGAGGCACCAGAGGTGCTCCGACACACTTGTACGTCCGCATGTTCCACTGGTCCCCAAATACCCACTCGCCTGCTGCTGCTGCTGGGAGAAATGGATTCAAAAGAAGGTAAATACCTACCTGTGCCCTGACCTGCCTGGGGCACCCTCAGCACCACAGCACAGCAGCGACAGCTTTGCTTTGGTCCCTATCAGTGACTTCACCTTATCCCATATCCTTAGATTTGGGGATGTGGGGTCCTGTCTGAGCTGCCGTGTTGCAGGGGCAGAGGCTGTGGGGGTACCATGGTGATGCTGAAGGTGACAGGGGGATCCCCCACAGGGAAGGGCCCCCCAAGGCTGAACAGTCTGTGTTGGGGTTACCCTTTCAGCCACTGTAAAACTGCAGTGAACTGTTTGTCCAGTCAGTTGTCTTCATGATAAAACTTTTACCAATGCAGAGTATCAAGGAAAATCTCATTCAGGGAATCACTGGTTTATCCAAAGACAGCCATAATGTGTCCCATTCATCACTGAGTTTCCAACAGCTCTGTGTTCACCCAGACTCCTTACCTAGCTGATGGAAGAAGATGTTTAATCCTTCAGTCAATCAAATCATCTCTTGTATACAAATACCAAACTTTCCACAGCCATCCACCAAGAGCCAGTATTACCCCCAACTTTGCTCCTCTTACCTTCATCCGATAGGATCACCATGAAAGAATAACCAAAATTAGATTTATTTAGTCATATTATTCATACAAATTTGAAGAGAAATATTTTCCAGCACTCATCCCACACTAGTTTAGAGAATGACTAATAATCTCTTAACACCAATGTTCCTTTCATTTGAGCTCTTCTGTTATGAAATTTCTATTAGTCAAGAGGAGTTTGTCAGGGTTGGATTTCCCAGCTCCTCTCACCCATTGTTCCTGGCCCTTGTACAAGTTCTTGGGATGAATCAAGAGTATTTATCCTGAAGAAGGAAAGGGGAACACGAAACAAGTTGGTGGGGTGTACTGATGTGTGAAGGGCAGCTGCAGCTGGGATACAAGCCTTCTCCTGGCTGCCCACTGCCCCTATCCCTCACCCCTCAGTTTGGGGGGAGCTTATAGCCCCATGATCCAAGCAAACCCACACTTCTGGACTAAGCACCCCTCTCACAGACACAGTGAGTGAGTGAGTTCCTTTGGGATCTTTGTCTGTAACGAAGATATATTGTCCCTTCTGGTGCTGTAACTTCATTTTGGCCTTGTGAAAAGCAATTGCTATCCCCACAAACAAGATACCCATCTGCTGGTCTAATTCTGCAGTGTGGATGAGCACGTTTATACCAATAACTGTCTGGAGAATGCTCTGGTTTGGATTTTGTTGCCTCATGTTTCTGCACACGGGTGATGTGCAGGCACGGCTGCTAACAAGGAGAGAGTATTGCCTCTCTGTTCTGCCCTAGCAGCTGTTCCTGAGTGCTCCATGTGCTGTCTCCTCCACTTTCCCTCCATGCCAAGTACTGGCAGGGAATATCAGGAGACATAGTTTAAAAATAATTCTAATTACACACTGAAATAGCAGGTACCCGGAAATAATGTGCTTGTTGATTTACAGTCAACACTTCAACAGGCTGGTGCAGTTTGTACCAGCCGAATCTCTCTTTCCCTAAAAGCACACGGGTAGGGTACTACCCCAAAAATTGGGAGGGACTACCCCAAAAAAGGAAAGGGCTCAGCAGCGTATATCTATGAGCTAATTAATAAATTTAATAAATTCCATTAATTCCTTGGCAAATCTGTCTCAGCCACATGTGAACCATTCACGCTCTCACAGGCAGACAGCTCTGTTCTGTTCCTCACAGACAGGGTGCTGAGCAAAGACCTCGTCTCCTGGGCTTCAGCCTTGAATTCCCCATGCAGGGATCAACCTCTCCACCTTTTCAGAAAGGTTTTGTCCAGGCAGGTTCTGCCTTCTGTCCTCACATCACTTTTACGGAGCTGGACACCTCTGGCTGTCCCACACCTGAGCCCCTGCCAACTCTGGTCTCCAAGAAGGCAGAGGCTTAGCCTGCCAAAGAAAGACACCCTGGACATCCATCCCCTTCCTGCCTCTCTTTTCCCTCTTTTCCCTTCCCCTCTTTTCCCTCCCCACTGCTAGTGCTTGGCTTGGGCGATCTGTGAAGTCTCTTTCCAGCTGTGGGTTAACATAAAGAATGGCAAAAGTATCTCTTCTCACCTTGACTTCTGCTCCATGCAAGGTTTTAATCCATATTCCCCTTCCAGCCAAAGCAGAGCTGGAGTCAAACCACTCTCTTCTTGTGCCCCAAAGCCTCCACCACAAATCCCTGCTGTTTGTTTCGGAACTAGCCGACCTTTTAGCTAATCTGGGCTTGTTTTAATATATTTTGTATGTGTGTGCCTGTGGCTTAAAAAGGAAAAGAATCATGGAAACCAAGAGATGCCTGATCTCAAATGTTACAGCAAGGCATTTACTTAAAATCTTGCAGGAAAATGTCACCCAAAGACCTCATCTATTAAAACCGCCTGGACTTTGAGCTGAGGGTCCCAAAGTGCCTGAGATGCGAGGCCCTCATGAGACGCCTCCCTCCCTGTTATGTTGACCCAAGTGTTTTTCATCTTTGCTTTTTCCAGGTGCAATTGGGAGTCACTAGGAATTTTTCACGTTAATCCTTTTCCTGTCTGATTCCATTGGGTGGGATTTTTCTGAAGGGCAAGGAAAGCAGCAGAGAGAAAGCTCTGTAAGAAGTTGGCACTAAGAGACAGCATCAACCTTTTTCCCATCAAGCACCCTGCCCCAAATACCTGTTAGAGCAGGTTCCTGGGTCAGGTAATGCTGGATTGATTCAAGCCTTTAAAATCAGTTCCCAGTGGACTCGCTACAGTCAGAGTCTCCCTAAAAGTCAGGAGTGTCTAAGGTGGGTTAGGAAGGTAAAATCCTGGGTTGTGCAGGGCTTTTTAAAATCATGCTGTGCTTGAACAGCATGGAAGTAAGGGAGAAAAGGGTGACAGAAAAAGGGCCAGTGATCAGTTTTGTTGATGGCAATATTGACTGTATCATTACTTACAGGCATCCCCTCGTATCCTCAACTTATTGCAAAATAAATTGTTGTTAGTTTGGCTGAGCAATAAAATATAGTTACTGCCTTTGGCTGAACTGATTTCAGGAGAGTATTTTAAATCAAAACTGTTGATACATGGGTTATTTATTACCTCTGATTTTCATAGCAGAGGCACCCGCTGAGACTCTGCAGTGTGAGCACCTTGGTGTGTGGGACAGACATAGACAGAGCAAGGCAGTGATCACACACCCCAGCATGTGTGTCCCTGGGCAACTTAAAAAAAAAAAAAGACAACTCAAAAACCAGAACACACCAGGATGTGTGTGGTTCTATTGGTAAGAGAATTACCTCAAAGTCTCTGGGAAGGGACAATTGGGAAATGAGGTGTCTAGCCATCTTTTGTGTGATCCATGGGCAAATTCAGTCCTTTGACAAAACTCCTTAAAAGAAAATAGAAGTACTGGCTGACATACCCTGTAATATTTGTCTCAGACATCAAAGACTGATGCATTAACCGGACACACACAGGAGATATCAACAGCTTTAGCTTAGAGATAAAGGAGTTTTGGGTCCCTTAAGTTGTTACTGCAACAAGCCCAAATCTGATTCCTTGTGGCAATAAATGCATTTTATCTTCATATATGCAGTATAAGTGTTCAACACACAGACAGTCATGCTCACACACTGCAGGGGGGATTTTCCTTTAGAAATCCTCTGTTTTATTCCAGGAACAAACATAAAGAGAAGGGACAGAGGAGTCCAAAGGGAGAGTCTGCACTTGCTGTGCCTGGGACCCTCCATCATAGCCCCAACCACGGCACATGCAGATGGGCTGTTACTCTGTTCCTAAGGGATTTAATCTGCTTTTGCAGCTCTGCCAGCCGTGCTTCCAACAGCTCCGCGCAGCGGTGCCGGCTCAGAGCACAGCCCTCGCTGCCAGGAATACTCCAGCTCCAGCTCAGCTCCATCCCTTCTCCTCACACACCACACCAACATTTTGCAGGAAATCTCAGGAGTCACACATTAACTTCGTTTTCTCACCCCTCCTCCCAGTAATTTATACCACTTTCCAAATTTTCAATGTGCCTGGAAATTGTAAAATGCAAATGGAAAAGCAGCATAGCAAAAATCCCTGGCAGTCAAACCCTCTTTACTGTCTTTTACCAGTAACCTTCCCATAGGTTTGAAATGCTCCCAAATCCTTATTAAATGCCTTGGATTTCAGGAAATGGACAAAGAACCGGGCATGCTTTGTTCTCTTTCCTGGTGAGAACCTTCTTATTAAATGCTGGAAATGCCATGGGCTGGTAGGGCTTTTTCCTTGGCTGTATGTCACCAAAAACACGACATTCATTTACACACCCCTTTGCCTTGGTCCCTTACACACAGAAAGTCCCTTTCCTTTTCCAGGGAAGCCAGGACTGCAGGATGCAGCAGCAGCAGCACCAGAAATGTTCCCAGTGGAAATTTTCCTGGGACACCCTACACTGGCTTCGAGTTATTCTGTGCCACTTCAACAGACTCAAAAACTTGGCACTTCATGTCTTCCAAAGCACACTGTGACCTGCTGGAAATTATTTGTACTCTGCAATTTGGCTCATTCATCTTATTCTTCCCTTTAAGAGACCATATCCTCCTATTTTTTGCATCACTGACACCCTGGATTTGCTTGAGCCTGGACTGTTTCTGAGCCCATGCTGGAATCCCTCACCCTGTGTGATGCTAACGCTGTTCTGCAGCTTCTGAGGGGGATGAGAAGGTCCTTCCTGATTATCACCAGGAGGAAGAACAAAAGGCTGCTGAGGCTCCTGAGCTCCATCCCTGCCCTGGCCACAGCCTGACTTTAGTCCAGAGAAGTCCAGTTTCTGCCCTGCTACTTCCTCAGTGATGTTACTGCAGGACCTGCTGCTCTGATGGTGAGACTCAGAGGAAGGGTTTATTCACACTTCTGAGGCCAGGAAACTTCCAGGATCACTTGTTCATGGACTCATCTGGAGGCACTTGCTGAACTGTCCCACTGACCCCAGCAGACCTGCAGAGGCAGCAACTCACAGCCCAGTGCCCACCCCAACACCGCCCAACCAAATCTCACACCTCAGGCTTTGCTGATTTCCCTCCTCATCTTGGCCAGACTTACCTGGATGGTTTCTCAGTTTAGAGCATCTTGGCCCAGAGATGACAAAAATAGTTTGAACTCTGTTAGAGTGGGCAGAGAGTCCCTGAAGAGTGATTTTCCTTTCCTTCTCCACTTTCTTTTCCTTCCATATGACTTATGGCTCAGTGGTTGTTGCAGCCAACCCAAGGGGAAGGGCTCCCATGCTCAGGTAAGAGCCCAGCCCCAGGGGCTCTATAATGTAGAGCAGCCCTGGGACTGCTCCAAGTTAAACTGTAAGAAAATAAAGAAAACAGGAGAGAAAGAAAAAAACTACAAAAAAAAAATGACCAGGGAGTTTCATTCATTTCAACCTGCTTTGGAGAGAGAGAGCTCATTCAGTGCCTGTCAGTGTGATGCTGAGGCTTGATTGTAGCTGCATTCAGTGCCTGAGAATTTTTTTTGGAAGTCTTATCAGAGCAGTTTGGGTAACTGCAGGTGCTGAAGAAATGTGGGGAAAAAAAATGCCCAGCTTGTGTGAAATAAATCTTTTGTGGATTTAGTGGAAAGATTCTCATAAATCACAAACTGTTCTGACTCCAAGGACAAATATTTCCAACTGTTTTTTATTAAAAAATAAGTGATTTGTTTGCATCTTGCAGAAAACAACATCTGCTTTTGCAGCATCTTCTCCTTTTTGCTTCTAGAGACTTCCCTGCTCTGCTTCTTGTCCTGTTTAAGCTGTGAACATCTTTCCAAAGCCTAATGCCAAAGCAAGGGGGTGATCCTGTGGTATCTTTGCTAGAATTGATAATTTGCTGCTCTGCCCTCTTTCAGTTTGAAGCTGTTCCCCCTTGTCCTGTCACTACATTGTCTTATAAAAAGTCTTCTTCTTTTTTTCCTTGTTGGCTCCCTTCAAGTACTGGAAGGACACAGTTTAGGTCACCCCAAAGCCTTCTCTTTTCCAGGCTCACCCTGCAGTTTTTCTCTTTTGTTTACAAAAGCCCATGTACATATATTGAAACCAAAACAACTTATCTTTTAGTGCAGTACATGATTTTACACCAAAACAGAAAAACTTGCCCACCCAGCAAATGAGAGGTTTTGACCACGAATACCGAAAGTTATTTTAAAATATTTTTAGGAGTTCTTCATCTGTTGTACCCAAAGAGGTTGTTTAGAGGGGTGTCCCAACTGGGTGTCTCACTCGAGGATCAGAGGAACCTGAGATACCTCAGTGGTGGATCATAACTGGGAGAATAAAAAACTAACAGCATTGATGAGCCTCTGAAACCGCTGGCAAATGAGCTGAGCAAGCAGCAAGTTCTAAATTCGTCTTTGTGAGGACTAACCTTTGGATGCATTAGGAAGATTTGTAGTTCCCACTTGCTTGTATCTGTATCTTAATGGAGATCTTCACTTTGCAGAAGCCCCTCCAAGGAGCTTAGAAATATGCCCCTGCCCTCTACAAGACTCTCTGCTTTCCTTGATAAGAATGCAAACACATTTTATTACCAATCTTATACACCAGATAGAAAAATAAATCTATAGTTTGCTGCATAAAGAGGTCTGAGATATGCCTGGGAAAGGGCAGACTTGTGAGAAATAAAATACATCTCCTGTTACAATATGAGGAGATCACATTATCTGCTCATCTTTTATTGGAATAAAAGGGCATGTGTAGGTATTGAGTTAACTGCGTGACATGTCACAGGCTGAGCTCTGAGTAGTATAAAAAGAAACATTTTGATCAAATGCACGCTCACTTCAAGATGCAAAAGGAATTGTGTTAAGGAGCAATTTTGCAAATTCAAGCAAAATTGGTTTAGAACAGCTTTTGACAGCAGATAGAGACAGCAAATGTGCAAATCCCACCCTCACCAACCAACCAACCAACCCAATCCAAGCACAAGGTCTTGTCACAGCTGGCCCCTTCCCTCCTGCAGCCCAGGATGAGAACTGACCCAGGGCATTCAGCTCATAACTCTGCTTTGGCAGTGGCAGCTCACAGCTCTAGCTCAGCTGGCTCCAGCCTCCAAGAATGGAAGAAGAAGACAGCTGACAACAGGGAGTCCGAGTGGGTACTTTTGCTCAAGGGATGAGTCCTAATCCTGCTTGGCTTCTGAATTTAATCACAAAGGATCTGGGAGAAAGTGATGCTCCTAATCCAGGAGAGGTGCAATAGTCTCATGTTCAGTTCCTGACAGTTTGAGTTTCTTCTTATAGTGCCGAAAGTCAGCAAGAGAAGTTGGAGGAATACTTCTCTATAGATTCTTAGTTTGCCTAATTGCAGACTTCCTCACAGGAGCGGTGCCCACAGAGGACTCAGAAGACATGAAGCTATTTTTACTCCTCATTTAACTCTTCTCAGCCATTAGCAACTGAGAAGTTGTGATTAGTGCTGCGAGTTCTCCTGTAAAACAGTTATCCAGTGAATCACTCTTCACTGACAGGGCTCTGCCCACCTTCCCACCTGCATCACCATGTGATAGCCTACTATTATAACTCCTCCAGGAACCACTTATTTCATGGAGACAATTCTTTTCTTCCTCTCCTGCCTGGCAGGGAGCTGCTCTGCTCAGCTTCACAGCAAACAGCAGCTGCTGCTGGAGGTGACCCTTCCAGCCAGGGTATCCTCACGTGTGGGGCTTCAACTGCTCACACACCAGAGAGTCATCGGAGCTGATAAAGATGTAAACAAATAAATGTACCCCCAAATTCCTGGAACTCCAGTGTCCAGGACATGCAGGGGGATCTGAAGTGGTGGTTCTGACTTACAAATTTTTCCCCACGAACAGAAGTGCCCTTGCCTTAATTATATCCAGCTAGATCAGGGGGGGCATTCCCCCCAAAATGAGGACTTCTCTCCAGTGTCTGGTGAATAAAGCTCTCCTGTTCTCTGTGCTCTGCCAAAACCAATGCACAACAATGCAAAATCGAAGCACAGCAACCTGCAATGTCTCACCCACGTTGTGTCTCATCAGCAGGAGGAAGCTGGAGCAGATCCAGACCTGCTGCAACACCTTCTCCTGCTGTCCCAGAGCATGGGCTGGCCTGAGCTCAGCAGGAGCACAGTTGTACAGAAACACTGGTATTGATCATGGCCAGACTGTGCTCGAGAGGAGCTGCAAATGACATCAATAATCATCATCATTCTTGTTGCTTTATTTGATCACACAGACAGAGCCCAAAATGTGCTGATAATAACAGGAACCCCCTGTAAGAATCTTTGATTTTCTCTCCATGAAATCACAAGTTTTGCTGTTTTTCCTGAAAAACATTAGGTGGAACTCATTACAAGGCAAATTAGATTTGAATGTTGCCAGAGAGAGGATGGAGATAGTCTCACTGAGTGCCTTGTCTTCGCTGTATCCGGGATCAGTGGCAGAGCTCCACATCTGAGTCCCATCCTGCCTTCCTGACTGCCCAGACCCACTCTAGAAATCAGGAATTTATGATTTTTGCCACATTCCAGCTGACTGGGAGCTAAGTAACAGGCTGGGTTCAGATATCACCACCAGCGTGTTTTAATCTTTCCATTAAGACTGGACTTGATGATCTTGGAGGCCTTTTCCAACCTTAATGATTCTATGCCGCCACCTAAATCAGAATGAGTGGAGAAATAGCAGGGCCAAAATCCATCCCCTTCCTCTAAGTCAGTGGACTTATATCTTACTATCTTAAGCTAATTATTATACCTGTGTTTATATGGGATTTTTTGCCAATCCTCATGCTTGGTTTTGATGTTGAGCAAACACCTCAAACAAACCTTTGGAATCCTGCAGCCCAGGGCATCATGGAAGTGAGGTTTGGTCCTGTATGGCTTGAATGACGTGCCTGATTTTATGATGGCTTTTCCACGGCTCCAACAGCAACCCCCGTTCTAGAGTGTAATTTCTACCCTGGCACAGATGAGTGAAATTAAATTCGTGTGATGATACGCAGAGAAATACTCTTGCTTTGGAATAAAGCAAGGACATGTCTAGTGGCACAGGTTGCAAAAAAGCTGCAGAAAACCTGCTGTTACTGGTCAGAGTGTCAGGCTCAGCAGTGCAATAAGGCATCATATTATGGATGGGATTCATAATATATGTGGATACAATACATAACATGGTTTGGCCAGCACATGTGAATTTGGCTCCATGAGCACAGCAGTAGACTTTACTTCCCTTCCCCATTTCTGCCCACTGAAGATTTTCTTTCACAAAAAGAAGACATAAATCCCTACATTTATAGTAAATCCTAAGCGTGGGGTGAGAGGATGTTAAATGTTTAAATTAAACACAGCAACTTCTGCTATTCAGACAGAAACCCACTCCCTGGAGATGCTTTTTCGTGGGTGTTTTTAATGGGACCAGCTTTGTAGCAGCCAAAATCAACGCTGAGGCTGCTACGACACGACCACGGGGATGAAGCTGGATCTTGGTGGGCTCATGGGTTTTGTTGTGGGGTCCCAGTTCAGCCTGTGGTGAGGTGACGTGTATCAATACCCAGAAACTCCAGGGCAGCTTCTTAGTTAGGGATTAAAATTTTCTAAAACACTTTGCTATAATTACCTGCTTCTTTTTAAATTAAATGCTTGAATAATTCTCGAAACTGACTTGAACAAGAAAGTGCTTCAGCTATAACTATCATTTGCTAGGAAACAGGTAAAAAAGGAGAAGCTCAAGCAAGAACAACTCATGTGAGTTTAAAGAGGTTTGAATATGTGTCACCAATAACTTTACCATCACAGAAAGGAGAACTCTCACAATAAATCCATGAACAAACTGGGATAAATATTAAACTAGCATTTGTGTTCACTTTCACTTGAATGGTGCTAATACTTAAATACATTAAAAAATATTTAGATTTTCTAGATACTCAATAGTTTTGTAGGCACTGCCAGATTTGGTCGAAGTGGATGAAGTCTGAATACTATGTATACATATACAGCTTAGTAAACCTTGTGTCCAGCCTAAAAAGCAAGATGTTTTTAAGCAGCAGACTAGAAATGGGATCCATACAGCCTTCTCTACAGTCTTCCTGTGCAAGGCCACGAGCTGGACTCGATGACCCCCATGGATATTCTGTGATTCCATGGTTTGTGCTCTGATTTCAGTGGCTCAGGGTCTCCACCACTGGCTGCCCTGGGCTGTGGTGGCAGAGCTGTCACCCAGCCTGGGGACCTGGTCTTTCCTGAACACTTGTCCTGTGCAGAGGATGTGCAGATCAGCTAAACCCAGTGCAGGGCAGCAAGGGCTGCTGGGACCCCACGGGCTGCTTCTCATTTCAAAATTAGATTAATTTAATCCATACAGGACTTTGCAGCATAAAAGGGGACCTGAGGTGGCTGTGGGGTGCTGAGTGCTTGGGCAGACTCACCCACATGTCCACTGAGGGCTTGCCCACTGATTCTAGAGATGGGAAGAACGTGACAACATCAGGATCGAACAGGATGTTGATTGATCATGGATGGTGATACTATTTAATTTTCAGACTTGCAAAAGTGATTACAAACTTGAAACTTCGTTTGACTCGTGACTAAAAGGAACATATGATTACTACAACATTTGGACCAAAGTATCAGTAAAAAAGAAAAGCAGCATATGAGACAGCATATGGTAAATATGTATTTAGAAGCACAGAAAGTAGACAAACTCATCTGGGTCAAGATTTAATCAGATAATGTTTGGTTTAGACTCGGCACTAATGCCGCTTTGGAAGCATATTACATTTGGAATCAGTATTTAAAACTCTGTTAAAGGCAAATGAAAATAAAAACTAAGGAAAAAAGAAAAAAGAGTGGCAACAAAATTGTAACTTGGCATGGCAAATTTATATTTCTTTGGCAACCAGAAGATGAAGTCTAATTAATCTGTACCCACCCAGTTTCTCCATATGTCTAGCATAAGGGGCGAGCCTGGGTATGTAATGCAGTTAATAACTCATTCCTTTTTGGTTTCTTTGCCTTTATTTATTAGTTCCTAAATTCCAAGTAGGCCTACAAATATAATCTTAGACTTTGAAGAAGCTCCCGAAATGGAAAAAAAACGGAAAGCTGGATACCCCTTCATGTTTTAATGACAGTTCTTGTGGTTCAAGAGGTCCTGCAGGTTTTTAGGCATAACATTTTCCCGCAAAGCCGACAAGTCACAAAGCACAGACGTGCAAAACACACTGGTCACATTCAGATGTCTTTTAGTCATGTGAAGACAGTGGAGTAACACCATTATCTGCAGGGTGGGAGCCAATTCAGGTCCCATCCACAGTGCTTTCCTCAGCCAAATATCTGCAGCTTCAAGCCATGAATAACACAAGATATGTGGGAAAAAACACGAGCACGCATGAGACTCGTGGTACGTAGAACTGCCCCGGCATCCTGATGGGTGGAGTGGTCCAGCTTTTCTCCACCCCTTCTTTCACCCCCCAGACCTTTGCATCACAGATGGCCCATCATGGAATCCTTTGTGCCAACCCAAGTCCAGACACCAGCAGAGCCTCTCACACCTGCTTTTCATCACCTGGCAACAGTGTATGTTTTGTGACTTTTCATTATCCTTCCGTTTGAATATTCACAAAATATATCCCTAAATATTCACAAAATCTCGACTCCATTTGGTATAGGCTTCGTTACCCAATTTGCACTAACAGGCATGAATTCGTTTACTTAGTGAGAACTCAAGTCAGAACACAGTAAAGATCAGGGAAGAGAGCAGAGACTGCATAATAGTTAAGGTCCAGGACAGGCGATTTCTGAGCAGACATGCCTTTCTTTGAGGGTCAGGTTTCAGTTAGGATTGGGCATTTGACGCGGTCCATGATTTTCCTACATATTTATGACTCTACACACGAGAAAAGTTGTCAAGTTGTACCCTTAGAAATGAAATGAGAACAGTTTGACGTTTACTCCCCTTTTAACAAAGGCACCAGGTGGCTGGCAGAGACGCTGCATTACTTCATTAGCAGCAAGCAGAGCAGAAGGCTGGCTGTGAACAAGCAGCGGAGCTCTCGCTGAAGGAAGCCAAGCAGATGAAGCTGCGGGATGGAGCCCCTCCAAGTGCTGATAGGAGAAAGGAAGATGGGCCAAACCAGTGAGAAAAAACCCTGGCACCTCTTCCAGGCACTCACAGAGCCCTCAAACACTCCTTGCTTACATCTGTGAAACCATCTCCTGCCAGGACACATGCTTTGCCTCAGCCTCGGTGTTATCCTTCCGAACAAGGGCTGCTGTCCACAGGGCAGTGATTGCAGCAATGCCCCCCGGGAACCATAAGCCAGCAAAACATATGGCTCTGCTCCTCCACATCTGCTCTGACACGGCAGCATCAGTTCTCACACAAGATGCTCAGCAAAGACGGAGATGTTCTGTAGCAGTTCACGGGTACCTATGGCTTTGGAGGAAATAATTCCACTCTCCTGGTTTTTGGACCATCTCTCCTAATTCCATCAGATTATGGCATTAGTGAGGGTAGGAGAGGCAATAAGATAAGGCATCAGCCTTTCAGGCTCAGGAGGTTTTACTACTCTCCTTTTCCTTGTTTCACTGGGATGCAACGTGATATGGATATTGAGAACCAACACCGAGATTGTGCAAGTAGCTTTTCCTGAGTCCTGAAATTAATTACTATGTCCATCCATTAAAAAAAAATACCTGAAAACAACAGAATCCTGGGGGACTTGGAAATTCTGCTATCAAGATTACCAACAGGTATTAAAAAGTATATGGCTTCGCTGTCTGCCTAGAACATGAGGCAAAGGAGAAAAGAATGTCTCCAACTTTAATTGGAGAGGACTTGGATAAAGGATCACAAAGTGCTCTGACAGAGCATGTTGCCTCTCAGGGTGCTGGGAACAGCCACAAGGCCAGTGATGGCAATTACTAGAACCTTTTCCTTCCCTTCTTGGTGGGGATTCAGGTGAGTCCTGGAAGCGCTGGTGACATCTTCCGTTGGCATTAATAGCACAGGAAGTTTGAACACAGTTCTCAGGGCCTCACTTTTGCTGAACACAAGACAAGCTTTTCTCAAGCAATTGCAACCCCTGTGAGCTCCAGGGGAAATCCAGAAGCTGAGTTTATTCCATGATTTCTTCTAGTTTTGCTTGAGTAAGGGTGGCAGTAGGCAAGGTCTGGCTGCGAAGCTTTCCCTTGGTGGGCAGGTTGGGTTGTTTCCCTCCCTGCAGACCCCTCAGTGCTCTCTGCCCCCAGCTTAGCAGAGATCTTCTGCTTATCCCCCTGCCCGTTCATCTGCTGTGCTCACCCTCCAGAGCTGGCAGTGCAGACAGGGTAATCCTCTTTGGTGCCTTTAACTTTAATTAAAAGGTCACCTTCCAAAAGGGACCGAGAGGAGCCCAGTGGTCCTTTCTGCTGTTCTCACAAACCAAATTAGTCATCAAGTCACAGCTTGGAAATTCAGCACCTCTCAGCCACGATGGTAATTAATCACCATTTCACTTTAAAGGACTCTCTGTTCACCCATGACAGCTGAAGAGGGAAAAAAGAAAAACCTGAAGAGCTGCGGATGCTGATCTTAATACAAAGCTATTGTCAAGTCAGTGAAGCCTTGAAAACAGGCTAACAGGCTTGAGACACAGAATAAGATGGAAAAAGAGGAAAGCTACATCTTCTTCATGGCAGTCAGGTTCTGCTGCCAGTTTGAACTGGCATAACAAAAAGAAGGAAGGACTGTGAATATTCTTGCACTATAATTCATTCTTGCATTATGACCCCTGTAATGGTGGTTTTGAGCAGGTCATTTTGAAAGTCACTCTCTTTTTAAATGTTCAAGGACCACGTGAGCTGGCTTTGAATGTGAACTCAGTGTAGTCCATACGTCCTTCATCAAAAGGTCTCCGTTACCCTTCTCCTGCCCATGAGCCACCACCCACAAGGTCTCATCCACCAGGCCCTGTTTGGAGGCACAGCAGGTCAGCAAGGACCCTTTCTGGCTGCAGTGGGGGGATGATGGAGAGGAGCAATGCCTACAGCCTCTCCTTAGCAGGAATAGAACAGGAAGAGCAGGAATGGTAACTCATATGGCGAGATGAGCAGCTAAAGCCACAGGGACCACTTCCTAATGCCTCTGGAAATGTGTAGCTGCTCACTAGTTTTCCCTCACTGCTATTTGACAATGCTGGCTGATTAAATTTTGCTGTCTGGTATTGAGTCTAAATAATAATGAATAACTTATGAGGTGCTCTTCTAATGAAGCACACACTGTTCTGAGTTTCACTCAGTGCAAAGCAGTGGAATTATTACTCACCAGACCCAGGGGAGTCAGCCGGGTCTCCTGCCCATTTTCAATAAATCTGGATACCAGTCAGTGAGTGTCTGTAGCTGCCACTCCAGTGCCATCCACAGCTGGCTCACAGCTACCTCGGGCTGTGGGTTGGGACCCCAGCCTTTGCTCCCACATCTCTGGGCTTCATGACCAGCTCAGGAGTTCAGGTGACCAGTGAAATACCCAGAGAGAATACAAAAACAAAATCCCACCAGTCACCCTGGAGGCATTCAGCCTGCCCCCCCACCTATTTCTTCTTATCCATCTGCAGTTAGGTTTTTGTTTTCTTCTGAAGGCAAGTCTCCACCAGAATGAAGTGCTGGGAAAACATTTTGAAATATTTTGAGTCCTACAGTGGGTTTTAGCTTTCTCAACGCCCATGGCAGCAACTCTGCCCTAAAATTGTTCAAAAACGTCCACTGGCTTTACTCTGTTGGGGCAGCAGGAACTCCATCGACCCTTGCTTTGCTCGCACCCCAGGCAGGGGTGATGCTTAAACCAATTTGCTTCAATACAAACCAAGTAGCCAGTTCACAAAGGCAGCTCTGAATTCCTCAGACTGAAATGCACTTAAGTAGCTTCTGTGCAACTTTAGCTCTGATGCTCCACGATCAGACAGGTAATGCAAAGTGCCTGTCTCTCCTCCAGACTGGGAGCCAGTGATTCCTCAGCTGAAGTGCTGTGTGTGCATCTGATATGCATGAAGAGCTGTTTAAGTACCAGTTGCCAGAGCCTGCCAAACAAGAAATAGATTTGCCTTCTACACTCAAGTGAATTTTTATTTTTGTCAATCTTGCCTCTCTTCTAACATGTCCCCCTGTGAAATGTGTTGAACTGAGATAACCAGGCATAATGCGTCCGTAGGGATCTGCAGTGGCAAGAAAACAATCTTGATATTCACAATGAAAAATGTCTGGTAGTTTTATGCCACTTATAGTATCAAATGATGATGGTTTTTATGTTCTGTCTGTGGAGAGTAAGCTTTGGAAGAAGCGAGATTATGCGAATTTATGTTCGCGTGTGTTTATTTACTGCAACCACTGATCAGATCACGAAAGCAATGAGGAATCACAAAGAAGCCTCCTTGTTTTCCCTACACACCCCAGGACTTCTTTTCTTTCTGTGTTTTTTTCCTTCCCCTCCTAATTACAGTGATGCTATTATCCAAATTAGCAGCTGAGAACACAGCTCACAGGGAAACACACAGGAACCATTTCAGGATCAGGTGTGATGGCAGTGAGACAAGTGACACTGAGACACTGGCAAGGTGCTGTCCCAGCCAGGAGGAGAAAACACACGAGATTTGGGGAACCCCCTTTGTTCCCTGAAGCTGCAAGGTTCCTTGAATAGGCTATTCTTTGTTTATTTAGTCTTTGTGGATTACAATCTAATTGCAGTTTAGAATTCAGAGCACCTGTGTGGGGAAGGCAGTGGGAGCAAGGTTTATCCACCAAAGGGGATTAATTAGGAGAAAAGCAGCTGATGGACACTGGATCAATATGAGCCTGAGGGTATAAATGAATAAGAATGAGATAAGAGCACTTCTCTGTCAGCTACTGGTTTTACCATGGTTTTTTGGGTTTTGGCACCTTCTCCAGCAGGGATAGTGATTAAAAAAACAAAGTTAGTGAAATGAAGCCTGCTTTCCAAACATGTGCTGCTGGCTGGGAGGTATGATTAGTTTTAACTCTGTCTCTCTCTTGAGAATTTTTAAAAAGTCAAGTAAAACTTCTTAGTTTCCAGGAGATTTGTGCAGAGACTGCAGCTTAGGAGGGGGTCAGAGATGGAGCTGAGGACCAAGACCAAGATCCCACTCAGGGGCTGAACTCAGCTGAGCAATGAGACGTAAGATATATCCCCCTTGGATTTTAATTCAGACCTAAAGCTCCTACAGTTAAGTATTTGCACCAGTGTTGGCATTCTGTTATCTGAACTGAAAACTGAACCTGTTTGGCACCGTTTGGGTATGGTAGAGAGTTTTAAGTTAGTCTGCATAGTTTCCATGTTACATTGAGTTAAAATTTAGCTTTTTAAATATTTTTCAAGGTACTCTCCAGTCTGGGCCCGTTTAATGTCATTACCCAGGTACGTAAAACCTAATTAGCCAGCAGAACAGCAAGAGGATGCAGTTTGGGGCTCTGTATGTTGTCAGTGGCTCTGCTGACAGGAGGCTGCACAGGATGAATTTCCCCACAGACACCCACGGGTGCACAGCCTCAACTCCATGCCTGTAAGTGTGCAAAAGGAAAAAGGCTTCAGGCAGTGAGAAGGGAAATGCTGTAGAGCAGAGACGGGGAAGCCCCAGCATTACAGTTGTCAGAGAAAAGGTTAACGTGAATGATCTCTCTCTGGTGCCTTATTAACCACCCGTTTCCAACAACAACCTTCAATTTGCTGCAGGTAGAAAAGGATGTATTTCCACTATTTCTACAGCTGTTAAGGAGTTTTAATTACACCTGGCACATCAAGAGAAGCCTGAATCAAAACACTTGGCATGTGGGAGGTTAAATGTTGCTCTTTTCAAACTACACATTGTTCTTGGGTTTATCTCTAAAAACAGGATATTACAGAATCAAATGTGGCAATGCTCAGTGAGCACTTCCTCCTTAATCCACCTCAACATTTGCCTGCTCTCAGTTGGTTTCTACAGTAATCACATTTCCTTTATCTTTAATTCATAACTTGATCTTTCATTTAAAGTGTTTCTTTCTTCCTCTGTCCCTGTGTATGCATATTCCTGCTCACGGCTCTTGCAATACACAATATAAAATAAAAGCCTCATGCCAGAGGGAAAGCGAGGGGAATTTTTGCAGTGTGAAATTTCTGAAAGAGGCTGGCATTTGAGGAAGGATTCAGGTGTTTGAACATACAGCCTGTGCTGCTTTGGAACCCCCCATGGGTTCCCCAGAAGGGCTGGAAGACGTGACAGCAAACCTTTGGGACACCATGTCCTCGTGGGGACCGTGGTCCCCACGGTTGACTTAATAGAGCACACAGAAAATCAGTGTCACAGCAATTACTCCTGATGCTGAGGAAATCCCGGGGAGTGATGGAAACCTCGTGTCTGACTTAATTCTTTCAGGGATTTCAGGAAGGTGAGGGTGAGAGCTATCAGCCTCCTTTGCAGTGCGAGAGGGGCAGATGCCTGGGGAGGGTCATCCCCCCACCCTGGGCTACAAGGGGAACCAGGGGCACAGGCCCTGCAGCCCTGGGGGGTATAAGCTGCTCAGACCTGCTTTTAATCAACCAACAGGATTTGTATAAGAATTCAGTGAAAGCTGGTAACTAAAGCTTTCAAGAGGTAGAGGATTTGCTGTGATCCTGGGTGGGATAAGCTAAGATGGTATTTCTGTAAAAACCTAATCTGGCATAGAAGCAGTCAGGAGCCCCCAGATCCACAGAAGCTCTATTATAGGCTGAAAACGTGCAAAAAAAGGTGTGTTTTAAAAGACCTAGGACTTCAGATATGGGATGGGTACTTTTCCCCAAGTTGCTGAGACAAAAAGGAATTTGCTTGTTTTAATAAATTTGGGAAATCTCCCTGACAGGCTGAGCTTTGTGGCTCTGGAGAGGTAGTAGGAGGGGACCTAGATGGGAGAGACCCCCAGGGCAGCTGTTGAGAGGAGGAGGGTTGATAAAGCACCTCCCAAAGCTGCTGCCCATCTGTCCCCATCTCCTAGTGCACTGACAGTACTCCTTATCCAGGGAGGAAAACTGTTTTCCCAGCTCTGGGTTCACTGCAGTGAGCTCTGTCACTTTGGAAGTGAGAAGCTGGAAAAATAGAAGAATAAACTTTAATAACCTGCAGCTGCCTCCTGGCAGAGGGCAGCATTTGTGATGGGGTATTTCCTTAGCCTGTGGAGCCTTTGGATGCTTTGCCCTGCTGAAATGGGAAGTGTGGGCGATGCTGGGAGGGCGTTGGAGAGGAAATGAGCAAAATGAAAGGAAAAATAAACAAATGCCAAGCTAACACAGCAGCACTCTGGGAAGTTGATCCATTGAGCACTTTATCTGTGAGTCAGATCACAACGTGCTCAGCTCTGAAGCGTTTCCCACTGCTTCCTCTGAGACCCCGTGAGCACAAAAATAAGTCTGTAAATACAATTATTTGCCAATGCTTCTTGGAAATGCTTTTTTTCTTCCCTCTGAAATAAACAGAAATGAAATTCCACGACGATTCTATAGGAGGTGAACATGAAACTCAATCGATTGCATTAATCTGCTTTACAATTTTTTTAATGTACATTCCTGAAGAATAAGCCCATTTTTCCCAAGGGGAGAGGGGCTGGCTACGAGCAGAAGCTGCAGCACACGCAGTCTATGCTGCTCCTTTGTCACTGTCCTGGTGTGACCCAGATTCACATGGGATTTGTCATCACTCTGGTGAATGAGACCAAACACAACCAGGGGAGGCAATGGTCGATCCATGGTTATTGAGATTTTGTACCACTGGCCTTGCTCTGGGCTTTTATTTGCCGTGACAGGGCTCAGATGGACTGTGTGTAACTTGTAGACTGTTTGCTGCTGCTGGGGGAAATTGGGCCAGTTAAATAGACCTGGGAAAAACACCTGGGAAACAGTTTTTTCCCTGGGAAACAGGGCAAAGTGGTCCTAAAAAAACAGCCTCCCACGCTGCCCATCTGCAAGTTCAGACCCATCCCGTATTAAACTTATTTATATGTAAGTTCACTAAGAAAGTCTTGAGGTTTTAATACTTTTATAACCTTTTCTATCCTTCTGGTAGGACAAAGAAAAGGGAAAATAAGACCGGAATTTGCATTCTGTTGCTTGCAAAAGGAATAATTTGATGATCTAAAGTTTCGTCTATTCCTACATCAGAATCAGAGCCTGGGAAATCACTCTGGTCAGTGTGAGTCTGGCCCTTGGAGGGGTATCTGGGCTGAGGCAAAGGTTTTATGGGATAACACAGCCCTGGGGCAGGCAGGCAGAGCATTGAGGAAGCCTGCTGCAAATTCCCATTGCCTGTGCACTTGGCATCCATGAAAACGATGGTGGAAAAGACATCATGGAGGAAAAACAGTTGTTATTAGCAGATAGCAAGGACATCAGTCTGATTAATCTGCTATTAACAGCCTGCCTGTCCACAGGGGCTCAGCTGTGCCTGGGGACGAGGAGATGGGCAAACAGGGATGGATGTGGCTGCTGCTTCTGCTGTCTGCTGGCACTTGGGATGGGATGGGTCAGGATGGGATGGAATAACATCACTGCTCTCCATTCCAAGGTAGAAAATGCACCTGTGAAATGGCTGGGGTTATTTCACATAAATCATCTCGCATTTATCCTTTTAAGAACTGAAAATTCCTGATATAAGCAAAAAAAAAAAAAAAGAAAAGAAAAGAATTTAGATATTTATGAAACCAAAGAAAAAAAAAAAAAGAAAGAAATGCAAAATGGCAATTTAGAGATCTGATTCATTTGGATGAAAATGAGTTGTGCAGTTCCAATTTTTCAGCTCACTGCGAACCCAATTAATATCTTTTTCCTTATGCAGAATGTAAAATCTTGTTGTTAGGTTATGGGATATAAAAAAAAAAAAAAGAATGTTATTGATATGAGATGGGGAAAAAAAATCTTTCTCCCTTTCACTGTTAATGAGGCACAAAAAATAGCAAACCTTCACTGTGCAAGACCCCTTGCTATTCTTTACTTGGGGCTTTTCCCCTATCTCCTGCCTTTCCCCTCATCACTAATAGTCATGTAAATATGCAAAGTATTGCACAGAGAGAGAAAGGAGATGTGCCTTCGAGATAACACAACATATTTGCAACTTCAGGCGAAGAGGCATCCGGGCTCTGAACCTCTGCTAATGAGAACAACCTTGTGCTTAGCGGGAATGTTAATCAATTAGACACACAGAGTATTAATGATGTTCTTTTGCCTAATTAGATTAGCAAAACACGAGTACAGCCACTTTGTTTTTTCCCTTCCAGCTCTCCCACTCGTGCTCCCAAGGAGCACCACCCATCTGGCTGCGGGATGCTCTGGAGGGAGGTGTTTCCCCAGGCACCCCCGGAGCGGGGAGCAGCTGCGTCCTGCCTTTGCCCACAGCTCCAGGTGCCCTCCCTGGGGATGGGCAGCAGAGCATCGTGGGAATGATGTGGGAAGATCTCTAGTTCTCCCCTACAGCTTTTATGTCTTTTGAAGCTGAAGGCAGAGGTTCAGCAGCTCGTCCATCTGCTCTGGGCTGCAGCAGGGAACCCCAAGTCCCCGAGCCCCAGCACACACCGAGGTGGAGCACGTTGTTTCAGAGGAGCTCAGGGAGGACCAGATGCTCTCCTGTGTTCACAGGACTCACAGAGAATCTAAAACCCAACTGGGCATTCCTGTGAGCCCTCCCATGTGGAACTACTGGGATTTCCACGACAACAAAATAACGGAGCTATGGAAAAATGAGGTGAGCCTTATCTCTAAGAGAAGAGCATCGTAAGATTTAGAGAAAGACTAGAAGCAGATAAGATGACAGAAATACTCACAGGTCCCCTGACCTACAAAGTGTGAGCTCCCTGAGAAACACTGATAAACTGTCCTGAGTGTTTATCAGTTTTCCTCCTGGTTATCTGATTTATGCAGATGCAGGTAACACACTGCTCAGCTCCCAGCACAGAGAAAATGAAAGACAGGCACTGAGATGTATTAATGAGGGAATATTCTTAGAGCAGATCCAAATTAAGTGTTAAAAGGATTGCACGAAACTAAATGATCTTCCCATCTTGCTGGTGGGGAACTGGGGATTATCATGTAAAAAAAAAAAACAAAAAGGAGGGAAATAAAGTTTTAACATATTGTTAAAGAAAGATGAACCATACCTCAGAAGGCCCCAGACTAGGTTTCTTTAGTAGCTTGGGCTGTTTCTCAGAAGCAGCACAGGGAGCAGCAAGTCTTTAAGAAGTAAGTTGGATGGATAACCCCCTGCTGATCCTGTCTGATGTTAAAAGGCACAAATCCATCTTTTTTTTTTGGTGCATCAAGCCACACCCTAAAGCGTTTTAAATTTTTTTTTTTTCTCCCAGAATAAACCAAAAAGTAATGTCTGCATGTCCCAACAAAAAAATCCACTGCCAACCCATCCTTAGGAATGAAGGCAGGCAAAGATGACGGGTACTTTACTTTATCTATTAAAAATGTGTTTCAGCTACTGCTTAGGTGATAACTAAGCAGTTGGAACTGGCACAGGCTGCCCAGAGAAGCTGTGGATGCCCCATCCCTGGAAGTGTTCAAGGACAGACTGGACAAAGTTAGAGCAACCTGATCTAGTGGAAGGTATCCCTGCCTATGGAAGGGGGTTGGAACAAGATGATCTTTAAGCTCCCTTCAAACACAAACCATTCTGTGGTTCCATTCTATGAACTACAGAGCAGATTTTACCTGTAATGCCCCAGAGGCTCAGGCAGCTCATAATTTTTAATTCTTACCCCTGCTGAGGTGGAAGGCTTTATCTGTGATTTCATCAACTTTCAGAGCGTTGCTCCACTCGGAACAGATTTTATATTTTTAAACCAGATAGCTAGAATAGTAAGAGATCACATTTTTCTTACTGGTTTGAACCAGGACACATTAGTATGTTGAACACTCATGTCTAGAGCTACAGTTTCTATAGTTACTAATGCATCAATGTTTCACTGAACTACTGCAATATTCATTTTATAGCAGCTCTGCTTCCCTCTTACTAGGAGAGGTTTGTAAAGGGAATTTTTGGTGGGTTCATCCCATTGTATGTAGTTCTAGGAGCTTTCTCAGGACTCTCTTAACTGACAGAGTGTTACCTGGTAACGAAGCAGGAGAGATGTAATATAACTGAAAATTTTAATTTAATGTGAGATTTGCTCTTCTCTGTGTCTCTAGGAAATTGGACAGCAGGTCCCTGGCTGGAGAAGACATGCAGCACCTCATTAGAAGGGTCAGAATGGTCTCATTTTCATCTTCTAAAATTGCTGCTTGCAGGTCCATATGAAAACTTGAGGGAAGACAAGAAAATTTTAGCATTTATTCTGTTCCAGAGAAAATAATTTTGGCCACAGAAAATGCCAGCACATTCTGCTCCCTCAAATCCCCTGGAACTGAATAGAAACCCAGTTTGACAGAAACCCAGTTTTTCCCTACAGCAGAGCCACAGCCACTCCACACACACCTCCCGACCACCCCCAAGTTCACTGGGTTGAGGCTGCTCACCTTTCCCTTAACCTGCCACTCTCCCTTTTTTGCTGTTTGATTTTAAAACAAGCCAGATAATTTATTAATTATGAGCCTGACCCAGAGGCAACTGGGCTTAGTATAAGGTTTTCCACTGAGTTCAGCTGGGCCAGAGCACTCAGGGTTATTCCTGTGGCCCAAACCAAGCATAACTGAGGAGAACACAGGTTCTCTTTTCTCAGACTGAGGTGAAAGGATCAGGCTAATAGCAACCCAAATTATCATATTTGGGTAAGAAAGACTGCCTTTTGAGTGACAGCTCAGAACACTCCACCCCTGCTTGGGAAGGGAATGCATCAAATTACTGTAGAAATAATGCAGCTGCTCTGTTCAACCCTTACCTGTTGCATAGCTCTGTGATTACAAATGGTACCTACTTTCCCCAGAAAAATCATACTAAAAGTTTAGTTTGGACCTTATTTGGATCTTATAAAATGTATCTGTGGCTTTGCTGTCGCAAACGTGGAATCCAGTGCAGTGATTTGACTTTTCTGTCCTTTTTATAAAGCACCAAGGACTTGCTCTCACCAGCACACTGAGGTTTGGACGTGCCTTCGTGCTGCTGTCTCCATTGCCATCTAGTGGCACCATCCCCAGTCCCACCTGGCCCTGCACAAAGCCCTGACCCACAGCCCTGGGCTGTGCCCAGAAATAGGGTCTGGCCCCCTGGAAAAAGGGGGCTTCTTTCTTTCGATGAAATCAAATCATGCCGATCAGGTTCTGTTTGGGTTTTTTTGCTTCTTTTTCCTTCTTGTATTACATTAAACTAACTATAAAAAGTGAATTATCAGTATTTGCTCCCACTCCTGTCTGCAGGTGGGCTGCAGGGATGGGGGCAGGGGAAGCTGAGGGGTGCAGCTGCTGGGACAGGGAGGCATCGAGGCTCTTCTTCACACCCGGGCGTAGGAGAGACCACGGCAGCAGGAGGAGGGTAGGAAGCTCTACGTATCGTTCTAAGCTTTTATTTGCTGGCATTTTAAAACCTCCAGGAAGCTTCCAAACAAACTCCTCACCAGGGAAAACCGGCTCATTGACCGCCTGAGATTCTGTCTACAATAAATAATGATCCGTTTCTCCTGCTTTCCCTCCCTCTGGGCACTCATTTGTTTTACTTCCCCGTGGTGTCTCCTCAACACCAACCACTGTTCGTTTGTATTCTTTAGCTGTGTGAATAGCCCTTAGCAAACCACAGGTGACACAGAACTTTGACCTCATTTACCCACTGCAGGTCTGGCAGAAAGTCCATGGCTTTAACAGGGTCAGTCTGTGGATGAAGGAAGGAAATGAAGGTTGCTCTTCCCCAGCAACCACAAAATTCCTTTTGCCCTCCAAAGCAATTACCTTCTGTCTCAGGATAAGAGGGTAAGTCAGTGAGAGGCACCAACCCACACAGTGTCACCTGGTGCCTAAAGCTTCTGTATCCATGAGGGGTTTTATTAACACTCTGATTTAAACACAAACCTGAGTTCAAACTCTCCTCCTTGCAGACACTGTGATGACACAAGCAAAGTCTGGCACCATAGATACACCCCTGCCAAGAACAGCAGCTGGGAAAGGGTGACAACTTATGAAAAACACACACACACACAAATACCTGTGAAATACTGATTGTATTTCTATGCTTTTATAGCAACATAATACTTCAGATGAACTGGGAAACATACTTTCAAATTTTTTAAGTTACCTGTACACCTAAACAACCTGTTTATGGTTGCTGCCTTGTTGCTGCTTACTAAAATTCATGACTTACTAGTCCCACAGCAACATAATAAATGCCCAGAATCCCACAAGCTTTTGTTTTGCTCTGGAAACAACACACTCAGATAAAGCTCATTTTATAAACACTAAAATTGCATTGCAATATCAACATACATATATTAAGAAAAACTTCTACCTTTCATAAATACATCATACGTAAAATATGTTCCCAAAATACATTCATGCATTTCCCCCATCTAAGGTCCCTGCTTGTACCCAAAGTGTCTGAGGTGGAAAGGGCAAGGCCTGGAGAGAGGCTCGTGTTTGCAGGTGGCTCCAAACCCAGGTGGAGGTTGTGAAGAAGCCTGTGGTGTTTGGGTGGTGTTGGGGTTAACTCCTGCATCAGTGGGTCTAATCCTGCCTCTCTGGAAAAACAGGGCTCTCCTGCACCATCAAAGCCACTGTCCATCTCAGCCTTAGCACTTTCAGGGTTTTTTCAGCAGTTACTGGAGATAACATCATGGAATCACAGAATGGTTTGGGTTGGAAGGGCCCTTAAAGCTCATCTTGTTCCAACCCCCTGCCGTGGGCAGGGACACCTTCCACTAGACCAGGTTGCTGAAAGCGCTGTTTAACCTGGCCTTGAGCACTTGCAGGGATGGGGCAGGGATGCTCAAGGGATGGTTTGGAAGTAGGAATGTCACTACCTGGCTTGGGTGGAAGGGAATCTGGGAATGGAAGAAGCTGTTTTCTTGATCACCATCAACCTGAAGATGGACCACACTCCCAGCGCTGCCATCCCTGTCTGCAACGGGAACGGCTTTCACCTCTGCTCTGAGACTCAGTCCTTTGCTAACAAAGAAAGAAAATGCCCATCCTGTGTCTGTTTATGAAAGCATAAATACACAAAATATACAAAAACATCTACAGAGGAATTCTAAGTAGGAGCTGGAACAAAAAACAAACAAAAAAAAAGCACCAGTTTTGCAGCTCAGTAATGCAGGTCCCGTACCCTGTGAACCTGGTTCTACAATGCCACATTCCAGGGGCTGGCCACAGCCAACCCTGGAGATGGACCCCGCTCATGTGGCTGTGCAAATACAGGCAGACCAAGCACTAACCTTGCCTGATCTGGCCTGAGAGGGAAGCCAGACATAAACATGCCCAAATTCTAATTTTGCCCCTCAGAAAGCTCCTGGTCTCCATTGCAAGTGCACATTCAAAGGTCATTTTGGGAACACTGCCCTCCCTACTTTCAAGCAGGCCAGTTACAAGTCAGCATCCCCTTCCCACAAGGCAGTCCTATCCCTTAAGCTAGTGGTCTAGAGGCAGACTAAATTTACTGCAACTTTTCCATTTACCCTACCCCAGTGTCTTTCCAGAACAACCAAAGAGAAGCATTGCATAGGTCTGTATCTCATGTCTTCCCACACCCAGCAAATAACAAGAAGTTCAAGTTTTGCACAGTACATTACAAAAGGCATCACTTTTAAACAACACAAGAAAGAAAATGAAGTGTCACCACGGTGTAAACCCTGCAATGAGTGAGGCAGTGAGTGTACAGTGCTCGGCAGCTCCGGGGAAGGCTGCCCGTAGTGTCCTGATGGATTTGCTAATCAAATCTCCTCTCAAACCCATCTCCCATCACATGGTAATAGGAACTTGCATAGTAAGAGAACCTGCTCCTGGACAAACAGAGCGATGCTGTGTGTCACAGGAAGGAGCAGGACACTGCCAGGGCTGTGTGCTTTGCATAAAGCAGTTTAAGGGCCAGTTGTCCTCGCTGCAATGCAGACTGCAGGACAGCAGTGCTCTTTCCAGGCTTGGGAGGTCCCAACAGAAGTTTTGCTACACTTGGCTTTACAACTGAGATATTAGGGCCCAGATCCTCTGGTGGTTTAAAACCCACGTGCTCCATTGGAGTTACCGGTGCTTATTTCCACGAGTGGAGAACATGGTCCTCGCTTGTCACAGACACAGAATAAAGCTACGGTAGCCCTTTCTTTAAATAAAATTAAATAACTGCATATGGCACCAGCTCACGGTTTTAAATGTGCTTCTGCCATCAGGAAAACAGCAAAGCACACCAGTGGTTAATTAAATTATTTATCTTCAACTAAAAAAAAAAATAGTTATAATATTACTGTTAATTTAAAAACTCCTGGGGACTGCATTATGTCTTCTCATTGAATTTTTGAGGTTGAGAAAGTCACTTGCACGAGTACAGCACTATATATCCTCTCCACTTGGCAGTGAAGGCTTGTGCTCCTGGAGGTCACTGTTGCCATTTTCGGATGCATCCGAGCTGCCTGGAGCCGACTCCGGTGGCGGGGGTTTGTAGAGTAAACAGGCGACTATAAAGAAGGTTGTCCCAAGCACCTGCAGCCACAAAGACACCCCGTTACTCTCTGGTCCCCACAAAACCCGGTGCCTATCCCACACCTGGGATGAGATTTGCTGACCAAGGTTTGGGGAGGAGGTGATGCTGGAGGTCAGCCTTGGCAGCAGAGCAGTGCACAGAGCCAGGGGGGGTAAAAATCTGAAATTATCCAGCCCCATAGCAATGGGACAGTGAGAATTCACCCCATACACAGTGCTGCATGAGGCACTTGCTGGAAGGCTTTTGAGAGCCTCTTTATCACAGCAACTGCTAAACACTACTATCTAGGGCAACTGCTTGTTTGGGAGCAGTTAAAACGATGTTTTCCTCCTAATAAATAAAAACAACAGTTCTAAGCTCTTATTTTCTAGCAGTGATCGGGGAATGGTTATTTACAGCCTGCCCACAAAGCCATCCCTCACTCTCACTAACACACTGCAGTTATGTATTTTACTCCATTTCTAGCAAAAATCACTCTGGTTACTGTTTGGAGGAGATATTTCATATGGCACAAAACAAGCTGTAAGCCTAGAAAATAATGGGAATTTAAGAGAGTGATGGTGTCTGGAGCACCATTACCTGGTGAGAAGGAAACAGGGCTTTTGACTTCCCTGAGAACATTTCTCATGTAAAAATTTAATTTTGTCTGGGGAACGCCAGATCCAGGCAACCCAATTTCGTGGAATTCTCTCCCAGAGAAAAATGTTGTCTCCTAAAGACCTGCTTGCTTTATCAGAGAGTGGAGCTAACTGGCAGCCTCACCTTGTAGACCAGTCCAGCGATGAGGGTGTATCTGCTCATGGCTGAGTTCTGGTAAACGTAGCAAGAGCCCTGCTCACCACACTGGTCCTGCCAAAGCAGGCAGGATTTATCAATCATGGATCCAAAGGCAATGGGGCCAGGGATGCCTCCTGTGGGAAGAGAGAGTGGAGCTTCAGTCTGGGCAGCACCGACACAGCAGTCCTGCAAGTCACAAGGTACTTGCAGAAAAGCATCAGGCTCTGCTGTTACCACGATTAAGAAAACTCATCCTGCAGCACCCAGAGCAACAAGGTATCAAAAATATACTGGATTTCAAGATTGGAGAGTCCATCAGGTCTTTTGACCATCCTGACCTACGTCTTGCACAAGAGCCAAAAGACACACACAGGAGCTTCAGTACATGTGCTCCTTTTCTTAAAATAAGGACACATTGCTCCTCTGCCACCTGTGACGTGTCACAGAACCCTCCATTTAGTTTGCAAATCACATGCAAAGGGAATTAGGTTTTTCTGAATGAGAGCAAACAAAAGAAAGCACCCTCCTTTCATCATGTGCGCATGTCCTACTCACTTCTTTTCCAACCCAATGTGTTTTACTCTTAGGTGACAGCTTAGCACACACTCCACAAAACCAGCAGACCATACAAGTGCTCAAATTCACTCTGCTCCATACCTAGTGTCCGTACCACAATCCACTGGATCCCAAGTGCAAAGGACCTTTGCCTGTCGGAAACACACCTGGGGAACAGAAGGGGTTTGTTTAAAAATGCTGCCAGGCTGCCTGGCCCCTCCCTGCCCCACAACACCACCTCCTGCACACCTGGGACCTCCATCCCCTCTGGAGAGTGAGGATCACCTCAATGTGTATGTGTATATGATACAGCCTCATTCATGTAAATCTGGCTGTATCCCATGTGAGAGGATAAAGCTAAAATTTGCTTTCCCAGCTGGACCAGGAAGGGAATTAGTCCTGATGTCTCCAGGCTGCCAGCCATGAGGTGGTTCCCATCACACCTTCCCTGTGGCTTGAGCCAGCAGGATAAAGTGGAGGGGTGGATACTGAGGCTTCTTGCAGCACTGGCAGAGGGTGAGGCCATCCCGTGCTTACCGCAGAGTGGCAGTCAGGGCAGGAATACTGCTCAGGAAGGTGAAGAGGATGACCACAAACATGAAGCACAGGAGCAAGGGCTTTTTTGCGCAGGAGGAGGTGCATTTCCCTGCCTCTGCATCGCCAGGGCCGGGCAGGAGGGTTCTGTTGACACAGCTACACTCACGATAGACCTGGGGAAAAAAAAAA
>JAYRBT010000054.1:9046547-9126687 GCA_036023395.1 Myiotriccus ornatus
TGAAGACCCAAAATTAGCATTAGGACAGGAATTAGGTGCTTACCAAGTTCCCTGTCTGCCTGGGTGATTTACCCTGGATTTCAGCATAGTTTGACCCAGAATGAGGCAAAGATGATTGGATACAATGAGAGAAGCAAATCAGGGTGACCTCAGGGTACCTTCTGTACCTGAGAGCATCCATCTTCCCCCAGACTTTTACACTGATTTGCAGCAAAGCTCAAACCTGTGGACACGTCTGCATGCCCAGCCAAATCACTCCAAAGATGTGCCACCACCTTGTTAATACACAGCGCCTTCAGACATACCTTCTTGCCATTCCTGAGTTTTTCAGACACTTTTTTGCAGCCAGCGTGGCAGGGAGAGTAATACATAATGTCATCGCTCCCGCAGACAGGGCTGTAGGTCTCCTGCAAACAGCCACACTTGGCATTGCAGGCTGCTGTGAGGTTGAGGCGCCCACCAGGCAGAGCACTAAGGGAAACACAGGAGCAGTCAGTGAACAGCACTTTCCAGGAGAAGACGAGTAGAGGAAGAGAAAGAGGAGACAGGAGGAGTTGTAATGGATACCCATGGAGCACAAAACCAGGCTTGGGAAGGGTTTCATCTCACCCAGTTTAAACCGTGCCCTGGAGCTGTCTCTTTCCCACAGCTACCAAGGGAGTTTAAGTGACCAGCTCTTAGGGTGACACTTCCATTTGGAGAGGAGATTCCCACTTTTAGTCCAGTTTATTCCACTGGCTAGAGATGGAGGACACTGTGAAGGCAACTGAAGAGTGGAGTATCTTACATTCTGGCACCTCTGATCTCCCCTCTCTTACTAACCAGGGAGTCTCCCCTATAATCTCCATCCAGTTGCAAAAATCAGGACATCTGTTTTCTGTGTCTCACCCTCAATATCTGCCTGTAGGAATGACTGGACACCAACTTTCATCCCCAACACATTCACATGACACTGCCACCAGCACTGTGTGTTTGGAGTCATCCTTCTGTTCTGAGCAGGGCCCTGCAGCACAGACAGATGGGATGGTTGTTGTTACCTTCCATCGTACATCTGGGTTACTCCTGCCATCGGCATGTTAGGGCAGTGGATAAAAAAGACCAGTATCGCCAGCAGACTTGACACTGTGCAAAGTAAACACAATTTGATGATTCCTGAACAGCGGAGTTTGAATTTATTCACAAGGAATCCTCCCAGGAATGTGCCTCCCCCTCCGGCTGGCACGACCAGATAACCTGAAAAAAAAAGGGGAAAAAAATGTCAGCAAGGAGTTTTCATGTTTGAATACATTAATTGCAGTGTGTCTTGCATATAAAGGACCCCTTGGTTGCTGTGTGGCTTCTTGGTGGGAGGTCAGTGGACACTGCTATAGTAGGCGGTCTTCTGTAACACCTCAGGTAATGTGGCATGAGCCTGGTAAACAGCTCTTCCTACCCAGAGATCTTAAAGTTGACTCTTTCAGGAGCACATCATGAGTCTTGATGCTTTTTGAAGACCATTTCTTTGGTCTATGTTACAGCAGTTATACGAGGACCCTCCCCAGTTTTTGGATGCTGATAAAATATATCCCCCAGCTCAGACATCCCTCGTTACAGGAAACGTTTAGTCAATGTTTCCTGGTAATGCACTAGAAGGAACACACTACAATTATTCTGCCTTCCTCTAGAGGGTAACAGATGGCTACAGAAGTGACCACATTTCTTCCTGATGTCAGTAGATACAGCTCTGGAAGTGCACTTGGTGGAGATGTGCTGATGGAAACGATCCTATCTAAGAGCTGAAAAGGATAACTGCTCTGTAAATGAACTGCAAAGTGTTTGTCTCCACTCTAAATGGGCTAAAGTGCTCTTCTCTTTGTTGGCAAAATGGGAAAACATTGCAAAAACCTGGTTTCCTTACCAAAAAATGTAGCAGCTTCAGAGGCACTTAAACTAAACTGAGACTCCAGGAATTTGGGTCCAAAGGTGGACATCCCAGCAATGAGGGTGGCTTCGGTTGCTCCTGCTAAGCAGAGGAAGATGAAGGTGGGGTTCTTCAGAAGTAGCAGCACTGATCTGGGAAGTACAAATATATTGGAACTGAATCACTGTGGCACATTTTGACTTCAGGTCTGTCCCTATCTTTAAGTCAGAAGGATCACATGTAAGATGAGGCAGCATCCCATCGTGCTGCATCTCTTTGAAGGAAAAAAATACCAAAAGGGAGCTAACTGGGGTTTGAAAGAGCAGGGATCTTCTCCACTTATGCTTATTGAGTCCTACCAGCCAAGGAAGGATGCTGAGGGTACCCTCACCTGTCCCTATGTACCTACACAGAGAAGATGTCACAGTGCATGATAAAATTCACACCCAGGGCACCCACGACTTCCATATGGATGACCTCAGCAGTAATTTTCCAATATTTAGGGTCAGGCTGAGTATTTTCTATGCCTAGATGAAGCAATACCGAAAGGACATTACTCCTCACCAAATTTAGGGGAGGCACAAGGTTTTTTAGGTCCTGATGGCAGGTATCTTGGGACTCCTGACTCAAGCAAGAGCAGGGAACAAAGTGGTGCTACATCCTCACATACACACATTACTTGTGCACCCACATCCTCAGAAGAATAACAACCTTAGGGGAAATACCAAGCAAGCCTTTCTGTGGAGGAAACATCTCCAAGACACCTTATATCCACAAAAAAACAAGAAATCAGTCTTTCTCCCACAGTCAAAGCTCAGTTTTACTTGAAGCTTAATGTATAAGTTGAGTAAATACATTTTACTTTGACCCACTAGGATTTAGTAGAGAGCCGTAGATATGCCTGAAAAATTGCCATGTGTCATTTATATGCAGATCCAGCAACAATTCCATCTCTGAGACACAGAAAGGCCCCCAGGCACATGGGATGGTCTCAATTATCTCTCACTATCTCAGATATTGGACTAAGAGGGCTGACACTGCTTTGCAGGGGGCGTTTTGTAGGGAGCTTGAAATTCTGCTGCATGACTTTCCCCAAGCCAAGCCCAGACCAGCACCACAGGTCATCCCATTTCTGGGATGGGCACAAACCCATCATCCTGCAACAAGGGCAGCAACACTGAACAGAAAGGGACAGTCACTTACCACTCCTGCTCCAGAGGAGATCACAAAAAACCTACTGCAGTACAAGTGAGTGAGAGATGTGCTGAGGCTCAGCCTCAGATTTATGCAACTTTGCTCACATCAAATGGAGAATTTCATTACATCAAAAGAACAAATATGCTGAAACACAGAAATACCACACATTCCTACACTTTGATTTCATGGAGCTTAATACTAAACATTGTGTAGCTCTTGGGATTAGTTTAATTTACTAAACTATTTTCCAGATCTTTTCAACTATGCTTTATTTGGAAGCACAAAGCCTAATCTTTTAGTGAAAAAAACACTTGTGGACCTTGTGGCTGATGCAGAAAATGAGCAGTGCCTTCCCCTTTTTACATAAAAGAATAATTCCCTGGCACTAGTGTGACTTTGTGCCCTTTGCCAGGTTAGACCTGCAGGTGAAAAAATGCAAAGGAACTCCTTTCAGCACTTCAGTAAGAATTTACTCAGGTAATTTGATCTGTTTGAAAACAGAAGATGTAGTTGTGAGCAGCTATGACACATAAAACCTTACTAAAGTCAACACAGACCTTTTCATCGCTATCAGTAGGACTTTAAACACACCCAGAAATCACCTAACTCTTGATTGGCCTTGACTGTCCTCAATTTTTGCAGCCAAAGGGACTTCAGCACCGCACAGAGAAGAATCCCACCATGTATAAAAGCTGACCCTCCAAGTCTTTACTGATATGGGCACATATAGGAACTCTTTCATCACTTAATTGTTCTCCTGAGGAGGTTGGGACCACCTGCATAACCAGAACGTGCTCCCCTGAGAAACCCTCGCATGCCCAGGACACCTCAGACTGTAATAGAGTGCAGACACAAGCTAATGAGTCATTAATAGATGGATATTTATGCAATTCATTCACAGCACGTGAATGGGGTCATTTCCAGCATAAAATGAGACCTGCTGTCACCACCACCAAGGGAATGGAGGGCAGGGAAGCTGCAGTAAAGCCATGAGACAAAACAAACTCCTACCCTGCACCTAATCCAAGAGTGATGAGTGAAATATTGACCACAGCTTCTCATGTTGAAGATCAGAGCTTGACAGACAAGTGAGTGATCCTCACGAACTCCATCTCTCACCTCCTCTCCGGGCACAGCTCTACATGACTTCTGTTTGCATCTCTCTGCTCTGACAGGAGGGGTTATTCCAGGAGAGCAATCATATGGAACCAGAGAAAGGAAAATGCTATTTTATCAGGGCTTTTCAACCCAAGACTTAAGACAGAAGTCTCTTCAGGGCAGGGGATTAAGCTGTATGAGCTACATTCCTGTAAGCTCCTGCTCCTAGGCAGCACTGTGAGTACAGCAACTCATTAACCTCGCTTAGAAAGGACCTGATGGCAGGGAACACCATTTTACTTCATCAGTATTTCTGCTTATCTTTGTGAGACTGTTCCTGTCCGTGCTGTAAGAAAATGGGTAGCACACGATCCCTTAAAATAACAAAAGGAACAGTGAGTGTCCTCTGGCCTCACTCTCCAGCCTGGTCCACGTGTCCCCAAGAGCTGCCTGCACAGATGTGATCTCCTCTTTAATGCAAGTTTCCAGAACAGCAAGCCTTTAAGGCACTTCCCTTTTTATTAATCAAAACCAGGGACCACAAAAGTCTGTTGGGTTTTTGCTTTCAAATGAAAAGGTCTGGACTGATCTAAATTGTTTGATATAAGCTACCCACCTTCAGCTATTTGTTCTTCAGGAACAAGGGGTAAAAGATGCTCCTGAAGGAGAACTGTCTCCTTTCCTGCTGTCAGACAGCCTTCACCAAGAAACAGTGGGAGCTTTGCTCCAGAGAAGCAAGAAAAGCATCCACCACTGCATTTTATCCCTCTCTGCTACCCTCTCTGTTTGTGTTGGTTTTAGTCATAACCTTATCATTATTTAAATGCAGGTTTTGAATTTAATTTCCGTGCGGAGAATAAGCCATGACCTTGGAAAATGGCACCCAGTCAAGAATGCCATTTAATAACAGTATTGAAATCTGTTCAATGTAATATTCTTCATAAAACTGTCTTAACCCCCGGTAAACTTCCTACAAAGTCTCCAAGAATTCCAGACCAATGTGAGTCACTGTGTTGACACAACACAGATCGAGTGGTGCTGAAAACTCCAGTACTGAGCACCTGCTTCCACCCTCCTCTGCCAGCACAACAGCAGCACCACAACCACAGCTCAGAAATAATTGTTGGCAGTGGCCTGGGGTTTGGCAACACTGAGTGTTTGCCTTTGCGTGGAGCACCCGTCACACATGGATACAATCTCCTCCCTAAAAATGGTCCTGGGAGAAATACAGAAGAGAAAAGGCCCCTTATGGACTGCAAGCTCCAAAAGGGATCAACACCCAGCTATCTCTGCAACACTGAGAGCCTGAACTCCAGCTAACCCCAAGCTGTATATAAAGCAGCACCTCTCCCCCTGCCCTCCACTTAAATACAACTCAACACAGGGGGGTAAAAAAAAAAATCACGAAAGATTTCAAAGAATCATCATAAAAGTTTCCAGGCTAAAAGGCCACATTTTATTTTGGCCACTGGCTTGTTCCCAGCCAGGACCCCTTTAAACCACCTCCTGCCAGACTTCGCTTGGTGCAAGCCTGCACCACTCAGCCGAGCAGCAGCTCAGGGATTAAGCAAGTTGCTGTGTCACTGCCTTGCTGGAGAGATAAGAAGTAGTAACACATAAAAGGTGGCTGGAAGATGTGAAGGCAAATGGAGGGGAAAAAAAAAAAAGAAACTAAGAATAAAAGAGAAAGGGAACTGAAAGCTACAGTGCGGCATATCTTGTTCCCTGGATTTGGAACGGAGCTGTGAGAATCAGGGGGCCTGTTTCATCTCGTTTCTCATTAAAAGGCCAAACAGGGATCTAACATCAGTGAAAACAGAGGAAAGGAAAAAAACCCAAGGGGCTTGGGAGGAGGAGATGTTGGAAAACACGCAATTGGGCCAGGTGAGGCCAGGCATAAGCAAACAGGCAGAAAAAATGCTGCTGGGGAAGAGGGAATGAGCTGGCAATGCCCGGGCATCTCCCATCACCTAAAGCTTGGCATCAAGACACTCTTGGTGAAACTCAGCGTGTGGCACAGGATCTGCACACATGGATGTGGGCTCCTGAAAACCCCAGATGGGACCAGCCTCTTGTCCCCTGCTCTCCCATGGGATCCCCAGCACCAGTTCCAGTTCAGCCCCTTCACTGAGAGCCTCCAGACACTGACAGAACCAGGCATTTTGCCACCTCCTCTGTAAAAGTGTCATTGCTTGAGATGGGCAAAACCTCTGAGCTGGCAGGACCGAAAGCAAGCTCAACCTGGGCCCATTACTCTCTCTCTTCTGGAGAGGGCTCCCTGAACCTCAGGCATGAGGTGGTTTTCTCACCGAGGCAGATCTTTAACTGTTTTCCCGAAGTTTGGATCCGATGCCTTTTTGTGGCTCCCATCCTTTATCTGATGAGCCTCTGACACCCTCATAACAATATACCGCTGGGATCCTGCAAACGAGAGGCAAACAGGAACAAGGGAGCGTGTCAGACACGGGGTGTGGATGCTACTGAAGCAGAGGATTTGCAGAGGGGAAATGCAACGTGACATCCTCCCTCTGCCAACAGCTGCAAGGGAGAAGCAGTGAAAGAGGCAAGTGGAAAGCCAAGGCGGTGAAATCCGTTTAGGAATTACAGTTTAAGCACTGGAAGTTCTTCCTTTATCCCTGTGGCCCCAGCTACACACGTGCATGAGGAGGCAGTCCCAGCCCCAGCCCTGGGGGAGCCACGTACCTGGGAGGCGCTGGGGGTACCCCAGGATGGGGATGGAGATGAGGAGCGAGGCTGCTCCGGCCCCGAGGAAGCCGATCCACCACGCCCCCACCCACAGCGTGTTCTCAGGGGAGATGCCAATCCTGTGAGAGGAGAAGCCAAAAGGACACAAGGGAGAGAGGTGGTGGTTGGAAACAGAGCAGGACAGCTCAGTGTGCCTCTTGTTGAGGCTGGCAGGGGCTGGGGGAACACGGGGTGGGGGTGAGGGAAGGAAATGGAGCTCTGGCTCCCCTGTGGGGATCTGATGGCGATGCCACATCCACCACCCCTCCTGCCACACTGCCTCCTGCCTGTCTTACCACTTAATGAGCCCAGGAAATTTTATCATTTAATTCTCATTTCATCTCTGGCTTTTACATTCACCTCACCCCTTTTCATTTGTGCTTTGGGGGCTGCTAAGATCCTTGCTCCACCCTAAAACTACCCTTTGCAAGAAAACTGGTGTAAATAACCCATTCCTTCCCCTGAAAACCCATTTCCCCTTTTTAATCCATTCATCTGGTCTAGTGGAAGGTGTCCCTGCCTATGGCAGAGTGGTTGGAACTTGATAATCATTAAGGTCCCTTCCAACCCAAACCATTCTATGATTCTATGATCTGCCAAAGAACCTGTAAGGAAACAAGAATAAATTACAAATACTACAAAGCAAGGAGGGCCTAAGCATCCTGGTGGGATGACTGGGAGGACCATCAGCACTGCTGGTAGCACTGCTCATCAGGGAACTCATTCAAAAAATTCACCTGCTGCTCGTAGCCTCATTAGCACAGGCAGTGCAGCGTGAAGGAGGATTTAAGCTGACAGGTTTGTCAGCAATTTTCCTCCAGTAGCAGCACTAATGCAAACCAGTCTTCCAGCCTCTCCCCCCTGCAGACACACCACTGAACACCCAAGGCATGCTTCCACCCAGCCACCAGGTCATTGTTTCAGATCACTGTTATTATTTTTTTTTTTTTACCCCAAAGGAAACTTAGAGCATAAAGGGAAAGGAACAAGATTTTTTTTTAACGACTTACTCTCTGCCAATTTCAGTATAAATATTTAGAAACATTCCTCCTACCAGATAACCCGCTGCAGGCCCAAGGATTGCAGCAGTGTAGAAAACAGCTGAAAGGGAAAACAAGCTGTGTTAGACAACCAGCAGCGTGTCAGCCAGGGATGCTGGTGCCCAGCAGACCCAGCCCAATTCCCTCCTGGATGCAGGATGCTCAGCCTCTGGCCACATCACACCCCTCTCCCTAAACCACTGAGACACAAACGGCACTAAAGGGGTGATGATCTAAAGATTTAGATTAGATACAAGGAAGGAGTTTTTTACAGTGAGGGTGGTAAAACACTGGCACAGGCTGCCCAGACAGGTGGCAGATTCTCCATCCCTGGAAACATTCAAGGTCAGATTGGACAGGGCTCTGAGCAACCTGAACAAGCTGAAGGTGTCCCTGCTTGTTGCAGGGGGTTGGACTAGATGACCTTTAAAGGTCCCTTCGAACCCAAACTATTCTGTGGTTCTGTGTCCCCGTGCACAGATGGGGTATGGCCTCATGGCTGTCTGCCAGAGATGCTAATGCCATGCACACACCAGGGCATGGCCAGAGGGCTCTCCCCAGCTGGCCCCATGCCAGGAGCAGGAGGCACCTCCTGATCCGCAAGGCACGCGCCGCAGGGGGGAGAAAAACACCCAGCTGTGCTTACAGTTCCTCCCGGTAAATAATCCAAACCTCCCCAGCAGCTGCCACGTCCCTCTGATTTCCACCTCACCCGTTATCAGGAACAAAAGACTGAGCAGTGCCAGGAGAGCTGTTCCCAGTGTGGGGTGTTGGGCACTGAGGCAGAGGAACCACCTCTCCCTCCCACCACCCCCCGAAGGGCTCGAGCTGCCCCTCCAGCCCCACTCACCAATGTACACGGGGGAGTAGTTAGTCTTGACGTTTTCATCTAAATAGGTGACGCCGAGCGTGTAGAGCGGCGTGGCTCCCATCCCGTGCAGGAACTGCCCCAGCATGAAGACAAACCTGTAGCCGGAGAGGCTGGAGGCAGCCTGGGAGCACGGCAGGCTCTGGTTCCTCCCGCAGACGCCCACCTCGGCCGCCGAGCGCGCCTCGTACTGTCCCGTGGTGAAGTGGGGCAAGGCGAAGAGCAGCGAGCCCAAGCCCATGACCAGCACCCCCCAGCCCAGCCACCGCGGTTTGTGGCCGTTCCCCCCGAAGTAGCTGACGAAGGTCAGGCAGACGCACGCCGCGATGTCGTAGGAGCTGGCGATCAGCCCGCTCTGGTAGCTGCGGAGGTCGAAGCGGCGCTCGATGGAGGTGATGACGGTGTTGATGAAGCCGTTCACGGTCATGCCTTGCAGGAAGGAGGCCACGCAGAGGAAGAACAAGACGCCCTTGGAGGTGTTGCAGAGCTGTAAGCACCCGGGGGTGAACCCCCCCCAGCCGCAGGCCAGTTCCTCCCCTTCGGCCGACACATATTTAATCCCTTCCTCAAACTGGGTCTCCTCTCCCGGGGTGGTGGAGCAGAGGGGTTCAGCACACGAGTCAGAGGGGCTGGGCACACTGGAGGAGGCGATGCCATTGCTCACTGGGGTGCCACAGGCATCCCGCCCGCTGGCAGCACTGAAGGTCCGGCCGGCATCGCCGGGACGAGGAGACGGGTGGGAGAAGTCAAGAGTCTGAGTGAAACAAAAGCCATTTTCTCTGGTGGAATTCTGGGGCATTGCCATGAACAGGACCACAGAGTTGAGCAGCAGGTCAAGGCGGACTGGTGGCCGGGGTGACTTCAAGGACCAGTGAGGACTGGCTTGTCCTAGAGATGCAATTTTCAATGCTTACATCAGTAGGGAAATGGTGAAGGTCTGAGCCAAGACCATTCTGATCTGTGAAAAGAGAATTTTTATATACCTTTATATAAAATCACGCTTAAACCCCTCAAATATTTTTCCTTTTTTCTTTCTTTTATTTTTATTTTAATAAGTATAACCATTTTCCTGTGCAGGTCACCTGGTCGTGTACCCTCCACCCTGAGGTGTGTTGGTACCTCAGATGTCATTAACATTACAGAAGAGAACAAAACATTCAGGAGCATTAAAAAATAAAAGGAAGTCTCCCCAGCACCTTAAGCCCTCAATCTCTCCTCTGGTAAAGGCCTGGTTAGACACCCACAACATCCATCCCTCTCCTTCCCCCTGCAGAGAGCAGCCTGCACAGCTACAAGTTTCCTACTGCTTAAAGTCCTTTGGTCTCTCTCACACTCTGCCAATAACAGTTTATAATTATCCTGAAAAGTTTCCACAGTCAGATTGATTTTATTCCAAGCCCTCAGATCTGTTTACAACTATTCAGTAAAATCCTTTCTACAACTAATTAGACTACATGCCATTTCAGAGGGAGCTGGAGGGCAGAGGCAGCTGACTCTAACCTGATTACTGATGCAGACTGCCTTCTTTCAACCAGTTCCTGTGCATTGCAGCACCTGACCGTGCCAGCAACCAGGAGTATTTCTCCTTAAATGCCTTGGCTGAACTATAAATGATGAAATTAATAAGGTTCTCCCTTGAATACTGGTCTTAAATACGAGAAGCGTTTTGTTAGAGAGCATCTTCAAAGCATCCTGTATTTCCAAATATTTTTTGCCAGTATCTGTTCGAGACGTTCCTATAAAAACATCTCCCCTGAGAGGGTAATCAGCCTCATCAGCAGGGAATGGGGGGAAAGGGCATTTGTTTCCCTGATAAAACGTCCCATGTTCAGATGGCTGTAACCTGGGAATATTGCAGCCTTTGGTGAAGATGTTAGTACTTATCTGTAGGTTGCTGGAAAAAATACTGACATTTGCTGAATAGATGTGTGCACGAGCATTGATGTGCTTTTCTGTACTGGCAGGTTTTCCAGGCACTGGGACAAGAGGATTTGGCAGAAGGTGATGCTCAGAGCAGCACTGATGTCCTGTTCCCACTCCAGAAGGGCAGAGGACAGATCACTTGTGCTACCAAATATTAAACATTCAGGTCAGTAGTGCTACAACAGGTCTGGTCCTTAAGGTAAGTTAAACAAATGAGATCCACCTTTCATTCGCAAAATTTTATCTTAATTACCCTGTCTGGGGAGCAGAGTGCATGGACTATTTCAGGGTTCAGATTTCAGCAGGAATATGATGCAGACTAGGTGAGCCTGGCAGGAAGGAAGGCGCTGCTTTGCAGCTCCACACTGGACTCCTCCAGGTAACTCCTACTTGGCTGAGTGCTTTGATGTGCAACATTTAAATGCAAAAACTGACTGCAGGCACTGAAATCCTACTGCAGAGACAGACTGTTGTAACATGTTGGCACAAAATGCCTTGGTGCAAGGCTCTATTTTTTCTATTTTTTTGCCTCTCCAATGTTCTTATGACTCTTACAGGTCTAAATTTGTTTCTCATCTTTGGATGCAATATTGGAAGCAATAAATAAGACTGCTTTAGCACTCTGTTAAAGTCAGGAGTGATTATGAGGCGCTGAATCAGGCTCTAAGGGGAGGAACAGCTCATGTTCGCATAAATCAAACGTGCCTCCTGCACAGCAGCCACTGACTGCAGCTGCACACTGCCCCTATCAAACCTGTATCAAACTCATGTCTGATGCTACATTTGACTGCACTTGTAAAGAAGGTTTTCTGGCTGGGGACTGATTGTGCTCTCACCAATTTCAGTCGACAGATAAAGCACATCTCTGTTAGTACCAGATGCAACCAGGAGCCACGAGTTCCCAAACTGGCCCACCTTCCCGCTGGAGGAAACATTCTTACTGTCTCTTTACCAGCACTGGGATATGTCCTTTTATACTTCATGAATTTATGTTGATATTTTCATATTTCATGAGTCAGGGAAGAGTAAAGGGTTTTTTCCCTTGATGGCAGGAGTCTGGGCCACCTGACTCAGGTGGCCACATCACCCTCCCCTTCAACTTCAGTCACTGCTAGTCCTAGTTAACAGCAAACAGGGTGAAACATTTCCAAGGAGGAAACTAGCCTTTCCTCCAAGCAGCAGATGTTTCCCCCCACCCAAAAACCTTCTCAGCCCAAACACTCACCTCCTGGATATCTCCCCGTGGATCTGAGCTAATGATTTGTGCCCAGGTGCTGCAGGCAGGGAGCCCACTCCTGCTCCGTGCTGTCCACCGAGCTGCTTGTCATCTCTTAAAGTATTTATAAACTGGCTGTGACACATTCACTGCGGGTATTAGCTTTCACAGGAGCCATATGCCACTTTATAGGACAAAATATAATCTTTAGGGAAAAAAAAACCCCAAGCAACTTCACGCACTTCCTAATCATTCTTATTCATCCAAGCCATCCATTTATTGCCTCCCATTCATTTCTGGTTTTAATGACTCAGCTGGTGATTTCTTGCTTACATTGAATCAGTCCCAATGCTATTATTTCCCTGCCATAGATTTTCTCATTTTGCTGCAAGATTTCAACTCTTTTTTTTCCCCACTGTACAGCTGGTTCCAGAGTGCCAACATTATCGAGTCAACACAGCAGAAGTAGCAAGGCAATGAAAGCATATGATTTGTATTTCCTGATGAAATCTGTAAAGCCTACCCCCCCTAATATTTAGCATTAAATCAATAGTAAAATTTACAAGCTTTTCATCAGGTGATCATTTAAAAAGTCACAGGACCAATTAAAAACATTTTGTATTTCTGCCAAAGACTGCGATTAGATTAATGTTACAAATTAACTCATAACTGACATGCAAAATAATCCCATTTGCTGAAACATGCCCAATAATAGTTAATCTTCCCTCTCACGCTATGGTTTTTGACTTTTATATGATATTATTGTGGCAAATAACATCTATTCATAACTTCAGCTTTCCATAGCTGAGCACAGTTTATGAGCAGACTTAATATTTTTTTTCAATTCTATGGCATACATTGAGATATTTCTTAAGGAACAGGTATAGGGGATTAAAAATTATTAGAAAGTGTACCAGGAACTGGGCAGGAGCAGCCCCAGGCAATGCTCAGTGGCTGCCACAGGTTTCCTTTCTTTTCCTCCATTTGTGAGTGAGACTGACCTTACTGAATAAGGACTTTGAGTTTGGGAAAGTCCACATCCAATTACCAAGCTCATGTTACTCCAGAAAGGGACAAATTCATCCGGGTTTGTACATTTAACTTCTCTTGGTAACACACACTGAATTTTTCTCAGATAGTTTGGCCTCAGAGGATTAGCAGTGTTATTCTCTGGTGGATGATAAACACCATATGGATCAAGTGTAATCCACTGTCTGCTTTAGGAATAGGGAAGCCTCCCTGAAGTGAGATAAATCCACCTCTCACTTCTGTGATTGAGGCTTGTCTTCAGGGCACTGCTTCAGTTAAAAGGAGATAAAAGTAAGCATGAGATGAGTGGGTTGTTCCCATGCAACACTGAATTGTTTTCCTGGCAGCTGAGGAACTTCATCCAGCTCACACCAAGTGTGAACCTTCCATTTTTTAGGACACTTTCAAAAATTATCCCTCTGGTTCAGCAATACAGAGGATGCTGCTACTGCTGGGAGCGGCATCGGGACCAGCCTGGATCCGTTTGTGAGCAATTCCTGCCGGAACAGCATGGACCTTCACACATGGAAAAGTTTCAGGAATGAGAAACACACTTAGAGAGCAGCCAGCTGACTGTATACCCAGTGCTGTGCTCACCATCAGTGCTGCAGGGACAGCTGGAGGATGGGGGACAAAGCTCCTAGAGGCAGAGGATGACAGGAATACCCTGGCCCACCCCTCACGTCAGAGATGTGTTTTTACATGAGCAGTCCTGCCAAAGTCTGAAGCATGGAAGGGAGCAGTAGAAACTGGCTTTAAATTATCACATGAGCAAGGATATATTTATAATTAAATAAATTCCAAATAGTAAAGCTTAGCACTCATAAATCCTTCATACGTTTTCCAAGCGCTTTCCATTCGCTGGCAAATTAATGCAATACTACGCAAGAAATCAGGAAGGTGGCTTGGATAATTTTCAATTAGCTGCTCGAAAATGCTTTGAAGATAAATCTAGCCAGATTTTCTGAGTCTACTTATTTGTTCCAGCTTATCTGTGCAAGTACAATTGGAGGCAGCTGCCTCAGACCATCTTTAAAAACTTGCAGTGCCAACATATGAAGGAGATTTAGCTGGGACACTACATTTTGCCATAGCAAAGATTAGCCAGAAAAAAACGTCTTTTATGTTATAACCCTTAACTCCCTCTACCTAATGTCACTCTTGCTTTAATATCTTTTTCCTACCCATAAGTTTGACCAATGCTGAGAAGGTTTTCACGCTGGCACAGCCCTGCACTCTCTACCACCATTACTGTCCATGGAGCCCGGTGTCTCCACATCCACCACCAGTATTTTCCCAACATCTAGGAATACCTTGCCCACTGCATGGTGTTATTTTCCATCATTTGGATTCTGACAACCCATTTAGGAATGTTCAGTATTCAGGATATTGTTTCTGCATAAGCAGTTAGTCAGCTCTTACCAGTTAGTTCCTATAGCTGTCCCCTCTTTGTTTCCGTGCAGAAGATGCAGATTCAGGCAAATCCTTTACGATACAAGGAATTAAACAAAATGAGCAAAACCCAAATGAAGAATGTGAGACACATGATTCTTTGGTTCTTCTAAAGATAGAAGCAATAAAAATGCAAAAAAATGCAACATCCTGTGTGACGCAACACAAGGATGCTGTGTTCAGAACAGATATATTTGAATAATGTTGTCATCTACCACAGTTTACATAAACTTACTCTGGTTCATCCTCATGGCTTGATCAGTATGAAGGTAAAGAAAAAAAAAAAAAGGGAAAACCAGATGAAATGATACCATGAAACTTCCTACAACTCACTTTTTCCTAAGATGATTGCCTTCCAATCCTTCTTTTTTCTAAGTGGACTTTACAGGGAAAATCATGTACCACATGGTCATATTACTCTACCAGACAGTTTTTAGCTTGATTTTCCTATGACAAGTTCTCCAGCTCAACCCTGTGTTGGTGAGCTGGATGCCCCCCATTCCTCACTCAAGCCAGACAACACAGAGCTGAAGGGAGCACAGGAGAAGAACTAAAATATCACAGAAAAAGAAACTTGCTGATCATCCACATCCCCTGCAACACTCACCATTGGCAGTGAGCACAGGAGTCCATGAGATGGGCACATGGAGACACAGAATGTACAGGAAAGATTCACTGAGGGAAGAGTATTTCCCACACAAGCCCACTTTTTTTTTTTTTCCCTCTAGATCAGCGAGTAATAGCTTCCCCAAACAGCCCCTGGAGCACAAGCTCACTGGTGCACACCGCTTAGCCTGGATCTTGTTTAACATTCAGCGATGCTCTCTAATCCTCTTAGGTATTAGTCTTGAGATTCCTGCCAAGCACAGGAACAGCAGAGACTCCCAGACAGCACTTAAATGAACTCACTGCTTGAAATGTACAATACTTCAAAATACAGGAGAACTCCAGCTGTTCCGTTTTGGTTAACCTGAGATTAGCACCTAGGAAGTCACTCTGGCATGCAAAATGCAAACTTAAATCACCTCAATTTCTGCCTCTCAGGTGACTCCCTAGGAAGTCATTCTGCACTAGGACTGCAATTTTTCTCCCTTAATGACTTGTTTAAAGCTAAGTACCTAATCTGAGTTAGACATTCCTATTGTCTCTCTGTTGCCCACTGCAAGGAGATCATCACATCTACACCCTCACATCACAGAATCACAGAATGGATTGGGCTGAACCATCTACTTCCAACACCCCTGCCATGGGCAAGGACACCCTCCACTAGACCAGGTTGCCCAAAGCCCATCCAATCTGACCTTGAACAGTTGCAGGAATGGGGCAGCCACAGCTTCTCTGGGTAATTTGTTCCAATGCCTCACCACCCTCACAGGGAAGAATTTCTTCCCCATATCTAACCTAAACCTACTCTCTTTCAGTGTGAAACCATTCCCAACTGTCCTATTGCTACACACCCTTGTAAACAGTCCTCCAACTTCCTTTAGGTGTTGGAAGGGGCTCCAAGATCCCCCTGGAGCCATCTTTTCTCTAGGCTGAACAACCCCAGCTCTCTCAGCCTGTGTTCACTCAGCAGAGTTGCTCCAGCCCTCAGCCCTCTCCACAATCACTATTTTGTGTTGCTAAATCACCCATTACTGCAGATATGATCTGGAGTAGGAACAGGAAGATAATCATATTTCTGTTGGATTAGCCAAGCATATTACCCTGAGTTTATTCTGGCCTCATGTTGGCTACCACAACACAAACAATATTTGATCTAGCATAAAGCCAGATGGTGCAAAATTAACCCCTTCAGCACAAATCTGACGTGCCCCAGGGAATTTGGTCCAGATCAGTGCACAGGCTCATATGGCTCTACGACTTCTGACATGGCATCTGCAGCCTCTAAGTTTCCTGACACCAAATACTCCCCAACCGCCCTGCAAAGATGAGCTAAACAAGCAGTATACTTCATCATATTTCATCCACTTAAATAAACACAGTGTCAGCTTGCAGGAAATCTTCATCTGATCATGCAACACCCTAGATTTTGTGGTGTATTGGGGGATTTCTCTGAAGAGGCCTGAGTGTAATTGAGAAGAAGTGATGACCACTTTCAAAGGGATGACCTCTCTTCATTCCCTGGTTCAAAATCCCAAACCAGTACCATAACCACAAACTACAGCAACTGTGAGATGGAGGGCAGGAACCCAGACCCACAGGGGAGTGGGGCAGAGCACGAGATGAGCACACTGGCAGAGTGCAGGGCTGCTGACCACTGCCACCAAGGATGGTAAGAAGGCAACCTGAAATGATACTTTCCTTAAGAAACCTCAGACATGTTCCAACAGTGCTGCAAGTTCCTACAGTGACTACAGCAAACATCTACTGTGGAGAGCACTGAAAGCCTCAAGCATGGCCACAAAGTTGCAAAGGGCCATGTAAACCCTGGCTGTGCTATCCTTGGCTGCAGGCTGGCTGCCTCTAAATAAATAAACAAAAATCACTGCCATCAGAGGAGGTGAGAAGAGGTTCAGCATGAACAGGCCTCTCTAAGAGCCACAGCTCAGCATGAAACAGCAATTCCACTGGGACATACATCAATATGCATCTAATACATGGAGAAAGAGGTGCACAGAGGTGAGTGCACACTCTCTGCAAGCACCACAGGGCCTGCAAGCCGCCCCTCCTGCAGGCTGGCACGTCCTTCATCTGACAACGCTCAACCGGGTCACTAATTCATTCAGACTGCCAGGGCAAGAAATTGGTGCCAAATGCTGCTTCTTCCTGAGATAAAGAAATAAACAGGCATATAATGTTCCCAGTGTCAACCCAAAACATCTGCTGGGATTCAGAGGGGTTTGCTGGCCATGCACAATGGGGAGACACGTTCTACCTTGTACCCTCCCGCTTCTCACGCCTGAGGAATCACGGCCTTAGACAGCAGCTGTTGGAGGATGGATTCACTTGGAAATCTGGAAACTGCCTTCAAGGGATTCCTGCTTCCACGCAGCAACATAGCGAGCTTTCCATTTCTGGGTCAGGAATTTTTTATTTTCCTTGGTGTGGACCTGCTCACAACCTACAGTCCCCAGCGAGGTGCCAACAGAAATGGACACAACCCTGTCCTTGATCATCAGCTTGAAGGGGGTCACTGAAGACCAAGTTTGATCAGAAGTGATGCACTTGATCCTGCTTACCCATGGTGGTGTTTGTTCACACAAGGCATCCAAGCAGGGTTCTCGAGATCACTCAAAGAAAGTAAAAGGGAATAAAAATTTGTTGGTTTGCAGTGGTAGGTAAGGAAGTCTTTTTATTGCGTCTTGAAAAAAGACAATATTTCAAACTTTAAATTATTTTAAAATATTGTAGACATAATCGGTGTATCACAGCCTGGTTACCTACTTTTCACTGCTTTTAATTCAGTTTCTCTGGCATGTTAAAATACTCTTTTCAAGGTTTTTTGCCAAATAGAGGAGAATATGCAATGCTAACAGGATCACAGGCTACATGTCAGGGTTATATGGGGACTCTAGAAAAGGCTGATTTTGCTGTAACCAAGACCCACATCTGGCTCAAAGATCTAAATCCTCCATGAGACTGAATCCGCTCCAGCAATACAAAGGAGACCGTAGAGTTGCTTTGAAAGCACTGCGAGGAAATCCCTTTTTTTCTGGGAATTCTTATGCTAACATAAAGCCCCATGGCATCTGCCCTGTCCTGATTATGCTGAAGCAGTGCAGGATCAGGTCAGTCATGGAGAGAAGGCCTGGGCAAAACCCTTCCAGCCAAGGCAAGGTACAGCAGCTTTGCTGCTGCTCCGACTTACAGTTGAGATTCTGTTCCCTATGGGGCTTTTAAAGCAGAAGAAATCTTGAATTAAATGTTCAAATCTCATTTATTTGGAGTTTGGCAAGCTAAAAAGATTGATGCAGTTTTTCAAGGGAAGGTTCTGAGGGAACAGAAGAAAATCTAGAAGAGCCCACGTCCTTCCGATGTTTTGGGGACTTTTTATTTCTGTATCATGGGTTGGTACCATTTATCAAGTTTAGAATCTTAACATGTTTTTTTATCTCTTAATTCCATCTAGAAAAACAAACTCCTATCACACAGCATACCCAAAGCACTTGAATCCACAAATATGAGGCTATAAAAATGTCAAAAAGTACTTTTTCTTGGATTTTTTTTTTTTTTCAGAACATTGCAAAGTCGAAGTATTTCTTAGGAAAAAAAAGTGTTTGATCTTGCCTTCTCAACACGAAAACGACTTCCCTCAAATCACCAGCCACGGTTAAACAAAGCTTGTCAGCATTTCAATTTCTTTCTTGAAGCAACCAAGCCAAGCTCTGGCAATTCAAACAACTGAGGATCATAGATGCCATACAGCAATATATTATATCCATTAACAACAGCAATTAAATTTACTTTTAGTGTAACTTTACATATGTTAGTGAAATAACACAAGGGAAGAAAAGGGACTAGTTGTCTTCACTGCTCCAAGAATTTCAAGAACTGCTGGAAAGGCTCTGCACTTTGCTGAACGAGATGAACCAGAATAAACAGAGTATTTCCCAGCACTAACATATTCCCATTGCTCAGGCTCATTTAAAATCTAGAGGTGGAATGACACTACTTTTGGCAGCAGCAACACTGTAGAATCCCAGATTTAGGGGTACTTCTGGCTGGGGAGAGATTTACGGTCAGAATAACACTACCCTGTTAATAATAAAGCCTTCACTGCCTCATCACATGCTCTCCACTGCACTAATGAGAGGTCTGACACAAAATCTACTAAAGTTAGTGGCCCACTCTGAGTTCTTGTCTACAATCACTCATCCCAGCTACTGAAGTAGAAGGGATGCTTTTGTCCGGGATTCATAAACCGGTTGAGTCCTTGACCTCTCTCAGAGCGTTTTTCCCAGAACGTGTTTGCAGAAACTCTTTGTTCTCAAATCCTGCCGCTCAGCATCCCCACTCGCACGCCAGGAGGTCACTCAAGGCCAAGATGGAACAAAACTAATTATATCACAGGGAGGTCTAGCAATAAATCAGTTTTGAAAAGGGAAAGGAGAGTGGCTCTTGCATCTGGAGATCCCACAGCTAGAGAGGCTGGGATAGCTGGAAACCTGATGTGGAACATGTGCAGGGAGAGCCATGCTGCCACCAACCCCATGGTCAAAGCCCCTGATTCTGCCTGTAGGGTGCTCTGGACTACTACAGCTCCCAGATTCTGCTCCTCTGCACAAGGATCAGCCACTCACCAGACCAGGATGACACGGTTTTTGAGTGTACTTGGGAAGCACAGCACACTTCAGGGTGGCCACTGAAACCCAGACCAACACATTTCCGGACTGCTCACATCCCTAACAGCCTGTGCATGGTTAGTAACTCCTACACATTTCCTTAATACAGTGACCTCAACTCATTAAGCACAAAATCCAAGGGGGGAACCTTTCCCCTGAAGTCATACTCAGTACCTCACTAACCCACCAGCAACAAGCCTCCAGCTCTGCTCAGTGGGTGCAGAGCCTTGCAGAGCTTTTCCACCATTCGCTGTTGCATTAATGGGATTCTGCAAGATGTGAACGTCCCAAGCTCTGAATAATCAACCTGTGGGCAGCAGCTCAAGGAAACATGTGGGTAAGACAAAAAGCCCAAACGGTAAAGCAAAGCCTACGACAATCTTGCACGTGAGCACCTGCAGATTGTGACCAAGCTCATGAGCAAAGGCAGCTTTCTGGGCTTGGCACACTCAAAATAAAGGAAAGTAAAACAGGTACTCAGTGATGCTTTTTGGGGTGGACTCAGCAAAACGAGCAGCATAAAACAGAGCCATGATTCACTTTTTGTGCTACCACAGGGTGTAGAGCCCCAAATCAGAGGGCAGGATCCTCCCTAGCACACCCTGTGCTGCAAAGACACGCACAAAAAAAAAAGATTAAAGCTGCCTGGAGGAGTTTAGAGTTGGAAATCATGAGGCACCGAGCAGCTGGATGCTGATCTCCCTAAGCCGCTGGGTATTTCTTTTGTTAGTGGCTGATCCCATCTTCCCCCTTGCCTGCAAATCTCTAATCTCTGTAAAGACTTCTAGTGAGTACTTGCTCAGGTAGTTCTTGGTTTCACTGGCCAAGAATATCCAACCCTGGCAGGATTTGCTGCTTCCCGCCTCATCTCTCATCCCAGGGTCACACTTCATGTTTCTACCACTGTCACTTAGTGGGTTTGCCCCACGTGCAGGACAAATTAAAGCAACGTCAGTGGAGTGGCTGCTTCCCAGGGCTTCAGATGGCACTTGTCACACCTGACCATGCTCATCTCACACTGCACAGTTCTGACAGAGTCGTGTCAGGGCAGGTGGCTGTGGTCTGTCCCTCGCAGCCCACTCAGTGCACAGGTCTGCTGCTTCAGTTTCTGATCATTTTTGGCAGCTTGCAGGTCAGACCTCTTTGCATATAAATAGCTACTTCTTTTTTTTTTCCTTTTCATTATTTGACTAACCCTCTCTCCCCGCAGTTTCATCCTTCCTCGCACGTTTTCAAGAGCCCTGACATATTCTAAAGATCTCCTTTGTGTTCATTCCACCTCAAACACTATTTTAATGTGTTTTTACAACCAAGTGGCACGACAGAAAGTAGGAGCCCAGAAATATATATATTACAAAAAGAGGTGCCAGACTAGGGTAACTTCAGGTTTGTAGCTTGTTGCCTAGTAAAACCAAACAGCCTATAAAATGGTAATAACATGGTAATAAAATGTTAACGCAACAAACCCGTGATTAAGGTCCACTTGTGCCTTTTAAGCTCTCAGAACTGAAAAAAAGAAGTTTTATTATAACAGTTTTATTATAATTTATTTATTTTGATTATTATCATCTGAACAAATGGGTTATAAAAGTAATATAGGGCAAGCGACTAAAGTGCTCCAATTCTGCTCAGCATCCTGCCTGGTACTTCCTTCTCTAACTTCAGTTACTGCCCCTGTGAAACAGGGATTATTTTATCATTAACGGTTTTTTTTCTTGTTGCAAGGATCCTTTTGCCATGCCACTTTACTACCTTTCCTTACTTTCCGCCTTTTCTCGGCATCTTTATAATTTACCATAGAAAGACACGGTTTCGCTAAAAGGAAAAGCCCAAACCGCAGTGAATCAGATCTAACAAATTTCAGTTACAGGCTTGAAGCATCCTCGGGGACCATCGCAAGCGGAAAATCCTCAGTGACTTGGGCCATTTCGGTGACTCTCTCCCCGCTCCGTGGCATTAACCGGGCTGTTCCCGGCACGGAACCCCAGCTCTGCTCCTCGACCCACCGAGCGCACACAAAAGCCCGCACGCCGGGGATGAGAGCTGCCTCCCCGCACCGCTCATCCCAGCCCCGAGCCCCCCCACGCCCCACCGCGGGGCTCCTCATCCCCCCCGCGGGGCTTCTCATCGCCCCAAGGATGCCCCGTGCCCATCCCCGTCTCCTCGGGGCTCCCCCGCGCCGCTCCCGCAGACGCGTGAGGCACCTCCCGGCAGGTCCTGCCGCGGCGGGGAAGGTCCCCCGGGCAGCCCCCAGCCCCTCATCCCTCCCCGCGCCCCCTGCCCGGCGCGGTGCCCGGCGCGGTGCCCGGCGCGGTGCCCGGCGCGGTGCCCGGTACCTGCCGCTGCCGCTCCCTTCGCCGCCGCTCTCGCTCCACCGCCCCCGCGCTCCCCGGGGCGGGCACCTCCATCCTGACGGACGGGCACCTTCTCCAATCGGCGACGGACCCGGGCGGCGACCGGGCCAATGGTGGGGAAACTGAGGCCGAAGCGAAAGTGGGGATAAGGCAGCGGGAGAGAGGGAGAAATGGGGGAACGGGAGGGGATAGGGGGAGAGGGTCGAGGATGGGAGTGGAAGGGCAGGGGAAGGCTCCTGGGTTTGGAGGGGAGTAAAGGGGCAGAGGGACAGCAAGGGGTGGATGGAGAGAGGGATAGGGGAGCGAGAGGAAGGGGGGTAAGGAGAGAACAGTGGTAGGGTTGAGGTTAGGGGTAGGGTTATGGGGTAGGGGTAAGGATAAGGTGGGAGCACGGGTAAGGGCTTCGGCATCATATCAAAACTGTCCAGTTTCCCGTGGCACATGAAGCTTCCAGGCAGCTCTTGGGCTGCCCACCCTCGTCCCAGGGCTATCCCAGCCTCCCTGCACACACAGGATGCTCATGGAGAAATTCTGGGGTACATCCCTGCAACAGTGCTGAAGGAGCTGCATCTGTGTCTGTGGTGACAGACAGCAAAGGCAGGATTTTCATCTTTCCTCCAGCTATTGCTGGAGCTGAGCTGGAGTAAAAGGAAGGGGAAAGTGCAGGGGCAGATGGAGGGGCATTATTGAACCTGGAGCACAAACGTAGCTATTGCGGCGCTATCTGCATGGGTACGATATCGTGCCAGGCGCTGTCAGGCTGGGCATGGCTCAGTTAATGATTGCAGAGGAGGCACAACCCCTCCAGAGCTGAGGGGGCTGAGGGGGCTGAGCAGGGCACCCCAAACCCCTTGTATTTGCATTAACACATTTGTTCGAACCTTTCTCTTTGCTCTTTGGGGACTTGCTGTCACAGTGGTTGGTTTGAGGCACAGAGAAGGCCCTTGCGCAGTTCTACAGATGAGTCTCCAGACCAGCACCCACATGTGCACGCTCCACATCCTCCAGCCCATAAACCACCTTGTCAGGAAGAATCTCAGCAGACGTGGCTCGTGCATGTGTGAGGTTCTGACCATGCAGCTCCTGCATTGCCCACCCGTGAAGCCTTTGCAGCTCCTTTTGCATTTTTTACAGGAGCTATTCCACATCACTTGGGAATTTGGCCCGTTTCTGCATGTTCACAGATAAATAATTCAGGCACTGTATGTTTAGCTCTTAAAGTGCAATCAGTGCTCCATTTCCCAGAGTGCGCAGGATAACCTGGGTAATGGAAAAGCCCAGCTAACACTGGGTGAGGCAGGGAGGAGGGCAAAGGCGTGGGCAGATATCTGACATCCAGCCACCATGCTGAGCCCTGCAGTCCCCTCTCTGCTCAGTGCAGGGGCAGCAGTGTTGTACCTTTCCCACCGCTGCTGCTGGAGCTCAGGGACACACAAGGAACTGAGAGCTGGGGCAGGAGCCAAAGCAGAAGCAGACCCAGCAGCTCACCAAGGCTCATCCCGGGCTGTGGGGATGTGCTGTTCACGTCACTGCCTCCTCCTTCTCCTCTGAAGCAGTGGCTCCAGGATAGAGCTAAAAGGTGCTGCCTCCTCCTTGCTGTGCCCCTTAGAGCTGAAGGTGAATGGGATTCTTGCTGGTTTGGGTTAAATTGGGAGCTGCAGAAGGAAGTGTAAGAGAGCCCGTTGTTTGCGTGGTGTGGTCAGGAAAACCAGGAAGCATTTGCTCCATGTACACACACTCATGTTGCTTTATTATATACAAATCATTTCCTGCACAATAAGGGTAGGGCACTGTTTTGGCTGGTGCTGTACAGTCACTGATGAGTAAGGCCCTGCTTCAAACCGTTCATATTTTAAATAAACAGAGTGGAAAGGACAACAGATGTGTAAAGGTGAAGCGGTGCGTCAAAAGTGTCCAAGCTGGGGAATCCCCCCACATTTCCTGTTCAACTGTGCAGATCTGCAGTCATCACTTGCTCTGGCTGCAGAGGGATGCATCCCTGCTGCTCAGCTCAGCTCACTTCTCCACACGTTTTGGTCCATCCTGCCTTGGGTGAAGTTGTCCTCAGAGGTGCAGAGTAGGTCTTTCACTTAGTTATTGGTGATTCCTCGTACAACGTCTCAGAATAGGTTACCTCTTGGGTGAGGGAGACGTAAAGACAAAGAGCTTGTGCTGTGGATTTGCATGAGCTAATAACAACTGTGATAAGGTATCCAAGGAAGAAGGTGTGGCAAGGCAGCACAGAGGTCACCTGGAAGAAATCTGTCTCCTACAAAAATCTTTAAAAGATTCTGGGCAGTGGTATGGCGTATCAGCCTTGCCATCTCTGCTGATTCACTTGTAAATCAAAAGGAATCCTATCCTGGGGGAAGTTTGTTTTAAAATCTGGTTTTATGGCCCCTGGGGCTCAGTGTGAGCCAATGCACACCTTGCTTGTTGAGTGGCAGAAGGCTCCTCCAGAGTCTACCCACGGCTGGGCTTATCCTAAGGATCTTGGTAGCTGCTCTAAGGAATAGGAGAAGCTGGAATTTGTTTCCCAGAGCACAGAGATTGTTTCTGAACGCGTGGGGCCATCTCTGCCTCTGTCCATTCTTGAAGAATTATCAGGGCAGTGATGGTAATAAACAATGACAAGAAGACTGGTCATCATATTAGCAGTGTTATTACTAACATTATCATATTATTGTCATTATAAGTATTACTATCTCCTCGAGTTTGGGGTGCACTGATAATTTTAGTTTGTCTGGATCCCTGATTTTATGGGTCATGTTGACACTTGCAGATATACCTGCACTGGCTTTCATTCAGTATTTCACACCAGGGTGGATTTCTGATGTGTTGTACTTCTGTCAGAAGCTTTGGGATCATCAGCAGCTCTGGGCTGCCATTTTTTATAAATCTCCATAACTCATTAAACCTCTGGTTTTAATGAATGCAAATTCAGTGCCACAGAAGGGAAGTCAATTGGCTGGAGGTGCTTCCAGGGCTGGAATTGCTCCGTCACCAGTGGCTGTTGAAAGATGTTTCTTCGAGTTCAGTCCTGTAAGCCACGTGGGGCCTGAGATGATCGTGACAATCTTTTGGCTACATCTGTGCAGACATCAACCTTATTAATGCCCATCAAATTAAACAATCCAAGATCTGCAGAGCTGGCAAGGAAAAAAAGGGGAGTTCACGTTCATCATTTGAAGTCCAGTTCTGGGAGCATTTACATTTTTAATATAGTTAAGTGTGCATGTATTTACAAGATTAGATTAACATAGTAACAGACAATTTATTTAAAGGCATAATGTCTGATACAGATTTCTGGTGCCTGAATGGTCATTTCCTAATATTGCTGTTATAGATACTTCCATGATTCACATCTCCTGTTGCAGAACAAGCAACAGATCTCCAGGGCAGAAGGACAGATCTAGGATTTTTCTAAAACAAGATTTTTTTTTAGAGTTTTATTACAACTCTAATTTGACCCAGAAATTCATTCACAGGAAACATGTAATAAATAACAAATAAAGATGGGATTTTTCAAGAGTGGTGGCTGGTGCTGGCTTGCAGTGAGAAATGAGCTTCTAAAAATCCTTCCCTGGGATTTTTACCAGACTTGGTGTTATCCTGCCTCTGCAAGACCCTTTTGCTTTGCAAACTGGAGCATCAGAATCCATTCTGCTCAACTCTGTGAGCTGCCTTTATTATTACTAAAGCAAAGGATACTGTAAATGAAAGGATGAAGTAGGAGGTTTAAAGTAGGTCCTGATTAAACAGCAGGGACTGATGCCGGAGGCAGTGCAGAGCCAAAAGTGTAACTGTATTTGAGGAAGAATTACACAAATTCATGGGTGACACATGCTTTGGTGGCTGTGAAACCCAATAATCTCTGTGCAGACCTCTAGTGTGGGATGTTCCCAAAGTGCTGATTGTGGGCAGCCAGGGGAGCAAGTGTCCCACTCTCGCCCTCTATGAAACAGCCACGGCACTGCCGTACTGGGCCTCTGGGTTATCGGGAAACAACATTAGGAACTTTGTTGCTGAGTGTGTACAAAGTGTGATGTGTTAACTCTAAAAGAGAGAAGGGAGAGCTGGAGCTTCTCTTTGAGAGATTTCTGAAGGGTCTGAGCTCTTTGTCCTGAGGTCTTTCCCGTTAGGTGATGCACAGACACTGCAGCCTTCCTTCACTAAGAGAGAAAGAGAAGTGAGTTCTCACACACCAACTGAGTTTTATTTGAAGGAAATACGACATTAGATTGGCAAGAATAATAGGAAAGTTCAAAGACATCATCATCTGAAGAGAAGACACATTGAAGTTTAGTGCAGCAGCGGTAGGTCTGTTCCTGCAGAGTCTGAGCAGTGCGTGGCACTCACAGCTCTGCGTCACCATCAAGGTCATTTCAGCCTAAAATGTTAAATGAGAAACTTTTACTGTGGTAATGATAAGCACAACATTTTTGTAGTTGTTGCTTCTTGGCAGGAAACAACCCAGATTAGCAAACACCACTGGAGTGTGTGTTTTGGGTGCTGTTGCCATCAACACCCCCAGCCCCTCTCAGGTCTGGGCTTGCTGTTCCAGGCAGGCTGTCAGCCTGGAGCTGGCAGAAAGGGCTCCTTTCTCTTTGCCAGTGTGTTGCACCACGTATAGGAAATCCTCAGCTGCATATGGGAGTGCTACAGAAATGCAAACAGAAATTAATAATGACAATAGTTCCAAACCAGATCCCTACATGCGTCATGTCCAGCTCCAAAATTTAAATTCTTTGAGCATAACTAACCTGCCAAATTATTTAGGAAGGACTATAAATCATGGCCTGTCTCCTGAGATGAGGGCTGCGACAAGGCATGGGCTGCTTGACCCAAAGTTCCACTCCAGGATGAGGATCACCACCTTGGAGAACTGCGGGAATCCCCCAGCTTGGGGAGAGAGCGAGGGCAGAGATGTCAGTTCATTGGGGGGAAAAAAGCTAAGAGGAATAATCAGAGAAAAACATATAAAATCTGAGCAAATATTTTGTGGCGTTGTGACAGCTCATAATTCATCATGTTCTTGTACCAAGCAGGAGGGCAAATGGGAGCCTGGGGAAAATCCCCTGTACTGTGGTCTGTGCTTCTTATCCACTTGCTGTGCTGCTGGCACCGTGTCCGATGGGAATATTTCCTCTTCACTTAGCAGCAGCACAAACTTCAGCATACCAAGGAAGAGCACACTGAGCTCTTGCAGGGCACGAGGAAGGCGGCAGCATCTTGGAGAAGATCCCAGCAATGCCTGCAGTGTGTGTGGGAAGCAGTGAAGAGCATCAGCACAAGGGTTTGAGCTCTGGCTCCAACTGACTAGCCATGGTCAACAGAGTGTGTTTGTACAGCAAGAGGAGATCTGTTCATCAGAGCAACACCCTTCCTCTTTACGTGTGTTTTTGATGTACAATCCCCATCAAACTACCCATTTAACACTACTTCTCTCTTGTAGGAAACTAGAGAAAGAGGTTGTTTTCAGTCACCGAAGGTTTTACTTTTTATTTTAATAAAGCATGATGAAAAAACAACATTATGACTAAGGCATGAACTTTTAATGACTTTATTTCATAATCTTTTTTTGTGGGTTCCTGTTGAACTAAATCAGCCTTTCAACTGTTTTTTGTCGTTGGCTTAAAATGCTGGCACAAGCGTTGCTCCAGCTCTCCTGTACTGTGCCCAATCCCCCCTGCAGATTTTGGTAAACGCTGCCATTGCAGTGCAGTGAAGCACATAGGCTTATTGACAGTGATATCATCTGCCTGTGTGATCTGGGAGATAGTCATGAGCAGCGTGTGTTTGTGAAGAATATATTCCAGCATGATATGTAGCATGCTTAGTTAGCCGTATTGGAAAGATTTCCAGATACGTATTGATTTTCCAGCCCTGTAATTAGTTCAGAGATTACAAACATAGAAAATATTGCTCCAGAAATTGATTTTTTTAATTGTTCATAGCACCAAAATATGGTGTGACTGCAAAGCACATCACATGTTTCCGGCAGAGAAAGACTTTGAACTTTGGAAAAATATTGCCCCTGTAAACGTGGAGAAGAAATCACATGGCTAATTCTATTGCTGTCTCAGATAAGGTCTCAGTCCAACTGGTTCTGGCTGACTTTGGAAATCCATCCCTGTAGTTCCTCTTTCAGGATCAAGGTCTACAGGAGAGGTTGGCCTGCTGGATTTCATCAGGGCTGGATTTCACGATGGATACAATTAGGAGGTGTCAACATCTCCTGCTGTGCAGAGCCCTCCCTCTGGGGATGCCTCGGTGTCCGGGGGCTGATGTTCACCCTGGTAATGGCTTTTTTGTTAATTTGTGCTCTGTGTTTGCCATCACACAGCTGTCCCTTGCCCTTCCGAAGAGGTCTCAGCCCCATGGAGCACTTCCCGTGTACTTCACCAGCACGTGCCCCACTCTGCTCTCTGCTGGGAGCTCAAAATGCCCCTCAGGAGGAGGCAGAATCACAGAATCATTTAGGCTGGAAAAGCCCCCTAAGATGATCAAGTCCAACCATTCCCCCAGCACTGCCAAGCTCACCTCTAAACCATGTCCCCAGCTGACACATCTACACGTCTTTTAAATCCCTCCAGGGATGGGACTCCACCTCTGCCCTGGGCAGCCTCTGCCAGGGCTTGAGCAAGCAAACCTTTGCACAAGCAGATATGCCCTGGACCTGCCAGGTCTGGAATGGTTTTTGTGTTTTTTTTTAATTGCTTCCAGGCAACATTTTTTCACCTCTAATTATCAGCTGAAGAAAGATGTCTCTTCTCGACTTCGGAGGAGATTTTGGGTCCTCCCTGGCGAGATGTATGAGCTCGTCACTGCTTCATGCTGGTGACTCAGTGGCCTCATTGCACTAACAGGGTGGGGTGGCTGTTGCTTGTGGAAAATAGGAGTCGATAGGTCCAGTAAAAAATACAATCTTTGTCTTCCAAAGAAGCTGTTATTTATGTCTAGCAGGATAATGACAGATATTTTCTGTGCAGGCAAAGCCAAGACACCCCGACAGAGGCAACAAGGGCACTGCAGTTAGGGAAGTTATTTGAATTATTTCATCTCATTGCCAAACTGTGCCAGGCATTGAACAAATCAGCTGATTCACTTCTCTAAAGAGTTTGCAAATTAGGATGGTTGAGCAAAAAGCAAAATCCCCCAAAAATATTATTTCCATTTTATAGGGATTACATGTTCTGACGTAGGCAGTCAGAAAATTTGTCTCCTGTGAAATTTCTTTCAGAATCTGTGAAATCTCAGGAAGCAAGAAGAGATGTTCCTCTTTAAAGTCCCAAACCTAGTAATAGTAAAAATAGTCAAACTGGACAATCGGATTTGGTTGAGAAACTGCTTCTACAACTGTGTAATTCCTGAATATACCCAGGCTCAGCAAAACCTTGGGAAGTCTCAGGAGAATTCTCCTCCTGCAAGTACAATCATTGCAACAGCCCAGTTTTATTTTCTTAGTGGGAGTATCATTACACAAGAATCCTATAGTAGAAAAGAAATCCTGTGGAAGGAAAGGAGGAGAGAATGCTGCTTAATTTACATTTACCTGTTGGGTGTTGGACTAGATGATCTTCAGAGGTCCCTTCCAAACCTAACCATTTTGTGATTCTGTGATTCTTTACCTTGCCAAACAATTTTTGAGGTTGCCTGGATTCCTGGGAAACAGGATTTGGGGTGTGGATGAGAGGAGTGAATTGTGTTTCCCCTGTCTCCCTCTGCTCCAGGACAGGTGGATAGGAGAAAAAATATGAAATATTTCACCTCAAGAATATACCCAGCCTTTGTGCAAGTGAATATACCCAGCCTTTGTGCAAGTGAATCCTCCTTCCAGAGTGAGATTCACTGGCATTCTGGTATTTTGGGAAAGCACCAGGCAAGCATTAGTCCCCCATAACCATTCACTTTTGGGGCTAGGAAACAACCAGACATTTTGGGGGCTACCCACTCCCTTCCTGAGGTAGGAGGATTTTCAGGATGACCTGCGGGCACCCTTCAGTAGTCTTCTCCCCTCGGAATTCCTACCGGGATAAGGACGGGAGCAGCTCAGTTAGCTTAGTCTCACTCTCCCATCTAGTGGTAAAACAAGGAAAGGTGGTACAGGCAGGAAAAAAAAGAAAATTAAGCTTTCTAGGGCTTTTTAAGGGGTATCTTTGTGCGTGCAGTTAAACGAATAATCCCCAGAATGATGGGGATTGGGAATGCCACTGAACTGATCCAGAGGGAAACACAGCAAAGTGCAAAGGAGGATGAGTCCTTCCCTGGGTCCAGTGGGGCTTGAGGGGCCCTGCTCTGGCAATGACCCGCAAAGCAAAGAGGTTGGCACTGATGAATACATGCCAGGTAGAACAGTCTGGATGTAAAAGCATGAACGGGCAAAATGATGTCTGTCAAGCCCCTCGTGGTGGGTGGGAGGTGGAAAGATGTGAAGGCACACTGTCCCACAAATAACCTCTTACCTTCAGTGAGCTGCACACGAGCCCCAGGGCTGCCCCGCTGCCTTCCCGGAAAGGCCTCTGTGGTGCCCCAGAACAGCAGGGGGAGGCACAACCCACAAAGGCTGATTGCACAGTAAGGTCAGGGACCCGCAGGCACCCTGCTCAGGAAATGTGCTGTCAGAGGTGTGAGCTGGGGCTGCACTGCTGAGCGTGCTGTGCAGAGCCTGAGACTTCAGCGATGCTACAGCCTTTGAGCCCTCTTCTAGGAGGGGATTAGGGGAGTCTGAAATGTGGAGCTGTGAAGCTGTGTTTTATTTCAGCCACACCCACGGAACTGGAGGTGAAGGGTTTCATCTGTCCTACAAAAAAAATAATATGCTCAAGGTGATTCGGGCCACAGAAATCCCAATTTTTCCATGAGGAACTAGTGCAAAACTAGCTGAGTAAGGGCATGACCCTATGGGGATGCTTTTTCCCCAGGCTGAGAAGGTTCAGGGGCTCAGGGTCTGCAGTCCTGGATTCAGGATGCTGAGATTCCCACTCCGATGTCCACAACTCGGTTCCAGAGACCCGAGATGCAGCATGGATGAACTCTTACAGAAGATTTATGTTCTCATGTCACATGGAAGACTTGTGGTATTTGCTGGAAGGCTGAATGATGCTTCACTTTCAGCAAATAAGGTCAAAATCACAAGGAGGGGGAAAAAAAAAAAGTCATCTCTCATGGATCAGCTGTTTGCCAAGCCCAGAGGTGCAAGTGGTTGTCTCACATCCCTGTTCATATAAAAGTGCTTTCCTGAAGCAACACACCACTAAACGTGGCTTTCCCAGGGTGGCACCCACACAGTCTGCAGCACAAATAGACTCAGCTGGGAAAAGATAACTCAGAGGAGTGCGGTACTCATGCCTACACTGCCAGATCACAAAAACAAAACATGAAGGAAAAGGTAGTGGGCAGGTTTGGAAGGGCAGGGATTGGTCTGGTAAAATGGAAATCTGCAGGAGTGCAGTGCTCTGGGTGGTTCTTCAAGCAGCCCTCTCCTGCTGCCCGAGGGGGATGCAGATTGGATCCAGCATCAGAGGCTGAGGTGATGGGGATCTTGAGGTCGCACTGGTCTGTGCCCACTGGGACGGGACATCGTTGCTCTGTGCACGGTGCAGCGGGGACAGGGCTGGTGCTGGCGGAGGGTGCTGGGCTCAGTCACCGCATCCCTCCGATACGCGGCGTGTCGGGAGAGGGCAGCCTTCGCCACAGGAGGATGCGGCCGGGAGGGCGAGAGGATCCGCACCCGCCCGGCCCAGCCCAGCGGGAACACGGCTTTTGGGAAAAGCGTAAATGAGAACGTCAAAGTAATGCCTGGTGTGGAAAAAGCGGTTGTGCAGATGAAAAGGCACCTTTCTCTCGAGAAGCCACTGGTGCTGCCAAGGGTTAAGGACTGACCCGCCTGCATCCTCGAGGGTGTCCCAGGGTGTGATTCACACAGCTGAGCTGGTGGGACAAAAGTGCACCTGAAACAAGGCTCACCATGACCTGCTGCTCCAAAACCCCCTCTCCATCAGACTTGTAGACATATATCAGGTTTCCCTTCTTCACTGCAAGCTCACATACATGCAGCACAGACCGCCAGCTCACCCCTTTGGGTGCAATAACACCACAGGGGCAGCCTGGGGACATGCCTGGGACATCCTGGGCTTGCAGCTCCACTGACTGCCCTGCAAACCCTCCCAGGAAAGCGTGGTCCCTGCTACAGCAATAAAATAAAATTAAAAAAAAAAGTTAATGAAAAGACAAGCTGGGAGCGTGGAAGCACAGTTAATGCTACTGCTGTGATGCTTCATTTGAGCTGCAAAGAGAAGATAAAGTTCTGCCTCCCACCGGAGAAGTCACAGGGGAAAATGATTCCTTCCTTCTCTAAATGGCATCACATTGTTTCTTCTTTTCAACTTGCTGCCAACTTGGTGTCACACTCTATTTCTTCAGGACAATCATCTGGTTAACCGGCAGTGGTGGTACCCTCCATCCAACCTCCCACCCCCCAGCCAAGATCAGTACAGAAGATATTCAAAAATAGATTCACCTAGGAAAGAAGAATAAATAAGGATTGCTCTTTGCATGTGAATCGCTAATGAAGACCCACTTAGCAGTCTCGGCAGACTCATCAGCTCTGGCGGCTGATCCTTGATTGTGTGTCTGCAGCTACTGTTCAGTCTTCTCTGCTCATTAGACCCAGGTCAAATGAAACACACACAAACCGTGGCAGAAATGATAAGAACCGATGGAGATGGCCATAGTGGTGACCCCTCCCAACTGGAAAATTACCGGTTAGGATTTTTTATTGCCTGTTACATGGAGCTATTTCACCTAACAGCCAGAGGTAGGTCACTTGTAATCAGCAGGGGTGAGATCCAGCCCATCACACCGTCCCACATCTCTCATTAACAAGAGATGAACCTGAACAGTCCTGCATAGGAGGCCCCTTAGAGAAGCACCAGGGCACACATTTTGGGGGTTGTTTAGGATTCACCACCACAACAGTGTGCTGGTACTGCCCAAAGGGCTTGGGCTGTCTGCACCAACCTGAGTGCAAAGGCTGCAGGTGAAGGCTGAATGGGGGCACACATGCTTGGCACCAGCTCCTGGGAGCAGCTCTGGCAGTCACTGTCACCCTCATCAGTCACTGCACCACTCTCCTCTGCCCAGAAAGGCTCTTTCCTCTTAGCAAGCGATTTTTCAACAAGCTGTAGAGTTTTGTGAAACTTACAGTGAACAACATACATAAATACATTAGGAGCTCTATAAATATAGGGAATCCTCTAAGAGGATTTTCTTCTTAAGCACCATAGGACACTGATTTCTCACCTTCCTGAAACCAAACCTGGTGGGCTCAGGGAATGCGAGGTGAAGGAAGTTTTAATACTATATTTATTAATAACCTGGGAAAGAGGAAAGGGAACAAAAAAGTAAGAAAGACCAAACCAGCTGGATCCTGCCTCACCTATGTCTTGATTAGTTTGTCACTAAACTTGTGACAAAGCAGAAGAGGGGGGAAAGAGTGCAGTGGTGAAAAGTGTTGTTGCCAGAGGACTCTGCTGCAATCTGGAGTATGCTGGTGGAAAATCTGCTCTGTTCTACTTGTCTGTGCCCTGAGACCTCCTTGACAGTGATTACTCACAGAACCTTCCATCTACACTCCTCTCTGCTCCTAACCCAGCAAACCACCCTCTTCTCACCAGTTCTGGGTCAGAGGAAAATGTTGTTATTAGGTTACCTCTATTTTATGGTCTTTTAATTATTTCCACCTCTGTGATTACACTAATTAGCTAACTGGTTTCTAATGGCTGTACAGTAGCTCGCATTACACTTTCATTAATCACAGTGTTAGCCAGCCTAGTTAAGAGTCTCTGTTTTGTTTTTTTTTTTTTTTTTGCATTAAGATTTGAAATTATTAAATGATAAAGTAATCAGAAGGGAAAAAAAGAGTCAATAGGAATAGACACCACCTTCACCAGCAGCTTGGCAAAGAGCCTCTTTGATATATTTAGAAATGTTATGATTCACAAGAACCTGCCAAGCATTTAGTTAGTGTCTATAGAAATGAAAAGAAAAAAAAAAAAAAAAAGGTGAGTCTGAAGTTTCCAATCACAACTGTTAAAGGCTCCTTCTCACTTTCTTTGATTCGAGGCAGTTGACTGACACATTCAAATGGGATCAAAAATAAAACAACTGACAACACATCTCCTCCATCCTGGTGGCTGTGACTGAGCACTCGCTGCAGCTACACCCTGGACAAGACAGAAATGAAGATCTAAGAGGAGGTTAAGTTTTTGCTGCTGGAAAAACATCGCTCTGACAGCTCTCAAGACCTTTCTATAAATCTTTATCTAGGGAGACCATTTGATGTGCTAAGGGACTCTTAAAATAATCAAAATTAAGAACAAAGCATCCCACACTGGATAGCCTAAATACATGCACAGGGAAATGTTCATCACCGGTTATGATAGAAAGTCAGAATAACAGTAATGATAACAGTAAATTAATATTATTTTTATTATTAACATCTACTTAACAGGAGAAGTTCAATAGCCTGTACAAACACTAATCAACCAATTTTGCCAACCTGCTGCATTTCAGGCACCCAGTCCACGGAGGTGCTTCAGTGCAACACAGTTTTAGTGAGCACTGAGTAAAGCTTTTTTGGCAGGTGGGACAAGGGTGATGATGGACTCACCTGCCGAGCTGTCTTTGACAAGGAGTGAGAAGCAGGGAGACTTCATTTCCCAAAACCAAGAGGTTGAAGAGCTCCCAAGACAGCAAACCATTAAATACAAAAAAAAGTAACAATAATACTGAGCAAAATACTGCTTTGGGGAAAAATTTCTGCTTGGTTTTAGTACAGATGTTGATATTGCACACTGAGAAATGGCTGTTTGGAAGCACATTTGCAGTGTGCTATTAGATGGTGCACAAAAGCAAAGAGCTGCACTTGCAAGGGAGGAACTAAAGCATTTAAAAATTAAATGACATTTTACAAATGCCTCCTGAAAGGCATTTTCTTCTGTGAAAAAGAAGTTATGAGTAGAGAGACTGAGCTTCCCCAAATCACAGAGCCTTAAAGCCAGAGTTTGTGACTACCTTGAAGCGTTTGTCCAACACTTCACTTTGCTTCAGGAAAAGGGAGCTCAGGTGGGAACCAACCATCACCTCTGCAGATCCCCTGGGAGCTCCTGCGTGTGGTGAGGCCGTGCCAGGCTCAGAGTGGGCAATCTGCAACATGCCAAATTTCCCCAGGGCGAGCCCTTCCCCTCTGGGAGCAGACACCCATCCTTCCTGATGCCTGCACCGCTGGAGATGCTCTGTGTGTGAATTCCAAAGGGCTTATCCAGACATACAGCACCCTTAGTACCTCCCACAGAGATCCCACAAAGCACAAGGGCATGCTTTTCAAATTAATGAATGTCATCACTTTAAAACCCAAATCCCTTCGGAGCAGGGAATCCTGAGCCCTGTGGGATGAGGGAGTCGCAGGCTGAAGCTGAGGGGAGTATTTTGGGCATTATGAATGTGAAGGTGGCACACAGCAAGGCTCAGGCACAGAGGTGATTGCTCTGCACTTTGCATATTCCCTCTGTGCACCCGGCTGGGATTTTTCGTTTCATCCATAATTCATGTTTTGCTGCAGCGACTCTACAGAGGCAGCACAGGACCTCAGCCTCGGTGATAACAAGGGAAAGACAGCGTTGCTTTTTGTTGCCAGACTGCAAACTGTAGAGCTTGGGTCCAGCCAGACACTCCACTTTATCCCAATTAACCTGTAGGTAAAGATGTGAGGAGACAGTGAAATAAGGGTTTGCCCTTACATATAAGTGGATACAAACGGCCACTGCCAAGCCCAAAGACCCCTGTCTGGGCTCTGTTTGTAGCCAGCAGAGCCATGCCCAGCCCAGCAAAGGGCTGGTATTACTCTAGCCCTGAAATAATAACCTTTTTTACACATGCACATGTGATCTCTAAACAAGCTCAGTGCTTGATGCCCACGCACTGTTAGATTTTGGGGCCAGGTTGCTTTTCTTTTTCACCTGACCCCAGCAGTGCTGAGGGGTGACAGCCCTTGCTGTCACTACGGACAGGGAGCTCACTGTGCCACTCTGGCTGTACCACACACAGAAAGCAGCCCACGCTCACTCCCAGAGCTATAAACCTTCCTCCTGCAACCCTGCTGCCTTTCGTCTCCATAACACACAGACCAAGAAACCCAGTTTGTCAGAAACGAAAGTGTTTTGGGAGATTAAAATGTAAATGTTGCACTCGGCTTTTCAGAGGGGGTTTGATATTTTACTTGTGACTCTGAGAGGAAATAGATTTTTGATAACTCTGCGGAACTGCTGCTGCCCAGCCACTGCTGCAAACAGCCAAAACCTTAATAAATAAATCCTCTGTCAGCTGGCTTGGAAAACCAACTTGCTGGTGGTTTCAAGAAAGATTGGGAATTTCAAAGCAGTCTTGCACAAGGAGACCTGTAATTACAGCAGCCTCTCCTACACTGCCTGAGTTTGAGAGGACAGGGGGAATGCAGTGTCATCTTTGACAGTGCTGGCATTAAACACTATATGTGAATTTTTTACTGTGTTTATTAACTTGAAAATACGGGGAAGGGCCATGTCAGGTGTCAAGCTTTGCACGAGGTATGGCCCACAAATGGGACACTGAAAGGGAATGTGAAAATAATTCAGCAAAAATTCCTGCCTGGCTTGGCTCTAATTTGCAGCCTCATCTCCTTGGAAAACCTGCAAAAAGGTCTGCCTGAGCCCAAAACTAGGTCCCTCCCAAGGCAATCTCTTTTTTTAACTTTCCAGGATACATCCAGGACTCTTTTCTCTGGATCCTATGAGTCTGCAGAATCTTCCACCATCCCTCTGCACTCACTGCCACGCACAGCTTTGTCTCTGTGCTAGCAGACACGTCACCATGGTCTGTGCATTATCCAGGCACCTTGTTGATCCAGACTGCTGTAAACACTGGAAAACTCAGGAAAAAAGTAATCAGGAGGAGTTTGCTGACTTTCTGCTGAACACCAAAGCTCTTGTCCACCCACCAGTGTGGCCAGAACTGAGTTGCTGGGATTTTTGCATCCCCAGTTAGCACCTATTTAAATAATTGAACCTCAGTATAAGGAGTTCTTGGCTCAGGGCTCTCAGTTGAAAACTACGACCACATAAATATTCAAGCTTTATTGCCAAAAAGCATCATGAGTTCAAATTAACTTTTTTTCCATAATACATGTAATAACCTGAATATCACCACTGCACATGTAGGCCAGCAGTGCTCGGAAGTGATCAGCAAGGCAAGAATCACTCATAGGATTAATCTGAAAAATAATTTCAAACAATTGAGAGCTATATGAAAATGAACAGACCACACATTAATAGAGCCTGAGCCTGCTCTGTAAACTTAGCTACTCACTTTTTATCCCTTAAGTAAACTAGGAAGAGTAATGTATTTATAGCCTCTTGACGTAAGTAGCCTCAGTGAAATATTGTATGTAATAAATATTCTGCCATCTCAGAGAGCCTATAGGACAAAGCGGTACCAAGGTACTGCAAAGGCAAACTGTATGTGGCTAACGAGTCTTGGTGAGCTGCCAGCCAGCTGAAAACACTGCAAATGAGAGAAAGTAATGAAAATATTCGCTTTATTAATATAGGAGAGAGTTTTATTAACGCAATCGCAATGCAAGGTCAGTGGGTAAGGACTTTTGCCTTTCAGCTTTGCAGGGCGCCTTTAATCATTCCTTTCAAACATCACCTTGGAGTTTGCTCAGCTTTATCCCAATGTTTTGTTGTTTGTCAATCATTTTCTCCACTGTTTCCCCCCCCTCCCCTTTTCTGTTGCAAGGATCATGAGATCTTGGCCCCTTTTCCCTGCCCTGCGCTGCCAGCATTGCTTTTTACCCAATTACAAATTACACAGTGCATCTGCATTAAAACAAAATGTGTTCATCACCAATTTTAAATAAGGATGTCATTTGTAAATGCTTTATTCATAATTAATGGAATTATTACTGGGTGCAGCCACATTCTTCATCCGTGCACTGTGAGATATGTTGTAAAGTGCATTAGTAAAAAGCTTTATAGATGAGGATATGACAACCTGACTGTGAAGCACATTACGTGATGTACTATGGCTATTGTTGTAACAATCTTTAAGCAAGATTTTAAGCTATCAGTCAGCTAGGGGCTGATTGATAGTGTAAATGTTAATAATTAATAATGGGATAATGTTGATAACTGTGATTCTATGATGAGTATGGATTTTTTTAGTTAGTATTATGCTAATATGCATTATTCACTGAATCATAAAATCACATTAGAGATGAGAAAGTCTCTCTGGCTTTCCCCATTCATATCACTGACAAGCCAATGCTGCTCTTTCCTAACATTTCCAAATCATCTCTTTTCATCTGCCTTCCTGCATGAAATCTAGAAGTTAAGAAGTATATTTTAAAACAAACTTAGAGCCCTGAATATGTGCTTACCAGAGTGACATGTAAAGTCATGGCCTTCAACAACCTGCATGGGAGACCCAGGATCTGAGGGACCCTCTGCTAGGCTTACAAGAAAATAGTTCAGAATGAAGGAATTTCCTCTGGAGACTCCTTTCACTTTGGCACTTGAAGCCCCCAGCAGTTTAAACCCACCAGGCACACTTACCTTGTGCAGTGGGTACAGGAACATCCTTGGGCTGATGAGCAACAGGTAACATAGGTGAGGTGTGAAGAAGGAGACACGGGAGAGAGAACTAGAGAACTGCAAGGCTCGACAGTGATGTCATTTTTTTCAGCTGACATTATCTTTTTTTATTTACCAGACAGGATGAAAACAGGCATTACGTCAGGCTGGGAGAAGTGAATGTCGGCCTGCTGCCGGGCACAGACCCCTCAGAGGATGTGAAATGCCAACAGCAGCCTCAAAATCAGGATTTAGAAATGGATAAGGTGTAATGGCCCCTGGGACATGCTGGATTCCAAGGCTCCCAGCGGGGAAATCTCCCCTTCTCCACCCAGCGACATTGTCTCCATTGCCTGTCTCACCGCTGCCCTTGCAGGACCAGAGATTTAATTTTTCCTTCTCCAATTTCAAAGACTAAGATGCAGGAGAGCTCCTTCCTGGTACTCAGCTGGTTGTAGATGACCTAAGCCAAAGGCATCAAATATACTGAGCTCCCTGGCATTTTCCTGACAGCATGGTGTCTGAGGAGGAGGGGTGTGCTCCATGCACCCCCCTAATGACATTTTAATTCCTTAAACTGTGCTAACACCCACCCAGCTCTCTGGCAATGCAGGATCGCAGCTTATGGACTAGTGTGAGAGCAATTTTTAGGGAGAAAGTGCTAGTTAGTGCAGGAATTTTCTTGTTAAGGAAATTATTATTGGTAGCTTTTTCTTAGAGAGATGAGAATGCTCAGAGCTGATCACAGGTTCCCTTTCTAACCCCTCTTCCCTCCCCACCTCTTGGATTTTGTGTTTGGCTCTTCAACGTTTTTATTTCAGATAAATCCGCAAGCACATTTCCAGGTGGATGTCACCAGGATCCACTTCCTCCCGGCCCACAGACTGTCTGTCTCTTATCTCCCTTACATTAGTATCAATTATTTACAGCAGGAATGCTAAATCATGAAAACAAAGTTGCTGCAAAGCTCTGCCTTGGCTGAGCACCCCACACTGGTTGCAGCTTCCAGAGCCTCTGTGCTACTTTTACTTGGCCCTGCAGAGCAACAGCCCTGATTTTTTTCCCACTTTCACATCCACAGAGAAGAGCAGTGCCTGGGCACCCACAGCCCATGTTGTTCAGGGGGGTAAAAATCATAAGGGAGTGCACTGAGCAGCGTGTCTGTAGGGAAAGCTTAGGTCTTGGTGCGTAGGTCTTGGAGCAGCACAGTGCTCACCAGAAGGTTTCCTTTGCTGCTTCTTTTCCCTCCCGCCACAAGACACTTTCTGACACTGGAAAGTAACATTTGGAGGAAGGATCATCTCCCGTCCATGGGGCTGGCCGGTGATGGAGCTGACTGCCCAAAGCAGGGTGCAACCAGTCTGCCTGGGGGCTCACCACCCCTTTCTTGCCATTTCCCTCCTTGTCCTTCCCATGGGTATAATGTCTCTTCTGGGACCTGATAATTTGGGGGGAAGAAGTTCCTGGCAGTTCGTGCCCTGAGTTTTAACAGCTCTCACATTCACACACAGTCACTGATGAGCTGCTTGAATGATTGTGTCCATAAAGGCTTTTAATTTTTTTTTTTTTCTGAGCAATAGTATTTAAATATGACTAATTAAAATCTCCATTAAGTGAAGGTATTATACAGCTTAGGACAGTATAAATACAAGTTTCTAGGTTCTGTTCATGTCTGTGCTTTTTGGATACAGAACAGCAGAAGTACTTTACCCCTCTTGGTAAGTTCACTGCTAAGTCAGGTGATGCTTACACCCTTGACCTTGGAACAGTGCCCACACTTATATTTCCAGTAATTCTCAATATATTTCCGATAAATCCCTGCTTGCTCCAGAGAAGCTGTACTTTTCTAGGTTTGGTCCAACTGCTTATCCAGCACATTCTCACCTTGCTCATTGCAGCTCACAAAAGTGAAAAGAAACCCCCAAGAAAATAAAAAGAACAAATAAACCTTATGAAGCCTGGTTGTAGAGAATATTCGGAGAATGAGGAGATCCCCTGAGTAAAGACGAGAGCCAAAAGATGCTTAACAAGCTGGTCTTGTCCCACAGTGTGTTAGCAAGGTAGCTGTCCATGAGACCCAAGCTAGTCCCAAGGTTGCAAAGCTCCAAACCTAAAATGCAGATACGTAAAGGGATCCTCCAACCAGCAGTGGCTGGTGCATCCCTGCACCCCTGGAGGGATGATTTTGGGCCCCTTTGAGCCTCCCTGGCGGTGTGCAGTGGCTGTGGTCCATGCTGTGGTCATGACGAGGGGCTGAAAGGGCACGGCTTGCCTTGGTTGGGGTTTTCCATCGCTCAGCAGACGCTGCTGGAGATGGAAACCTTCAGCCAAGGCAAGTCCTGTGTCCAGCCCCAAATGAGGTGGGTTGACCCACCTTGGCTGGTGCTTTGCTGTTTTCCATGGGTGTGATTTTGGGCAGACACAGGGGTCACTCATGGAGGAGAGATATGAAGGGGATGATGGACAAAAGCGAAGGGTGTTTTAGTTCTGACTTACTTTGAGTCACTTCATTAGCCCTGACCCTGTTTGACCCTTTTACTGTTATATCAACCTAACTGTTTATTTTCCTCATAAAACTGAACCAGATCGATTCCCTCTGTCTCAAGGCCCTTTATGTATCTTGGCGCCCAGGAGCAGCCCTGCTCTTAGCAAAGGGCCTAATGCAAAGGAGATCTTTGGGAAACAGGGACAGTTCAGAGCAGACACCAAGCCGACCTCCCTGTCTTCCTCCTTTTGCCTGATTAAGCTTCATCTGTTGCATTTAAAAGAGAAACTCTATCTATTTATTTTAAAAATAGCTGTACAGTGTTATCTGTATGAATGTGCATGGTATGTCTCTGTTGTGTACATCTATACAATCAATAAACTGTGTCTTGCTGGGGATTTAAATATTAGTCTTCAAAATCCAGGTCTAGAGCAGCAGATTTATTTGTATGAACGCATACCCTTTCCTGCTTAAGGAAGGATATTAATTATAGATGCAAACCCATAAATCTTCTGGCTTTAGGTGAGATATTTGCTGGATTATAAATATGAATTGGAGATGAGGGTCCTGCTCTTCCTATTATTACTATTATTATTACTTACTGGTTATTATTTTCTGCATGATCTGTATCTTCAGGTGGGTCAAACACCACTGGGGAATGGGGAGCTAAGCCTTCAAAGGGTGCACACATATTGAATTCATTAAAAGGTTTTCTATCCCAGCCTTGCTCTCCACTGCATTTCGCAATCGGGTGAGTCATTAAACACCCTGTTCAGGTCCTTTCCCCTCCTCTCCATCCTGCTTTTGGTACCTCATTTCATTGTACTGCTTTTGCCTGATCATATCAAGCTCCCTAATGTTTATTAATGATGTCCTGTGCATCCTATTGACAGTGTGCTATTGTTTCTGAGGTTCTGCTTCAACACCAGTCTTGGAAAGCAGCCAAACCAGGAGCCACCAGGGACCCCGATATCACCCAGAGCTTTGTCATAGGGGACAATTTTCTTCTCTGCCATTTATTATGGTAGATCTGGGAACATCAGTAATAAGCCAGAAGGGCTTGATTGCCCAAGGAGCTGAGCACCCTGAATACCAAGTGGAGAATTTGCTTCAGGCAGGATGTGGGAGTTTTGATGTGACAATTGTGAACAGTCCTGATGCTGCTCAGCACCTCCCAGGGCAGGGCTGGGGGAGCTTCACTGCAGGTTGCTGGTGATCTGAGTGTCTCGAGTTCATTCAACACCAAGACAGGAGTGCATTGCAGTGGATCTCACAGACTTTACCAAGTACTCCAGAGCCAGGAATGCCAAGTAAGGAGAGTTAAACAGGAGACATCATTGATGGCCTCAGGGTTCGCTGCATTTTTCCCCGTTTCCCTGCTGATCTGCTCTCTGGTTGCTCTCTGGTCCATCAAGATCCAAACCAAGCCAGATGACAAATGCAAAGGACTGGATGCTCACCAGCATTAGCAGAAGCAAAAGGCATGGAGCTGCTCTGGTGTGCACCAGGAGGGATTCCTAAATGTAGCTCTGGCAGGTGCAGCACCACAGCAGGCTGCTGACCAGAAGAGAACACAGAGTGGGATCTCAAAATAAACACCCTACCCTGAAATTAATAGGCCCTTATATGCCAGGTCTGTAGAGACAGGGCTCTGTATAAGGTCTGCTTTTTTGAATTAGACTCCTGTGCTTAAATAAATTAAGTGAGCTGTCAGTATATTAAATGATTTAATGCCTTCTCCGGTTTTGCAGTGGAATCCTAATGAAAATACTCTTCAATATAAAATGCTGAATAAATTAAATGGTGAAGTATTTAAATAAATGGTCTGTTGTTACTGTGAACCACATTAAATTAGTGTTTGCCTCTATGGTAATGATGTTGCTTTAAAAGAGTTTCTGCTGGTTCAGGCTTTTTCTGACAAAACGTAAGTGTTGTGCTTAAGATGTTTAGTTCAAAAGCATCTACACAGTTCCTGGGCCAAAACCCGAAATCAGTGGAAATCTTGTTGGCTGGCTAACATGGAGCTGAATTAAGTGGCATTTGGAGCAGCTGGCTCTTGCAGACTGAATTGGAACTACTGAAGAGTTAGCTGGGTGATGCAATCTGCCCTGAGCAGGAGGTACAGAGGTGTGTTGGGGGCAGGTCAGCATCCTACAGTGCTGCCTCCTCCCCACTCATCAGTAATCTGGATTATCAGCTGTGGCTCTCTGGTGCTGGTGACAGCAGCAATGGCTTGAATCATGCCAGAGGTAAATCCAGAACAGCTGAGGACTCACAGCCTTTGGTGGTGCTTTTGTGGGCAGACAGCTCCTTAGTGTGGGCAGAAGGGCTGAGGCATGGTCCCAGACTCCCAGCTTACAGTGGATATATTTTGCTATTGAAGAACCACTGTGATATCACGAATAAGCTGTGGAGGGGCTTAAAAGTCTCTCTTTGCTGATCTCATTACAAGTTAAGATAACAAATGGCTTCTCTTTTATATCCTTTATACAAGGTAAAGACCTGCTTTTAAAGGTGAAGACCTCGCCAGGAGCTAAAGTCCCTTATACATATAAATCAATTATGAAGCACCTTTAGTTGTCCAGCTTTTGGATATAAGTTCTTATCTAATCACCTCCCCCAGTCACAGTTTTCTTTGGAAGGAATTTTTTTGCTACACTGTTTTCAGAGCTTTAAAACCCAGAAACAATGTCACAGTACCCAAAGAAAAATAAAAAATAAGTTCTCTATGTGTGTGTATATATATATATATATAAACCTATATATACACACACACACACACTTTTCTGGTCCCCAAGTACATCTGGATGCACAGTAACACATTAGGTGGGGCTTGCAGACTAGTCCCAGGAGAAATCAATGGGTGGCTCCTGGAGCTTCCTGAGTGAGCAGTGTGCAGGCAGGACTCCTGCTAAAGAATTTCTGTGAAAGGAGAAATTTCAGCTTCCAAACCAGAGAGCAGGGATGCGATGGAGCTTCTGCAGAAAATCCCACAAGATTGTGGCTCTCTCTCATTCTGTGATTTCCTGGGTGTAGGTGAGTCTGTTATCAAACTACACATTTTTACTCACATTTTTATCAACTTTTAAGGAATATGGATGCGTCAGTTCCCTGAAAAGTCTATCAAACTACAGCAGCAGATGGGGATCAGCAGGATTTAACCAAACCACTGGAATGCAGGTCCTTCATGTACTTGCTTTGAGCTGCTCTCTTTGGCACTGCATTTTGGGGTTTTTTATAGCAGAGGGATGTAGGCTGGGCTTGTTTTCTTGGGTTTCATAGTACTTTTCCAGCCTTTCCACTGGCAAAGATGAAGTACCAATAACACGGAGGTAACTGCGTGACTCTCCACCAAGGCCAGACCAATAACTCTGGGAAAAAGGAATGGTCCCAGTTAGTGCTTGAGGATGATGGCTTAAATACTTATTATTAGGAAAATTAAAAACCCAACAAGAACCACTCCATCCCTGTGGTGTGGCTGTTTGTATGTCAGTTCACAGTGATCTTTGGTGGATCCAAGATATAGCTTGAAAAACCCAAAAAAAACCCCAGCATGGATTTTAAATGTCCAGTGATGATGAAACCATCGGTTGAGAAGTTTTTTTGATGTTACTTCTCCGAGTGATAAAGCACAGCCCCTTCCCAGTTTGAATTTACCAGCGTCAGCTTCCAGTCACCAGCTCTTTTTATCGCTCTGTCTGTTAGATTGAGGGGCACTCCCTTTCTGCACTCCTGTACCCTGTCTGAATACATCTGGATCGTCATTAAGCCATCCCTTAACCTTCTCTTTGTTAAGCTAAGCGTATTGTGGTCCTTGAATCTGTCACTATAAGGCATGTTTTGCAACGCTTCAGTCATTCTCGTGTGCCCTCTCCCATTCATCACCGTCCTTCCTGAGTCGCAGGCACCAGGAAATAGCTGCAGTGTCCCACTAGATGTTACACCAGAGATATTTCACTCGGCTATTTTATCAAGTTTCCAGCATTGTGTAAGAGGATCCCTCCTCCTCGCAGTGCAATCCTGGTTCCTAGAAGTGTGGCTTTGTGTGTGCCCACGTTAAACCGACCGGAGTTCGCTTCCATCTGCTCGGCGGAAAGTGCATCCAACATGCCAGCTGTGGTCCGACTCCAAATCTCATCAGCAAACTTTGATTGTAATGAGTTTTGATTTTTCTCCCGTTTGCTAAAAATGATGAACTGAAACACAGCCACTTGGGATGCTCCTCTGATATGTTTAAACATATCAGCAGGGTTTTCATCCGTTTAGCGCGTGCCGTGTTGATTTTACATTGTTTTAGCTTCCTAATAAATGAGACAACATTAAGTTAAATGCCTCGCAGAAGTCAAACGTAACAGTGTTGATGAAATGTACTAAATCAATCAAATCTATAATCACATTCTTGAAAAATTATATCAATTTCATTTAATAAGATCTATTTTCCATTAACTCGTGTTGATTGTAATTAGTTATTCTCCTTAAATTGTTATTAATCAAGTCCCTTATCAGCTCTTCCATTATTTTTTTTTCACAAAATCAACATCAAACAATCAGATTTATAATTACGCAAGTCATCCTCCTCATCGACATTTATGCATTGGCACAAAGTCAACACTGCTTGGGTCTTCTGGAAAACTCTGTGCCGGCCTGGGGTGCTCCTGGGACGGATTTTAAAACTCACAGCACTGAATATTGAGAGCTGCTGATCAAAAAAAAATTCTCTAACTGTAGCAGCAGCTGTTTAACATCCTGAGTTGGAACAGAAGATATTCCACATCATCATATTACATGGCTATTTCACTTAGCATTTTTTTCCCCCAAAATAGAGAAATTAAATAGTTGGTGTCTGCTTTTTATGCATTCTTTTTTGAATGTCTGCTATTCTGTCTAGACAACTACTTTTAGTCTCTTACATCTAAAGAGCACTTCCCTATTGCCCTCAGCCCTGCTAGCCACAGGTTTCACCTAACAGCCTTCTGCTTGGGGCTGGTTTATGTTCATTATCACTCGCTTTCCCTTCCTTCCTTTCTGTGAGTTTACCTACTCTCCCTCCCCTTTGAGCTTCACTTTTTAGCCAGAATAACCTTCTCTTTCCCAGCGCTGAGGTTTTACTAGATTTCCTAGAAGCCAGAGTGCCTTTAAACCAAGAGTTGTTAAGTATCATTCACATTTTCTGTTCGAAATCCTCCAGGTGACCTGGCTTACGACACTGAAAAGCAAAGGGACCTACTGTCGGCTCAGGCTTTCTTCTGTCTGTGCCCAGCACATACAATTGAAACGGGGTCACCTCTGTGCTGGCTTTAGCTGGTTTTTGGATCTGTAAACAGTTCTCCAGCTGTCAAGATGATCCTGTCGAGGATCCTCCTGGTTTTGGTTAGAAAATGCTCTTCCACAACGTTTAGAAAATCCCTAAAGCAGCAGCATGAGCACTGCAGCTCACAGCATTCGACTTGAGGTTTTCCAGGAGAGCATAAGGAAATTTTCTTAAATATGATATGTGACTAAGGAGCCAGTAGTCCCTGTTTTCTAGTGAGAGCTGATGGTCTGGAGAAACACCTTCTTTTGGTTTTTATTTATATTTGAGGTCACTTTCTCTTCGGTTTCTAGTGGTGCTTGGAACACAGCAATGTCACTTCTGATATTGATTGTCCCTCCTGCGCCTTCTTTGCCCACTCAATTCTTTCTAAATACGTTAAAACTATTGATTCTAATATTCCAGGCACGTGGATTTTTCTCCCTAAGTTTAAGTCATGCTCTCCAGATAGAATTTATACTCATAAATTAGTCGTTCCCGTTTTTTTGTGTTGCTCAGACTCTGCACTTCTGTACAGGCAATTAATGTCCCTCTCCTTACTTCCCTAAGTGTGTTCATTAGTTCTTTTCTCAGTAGCTTCATTTCTTACTTGGGCAAGGGATGGAGATGGATGATGAAAGATTTCTGTGCTGCTTCTTCACGCTCTCCAGTGCCTGCTCCTGCTCACCCAGTTCGAGTGTCTAGCTCAGGACAAGCTGTGCTGACCCCATAACACAGAATCATAGTATCACAGAGCCACAGAATCATAGGATCATAGAATCATTCACGCTGGAAAAGACTAACCCCAGCAGTCCTCTAGATTTGGCTGTAGCTGTGCTCTGTGCCTGAGGATGTGCTTATCCCTGCTCTTGAAAACAGCCCCTCCATCTTCTTTAATCCATCAGAGTATTTAGGGGCAAATCTGTAAGTAGAGAAGAGGTGAAGTACAGGAGAACAGAAAGTCTGTAAAATAAAAAATGCTGCAAAATGCCTCCTGATTGCTCTGAATTACACATCCTTCTTGTTAGGAGATGTTCAATGTTGTCTTTTTCTCTCCTCCTGGATACTCGCCTTCCTTTTCTGGGGTGCCTGTGCTGTGGGTTTATGGTTACTTTTCTTGCCCTTTTCTTGCCCTTTTGAACAATTTCTTTGCTGACTTTTAAAATTCAGAACATGATGAGTAAGGTCCACCCTTGGCTGTGAGGTGTGGGAATGGGAAAGGGATATTTGGTCTGTAGTAGAGGTCAGTGCCCTCTGCAGGACAAGCATCATCCCAGACCCCTCGGGGTGGTTTCCCCCTGTTTGAGGCCAGGACAGATCGACAGTGTGGTGTCTGCAGGGGCCCTGCACAGCCCCCTCTTCCTCACAACCCTGGTCTGACACTTGTGCAGAGCCAGAAGCTTCACTGGGACAAAGTGGGCTTCCCTGCCTCCTGCCAAAAAACGCTGGAGCTGTTCTGAGTAAAACCCCGAGCTGCTCATTTCCTTAATGCGGTTGGTGCTCAGCTCCGTAATGAATTTCATTTATAAATTGTAGCTTCTACTTTCTTTCTTTCTTTTTCCTTTTTTTTTTTTTTTTTCCCCAGTTAAAATCTCTAAATTTCATTAGTTTGCACTTACAAAAATAAACCTGGCATCGAGTAGAGAGCTCTCCTTAGATTGTGTCATCAATTTACCCTGCCACTGAAGCAGCCCCGTGTCATGCCTGGCACAGTGACAGCGCCCAGCTTCAAAACTGCAGCTGCCTGCAGTCACCTGCCCTGCCTGGGAGGGGAGAGGAACTTTCATGGACTTTTCTGATTAGGAACTTCGGTTTCAAGGTTTCATGGGGGAAAAGAAAAAAGAAAAAAAAAAGGAAGTTGATTGTAAATTTAATTCCGGCATCTTAGTCATTTCTGAACCACGGGTCATTAACCACACATTAGTGCTGCTACCCATTTTTCATAGGAGCTGCACCAGCGACACAGAGCGTGGCTGCTGCATCCTGGAACATCCTGCCTGTGGCCCGTGGGCTTCTCAGGGTGGTGGGGGTCACCTATAGCCTAGATTTTCACCAGGCAAATCCCAGAGGGGAGCCAGAATGGTGGCAACCCCGAGTGCGAGTGTGACTGATAAATGTCCTGGGACTGGTGACTGCTCTGTATTTTATATTAAAACACCTCTTTGTCTTATAAAATATCGCCTCCATTTCTTATCGTCTCCCAGCCTCCTGTTCATTTTTAACCCTTCCAGCTAACAAAGGTTAAACACTTTCATGCTCCAGGCACGTGGTCAAAGACTTGCCCAGCCCTAACAGAATCAGAACTGTTTGTTGCCAGAGCAAACTGAGATTTTCTTTTGATGAAAAAAGTCGCGCGTGTCCAGCAGCGTGAAAGATAAATCTGCGAGCATGTGAAACACCCGTCCAGAGAAATGCCCAGCACTGGCCAGAGCCACAACACCAGCTATGTCAGTCTGTCCAGGCCTGACAAACAGCCCGAGCAAGCCGGCTCCTTTAATAGGCTTCAGGGGTTTATTTATAGCCCCTTGGAATAAGTGCAGCTGATACTTAAGATCGGAGGATTTAATGACAGCGAGCTGGCGAAAGGCCAGGTCTGCAAATAGTGCCACTAAAAGTCTTCTCCGCCATAAAATTTGTTTAATGTAAGGAATCATATCCTTGCAGGGGTTTGTCTGCCATTTTTATAATTAGCAGGAGAAATCTCCGGTTCGCTCCTAAGAGCAGCCAGAGCTTTTTTGTGACACGGCTGTCTTTCGGTGGTGGTTTGGACGTCTATGTCCACGTTTGGAGGGACCCTGGTGCTCTGTGTCCCATGGGAAGGGAACCTTGCCCACCCCAGATCTCCTCGCAGTCCCCCAGAGATGTGGGGAACAGAGAAGAGAATCAGGACCAGCGCCAGTGTTCCATGTGGCTGCTGATCAGGGAGGAGGATCACACCCTGCATGTGCCAAACCCTTGCCAGGGAGCTGCCAGCCAGTGCAGTGACATTCCTCTGAGATTTGACTGAAAATCCATCAAACTAAACAAAAAAGCAGCTTCTGGGATGGGCAGACCGGAGTGGGGCAGTTTGTGATCAGTAGACAGGCAAAATGCATTGAAACCACCCACTTTGCTCTCACTTTGTTAATGCTTCATAAGTTTGGGATGATTTTCTCTGAGGAGCCATATTACAGCTTTGCAAGTATTCCCACTTTTTACAGACCTCTCGATCATACACAAAATCCCCAGCAAATTACTTCAAAATGAGTTATTCTATTCCCTTTTTTTCCTTCCTCTAATAGAACAGAAATGAGCTTGGGTGGTTTTGCTCACTAACCACAACAAATGACTCTAATAACACATGGAGCAGCGTACCATGCCGTTTGGGCTGGCATCATCCCTCCCAGCACGTACCTGGGAACAGTCTTTGCAGGTGAGCATCTGCCCTGGGATTTGCAGAGGGACCCCAGGCTGTTTCTGGGGAAGAAGAGAGACCTCTTCAGCCCAACCCACAGCCCGCTCCGCTTCACAAAAGGCTGGTTTGGGGCTGTTGCACAGGTTTGCCCTCTCTGAGGAATCAGTGCCTTGAAAACACTCTTTTCAGAGTAATAAAAAGCAAGTAAGATGCTATCAAAAATCAAAGTACTGGAAATGCCATTAAGTTTTGAATTTAGTTGTATTTCAGGAGGTCTACACCCATGGTCTAGACACAGTGCAACAGCAAGGTCACCTGCTTTCTCTGCTGAGCACCCACCAGCACCCACCATCATCAGAAGGGCTAAAAAATAGGCTTTTGCTCATCTGATTTTCTAAAGGGTCTCCTCAAGATGTGTCCTCTATCCGCACACCTCTGGAACAGCCATCACTGCTCACTTGTGCGGGTACCTCTCTCCTGAGGTGCCCACGGGGCTGTGAGACAACCTGGAGAAAATGGGATTATTCTGGACATCTTTATGGGGGCACCTTTCCCTGGTGTTTGCATTGTGCATATCCTCTGGACCTCCTGCCATCTCAGCTATACACAGATTTTGCTCCAGCTCCCTCCCACTACAAAGATTAACCATGGCTGAGTCCCGGTCAGCTCCATAATTTAGGTTACCCGTTTCTGTAATGGATTGAGCACTTCCCTGGCTGATATTTATAGGCACACTCAGAATCCCAGATAAAATACTGTATCTTCAGCTGAAGATGCAAGAGATGATTAGTGTCCTTTCCATGGGATATGGTTTAAAGTCGAGGGACTTCAGGAGCGCATTAATGCCTTGCTGACCTGGGACCTACATTCAGAGGAAGCTTTAAAATTAAAATAGCCAGAGAAAGGAAAATAATTGGGTGGATTGTGCTGAAAAAGGTGTTAGGTATGGCTCTTCACTCTGTCTTTTTTTAATTTTTAGGCTTTTCCTATCATATTTTCCCTCCAGGAGGATGAAATATTGTAAGAGCCAGGCACATGGTATCTCCTCTTCAGATACAGGCTAGAAGTGCACACACGGGCATTTATTTACTGGAAGGAGGATAACTCCATCATCCAGAGATGTGAAAGTGTCTCTTTCAATTCCCTCTGCACACACAGGGCCTGGGAAGTCACAGGGGGATCTGCCAGTGCTGGGGAGGGGGGGGGTTCAATCACAGGGAAAATGAAGCTTGTGCTCTTATAAGAAGCCAAGTGCCCTGTTTCCAGGTGACAGCTGGGTGTGAAGGAGGCACCTTGTTGGCTACACCCGTGTTTAGACCTGAATTTCAAGCTTTGTTAATCTTAGGGGTCCCAGGAGGCTCCATCGTGCTGCCTGGGGGGATTCGACCTTGGGAGAGGTTCGTGGTGCTGTGCAGGGCAGCTGTGGGCTGGAGCTCGAGAGGTCCCTGCCATGGCAGATTTTGTGCCTTCCAGGATGCTCAGCCCCACTCTGCATCATCCAGGGCGCAGCTGTGGAGTCCCCTCTGGGAGAGGTTAGCACTGCTCAGGTGCAGCCACTTTCCAGACACACCTTGGGGTGATGCTCTGACACGTCTGAGAAATGAACCCTCCCCTGGCCCTGTGCGGTCAGTGGGGTCAGGCAGCTTTACTTTTCACTGAACACCTTCCTTCCAAATACGTGTGAGAGGTGTCTGCAGTGATCTGATTATCCAGGGAGGCTGGCAGTTGCATTTTGAGTCCCAAAAAGATCTTATTTCAAAATGGGCTGCCAAAATCCTGCAAGAGACCTGACCCCTGAGCAACCGCAGTGCAGCAGCTTCAGCAACCCTAATTTCAGCACATCAGCTCTCTCTCCTGCTCTCAGATAATACTACAAATCCAGAGGCTTTTCACAAAAGATGTATCAATTCAGGTGAGTTCTCTGTACAGTTCTCACCCATGATCCAAATCCAGCATTCAGGAATGTGCTCTTCCCACCCCTGTACCTTGAGGTGATGCAAACCCACCCACAGTCACTCTGAACAAGAGGAGGAGCTCCCAAAAGGATTTCAGGAGCTTTTTGGGGTGCAATGACTGACCCTGCACCCAAGGAAGATGATGTTCCCAGCCTCTCTGTGCTGTCTTGCAGCCAACGAGCACCCAGCAGGGATTTCTGGAGCTTGGTTACAGAAATGGCCATATGGAAATAAAACATCTGCAGATCAAAAGTAATCTTGCTACAAAATCTACAATTTCAAGCAGTGAAAGCACTGATCAGAGCATATTGTATTTTGGTAGCATACAAACCACGAGCAGAAGAGGGCATTTCACTCCATAAAGCTAAAAGTGTCGAAATAACCTGGATATTTCTGTTCCAAATCACTAATTGCAAATTATTCACCCAGTTCTCATAGAATGTCCTGTTTTTGCTGAACTAAACCCAACTGTATAATACCCTCTTAGCCTACTGGGCTTATCTCCAGATCTGAAAGCTGTTAAACTTCCTTGTCTCTCTTTTCCCTCTCATTTATTTTCCATATGATAAATAAAAAGCAAAACAAAACAAAACAAAAATCAAAAGACCGAATTTTTATTTTTTAGTGTATGGTTTGCTGGGGTGCGGAGAGAAGGCTGGAGAACCTGAACTGTTATCAAGAATGCCACTCAAATTACAATATCATTGTTTGAAAAAAAAAAAAATCTGGCAGCTAATTCTGATTGCAGTGCACATTTCTGTGCCTGTGACAAATGATTTCTAAAGTTAGACTCAAGGACACCAAGCTTCCAAGAGGTCACTCATCTATGGTGTTTATTTTTCTTGCCATACCAAAAGAATTTTTAAAATAGTTAAATTAAGAAGAGGAAAAAAGAAAAAATGAAAGAGAGCAAAAATTATCTGAAAAAGATCGAAACGTTTTGTTTCAAAAGGAGTGATGCTCAGAGACATATAGTATGAAATACAGGAGGGGAAGCAGATTTGGGGCTAACCTGTGATATCACATTAGACTTTAAAGCTGTTCCAACAGACTAAGCATTTGAGAAAGAATCAGAGCTGTTGGTGATAAGTTGCTCCTCTTATCGGCAAACTGTCATCTGCCTTGAGTGAGAACATTTTGTCCACCCTACCAAAACAAGTCAGAAAAATTGGATAAAAACAAAAATATAAATCAGAAGGGTAGCTGGGAGCAGAACTGAAACGATGGCAATTTCCTGGCAAGGATCGCCGTGCAGATAAATGTCAGACGTGGCAGAAAGAATTATACTTTCGACTTGGGGTCAGGAATTATGTGTGAGCATGTGGTGGCCAGACCCCAGCCAGCACAGCCACCACGGGACACATGTGGCCTCTGGTGACAGCCGTGGTGGCTCCACGGGCAGCAGTGCCCCGCGTGCCCTGGCTGCAGGTGGGCAAGGGGCACCGTAGCTCTGCCCCAGCACGGGATGCTCTGCTCCTTCCCTGGGCACAGCCCAGCCTAGCCCAGTCCCCCTCCCACTGATTTCAGCGGGGTCTCCGCTGCAGGATCAGCCCCTTCTTGCTCACAGCCAGGAGCAGGAGCCTGTGGTGCCAGCAGCATGCTGAGGGTCTCGAGCAATCTTTGTAACTGGAGCTAAATGTTGCTGGAGACGTCCCGCCCTGGGCCTGGCTACCCACAGACACTTTTCCATGGCTTAAGAGCTTCAGCTAAGCAGAAATTAAGTGTTTTCCAGGCTCTGCCTAAATTTATTTTTAAAATATAAAATCCAAAATTTTAATTTCAGTTTAGATTTTAATGTACTTTCTAAATTATAATTTCACTGAATTTCTAAAGCACACCGGAAGCTACAGCCAGATGGAGAATGGTGGTGCACCCTCTCCCCAGTGTGCATGTGTGCAGGGTCATGGGGACAAACTGCACCTGAAATGCTGGGCTCCCCCTCTCTTCCATGTCTCCCTCTCAGATCAGTGGAAAGCATCAGGATACAACCAGCTCCTTGGCACTGACAGCCACAGATAACCCCTCTGTCTGCCCTCCCCTGCTAAGCCTCATGGAGACATTTAACTACACTCAAAATTCTTAGTACTTCGTGTCTTCAGGCCAAGGGGACAGGGCACGGAGAGGCCACAAGTGCAGGTGTGCCTTGGGAGCATGGAAAAACATGCAGGGATATGGGCACGATATCACGGCAGCACCGCGGCATTTGAGCTGCAGGCAGAGCGGGGTGTCCGTGACACCAGCGGGGATGAGCAGAACTCCTCCTCCCCAGGCGGAAGGTCGGCAGCTCAGGAGGGCAGACATTGCTTTGGGTTCAGGGCATGCACCAAATTTAGGCAGACCGGGGCAGCGAGGGTGGAGGGGAACCAAGGTGCCGCCTGGCAGCCCTGTGCTGCACCTGATGCTCCCAAGCGTTTTTCTCCTTCACTTCAACACATTTAACACAGTGTTCCCACTGCAGCAGCCAGGCTGATATCACTGGAGGCAAGACCTGAATCAGATCCTTGAAAAATCAGCTATTTAAATGCACCATAGCAAACACGCTCTGGGCAGCAGCTAAACCACAAGACGCACAATTGCAGTTTGGAAGCAGAGGTACAACGAGGGGAGGTTAGGAGATGTTCTTTTACAAAATCACCAAATTGGAAAAAGAGAGCTGTGGGGTGGAAAAGAGGTGTGTGGTCCATCAGGTCGTGAGGGGCGAAGACGTGGCAATGTCAAAGGCTTGTGCAGTCTGGGGCAGGAAGCACGACAGGGAAGAGACTGTTCTCTGCCCCTCGTAAACGAGGAGATGAAGGGGAGTCACTGGAAAACTCCCCAAAACCCTTTGTAGGTGGGGAAGGGGGAGCTAGAGTTGCTACAAGGTCCTAGAGAGCCCAGCACTGCTCCCTGCCCAGCCTGTCCCAAGGTCACTGCATCCCAGCACTCAGCAAGTGCCTTCCCCAGCCCCTGGTGCTGCAGGAGTGGAGGATCCGATATCTCAGGGTTTTTGGGGTTGTATTATGGTGGGCTGCCCTGTTCTGATCTAGATTTTTTTATTTTTACTTTTTTTTAATCAGTTTTGCAACAGTTTGGTCCTCAGGGCACTGCAAGTGCTTCTGTAAATCCAGATGAATGAGCTGAGCCTTTGCTTCGACCCAGCTGGCAGCTTCCATCCCAGGAAGGCTGGATTGCAGGGACTGCAAAGCCCTGGTGCAAGAGCTGACAATGAGTGTCCCTCTCAGAAAAACTGAGCAGTTTGTGACAGGGAAACTGGAATAAGAGACAACAATTTATTCCCTTTTGGAAATATCCCAACTGCAGGACATCAAAGCTGCCCTTTAAGCAGGAGCTGCCAAGAGGCTGATGCAAACTCCTCTCCTGAGGGTATCATTTAATGCACATTTTGTTGCAAGAAGAGGGTGACCCAGGCAAGGGTTAATCAAGGCTGTGCTGTGCACCTGGCACATATACACCCCATTTGCAGCAGAGTGGGTGCATATCTATCTATATATATCATATATAGATATTTATTTATCTATGGCATGCGGGCTGGGGAGCAGACAGACTCTCCTCTCACCATGCTGGGGTGTGGAATGCCACACAAATTCTCTTTATCATTTCTCTGGAAATCCTGGCAAGCCCAGGGGAGCCTGCAGTTGATCAGCACTGTGTACCACTGAGGGAGTTCTCTGCAGTGTTTTGGGACACCCTGGGACAGCCTTCACTCAGGGAACCACATCCTCCACAGCACCCCAGGGACGGCCGAGCACTCAACCCCTCCTGGGCTTCACCTGAGGATCCTGAGTTTGCTGATGAAACCTTCCAGTTCCATTTAGAAGAACTGTATTGGCTTTTTCTTTTTGAATTGTAATGCCTTAACACCATGGCTTGTATAAAAGAGCTGGAAGATCAGGCAGGTCACGGCCATCAGACACACAGGGCTGAACTTCTGCTTTGGCTGCTTTTGGTTGTGTTGTTTGTTTGCTTGCAGGGATTATCATCTTCCCTGCCTGTATTGTACCACTGACAATAAATTCAAAGCAACCAGGGTCCAAATTTTTGAAGAGGTTTCCCTAAGAGAATGTCAATTACTTTCCCTTCCAGCACTGCTAACATCCCCTGGCACTTACAAATCCCAGTTTTATTTTGAGAAATGCAGCCACTTGCTCTAATTATTTGTCCTGCACTCTAAGGCAAGCAAAAAAAAAAAAAAAAAAAAAGAAATATTTAGTAGGTAAACTTGAAAAGGAAAGGGTTTGGTTTTAATTGGCACGATTGTGACTCTGGGCATGGAGAAGCACAACCCCTAACAAAGACAGTCTGTGTGTATGCAATGGTTTGTGTGTGAAAGTATGTGAGGAGTGGGAAAGGTTGTAGACTGACTCTGGAGGTCTCATTTTGGGTGAAATTTCCATTGGAGGCAGCTGGTATTGCTTTTGCTGCTGGGGGTTTGGACAGAGAAAATAGTGCCAGAGCCAGGGTGGGAATTTCTCCCTCTGCCCAGCAGTTATTACATTCTAGCCCACTGAGAGCCCTGTGCTTCCCTGTGCTGGTGGATGTGACACCACTGGCTTTGGAAGGGAAACTCAGGAGCCTTTGGGTCCAGAAGAGGATGGAATAAAGCTTTCCTTCCTCTGATCTGCCATCACCACAGGGACCAAAGGGTCCTCCTGATGCTGGTATGGAAACTCAAGAGAATTCCTCAGGGAGGAACTGTCCTCCTCTCCCTTTGGGTGATGTGTTCCCCTCTCTTGTCCTCCAGGTGCTTCAACTCATTCCATCCCCACTCCTTCCCTTCCCCAGCTTTCTCTTCATGGGCTGACAGGCTCCTTTCACATTTAGATGCCAGTCTGTCCTTGCTAATTGCTATTCCCCACCCATCTTAGCTCAGCCTAGTTTCAAACACAAACACTTTGTCAGGGTGCCAGGATCCCCTGGTGGAGGTGAAGGTTGGCAGATCAATGCCACGAATGCATCCCAGAGGATGCATCTTGTGCCCAGAGAGAGAGACCAGCCTTGGGGCTTGGAGGAGCTGAGGACTCTCCCTGCAGCAGCACTTACAGATTTGCAGCCTCCCCCCAGCAGCCAGCTTTGCTCCAGCACTTGGGTTTCCCCTGGGCTCACCAGTCCAGCTATGAGTACTGTGGTGTTTGGGAACCAGCAGCCTTAATTATCCTTTAAACTTCATTATCCTCTTTCCTATGATCTCCTCTTTGTTCTTCCTTCCTCCCCTCTGCGTCTGCAGGCAGTGAAAGCTCTGCCTCTCCCTACAATTCCTCACAGCACCATCACGTTCCCAGACAATATGCACATGGAATTTTCATCTAAATCACCCCAAAAGCAAGAGCAAAATCTGTGGTTTGTCACTGAATCACAACCAGGCCACAGGCAGTGACAGCAACTCAAGAAGATGCCAATGCCTTTGCAGAAATGCCTGGGCCAAGAACATGCCCCACTCCTGGCAAGGGCTTCCCAGGGGTTTCCAGCTTGGACCCATGGAAGAAAGAAGTGCTATCATTGTGGGACACAGACTCTGGCTTTGTGTTACATGTTATCTGTAAGCAAAACAACCCGGTTTGTCTTAGACCAGCTCATTCTGGAATTTCTGAAATTGGATGTCATTACTAGGTGTCATTGCTCTGTGGGTATAAAGTTGTACCTAGTGAGCAATCCAGAGATCTGCAGACAGATGAGGAGGATAATTTGATTCCATCTTTGTAAATGTCAGACTTTATGGATGAATCAAATGCATTCCACTTTCTTCTGTTTATCAATATTGGGTGAAAACAGAGTAGAAATTGCTTATAAATGGGGAGCATTGAGAGAAAGGCAATCTATTTGTTACCCCTTGCAGATGCACAGCACTGCCACAGCCACCTCTGCACAGTGTGTAAGAACCACATAAAGCCACAAAATCAGGCACAGATGGAAGAAAGAGCAACCCTTGCTACCTCTCCATTTACAGCTATCACTGTACAAGCAGGTCCAGGTCCTGCAGCCAACAATCGTAGTCACACAAAATAAGATGTTCTCAAAGCCACTGCAAATTCTTGGCTTTGAAGGGGAATTTGAAGAACCCCGTGAGGATATGCTGACCTGAGCTCTGAGCCAAAGGCAAAGCAGAGATCTGGGGTTGGATAAGCAGAGCCTTGTGCAGCAGCCAAGCCCCCAGTCAGCTGCCCATGGCCAAAGCAAGAGGGAGCAGATGAGGCTGGTCCAGGGAAACACAGATCACTCACATGCTTGCATTGTCAAGCCCAAAACAGATCAAAATCTGGGCACACAGCAAGGATGCAGTCCCCAAGAGCACAGTAATGGTAAAGGGAGAGGTTTCAGGAAGGAGAATGGAATAGCAGTGAATGAACTTTTCAGATAAATTATACCTAAAGAGGAATGAAACATTATAGTTTCAATTACCGCTGTGCCCAGCCACGCAGGTAGTAATTCAAACAAGAAACAATTGCTGGATTGTCACCCTCAAATCAGACACATACCATTTAATTCCATTTACTGAGGGTTCACTGACTGTATTTTGAATCAAATACAGCCATTAATGTGCAAAGATCTGAAAAATGCATGTGTCCCTTTTACAAATGTGACAGCGAGACTGTAATTCCCGTAAAATCTGTTTTCTTCAGGTTGGGCTGCTCCAATTGCTGTTAGTTTTGCAGATATTAAAAGTTTCACTATGCCAAGCTAGTTCTTTTGAAATGGCTCGCACCTTTTTGTTCAGGGCACACAAAAAGCACAGCCAAATCCAGCCTTATATTCCATCATCCAAACTTAGCAAATTGATTCGAACGCAAAAAGAGCTACTTTCATTAAAACAATTAACTCCTTACTATTATTGCCATATCTGGTTATTACAGGACAAATATAAATCATCACTTACGGGAAGTAAAAGCTTTCAGATGGAATTACTCTAACACCTGCCTCATGCAATGGGCACAGGAAGGATGATGTGCACCCGGCTTCTTCAGGGGCAGCGCTGCTGCCTAAATAAAAACCTGTCATATTCAGAAAGTGAATATTATTGTGCTACCCTGGTTTGCTCTGGCAGAAAAGCAGCACATGCCTATGGGGAGGGTGAGCAGGAGGAACAGTGCCTGGGATGAGAAGAACTGGGGTTTGCATCACTTAGTGCAGTGGCACTGCACAAAGCTAAACAATACCCTCCCTCGTTAAAGAAACCATTTCATGGGCAAAGACGTCACGTTCAATGTGATACAGTGGAATGATTTTGGCACAAAGTTTGGGGATTGTCTGGAGTCCTTTTCCTTTTCTTTTTAAAATAATGCCTGCATTATAATAATTCCATGTGTCAGCGCCGTCACACGCTCTCCATGGGGTCACAGAGTGTGTTGCCCAATAAAACCAGACCTTTCTGCAAAACTGCATTTGCCCTTCTGATCCGGCAGAGGATGCATCAAAGGGCAGATTGTTTAAATATAATTTCACTGGTTACTGTGTGTGTCATCAGAACTGGATATATGTAATTTCAAAGGCTTTTCTCCTCCTGCTCCTCACATCATTCCAGGTCACACTTCCCTACAGGTGCTCACTGTTGACTCAAGGACACTTCCAGGCAGCAGAATATCAACAGAGCAGAGATGGACAGGCCAGCTCATCCTACACATTTTAAATTGCTTAAAAAGACCCAGAAGCCTTTTTGTAAAAAGAGTCTGTGGCAGGGACTGAAATCAGTGCTCAGCATGTGGCTTAGACAAACAGAATGGTCATTAGTGACTGCTGTCATTGTCACACCGGTGTAGACTGTTAATTCAGCACAGGAGTCATTAAAAACAAGCCTCAGTGGAGAGAGGAGTTTTTGTCAATGCTAGATGACTTGGCAAAAAGTAAAGAAGACCCTCAATATCCTACATTGCTCAGCTTGTAAATTCAGAACAAAAACTGCCAGGAATTTGCTGGCGACGGGATTAGGCACTAATTATTTTCTTATGCCAAAAGCTGTTAAAACCCAACCCTGCTTTTCCTCACCCCATAACTTAATTAAGCTCACTGGTCATTCAACAAGTCCCTCTCTTCCAGAAGAAAGTCACCACTTCCAAAGCTTTCCCCTGACTTTGCTCCTGGGTTGAGGTAGCATCACCCTCACACCGACTGTGACCATCCCATGTGTCTGAGAACTCAGTCTGCCCCACCCCTGCTCCAGCCCCAGGGCTTTAATTGCCTCTGAGCTCAAATTAAAGAGCAGCATCCTCTTTGCTGCACGAGTGTCCCTCCCTTAGAGTTCCCCCCACCAGGTGCTTTTAATTTATTTGTATTTCCAGCAGCGATAATTGAGTTATCAATTTTGTGCTCTTTTGGGCCAGAAGCAAAGAGATCAGAGAGCTATTTTATACACCTAATTATAGATTATTTCCCATAGCTATAAAACCACAGAGAGACAAATCCAGAAAATATGTCGTGGGGTGATCTGTGTCCTCTTCATCTCTACTGGCTTCTCCCTACTGCTCTCTTAGAGTCCAAGCTGAATGCCCTCCAGAAAAACACTTGTCAAAAGCTAGGGATACCTATTTCCCTACAGGAAAGGGAAATGTCTCCCCACCCCAACAGAGAGCTGCTTAAAATGAAATTCAACTTTTACTGAAATGATCTGTTTAAGCCTTTAGCACCTCATAGAGTCAGGCTGAGATTTATTCCGTTTCTGTGCAGTTTGGTTATAATCTGGCTCATAATGGTGGCCCAGGGTCCTGCTAAGGAGCGAAGAATTTGATTTTCGTTCTCACTAATGGTTGTTGGGGTGGGGTTGAACTAGATGATCTACAAGGTCTCTCCAACTCAAACCATTCTGTGTTTCTATGAATTTTGTGTTTCCCTTCATGCCCCCATTATCGCCCCACTCCCCTGGTCCAGAGGCTCCTGCAGAGCCTCCCTCCATCCCCTGCATGTCTGAGCTGCCTTCAGCATCCCCAGTCCTGCCTGAGCTGCCTGGAGCACACTGCAGTGCAGGGCCAGTGCTAAAGTCCAGCAGATCCTATTTTTATATTTACGGAAAGAGATGGGAATCGTCTGTGTGTCGGTATTAGGTTTCTGGCGGTGACATGAAGAGGCCATCCAAGATGTATGACCTAGCAAATGTACTGCAATGCACACATCACATTTGTTCTCCGAGTAAGTAGATATTGCCCAGGGTATCTTACATCTGTGCTTTCATGTTTAATTTAATGTAAGTGAACTGCCTTAATTTCTCTAAATTGTAGTAATAAACATAATGCTAACAGTGATATTGCTAATAATTTATTTTGCAAGTGATTAATCAACAATGAACTATTTTAATTACCTGTTCGGAAATGCCAAACTCTAAATTAATTATGTGTCATTATATGAACTCATATGTATAAATATATACACTTACATATGAATTCCGAGGCTAATTAAAATGAATAAACCGTCAGATTTGGTGAATTCATAGAGCTGAGGGGGAGGGGGGAGTCTGCTCTCCCCTGCTCTTCTGCCTTTTTTGCATTTCATCGTCAGCACAAAGAAAATCACATCCCAGAGCTTTCAGTACGTCATTTATGATCCTAAAAAATGTATTACCCAGAGAAAGTAGCAAATTCCCTGGGTCCCACACTGCAAAGGGCAGCAGATGGGAACAGGGGTGGGTGGCAGGGGCTGCAGCACTTCTGTCTGCAGGAAATGCAGAGTGTGACTCTTTGGGGTGATCTCTGTGCCAGACCTTGGAGCTCCCTGGAAATAAAGTCCAGTGGGAACTTGAATGGGGGAGAAGGAGATGATTCCCTGCTCTCAATTGTTCACATCAATTTTTTTGCAGGGAAATCAAGGATTAAATTAACAGATTTGGGGCACAACCACGGAACTTTTCCTTTCACCTGGGGGAGGGGGCTGCATCTAGAGATACTACAAGGCCCAAAGCTGGAAGTGCTGGGGTATTTAGCAGTAGGAGCACCCCGAAGTGCCCCAAAATGAGTCTGGGCAGAAAGGGGAGACCACCTCTTTGCAATGAGACTCAAGCCCAGAGCTCATGGCCAAGAGGCCCCGAGCCATCCAGCACTGGCCCAGCCAGCAGCAGTGGTCCCCAGTGGGTTGGTGGCCCCTGCAGCACAGAGGGGCAGGGGACTGCAAGGGAGGGAATCTCTAATTTAGAGGTGTGGAGAGAGACAGTTCTAATGGCTTGTAGCACTGGCTTGAAGAACAGGATGATTAATGAGAGCAATGGCATGGAGGAACCAGAATCTAAGTAATGAGACCTTTATTTGATACATAATACCACTGGGACCTTCTATAAAGAGAATACCAGGAGTAGGGCTAAGTTTTGCTGCTTTGGGAATGCATCAGGAAGGGGGAGAGTATTGCTGACTCTGCAGTCAAACACTGGGCTGTACACAACGGGACTGCAGTGCTGTTCAAAGTGAGCCTGGGACATGCTAATTCAGTCATATATTTTCAGATGCTGGAAAAACACCCTGAGTTCTGATTTAGTGTGCTGAGTGGACATAAGCAGAGTTGTGGGTTTAAAAGGCAGGGTCCAGAGCCTGATTCCATCACCTCATGGTTGAATTCAAGCTGGGAGATGAAGAAGCCATTATATACATAAGAAGAACCTCCAGCCAAAAAATTACTTATGGTTTCAATTGAAGGAGAAGTTGCAGATAGTTTGGGTATGGATGTCAGAAACACAGCAGTTAACAGCAGAGATGTATGAGAGATTGGGTGGTGATAACTTAGATAAATTGGTGTCTCATCCATATTAAGGAGACAGCTCATCCTCAGTTGCTGCCGGATGACATGAACAGTGGAGCGTATATGGATACTAAAATACATTGGTCTTAAAGTTAAATCCCCAAGAACCATCAGAAATAAGTCTCAGAAGCCAAACTGAGATCTGATGCACACTGCAAAAATACGCAGCCTGTCAGAGCACGCTGCTCTCCCCATATAACTTCCACCATTTGTGGGACAATTATAGGGAAAACAATACTGTGATCTGTAAAACAGTTCCTGGAGTGGTTTTATTCACTAACTCAATGCTATGCATAATCATTGCCAGCAACATCTCCAGAGGTGTGTGCATAATAGAGAGACATCAAGTCAATGAGTCAAAACATCGGAAAATAAAATTCAGATGAACCTCGCATTCAAAAAATTATATCATCTGTCATTTAACACTGTCTGAAGACCTCCTTACTGAAATAATACATCTAAACCAAGAGTTACCCCAGGCAGTAATACCATATTGTGCTGTGTTTAGGATCTACCAGGAACTGGGGTTTTCTGCACCTCGAGCTGGCTGCCAAAGAAGGGGAGCTGGAGTTACAAGTCCGGTGGGGATCTTCAAACTGAAGCACCCAACAGACTCATAGAGATAGAAGGCACTGGAAGGGTCTTTTCCTCTCCTGTACACATGTCAAAACCTGCCAAAGCCATTAGCAACCCCCCCAGCGTCACCCATTCCCTTTGCTTTGTGGATGTGCATAATAATTTTTTTTAAAACACCCGAATTAGCCTCTAAAAAAGGGTTTGTATCCAAATGCAAACTTAATTTGCCCTCCCTGACGTTACACTTCCCTGAATTAGATCCTTCATTCCTCCTGTTCCGAAACACCCATCGAGATAAGAAGTTTCCCTTTTTTGAAAATGCAGGTTTGGAAGGCCTTTAAATCCCCTCACTAAATTCTTATCATGCTGTTTTCCCAAAGCACCGTGTGTAGCATCTCCTCTGCACTGCAGCTTGAAAGGAACAATTCCCTGCAGATGCAGGTGCCCGCGGCCAGGAATATCTGCTCTGGGATGCTCTGGCAGGGATATCATAGCACAGGCCATAAGGCAGGTATATATACATACATATATAAAATGTATATGCATATATAAGCTGGTCCTCGCTGCAGCCCGGCAGGTGCAGGCGGGAAGAGCGAGTGCCGTATAACAAGTCCCAGTTGCTCCAGGGTGTGAGAATGAGCAATGAGCATCTCTGCTGGAAGCAAAATCGGGAACTTGGGTGAGCTTTGCTACTTTAGACAACAAATCACTGGGTGTGCTTGAGGGTTCATTTTTCACTGGGAAACACCAGTGAAACGAGTACTTTGCTGCTTATCTCTTTATTGCTTATCAGTGCTTCTTTGCCCTTCATTTCTCGGAAAAGGCATGGTGCTTAAATGGGTTGAAGGGTGGATGCTGTGAAAGAACTAAGCCACCTCTTTAATCCCAAAGGCTTCATCAAGGGTTCATTTTGCTCTCCGGGAAAATCTTCTGTCTTCCCAGATCACTCGCCTCCCTCACTCCGCCATCCATCTAGGTTGCCTCGTCTGTATCTGAAGGCATGCTTGCCATCCTTTGAAGAGGTAGTCTCCTCTAAAAAATCAATAGTTAACATTGTCTTTAAATAGTCTGACATTTACCTTTACTGCAGTTTTCATTTCTTTCTGGGATTGCTCAGGCATTTGTATTACCCATGTACATTCCTTATTTCTCTGCCTGTAGCCACCAACCAGGAGCTTTGCGGGGATGGCAATCCTGGTGGTGTAGCTCCCAGCCACAAATAAGGAGACTTTTGCAATATAATTGAGAGGACTGGAGCTCACTAATAGAAGCATCTTTAATTTATGGAAGACATCAAGTGAGAATAATTACAAGCAAAAGGGTAGCATAAATCCCTGAAGAAAATACATGCTGAATGCAGTTTTCCCAACAAGCAAATTTGAATGCTGGCCCAAAGGTCAAAATAAAAGACTCTGAGCTTCAGCCTCCTGAGCCATCCACCTTTGCTTTGGCTCTTGTCAAGAACTTGTCTGGGGGTTCATTTAGAAAGCTGCTTGCACAGAGCAGGGCCATTTGCAATCTGGGAAAGTTAAGCAATTAGCAGAATTATTAGGTAAGAGGCAATTCTCCACAGCCTGCAAAGCAACCGCTTGTTAAATTAGCTCACACGGGAGAATTGCACTGATCGAATGATGGTTGCAGTGTTTGCAGAGAGAAGACTGTGCAGGCATTTTCTCTGAAATAACAGTGCTGTACTCCAGCCTAAGAATAAAAAAGGAGAGTTTGTGCAGGTTCCCTGGCAGGCTGGGACAGGCTCCTTGTGCAAATGTACTGGAAGATGCCTTTGTCTTTTATTCACATTTCTTCTATCCAGTTCCTTCTGCAATAATAATAAAAAAACTAATAAACAGAAGAACCAACCCCCTCAAACTATCTACTTCTGAAAATAGGGAGGGTTGCAGGAGAAATGATGCCACCAGACCCCTGGAAGCAGATGGCTCAATTCACCCAGTCCCCTCTGGGACTTACAAGGACATCTGGGGTTTTGCAGCCTCCCTGTCCAAGGGAGACTTTGGGAATGGGGCTTTCAGCAGCAGAAAGAGAACTCAGAGTCCTCCAAGAAGCCAAGGAGAGGATGTTTCAAAACACACATGGTTTCTGAAATCTCAGTCTCATTTTTATATACTCATTGGCTATTGATTTGATATTTTTATACCTTATACAGCGCACTTAGTACAGAAAAAAATGGATTAACCAAGTAAATGTGTTTTATTAGTGGGTCTCTGATGGAAAATTATGTCATTTTTCCATTTAAAAGATGCATCAGATTAATCCACTCATGAATCAGTCTTGTCCACTCTTGAAAGCCTACTCTCACTCCAAGGTAAATTTTCCGGTGTGACACTGCAAACAGCATATAACAGTCGAAGTCTTAAAATGATGAAAAGGTATTATTGTGAAGTCTTTAGCACTTCCAAAGCAGCTGAGAATGAAATGCTCATCCCCAAAGTGAAGTGAGGGTGTTACACCAGACTTAGCTCCAGATTCCCTTGCAGGAGACGAAGCTTTCTCATAAAGTCATGTACTTGAATCTATCAGCATAAGCAGCAAACCACTGAGTTCTTCCAGCCTCACCCTACTTGAAATTCCAAACAGCACCCACAACTGCAAGCAGGAGAGTCCTGGAGACCAACAGTGTCTAAAACAAGGGACAATACACCTTCCTAACTTCACTATATGGTTTGATACCCCGTTACCAGCCCAAAGACCTGGCAGTGTTGCTGCAGTGGACGTTGGCTGAATCCTGCAGGAATTGCTGGCAGATCGATGGGGAGGTTTCATCAGGCACTGTCTCCCCAGCAGCCCCAGAGCAGGTGAGGCTCCCTGGGGTGTCAAGGGAGAATCTGCAAAGTCAGGCTAAGTGTAATCACCAGATAAATCCTCTGCAGTCGCTGGCAATGGACCTGAGCCACGATGCAGAAGTTCTAGTTCCAGATTGAACTTTTCTTCCCGGTTTAAGACATACAGCGTCTGGAGTTGGTTTAAGTCTCTGCCAGGTCTGTTAGCTAATTTCTGGCTGTTCCCTGGTTTCTCCAAATCCCCTTTTTTTTTTCCCCCCACACTCCATCATCTGCTTTAAAGGATACAACACTTAAACCTATACAACGGTGGGTTTGGGGCCAGGATTATTAAATTTGGCAAGTGCTGGTGGTTGAACATTGCCCTATAGCACAAACGGCACAGTTTTGGTGGTTTGGTTTTTTCTTTCTTCTCCTGCTTCTTCCTATGACTGACAGATATCCCAGCACAAAGGGTTGTCCCAGGTTTTGTCCTTCACCGGCATTTTTACACTCACAGGACTGTGCTCTTCACCACGGAAAGATGGATTATGCCTTTACTTTCCAGGTGATCCACAAAAGAGCAATAGAAAATAATTCCTTTCCCAGCACTGAGGGGAGTGCAGCACAGGACCACCTCTTACCCCTGACAGGATATCAGCTCGTGGTTGGACACTTGCGTATTTGGGAAATAATTTCAAAAATCTTGCCCTCTTACTCTCACTCTTTTCCCTCTCCCACTACGCAGGAAAAATCAGAAGCCACCTGTAAGGCACTGCACGAAATAATTTATAGAGGGGTGAGCAGAAAGAACTGGAGGCAGATGTTATCTGAGGGAGGTGGTAAGAGAGGTGAAATACCTATCCCACATGGATGTGGGAAAGAAGCCCTCAGTGCTGAGTCTCTGATACCTCCAAGAGAAGACTGGCCATGCTCTGCCCCCATCACTGGGTTACTCAGCTCATTGTAGACCCCCTGTAGCAAATGGTGCTTGTGGGCTCAGCCCCAGCTCTGTGGTCCAATCCTACCTTTCAGCCTCAGGAGCACATGGAAGATCACAGTGTTGGTTTTGATGTTGTAGAATAAAAGACAAGTATCTATAAGCCACCTGAGATCCCTGGGCATACACTGGTAGAACAAGCACAGGGTAAGAGCAGTTGAACATTAAAATAGGGAGCCTGTCCCAGAATTGTAAAGTCATTTAGGTTGGAAAAGACCTCTAAAATCGTTGAGTCCAACCATTAAATCCATGTCCAATCCAGGCAGACCGATTGCATAAGTTAATTTGCATGGAGCAGTGACAAGCTATTTTCTGTTGTAGTTCTGTTTGCTGAATACCCCAAAATGAAGGATTTCATTCCTTGTGAGAGAAAGGAGGACTTCTCCACACCCCAGGCTGGGTGCTACTACACCTCAGCACTGCTGCAGTAGCTGAGGTAATGCATGAACCCGCCAAGCTGCTACGACCAGCCACGCGCCTGCTGTCTGGCCACGTCAGACACAAAGGAAAGGACGTCTGCTTCAAACCTCAGCCAAAGAAGTTCACGTGGACACATTTTATCTCATGGTTGCAAATAGCTCAGGCTGTGCAGGCAGTCGCCGTTCACCAGGAAGGGTGGCAAACAAGCAGCCCGTGTGTAGGAGCTGAAGCATCCTTCTTCTGCTCTTGCTTGGATGTACAGGAGATACCATCACCCAGCCCTGTCTTCCCTTGGAAAACACGTGCAGCACATCTCACTGTTTATGTTTAATCCAAACTAATGACCTACGGCTATGATATGCGTGATTATGGCAGTCATTTTTAATTAGGGGTTGTGTCAATAATATTGACATTTTTATCGCTTTGGGGGGAAGCGGAGGATATTTTCCTGCAGGTGAACTCCTCTCTTTGTGGTTTTCTATCCCTCCAGCTGCACCCATGGTACGAAAGGGCTGTCCAGCTTATTAAACAATGGAATGTTATTAAGCCCATTCTCCGTGCAAGTTAATTACAGCAACTTAGACAATCCCCAATCCAAGGAATGCAGAAATTCAAATTCCCTCCACCTCGTGGCATGATTTATAACCCTAGCCTGACTGCAATGTTTGTCATTAACAGATATTCTCAGATCCCTGTCAGGATCTGAGAAACACTGGTTGCCCTGTGAGGAAGAGGATGCATCTAGTACCTTGCTGGGAAGCAGAGTTAGACAGGAAATGCTCAAGCCACTCCTTGCCTGCACCAATAAACACCCTACAGGAGCTGTCATTCACCCAGAAAGAAAAGGAAAGGCAGATCATTACATTTATTGCTCATAGTTTTTCAAGAGTAAATGAAGACCTACTAGAAAAGGCATGGATAGCAGCAGTAATATATATTTTTCATCTATCTGAAAAATACCTTTGTCTCAACAGCTTTACGTAACACCAGCAGAAGGTCTGACTTCTGCCTGATACGTCAGGATGAATCTTCCTCCCAGATGATGGTCCTGGTGTAGATGGTGCTCACATTGTAGAGTTTTTAATGTCTTTAACCATCTTTAGCTTTGTATCCTGATAGCCCCTTCAGGCTACATGTCAATGCCATCTGGGAGGAAAAGAAGAGACTCCTGCTCAAGCGCCACTGTAACGCAGATCTCGACTAAAATTGTACTTCCTTCACTTGACAAACCGTCAGCACAGAGCAATTATCTGCCTGTTGGCTTGCTTGTCCTTTCTCTTCTCTCAGAAAAAAAAAAAAAAAAAAAAGCAGATGAAGGAAAAGGACCCACAGAAGAACTCCATGGTCAGAATCCAGCTGATCTGATCGCACCATCCAAGTTGCGCTTGCAGAAGTGATCCCCTCTTTACCACCTCTTTTGCCCCCTTCTCTTCCTAAGCTTGACTGGTGAATGCCCTCAGGTATTTGGGACAGATAACGTGTCTGTTTTTATCTGTCTTAAGTCCTGTACAAATATGGATATTAGAGTATTAGTGTATTTAGGCTGATGTGTTCAGCAGCTCTAGATTATGAATTGCTCCTCAAAATAACGTTTGCGTTTGCCGACAAAGATCTTTATTACAGAAGAGGGTCAAGCAAAAAGGATTACTCCTGCTAATTATTCACTGTTATTTAATATTTGCACAAAAGGTTTGTGGGACTGAGTCCTCGGGATTGCCTTGTTTGAGAAGCTAATAGGGTTTCCGGGAAACCAGCAGTGTCTGGTGAGCCATCAGAGCAGCCTCTTAGAGGATATGGAGGACAATTAGATTTGATGCAGTTAAGGATGGTTAGCTAAAGGTTTCTAATGACTTAGCCAGGACCTGATCCTGGGGTTTTCAAAGTCAGCAGTAAGACTTCCCCTCAGAGCTTTGCTTTAAGGGAAATCGACCGAAGCAGATCCAATTTTCAGGCCATGGGTGGGTTCACGATCCGAGCAGCTCCAGGCTGCGAAGGGCAGAAATCAGTGAGCTCCGTTTGCTCCAAATCCCTCCTGTTGCATCAGGAGGTATTTGGGGGTGAGCAGGGCTGAAACACAAATTGTTGGGAGGGATATTTACAACTATTTGGCCTATGCCTTAGGTTTGTCTCTATACAATAGCAGTCCCTAGAGAGATACTCTGAAGTCTACCTGCTGCCTTCTGTTGGGCCTCATATTTCCTTGACTAGATCATAATGGCTGTACTGTTATAGAAATTCCATGCTAAGTGAATTGAATTTCTCATTCCATAAAGATATAATTAGGCAATAAAAACACTGGCAGAAATCTTCAAGCATGGCTGCCTGAAGGTGGGATCCACATTTAAGCATCTAAATACATGGGCCAACTTTTGGGTTCCTTGTGTATTTGTATCTTCTCTTGCTACAAGAGAACTGGAACCTTTCCTGATATTTGAGGCTCGGGTGGCTTTGGGTGAACCTAAATATGGACCACACTTCTTTAAGGAGAAAACATTTTCGTTTATATTCCATGGTTTTGTTCAAGGTGCAATGCTTCCAGCTTTCCCATTTGACATTTTTTAGTAACTTAATCATCATTACCAAGGAAGAATTTTAATAATGGTGTTGTTTACATCGGACGCAGCCCTAGGGAACAAGAGAAAACAACCCAGATTGTGGGAGCAGGCAGGACGAGCGTGGTATTTTGGAAACCCAGGCCACAACCTGCTGGAAGCATCTGTTTCTACTCAACCTTTTCCTCTAGAGTCCCAACATCATTCACAGCCCAGACTGCCAGCAATTAGGGACTTGTGCTGAGGATTCCCCTTCCCTTGTGCTTTCATCCCCTTCCTTCCTTGTTCGGGAATCTCAGGACTGGCAGAGACACCGCTGATGTTTGCTCAGCGACTGCTGCTCTGCTCACACAGCAATTCCTGTCTCTGCAGATACCTTTGCTCGGTGCTTCTGAGATGGGAATTAGGAAGTGGCATTGAGTAGCGCTCAGAAACCATCAGGACCAACTGCAAAGCAACTAATTAACCGGGAAAGACACTGTGTCAGGAGGTGACCTGGAGCTACAGAGGTGGTGTCCACTTGGCTGTTTAGCCAAGGGCACAGCTGTGCTGTGTGGCTGTGACTGGAAAGCCACGAGCATCCTCTCTACCCAGTGCAAACTGGCCCCATGCTAACACAGGGATTTGCTGGAGCTGCTCGTTTTCCTCTATTTGCAGGCACAAATGTCAGCAAATGCATTTTGCAAAGGCTCGAGTCTCTTCTATCAGGCCAGGTCAAAGCCCTTTTGGATGCGTTGTTGGGTGTTTGGAAAGATGCTGTGTTTGTGAAGATAAATAAATGAATAAATAGAACCAGTAATTTCTTTTACATGTTTTCAAGAAATCGGTCGGTGGCATAAAGGAAAAAGTGCCTGATCTGACTGAAGTGTATGGGAAAAAAACCACATGTAGACTTCAGTAGGATTTCAACATGGATGTTTAGGCACTGTTAAGGGGCAGAAAAATGAGCTAGCAGGATTGAGTAAGCACTCTTTGCCTTTTAGTTGAGGAAGGGTGCTGCTGCAGTAACATTGCTCCTCATGTCTTTGCCTTTTAACTACCCAGTGACATAAATATTAGATGCATGTTAAACCTCAGATCCATCAAACAACTCCTTATCTTGAAGCACATGAATACTCTTGGCCCTGGTAAGAACATTTAAATGGTACCTAAAGGACCAGAGATGCGGAATCAAGTGAACCACATTCCTGGCGTGTGAGAAGAGACAAATCTCTGCACACTCTCATGCCAGGGGTTAACTTGGGCCAGGTGTCGTTAAGAAGTAAAGACATGAATAATCTCCCATCAGACTTTTGCATCCAAATGGCTCATTATGGCTGCAATATTCATAGCTTGTGAGAGTCCTATAGATTTACGATGGCTAGGAAAGGATGACACCCAGCTTACTTTCCCACCAATCATTATTACACGGGAAAGGGAGCGATTTTCTTTAAGTCCATTAGCATAACATTAGTGCTTATAAGGACCAGACGGGGTAGAGACTTTACAAATCTTTTAGGTCAACAAAGTCAAACCCAGAACTTGTTTTTAGGAGCACATCTTTTATCCCATTACCAAAGAAAAACACTGTTGGCTAGTACAGGCTGTGGATATTTGCCATTTGGGGCAATGACAAAGCAGCTGGTATTTCCAACTCCTACCCAGCTCTGGTATCCCTGTAACAACCCATTTCTTCACTAGAGCTGTTGAAGGAGCAGCTTGGCGCATGGTACAAAACACAAGGAGGGAACTTCAGACCAAAACCTTTATTCTTCGTTTCAGCAGATGAAACACTGAGGCACAGGGTTCCTGGGTGGGTGTGAGCAAATACATATGAAAATGCACAGCACTTGCAGCGGAAATACACAGTCCTGAGTTACAGCTGAGATCAATATTAGGAGGATGATAGAGATTATCAATCTTGAGTGGTCTCCGTTAGGCAGAATTGACTGGCAACCACATAATGACTCAGGCTCAGCCCACCAGTTTAGAGCCCGAGTGATAGATCTGCAGATGCCAGTCATCATCATTTCCTTATCAGCAGCATTCACGTGGCCATTTGTCTTCTACCTGAGTCACCTCGGTCGGGTTCAAGTGTTTCATCCTCCAAGGTGCATCTGAGAGATCAATGCACAGCTACAGCTGGTTGAAGGGGACCAAATCCATTGAACAGTTGATTTGGTTCCATTTTACCAGCTTTAGCAAAGCATTTGGCCTCATGGGCTGTGGCAGCAGAGAGGGGAATTCTTCGGGGTCTTTTCTTTCCCAGCTGCCTGGACCTCTTCTGAACTTGCTGCCTGATGCCTCACTGGTTCAAATGGCTTCACTTTCAGGCAGTCAGGATTTATTTAAGCTTCTTAGAGGCTACGGCTGAAGAGCGGGTCTGAATTAAAGAGGCAGGTTTAACAGCAGTGGAATAGTCTGCAGCAGTAACCATCAGCCTGGAGCATTTTTAAACCTGATATTTGGCTCTGCCTGTCTTGAGAGCCACGCTGCTATTACAGCGTGACAGAAGTGAAGGCTATTGTTTTAATCCAGATACTTTAATTATCACTTCCTGACTTATTTCCCTCAGTGTTTTATGGTCTGCTGTCATCCTTCATGCCCTGTGTTTTGGTATCTGAAATGACACCTAACACACAGCAGCAGACATGTCCTTTCCTACAACCAGCCCAGCCTACAGCCAAGGAACTCGGAACTGCAGAACTCTTCTCCCCTTAGGGCTCTCCTTGGCAAACGGGAGGGAAAAGGCTGAAACACCTGAAATCCTTTCTTAGAGGTCAGCAAGCTTTGCTTCCCTACCATGCAGCCTCCCATGTCTTCTTATCTGGCATTAAAATCAGCATTTTCAGGAGGTTTAAGATCTGCTCAAGACAAGCAATGGTTGTATTTGACACCATCAGAAACCAACAGGAAAACAAAGAAAAGGAAGTGAGAGGTGGGGGGAAAATGGGGGAAAAAAAAAAAAAAAGGCTTTTCTTTCTTGCAATCCCATAATCAGGCAATTTGTCCCCAAATGAGTAAAGCAAGTCCCTGCTACACCACCACTGTCCAAGTCCCTCGCGTGACGGTTCATGTCGCAGAGCTGGGGAGCTGATTTCTCCTGGAGAGCCCTGCAGCATGAACACCCCATTGCTAAAAATAACTCGGTAAATCAAATTTAAAAATCGCAGCGGCTCCAATCATTTCTGCAGTGGGAGCCAATAAAGTCAGGCCTTTCCTTCTTAACCCAGAGCCACGCGCAGATATTGCACATTGCCATGTGCATAACCTATTTAAAGAATTTATATGCGTCATAAGGCAAAGGTGACTTTTCCCCCCCTCTTCCTCGCAGCCCACCACGCTGCAAGATGATACTAGGGAAAAGCACCTGTGCTTAGAACCACTGCACGCAGAAATATTGCAAGTGGGCCAGCATTACATCTCCACAAGAATTACAGGCTTCGCATTGTCACGGTAAGCACCGCAGATCACTTACCTGCCCAAACCCGTTACTCTAAGCTGCCTATAAATAAATGGAGGGAGAGAGAAAGAGAATAGCTTTTAAAAAGAGCTCTACAATTAATTTAATCAAGTTATCTCGAGGTACCTTTTCAAGAGACAATCAAGCCAAGGAACTAAATGGAAACTTAGACAGTGAAGACCTGGAAGTATTAAATTCACTCGTTGGTGACTTACAGGAGGCAAAGGAAAGTAATTATTTACTGGTGATTGGGTGGAGGTGGAAGTGTCATCAGCGACTGAGACTGTACTGAGCTAAACCCTGATGGGCACATGGATTTTGGTTTATAGTGCACCAATCTGCCTTAGCACCACCACTTGAAACACACTCTGCTCCCCAGGTACTCTTGTTCTGTCCTGGCCCTGTTGATTTGGGTTCAGTCATTTGAAAGCAATGCTGTTGGAAAGCAGTGTAGGTTTACACTGAGCATCCTCTGCTGGGGACCAGTGCTGTCCCCACTCCTCCCTCTCTTTGCTTCAGGGAGTGCCTTGGAACATATTTGAAATCAATGTGAGTCGGCGTGGATGTTCTATAACATTTTGTTTAAATTCTCTGCAGTGAGTTATGGGTGAGGTTTTCCTTTTTAGAAAATTAGGTTTTCTCTTCTGGATGCCATTAATCAAAACTAATGATGTCTCTCTGGTGGTGAGGCTTTCCCAGCAGCTGAGAAAGAGCAGCCCACGCTCTAAGCTGGAGAGAGCTGCAATAGCCTCCCAGCAGGGAGGGCACAGGCAGGCACTGCCAGGTTGGTCTCTGGGGCTCTACCAGCCACCCAAGAAAGATGGATTACAGGTGTGGATAGAGGCATGTGCTGTGTTGAAGCCCCTGATCTCACTGCAGTGAGGCAGTGCCTGTTCCCAAATGCCTGTGGACCCCACCTCCACGAAACAGGAGATATGGAGTTCACCTCTGCCCACTGAGTGCTGCCAGGTTCCACAGGCAGAATCTGGCAGAGTGCTGCTCTCCCTTCCTGCCAATGTTGCAAGTGTAGTCTGCAACAGCACCACATCCAGGTCCAAAACCTCAGCCACTCAACACCAGCAAGTTCAGGCTTGAGTCCAAAGAGAAGCCAGGTCTAGTCTTCTTGTGAAATAGGATCTTGCATTGGAAAGGTCCCCAGGGCCAGGAGCAGATGCTCCTGCCCCTGCTCAATGCTCCAGCATATCCTGAGATGGGAAAAGTCTACTGTGGCACTGTGGGATGGCACTGGGAAGGCATGGGCACCCTGACTGAGAGACATGGGCTAGAGGTGAATCAAAACCAAACTACTAAAACAAACCTGTGTATCACTTTTCCCTCTCTGTCGACCCTTGTGCAGTGCCTCTGATTGGCTTTTGGCAACACTGGCAATGACTGCAGGCAGGAAAATGGCAAAAGGCCCCACTGCCATGGCAAGTAGGATCAGTAGTAGGCAACACAAGAGAATCTGCTCTATTGCAGATCTTTCCACTTTAGCCTCAATATTCTAATAAAGATGTGTTATAGACAGTACAGAAAAGCCAAAGAATTTATCAGCATTTGTCGATATTCCTAATGAAGCAGAAGATTCAACATGCAATAGAATTAGCCTACAATGAACCCTTGCATAGGGCCCATCCTTCTGAGTCCAGAAATCTCCTGCCTATTCCAGTCCGATACCCTTTTGAGAAATGAGCAGCCCTCCCAGCCATTATCATTATAAGCTAAAAGGCCAAATGAGACAAAGTACTGTTGCTCTTCATCTGAATAAACAAATCATTTTTAGATCAAATGCATTAACAATTTATCATTCTAAAATCCAATCAAAAGGAAAAAACAACAATACAGAACATTGATTTCCTACAGCTTTATCTTAATGAAGTGCACATTCCCTTCGTAATTAGCTTTGCAAGGTTTTTTTTCCCCTTTCCTCCAGCTAATGTGTTATTTGATTTCCATCCAAACATTACTAAATTGGAGGAAATTTCCTCAAAATGAAGTGGCTTTTGATAATACAGGAAAATTTCTACTCTCTCACATTGCTATTTTTTCCCCCCAAACAGCCATACTTGTACTGCAGATGATTCAACTTTATTGCATGGTGTCTTTGCGACGATGTTTAAATCAATGCCACAGTCACGGGATTCTGCACAATGTGCCATTTGTAAACCAGAAAATACAAGCTCGCTGCTTTTATCCTTCTCCTTACAGACATCAAATATTAATTGAACTTATATTATTACAGGGAAAAAGTGGACTGCGTTTTATTAACATTTCTAAAATTATAGATATTCAACTCAAAAAGTAGACTCCAGACAAGGCTCGAGAGCCTTCCGCTTGGATTTTATTTGACTTAATTAAAAAGCACTCAGTTCCTTTGTGCACTAAAGTAGTTGCTGACATCGCAGTAGCCACTCAGTCTTTCAAACCAAAACTATTACCTGAACTTAATAAAGTGTCTATTTAATTTATACACCCTCATGAACTCACCTGTCTCCCACAAACACAATGTGGTTCTTGCTAATGAGCAGCGAAGGCAGCAACTTGACGGTAAACTCACCAGCACCCTGGGGTAACTCAGCTGCCCCAAAACATTATTTCCATCTCCTTTAATCTGCCTTCTCTACCATTAATGCCACTATCCAGCCTCCACAAGCCAGTGACCACTGCTCGCTGCTGGAAATGCTCTTTGCCAGGCCACCTCTCCCTTCCTTCTCTGTATCTCTCTTTTAAAATCTTTTCTTCTTTAAATGATGCTGAACAAAGGACTGTTGCTTTCACTCCGCTTCACTGAGTACTTGCTGAAATGAAATGGCTAATTTGATAGCCTGGTTTTATCTGGATATATTGCCAAGGTACCCGTCAATATCTATGACAGGGAATGAAGTCCGAAACCCTACAGTTATCACCTTATTCCTTAGTTATGCAGAACATCTAAAGTGACCTTTTCTGCCTTAATCCGAATTTTGGTCCTAGGCCTCTTGTAAAACCAACGGTCCCATTTCAAGCACAGACCTGCTCTGCTCTGGGAATGAAGAGAATCGCTACCTGGAGTGAGCTGGTTCCACGTGAGATCAAGATGGTCCCTCTGAAGCTGTTTTCCTGAAGCACAAGGCTCCGAGCAGCTCTCTGGAAGCTGCAGCTCCTGAAACCGGACATGGAAATAGTTGTGGAGTTGGATTTTTTTTTTCCCCCTACTCACACTCTCAAAAGAGAACAAAGCCATTCTCTAATACAGTTTGTGCATTTTACGGACCTAACAATTAAATAGGTTTTAAAACATGTGCTGACTGCATAATTCCATACAGGGGAGAGCACTCAGCGTTTTCAACCGGCAACTGATACGAGACACCACTTAATAGTACAAAACACCAGCAGTCCTGTTAAAATCAATAGAAAATTAGATGCTATGAAAATGCAATATGTGTCCAATTAGTTATAATTGGAGCAAATGGTGATGCAGATAAACTCCTGGAGGAAGATGTATTTGTCCGGAATGCTCCCCGCCTGCGGCCGGCACGGCGCGGGACCGGCCATGGCGGGCTCTGCCGTACCCTGGGCGTGAGTGATGAGCCATCTCATACACGTACGTTAACTGTTATCTAATTATGGAGTTGCTCCGAGCCGGCAGGACGGCTTTGGTGCACCACTGTGAGTGGTGAGAAACGATCGGCTGTCACATGGAAACCTCCCTGTTGGACTTGACAAATTATGCCAGCAAACCTGTTTAAGGACTAAAAAATCCTTGGACGCGGTGACAGGCAGAGAAAGATGCTGTGTTATTTATTTATTTAACTGGCAGAGTTTAAGAATTGTGGCTCAGTCCCACCAATACTCACTTTTTTCCCTGCCTGTCTGTTGTTATATCAGTTTAAACTCCTTCCCACCAATTATTTTCCAGGCTTCTTTCAACTCCTAAAAACTCAGCTGCGCGGCAAGACGGGAACTAGGTTATGCAATTCTAACGCTTTATTTTTAACATCTTTGGTGCAACATATTGGCCTCCTCTTTGTTTCATCTTATGACTAAAGAAAAAGAGCGAACATCCCCTATCACAGCGGCACAAAAGGTACATCCCCAACCAAGCATCGCTCCAACCCCTTCATGCTCTCACGCTGGATGAAAGCACATCACTTGCAGTACAACAATTATTAATTTGCAGTGATTTTTTTTCATATAAACACTATAAAGTAACAGTTATTTAACCAAAACCATTGGTTCAGAGCTAAGGAACAATAACTTTCTCCAGGATTTATATTTTATTCTTGCTTTAAACTAATTCAAATTATTAAAGACTTACGGTCTCAAAAGAGACAAAAAAAAAAAAAAAAAAAAAAGGCTCGTGTTTACCCAGACCTGAAACCTTTTTACATTATTGGACACAGTTACTTACACTGTTAAGGAAACTGTCTCTCAAGAAAGGGGAGAAAAAAAAGAAGTGGCAGCTTTTATTTGTTACGCTGACTCAGCCGAACAGTGGAACAAGAAACGTTAAGCCCCAATCCATAACTTTTGTGGCCGCTCAAAGGACGTATTCTTCCTCGACACTGATAAAAGTTTAATATGTAGTTGCCCAGGTTTTTAATAAACTTGTCAACAAAAGAGCAAGGCAAATTGATGGGGACCTTCCCAGGAATAAATTCAGTTTCAAATAGGCCAAATGAGCGTGGAGGACAGGGAGGGGACGGCGCATGGGTGACTTTTGCTGGTCTTTGCAAAAATGGCACAATAGATTTTAGTGGATGCATCTTATTGTCTCAAAGACAAGGCTTTAGGACAAAGCTGGCTTAATTTAAGGAAAGTAACGTGGTTTAGCTCCCTGCACAGCATAGCCCTGGCACTGTGAGGGGTGGAAGAGGCAAAGCCTGGGTATAAATCCCTGTGTTGCACTTGCTGCCCGCACATCCCAGTCCCCGTCCCGCAGTCAACTCGCTCAGGGACAAGCTGCAGTGTTGTTCCATGTTTTTTATCCCTAGTCTCCCACTGCATACATTCCAAGACTTCCCCTCCAGGTATCATATGCACAGCCGTCTCCTCTGCTTGGCCAAACCATCCTCACTCCCTGCTCCATCTTCTCCCTTCAAATACTCAAGGCTGAGCTTAATTCAAGCACAACATAGTTCTTTTCCTCTGCTCTTATGGAAGCTGGTTCACACTCCTGCAACCCATAGCTAAAAGCACCCCTCACATATAGGGAGTAGTTATCCTGCATGTGCATGAGCTACACACACTGCCCACCTTCTGCAAGGTTAGGAGTGAAATCACTGCATGAGATTCATTATCTTCCCCTAGCTTCAATCAAGTTTGTGCCTTAAATTATTAAGACTTGAGGGTTTTTTGTTAATTTGTTTACCCAAAGTAAACACAAATATTAAATCAGAGCTTCCAATAATCTCACTGCCAGCAAATTAACAAGCAAATTAACCCATGGTGTCCCAGAAGGGGACAGCAGTCTCTTCATCTCAGCCAGTCCTTGTGACACGTTGCATCCCGTGTCACCAGCTCCCTCCTAACACCTTCCTTTCCTTAAACCAAACAACTTGAAGAGCCAAAAGCCAAGTCCTGCCTCCCATGCCAGGTCACTACTCAGATTGGAAGCACTGCCCTGGCTGTTGTGGTGAACTTTATTCTTGATTGCTCTTAGGTCACTGGATTCCTGCTCCCGTGGCTTTATCCGACTCCCCAAATGCCAGGGTTGACTTGCCTATGTAAGGGCTTTGCAGGGATTGCTCCTGTCCTTACAGCTGCTGGGTGACTTCTGTGGTCGGTGGTCACGAGTCCCACGCCTCTTGGCTGCCCAGATGCCACCTAATCCTGTCCCCCCAGAAGGGCAGCTGAGAATGAGCACTATTTATAGCCGTTGTTCCCCAGTTCCCCCAGGCTCATCAGCCTGCCCAGGGCTTTTTTAGATAGCGGCACAGGTCCCAGCACAGGCCATATCTGGGCATGGAGAGGCATTTACAGGCACAGCCCCGTGTTTCAGGAAAAAAAAAAAAAAAAAGAAAAAGGAGGAAAAAAAAAAAAAAGGAAAACCCCACATCTGTTGGAGATGTCAGTCGCTTGCTTCCCCTGAGCCTCCTGAGCACCACCAGCAACTGCTCCAAGTGCTAAAATCTTTGACTATCAAATTCTGCTTTATACAAGACATATCTGTGCCTGAAAGCCTTCCCCTTGCACCCAAGGGTATCATCCAGGAGCCCTGCTCCTCCATACAGACCACTCTGGAAAAACACAGACTAACCCAGGGATGGTGCTGGTTACACAATGCAAACAAAAACGTCTTCAGAGCATCACGGGGAGCTGCAGTGGTGGGGAGGAGACAGCCCACAGGGACACTGCTCCACCTGCACATACAAGTGCTCACCGAGGTGCTCAAAGATGGGCATGTGTACAGCTTGGCAAGCTCGAGGGCCAGGCTGGCATCACACAACCTTGCCGGTACCGGCAGAGTCACCCGGCAACACCGTGCAGCACCGCGCCCAGACTGGCAACCAGCAAGCAGCCCCGCAGTGCTGGAGCACCCCATGGACCCCATCGCCCATCTCACTCCTGCTGGGACATCCCCAGGCAGCCACAGACCCATGAGGTCCTGCTTGAGATCCAGACTCTGCAGCTTGTGCCTTGAGCCTGCCCAGAGGTGTGGGGAGCCCAGACAAGCCTTCATTACAGCACGAGGGCAGAGGGGCACAGTCCACACAGGCTGTGCCATCTCCCTAAAACACCTGCTGGGCACCACTGTGTAAGCCAACCCAAAGCAGGGAAGTCCTT
>JAYRBT010000054.1:9126787-9172724 GCA_036023395.1 Myiotriccus ornatus
CCACACAGGCTGTGCCATCTCCCTAAAACACCTGCTGGGCACCACTGTGTAAGCCAACCCAAAGCAGGGAAGTCCTTACAAACCCAAAACCCTTGTCCTCAGGTAGTTTCATCAGCCTGCCTTGGCTGTCTCCAGCTTCAGCCTCGCAGTGCAAATACAGCTTCAACAACTCCACAGGGAGCATCCTTTGCCTCTGAGGGAAACTGAGGCAGGTGAGCCAAACAGCTTGTCTGCAGGCCCCGCGAGCCGGCAGCGGAGCCCGTGTCCCCGGCTCCCATCCTTGGAGCACTGGGTTGCTCTCACCGTGACCCCCTGCATCCCAATGGGACAGCAGCCGGCAGCACCGCCGCCTGCTTGGCCGAGGTCAAGGGAAACTTCAGCGTCAAGCAGCAGACGTTTAACCCAGCATCTTCTCTGGGAGGCAATCGTCAGTGCGCTACTTAAATCAGCACTGGGCTTTCCAGGGAGGGATCCGAGCCGAGGAGCGAGGATATTTCTCTTGCTAGGAACACACCATCCCCTCGCCCACAGTCACTGCTAAGTGCAAGATGTGGTGAAAGTCTTTAAAAATAGATATATTCTCAAGCAATTCATGCCGCTTGCATCTGGCAGGGCAAACCTAGCATGGAAGCTCTCTCTTACTGACTAAAAAGGATCATTAGCAGCTCGAGGCTCGTGCAACCTTGACTCTCTTCCTTTCTTCAGGGCCTTCTCTTGTTCTTGGCCTAAACCAGTCCTGGGAAACACAAGGGAAGCCCTGCCCAGCTAGCCTGGTGTCAAAGGCAGGGAAAGATACTGCAGTGCAGTGCTGATCTCTTCTGCAATCGGACGTGCAGACTAGCCCGAATGCTGAGTCAGCACAATTTCTTTTTTGATTGGTTGATCTGAGTAACATATTTTCAATGTATGCTAAAGGGGCAGCAATTAATACCTTTTCCCCCTTTCTCCACTTTACCAAACCGCTTCAAATCGGATGCACAAATCTCACCCCCAAAGTCACTCTCTGGTCCTAAATATTCTGAGGCTCTTTCATTTTTAATTTAGGGCATTAAAAAAAAAAATTTTGCAATCTAAGCGATGCTCACTTTGATCGACTTGTGCTGCTGCAGCTAAAATATCTGTCCTGCAGGTCAATCTAATCATGCTTAATAGCAGTTTATTCTTCAACGCAACATTTTTCACGTTGGGTAGACAGTTTTAAATGAGATTGCTGATGCACCCCTTTACTAATGCTTTTACCAGGGCCAGCACATCCCTTGAAATACTTGTGCAATAAAATGCTTTATTGCTCCTGATGAATGCACTATTAAACTTGAATTGCAAACATGGCCCCCCATTTTAAAAAAAAAAAAGAGGGTTCTAGAATTTATGGGACCACCTGTCTTCCAACATTAAGTAATAGTAACAACCGTAATAATAGATCATCAGCATAACAAACACACAAAAGTAAAAAAAAAAAAAAAAAAAAAAAAGAAAAACCCGCCTGGGAAAACCGCATGGCACAAATTTGTCCCTGTGCTCTCGTGTGCACGTGCGAAATATCCATCTTATACCTGCCGGTAGTTCCGCTTACATGCGGAGAATTCATCTCGAGAACGGCTGGATTTTGTGAGGCATAGAATAGAAAAATTTAACTAATTTGGTCCACTGGATTTATGGCTTTTACAATTCTCAGGGCTCCTGTTTCCATGCCTGGCACTGCACAGTCCTCGGCTCGCAGGATGGATGGGCGCACCTGAGCATCCCAGCGCTGCGGGTCCAGCACAGATGCTCCTTGCAGCGAACACACCACGGCACTCAAGGCCAGGAGATGCTCACCAGTTTAGAAAGACTGTAAGAGAAGTGGCTTTTTTTTAGCTATCAAATAAAGCAGACCTAGTCCAATGTAACAGCCACAGTTTTAATCCGAAGAGGTGTAAAACGGATGAAGAGCTGCCATGAAGCGGAAGAACGGCGCAAACTGGTTGACAAGGGCCTGCAGCCATCACCTGCTTCCATTATGTCAACGCAATGGGCTACCATGGCTCTTGGGGGGCCACATACACCCCATGCCATTTTTAACGTCGCCAAAGCCCAGCTGACACAGGCCATGGCAAACCCTCCCCTGCTACCTCCGCTCCCGTGCTGCGAGACAGTGCTCAGAGTTATAGCTTTGAAAATATTTACATAAAAAATAAATCTGAGCACTTAGTGACTTCCTAAAGTTAGCAATTCCATGTGATTAACAAGCGCATTAATTCAGAGAGGCGGGGGGAAGGAGATAAAAATTGCATTACAAATGCAGGTATCTACTGTAAATCAGACCGCGAACACCTTTCCAAGAGGAACGTGCAGTGCCAAGGGGGTTTTAGTGAAACCTGCACTGAGGAAGAAAAGAAAGGGAAGCAAAAAGAAGAAAAAAAGAAAACTAAAACAAAACAAAACAAAAAAACCAAACAAAAACACACACACAAAAAACCCACCAAACAAACAACAAAACCCCCAACCCTCACAACAGGAAAAAGAACAAAAAAAAAAAAAAAAAAAAAAAGTAAAAAAAAAGATAAAAGGTAGAAAAGGAAAGAAGAAAGGAAAAGTAAAGGAGAAGAGGTGGGGCAAAGGGTCAGTAAGGAAAAGAGGGAAATTTTGTATATAAATTACATATAACATAATGTTATGTTATATCCAGAATAGTAAGAATTGTCCTCTTTTTTTATCCAGAGACTCAAGGTAACATTGGTGATTTAGAAGGGAGTGAAACTGCAGTCCTCCTTGGACACCAGTGCTTTCCTGCTTGGGCTTAGCTCACTTCCCAGCATCCACCAGCTTCATATTTAAATCTGACCCCAGAATGGGGCAGGACACCCACAGGATCCCATCCCTGAGTGGACATAGGGGCCAGGGATTGTCCCTACTCAGGGTGGCTGCTGGTGGGGCTGAGCCCAGGGATTGTTGCATCCCTGCAGCCAGATCCTGAGGGACCACACCGCAGCCAGCCAGGAACACTCCAGCTTTCCCGGGCCCAGCATAACTGGAGCATCCCAAAATGCAAATAGGATGATGCGCAAACCAGCCATTCTCCAGGACAAACCTGGCCTTCCCAAAGCAAACCAGCAAATCAAAGGCTCCTCCTCTCCTGGGAAGGGGTCAGCGCTGCCCATGCCCCCATCAGCCACGGTATTTAATTTAAATAAAATCCAGCCTCAATAAACCACACCAAATCCTACAGGTAGGAAATCTCCCCAACAGCCCAACCTGCCTTTTCTCACCCACAACTCACGATCACTTGATTACAGTTAAATCCCCTTTGGCATACCTGTAACAGGTGATGAAGGTGCTCACCATGAACGGAGGTGGATAAAGACTCCCCAAAATCCAAATTCAGGGTCTTGCCTGCTCCCCACGCCTGGGAGGAGGATGCTGACATCGGAAAGACCTGATTAACCTCTGCTGCCATGCCATGGCACTGCACATGCCAAACGATGCCATAGGAGCCCTTGAGCAAGACGAAGATGGGGTTGAGATTGCAGGGAAACCACTCCAAAGAAAAACGCTGCCCTCAGCGGCCCCATGGACATGGAAAAAGGAATTTGGAAAGCTGAGGAGCGGCTTTGAGGAGTTCAACTTTGCACATCATTACAACATTGTCGAAACGTGAGGAAATTTGGGGATGAAAGCTTTAAACCCTCAGGTGCGGCTCCCATCTAGGCAGAACGTTAAACTTGTCTTTAAACCAAATTTCTTTCATCTTGCCACGTTATTGTATTATTCTGGAAAAATAGCCAACTATTTTACATTGGAAAAGGTTAAAAAGGAAAAGGCTTCCAGAATGAAAGGATCTAATTTTCTTATTTTCCCTGGGGAAAATAAGATCCCTATATTCAGAGCACTCCTTTGGCTTTAGCTGTGATCCGCTGACTGGACGGCTCACCGCACAACAAGGAATATCTCCTTCTTGCCAGTTTTAAGCACAAAAAGTTTTAACGTGGGAAAGATTTGAAAAACAGAGTTTGCACACCAATTTAAAGCTAAAACACCGCACGCCCGAGTCAAAACTGTTGTATCCTTTTCCTCTCTCTTCTTCTCCTCCCACTCTCCACCTCCTTTTGTTGTTCCTAGATTTAAAGATCACCCAGTTCTATTTGTTATCTAGCCTTAATATTTAGGGTAAAAAAGGGTCGATGGGGAAGCAGGAAAAAGGAGAGATTGGCCTGCATCCCTGTTAAAACCCAGGAGCGGACAGCCAGCTTTCCTCTGGCATCGCCTTTCAAAGCCCATGCCGCAGTCAGCATATTGAATATTTAATGTCCTGATGAGCATTTCCACCTGCTGACACAGGCAAAGTGACAGAACAATACACGCGCTGGAACAAGATCATCAATTGACTCCCCAGTCGGTCTGCCGGGTCAGGCAGTTAAAAAAAAAAAAATAATATAAAATAATCTGTCTGTCTTTCTCCCCCGCCTTGGCCAGGGTCACACACTGCTCCTCTGAGAAGGATTCCCACCTGAAATACATACTTCTTTACATTCCATAGCTTGCCAGGTTCATATGGGCATATAAAGAAGTATGTCTCTCAAGCAGGTAGTTTCAATATGCGCATTTATATGGTCACAGGAGGAAAAATAACGCTGATTTACAATTTACATCCTGACAGTGAGTTACAGCTCAGTTCAAACCAGCAGACTTTCCTCCTGCCCAGCCCATGTGCAGACACACACACACACCCCAGCTCCCAACCCTCACCGGTAATGCTGGGCTGAGCCCTCAGCAGATGATGGATTTTGGATCCTGGGAAAGGGGAACTGCATAATTCACTGGACACAAAGCACTAAAGGTCCAGTGGCTGCCCTGGCAGGGGCTCTTTGAGACGTAAAAGACACAGAGTAAAAGCCAGCCTCCTGCTCTACCTAAAAAGTAGGTGTTTCATTCAAAATCATGAACTTTCAGCATTTAAAAAAAGACCAAAATGTGATTTAGAGGAAAGGCTTTGCTGTATATGCATACAGGTATCATTTCAGACAAAGCCATGGGGGAGAAAGTTACATAGAGATGAATTCCCAATTGCCTGCATCCTACAATTTGGAAGCAAAAAGCCAATTTGTTTTCAGAAAGCCCAAAATCAAATGGCCATCTACTGATTTACAAACTGACACCGGGAAGGACTGTTCCATTTGCCAGAGTAAGAGAACTCATCAGCCCCAGACAAGCGATTGCTTTATCAGTAAGTAGAGATTAAAGCATAGGAAGAAGAAAGCATCTTACCTAGTGAATCCAGTGATTTTTCCTCTTCTGGTCACTGGAAGTGAGACACTACCCCGCAGACAACCAACCCCCAGAAGATAGCACAAGCCTTTTGGGGAGATCAGGGCATTAAAAACGAAAAATAATTAAAAATTGCTCCTAATAACTCATCCGGTTGAGCTCCACGCCAGCTAAGGGGCTTTGGGAAGACCTGCAGACAAAAAAGGCAGCCAAGGCGAGGTTCTGGGAGCTCGGGCCAAAGTCTTCCCGAGTTCTTCCCGCAGCCTCCCGTGGGCTGCGCTCCCCGCACGCCGCACCACTGTGCACCCGTGGGACTCGGTCCCGCACGCAGCCCTGGCTCACTCTCCCCCTCTCCCTCGCCTCCTCGCAGCCGTGCTGAGCTTTAAAGCTCCCTGAACAATGTGGGCCGAGTGGCAGGGCTGCGATCGCCGCCCGGGCTGAATGGGAGACTATAATGGGCAGGATTTAGGCAGGAGCGCGGCGGAGGTCACGCCGGGCGCTGCCTGCTCGCTCAGCAGGGCGGGCAGGGTCCCTCACATGCGCCCGCCGCCCCTCGCCCGCCGCTGCCCACGATCGATACCAATTTACAGGCAAATGGGGAATGGCTGCCTCCGTGTTAATGAATTTTACCGTTTCTCACAGTCTTCTAATGAACCCTTTAAAGAGGGTTTAAGTAAACTTAGCAAGTGGCAAACTAAGCACTTTGGAATACCTAATTGTATCGATGCTTTCGGCTGCTTTTTTAAAATATCACTGCCAGCTGGGGAGTAAATACTTCCCTGCTCCCCCTCGACTTCCAGCACCACTGAAAAGCAAAGGCCGCATGGAGCCAAGGTGTAAATCCGCTGTGCTCAGCCCCAACCCCCAAAATGGCTTTACACCCCTCATGCAATACTGGCACATGCCTTGGTCCTGGCTCTGTGCAGCTTCCCCCTCATTCCCTGAGTTTGTTGGCTGTTTTAACCATCATTATTTGTCTCATTTAAAGGCAAATTTCAACCTTTAGTTTGGATTAAGGGGAAGAGAGATGGAGCTGTGGCACTAGTGTAATGCATGACTGCAGTGAAATTAAAGCAAAGGGAGAGCTGAGGAGTGTGAGGGAAAGTCTGACTGTCTCATATTATTATAAAAAAAAAACAAAAAAAAAAAAAAAGAAGAAGAAGCCCAAAAAAAACAAGAAAAAAATCAAAGTGCTAGTGGTGGAGTGTTGCACAGCCATGGTATTGAATTTCCTTCAGACCAACAGCAGTAGAACAGCTACTGGACTGCTTGGACCACTAAATATCTGCACCTCATACCCAATTTGATTTCTTCAAACGCATTTGACATGGGCTGTCCTGAACAGTCCCCAACTTCTGCAGACAAGTAGGACAGTGACTGCCAACCGCTAAAGCAAGTACTATGTAAGAGCTAAAAAAATGACCTTTTAGATCCTTACTCGAACTGAAGACAATGACACAACCACAGCAGCAAAGTTAGTCCTGGAGATTTAAACTTGCTTTGAGGTTCTGGGTGGAAGCTCATGCTTTCCAGGGTTGTGTTTTTTGGTGGAGAAGCGAGTAAATGGTGTGATGGTGTTTTTAATGTGACATCAGAGGCACCCTGTGGATCCCATATTCCAGCCACCACCAGGAGTAAGTGGTGGTGGGTGAACATAATCCACCATCCTCAACCCACCTGGGCTTGCTGAGCTCTTGTGCTTGCTCTTGGCCAAAAAACATGCGCAATAAAACTGTGGCTGTTCTGGGGAGAAAAATGGATGGAGACCTGGATCGTGCAGAGGCAAAGGGGCAAAAAAAAGGGGAGGGAAGGGCCTGAGGTATTGCCTGGAGACAGAAGGGGAGAGAGCATGGTGAGAGGCATGGAATGCAAGGTGCTGTATATTATATCCCTGCTCTGCCCCAGGCTCCAGGCGCTGCTCAGGTCCAAGTAGCAAAGCCAAATGGAAGATGTGCAGCACAAAACTTTGGGGACTTTGAAGGCAGCTTATATCTAGGGCTGGGCACCGGAGAAGGGAGACACAAGCGGGGCCGAGGTGGAGGTGTGCGCTGGCCCCAGTGCAGCCTGTGGCAGAGAGACTGAGCTCAGAGCCTGGGAGCCACAGACACAACCACCCGCTCGAGAGGAACCCAGCAATTAAACTGACAGCACAAATCACATATTTCTGCCTATACAATTACACACGACTGCTAAGTGTACGCTCCCTCTGGCACAGACATATATACCTGTATCCATACTCTACACACAGCCTGGGGATGTGTTGTACCTGGATGATAAGTTACACCTGCTTATATATGGCATTTATATACCTATGCATAAAGATGCGTAAAATATCCATATGCGTGCTATAAAACAAACCTAAATCTATGTGTGTATGCACCACAGTACCCATCTCACAAAACTGATGTCTATATATTCATGCGACTAGGTATCACCACTATCATATAAAATATAATGACCATAGTCAACTCTGAGCTGCAGAAGCAATAACAGTCAATTGATGCTACACTTCATGTAACCTGAATTCCAAACCCTTGCAGGAAAGCCTAACTTCTCCTCCTCCTCTCCGTATTCCCTTTCTGATGGTCCACAAACCATGCACCTGTAATTAATACGCATTTCTTGGCATTTTAACAGTTAATCACCACAGCATTGAGATCATTGCAAGTTAGGCTAAGTTTAACCACATTTCACCCTTTTGCTCTGCCTGGTATCAGCTCATAGCACTAGTTTATTGCAAATAAATAAATAAAGCCCCAATCCCCCCAGGTGTCATTAGCCAGCCTGTGTCTGAATTAGGCGTTTAAAGGCCGGTTTAACCTTGCAGAACGGTTGCATGTCAAAGTTCTAACATTTCAGTTCAGATTATTCTAGTGCACTGCTTGCTCTGCAGTTTGTTAGTTTTGTTTTTTTTTAAATGCGGAGTATGCCACAGCAGAACAAAAAAAAAAGGGGGGGGGGAGGAGGTTTCCTAACCGATCCACAGATTAAACACACATCCAGCACACCACACACAGATACACACACACACACAGAGATTTGCCGGATGCAGAAGCCCACATTTAAGTCCCTGGGTAAGTTGGATGGGCACTCAGTCCTGCATTGGCCAGGAAAAGTGTTTAAACCGAGCTGAGCTGGTAGCAGTTAAAGGCAAGGCAGGGAGCATAAGAGAGGGGGGAAAAAAAAAAAAAAGACATACCAGTTAGGAGCTTCTGTTGCAGCAGAGGACTCACCAGAGCACTAGCTGAAAGCTGAATCAGCTTTCGAGAGTTAGGGATGCATAGAGGAGGGTCATGGAATCACAAGGTAATAATGCGCTTCATGCTGCAGCCGTCAGCCTTCTCCTTATAGCCAATCTCTAATGCAGGAAGGGAACAGAGAGCAGGCCCAGGGATGGGATTAGTCCTCACTTGGAGAGAAAAAAAAAAAAAAAATTAAAAAAAAAATCACCAGGCAAACCCTCCCTTCCCACCCACCCTTACCTCGCCCCCGCCGCCCGGCACCGCCACAACTCCATCCCTCCATCCCCGCCGCTGCACCGCATCGCAGCGCGGTGCCGCGGGGTGCGGGGAGGCAGCGCGGTGCCGCGGGGGCTGCGCGGGGCGGGCGGGGAGCGCGCTCGGGCAGCGCCGCGGCCAGCCGGGGGTTAAGGAGCAGCCACGGTGCCCGCCCGGATTGCAGCACACCTTGATGCGAGAGGCTGCGCCGGCACAAGTGCCTGCGCCCCCCCACCCCCCCCGCCCTCCATCCCTTCTCCTCCTCCTCCTCCTCCTTCTCACATCCCCCCCCGCCCCAGGGGTCAGCCCGGGCTGGGGGTCAGGCTGCGGGGGGATGCACAGGGCTAGGGGGGGGCTGGCGGAGGGAGGGGGGAGCTCTGGTCAGGACGCGAGTCCACCTTTCCAGTGCTTATATACCCAGCGAAGCATCCCAAACACGCACCCCCGGGCGCACGGCCCCTGCTCCTGCTCTTCCCTCCCTGACCATATTTAGTCAACCACGGCAAAAAATAGCCCGTCAGCTGGAGCCTGCCGAGCAGGGCTCGGAGTTCAATCGCTCCTCGCAGCCCATTGACTACTGGTCCTGCAGGGTCCTGACTCTGCCTTTTTTTTCCCCTCCGCTATTTTTAGCTAGGCCAAATAAAGAGGGAGCTCATCTTACTACTCTCCACCGGCCCGAGGTTTCTCGGGGCCCTGGCTATGTTTGGTAAGCGCCGGTGTTGAGAGACACAGAGCGGAGACCTTGTCCGTGCCGGAAAACCTTTGGCTCTCTCCCGTATTTGTTCTTTTCCTCTCCTTTTCTTTCTTTCATTTGTATTTCTTCCTTCATGGTAGAAAGGATTCTGGGTGAGAAGGTGGGGAAGAAGCTCAAGGGATCCTGATTTTCATGTTACAGAGGGAAGAACTGGCTTTCAAAGACCTCATGCTGGTGCCAAGTCCTTCACCACAAGGTACTGGGCACGTCGTTGTCTGGCCGTGTCTGTCCTCCTGCGTCTCCAAAGGTGATGAGGGTTGGGAAGGTGTTGGCCTTTCTGCCCTACATGGAGAGCACTAGGGAGCCTCGTCACCAGCCAGGGAAACCCCTCTGTCACAGTGGGTTAATGTGGGTCACCAACACAGCGGTGTCTCCTGAGTCTTGAGGTCATGGGATCTTTCCAGCCTCCGAAGTTTCATCCAGCAGGATAGCAAGGAGGGAAGATTTTGGCAGTGGAGGCACTGCCCTTGGCTTGCATCCAGAGAAGCAGGTGAACATCTCTAGAAACTTGAGTTAGACCCAGCTTCAAAATGAAGATGTGCAGAGACCTGGGGAGGTCACCTGGGGAGAGCAGATAAATGATGACAGACATGGCATTGTCTGCATTCAGCTGACCCGTCCTGCTTGCTTGCAGCAGATCCCCGTTCTGGACCACCTCCTGAGTGCAGTGGCTCCCCCTGCCCTCCTCACCCCAGGTCTCTACACTGCATCAAGGCTCGCCCAGAGGGACCATGACACCTCCTCAGACCCCAAGAGCACCTCATGCTGCTGGCAGACCAGTGCTGTGGGCAGGCTTTGGGGGATCAGGGCTGGAGGGACCAGCATCTGCCAATGGATATTTGGGTGGTGGTGGCTGGATGTGGAACTGGGGTGGGAAGTTTGCATGAACCCCACTGAGGTTCCCAACACCCTCTGCTCCCATCAGTGATCCATGAGCATGGAGTGGTGTGTGACAGAGATGCCCACCCACAGGGCCAGTGCTCTGCTGCACTGTGATCCCAGCGGATACCTCCACTTAGGACATCCATGTAAGCCTGTCAGGCAACACTCGTCTGAGGGCATTGTACTTGCTGGGAGCTGATAGAAAATCATCCAAGGATGGGAAATGCCTGCAGGAACCAACCCATAGTGCCACAAGGTGGGGAGGGTGCCCAGGAGATCCCAGTGGTGCTTCCCTGTGCCCTCATGTCTGAGGTTCCCAGCTCTGAGGACGATGCCAAAAATAGCTGCTACGGGTGACACGTCTGGTCTCTGTCCTGGGCTGCCTTTGCTCTTTCTCTGTCTCAGCTGACTGGTCTCCTGAACCTGCTCTGGTAACTTGGATTTCCCTCTGCTGCCTCCTTATCCCAAAGACAGGCTGTTCCCCACCGTCACTGTTCGGTTAGCCCAGGACAGGGTGTGTGGCAGCAAAACCATGAAATCAGGTGTCCCTGAGGTGCCAGAGCCATCTCTGCGGTGGTGACAACACAGAGCAGAGCTTTGTCTGACCCCAGGGACCAAACCTGCCACTCCCCACAGGACTGGCACTGGGAACAGAGCCTGTAGGAGACCCTTCACCACACCCCTCCCCCACTGCTCTACCCCAACATATTCCTTGTGACCACCAGTGTCCCCTCTGTACCTTCAGCTCATTTCCCTCTGGAACAGGGAATTTCCCTGCAATGACATAAACTGCTGTTGGATTTTTTCCTTCTGTTTTCCATCACTACAGGGATGTCCAAACTGCTTCCGCTCGGACGTCATCCAGGACTGTCAGTGCTTTCCCAACCCATGCCCTTTCAATAACTGATGCCATGGAAGCCCTTCTCCACCCTGACGCAACCCAGGATCACCACAAAATCACCTGGAAAGGCCTTTACCCAAAATACCAGCCCAGCCAGCACAGTGTAACGTTGCTTGTTACCCTCTGGGGAGCACTTTGGGTTTTGAGAACCCAAGTGCCAGAAGCAACAGGCTCTCGTACTATTTTGGGGCCCATCCATGACATCACAAAGTCCCTGGGGTGTGCAGCTCCCTGTGCCCCAGCAGGACCCTGCCCTGGCGGCAGGGGAGCTGTTAAGAACCACTCACTATCACAGGCACAGTCGTGCCCTTGTTTGGATTGAGTGACTTGTTATCACATCCCTGACAGGTTCGCCAGGGTTGAGAATCCATCCCGGCACCAAGATATGTTGGGAACAGGAGCAAACTATAAAGGGAGATGAACCAAAAGCAAACCTCTGAGATGCGAAATGAGATATCATTTAAAACCCAAACCTGCTTTTGCACACTGATTTCTTCCCCTCACTAATTGCTTTACAACCACACTCACCCTCGAGCTCTCAGGGACTAAAATATCTGCTTTCCTCTCCAAAATGTGTGGCATCTTTTTATCAGGACTCTGTTTGGAGCTTGCTCCATGCACTGATAACACTGGGAGTTTGGCATGCAGAGACTGCCGGGAAAGATGGGGCCTGAATGTGCAACCACCACAGCCTGACAGGCTTTAAATATATATATATATATTTGCATACGCATCTACATACATGCCTAATAACAATATATTCATGTGTGAACATAATAATTCTGCATTACAGCTCCTTTAGCCAAAGAAACCTGAGGAAGCCGCACGGCAGACTGCAAAACTGAACCAGTTCAGAATGATATGTGAGAGATTGCAACATTCCAAACAAAATGCAAGTTGTTACTTTAAAAGAACCAGGCTCGGGTTTTTGAATTTATGTAACCTAAACTGATTTTGTCTGTTTGAAATTGTTGTTGCGTGTTGGGAATCTCAAAGAGGTGAGGAGCAAAGCTGCAGACTTTTCCTTTGGAGTCCAAGATTACAAGCTCCTTTGCTTCTCCCTCCAGCTCCAAAGCTGTTAATGGTTTGCTTCATTTTATTAACAGCAGACGAGAAAAAAAAAAATTCTTCCTCGGAGCCTGTGTGAGGTGACAAGTTGGATAATAACAGCTCCTTTGGAAGTTTTTATAGTACATTAGGCAAACATAGTGGATGTTTATAGACTTTTAAAAATGCTGATTATATAAAAATGCATTTATAGCCTTCTAAAATACCAAGCTACTGTAATATAAATATTTCCAATTACAAAAAAAAACTAAAAATGCAGATTATTTGCCCAATTGGAGCAATTTTTTAATTGATTTCTGGTTTTCTTTGGGCCAAAATCTGATCTCAAAACAAAGACTGGCCAACACCCTGTGATATGAGTCAGGTCAATCAGATTTTCACATCCTGCAGAAGATGCTGCACTGTCCTGGGATGAAGCCAAACTGACTGAACCATGCACCCCACTCACCCTTGCAGCACCCCACAACACCACCAGCTTGAGGGAGCTTCTGGAAAAGCTGGGCATCTCCCAGCAACCTGCTGGACCAGCCACCTTCCCACCTCGCTGGTGGTGAGGAGGCGTTTGGTCACCCAGTGGCTGGTCTTTCTCTGTTCTCTGTAAGCACTTGTATGAATAATTAATTTATTATTGGCACAGAAGCTCGAATGTGGCTCTGTCCTGTTCCTAGCTGATAAGGTTCCTGGGGATGTGTCTTCTCTCTTTTTTTGTCTTTTGTTTCTTACTTTGACCCAAAATTCCATCAGTAGGTAGAATTAGCTTTTGCCAATGGTAGTTGTCTCAACACAGATAAATTCTTTCGAGAAATTGAGGTCTTGACAAATTGGCATGTCCTTACCAAAAAATACCCCAAACACTTAGTGAAAAATCAGTTATTCTTTATTTTATAAAACCAATCTTTTTTTTTGGCTTTGCCTTTTATTAATAGTTGGAAAAGACCAACTCAAAACTTTGGAGCTGCCTGTGAAGTCCCCCAAGTCATCATGAGACTGGACTTTGACATGATACAATATACGTTTTGATTGTAAAGAAGAGTGTTTATTTCAATTTCATTGTCCTGAGGCAAAATGCTTTCCTTTGGTCATTTAAGTTCTTTTTTTTTTTTTAATTAGAAACACCTTTTTCATTGTTGTGCACTGTCCCACCTCTCCAGTACTGAAGCACACTGTGAATTTTCCCATTAATTAGAAAATCTCAGCCCCACTGGCGAGAAAGGACTGAGGGAAGGCACTGCCTGCAGCTCTCCCACCAGTTGGAATCAGCAATTTCATCACCATTTCACGATATAACCGTGCTTAAAAACATGTCTCTGGAGGCCAACTCCAGCCTTTTCTGCTGCACATGGACATAACACCTCTGTGTGACATGCACAGTTCATGTGGTATGAAGGAAAAGGTGGGTTGGGGGTTTTTTTCCCTTGTTTTTTCCTTTCATCTGGCATTTCTGGCAAGAGAAAGAAAATGAAATTGTTTTCAAAACTAATGGCAAACGGAAGTGATGTTCCTTGACAGCACAGTAGTAACAGCCTTTCCTCTCAAACTCCTCATGTGGGAGACAGTGGTGTGATGCTCTCCCTCGTTTAACTGGGAAACTGAGGCTGGAGAAGGGATTGCTATGCCTGGGGAGCAAGGAAACAGCTGGGGGTGCCAGGGCTGCTTCCCCACATCCTCCCAGTGAGCTCAGACACCTCTGGGCTTATCAGCATCTCACTGTTGGCCGATGAAACGGTGACATTGGAGATAACTGAGCCAATTTCCCACCAGCTGACTTGAGTTCATTCACATGTTGTGGGTTTTTTTTTTTTTGTTCAGCAAGATGTAAGGGTCAGGTTCTTTCTTCGACTTCTTGGAAGTTGTGAAATACAGCTGTCGGATGCTCTCATAAAGATGAAATGTGGCTCTTTCACGGGCTGGCTGGGAGATTTTGGGTATCTCTGTAGGCACATATATGCAAACCCAGCAGTTTGGGTGTGGAATACAATACTCCTGTTTTGGAAGGTATTTCTCTGAAGACACTAACTACCTCACCTCCCTACACAAATGTTTTTCAATTATTTGAGGATTTTTCCCTTCACTGTTGGAAGTGCTCTGTTTGTTTTTAAAGCATCTATCTCTCAGGTCCTTGGTTCTTACTGTAGTTTTAAAAGATTATGCCATCATAGTCAAAAAAAAAAAAGAACAAAAGACCACTCATAAATTTAACCAAAACCCTCATATTTTCCAATCTGTCTGATGGCTCCGAAACCTGGGATCTGCTTTTGTGTCAGGGACATTTATGTCTTCTCCAGTGTCCTTCCAACAATAAGTGTTCCAGCAACAGGGATTGCATTATATACTGTGGTTTTGTTTGTGGCAGAACAAAATTAAATGAGTACATAAATTACTCTGCTCCTGGAATAAAGAAACAAGAAAAAGAGCGCTGTTGCTTTTTTCTTCTTCTTCTTTTTGTAAAGTGGCTTTTTTTCTGATAGGATGAGTTAGGTTTCCTGAAACCATGTGCAAATTAAAAAGTTCACAGTTCAGGCTTATTGTGAAAGCTAAATCTCAGCCTCATTTTGAGAGGCGGCGTATTTAGGAAGACACATTTGGATTTATATAAGAACTTGTAATTGGTTTCCCGCATCTTCCTTGAGCGAGCACGCCTCCCGCTCCCTCACAGATTAGCACTGGTGGTGCTTAACAGCAAAAAAAGGACACTTGTGGCTTGGTGCATGCTACAGAAACGTCTCCTGATGATCATGAAGCTGCAAAATTCCTCTGAGAAGACGCACTTCCTCGAATAACTCATTCCCGAAATGCAGTGGTGCCCTTTGCAACCCAAGTGCAGCCTCACGCAGGACGCTGTCCTCAGAGAGAGAGGTTGTGAGGAACAAGAAGAGCATCCTTGGAGGGATGAGGGCTGCAGCAGGGACACACCAGTGGAGATGGCCCAAGTCCCCTTGAGCACCTCAACACCACCCACTGAGCACAAACCTGCTCTCAGGTTTCTTGTCAGGCTCCTCCACTGCAAATCTCAGCCCAGGGGTGCTTGGCGTCTCTGCTTATGGCTGGCCAGAGCCAGGGCTTTACAGATTGGTTTGGGAGCAGAGAAACTAGGGGAGGGTGGGAGAGAAAGCAGATCAGGAGCTGACATGAGAGAGGTACAGGCTGGTGGGAAAAACAAAGTGCTGGAAGGGCTCCTTGCTTTATTGCTCAAACGCATCTTTTCCATGCTTACAGGATAAGGTAACAAGATGCATGATTTATTTAGCACAGAGAAAGCAGCTGTTCAGAGGCAGTGCAGGAGTTTTTAGGCAATCATGTTCAGTTCCCGAGGAGTCCCATTTACAAATGCTCACTGCTTCATTTTACCCCCTCCCTTCCTCTTGTTTCCCTGCAGTTATCTCGCCGTCAGCCTGTGATGTGTGGATGCCTCAGGCTCTCACTCAGCCCTTACTTCTGCCTTCCCTTCAATTCCCTGAAGTTCTTGGGACTGCCTAGCTCTGAGGGTCACCCTACTACCTTTATCTAATCTAGGAGACTGTTTCTGAGTTCCTCTCAATGTGTGAGCCAAGGAACTCCTGCAGCACTGTGTTTAGGGCGTTAAAAACAAGCCACCCACAGCCAGGGTCATCAGTGAGGCTCTTTGAGGGATCTGTGCCAGCAGCTTTGTGCCTGGTGCTCTGCTAAGCCAAGCCCTTGCTCAAATCAAACCCTCTACCAATTCCCCTTTCCTCCAGGGTCTCTGTTCCCTTGCTAAATGCATTATACAAGACTTGGATGCATGGCTGTGGATGGGGTAAACCTCATCCACACAGGTAATAGCATCTCCTCTTTTGTCCAGGGCTGGGAATGAAACCACATAACTTCTAGACAAGTGTCAGTGGTGCAGAGATCACCAGCTCATGGGGCTCGAGGCTTGGGAGTCACCTGGGAAACACTGCACGTACCCTCAGCCCTTCTGCAGAATTTCTAAGCAATCTGGAATTAACTGTTCTCCTGCAAGTAATTCACTAATAGATGTGATTAGCAATTAAGAAAAACATTATTATCTGTCACATGGGAATGAGAAAATATTAATTGCAAACCTGTGCATGAGAGCAGTAGGAAAAGGGTCCAGGAAGGCTAAGAAAATATCAGTGAGACAATGTCAAGGAGGTTATCGTGGGCAAAGACATAAAGATGGGAGAGGAAGCCAACAGGATGATCCATGAAAGATGGTAATGAACAGCAGTGCCAGACAGCAGAGTGTGCACCATGTTGCACTTACAAGAGAAGGTAATTTATCATCAGATATGGAGAAAAGTTCTCCTGAAAGATCCAAACATTCTTTAATAAGCCAGGAAAAAGATCAACTTAAAAAAAAAAAAATGGGTGAAGCAAGGAGCAAAAATAATTTAGCAAAAGAAGGTGCTCTGTATTCATCATTATAGGCAATTCAAAAATTTTCTCTTCTTCATCTCTGCCTTGTGCAAAACCTTCCACACTGATCTGAAACGCCTGAGGAGCTTTTAAGGTAGTCCCTGCCCCTGCCAAACATTCAACAACAATTAGGCACCAACCCATGAAGACAGAGAGGTGCTTGGTAAGATTTCCAAAAGCACAGGCAGTGAATTAGACGCTCATTTATGGCAAAGAGCTTCTGAAATTCAACTGAACTTCCTCACACGTTATAAGAGACCCAAGTACCTTTGGAAATGTTCTCTCTCCAGGCACACTGCCGTGCCTCCAGCTAAGCATGACGGATCTGGCTAGCTGTGACCAAACCAGTCCTGGAAGACCCATGTCAGAGATATCAGGCTGAAAGACGTGGCATCTAGACCACACCTATACCCTGGTCAGATATCACCAACTGGAGCTTTCCCAGACTATTGGGATACAACAGCCAGATGGGAGCTCAGTTTCATGCTTGCTACATTTCAAACTTATAGCCACAGCCTGGGTTCCTTTTCCCTAAAAAATATGGAGCCAGTATAAGGGAATGTAAATTGCATTCTTTCCTGAAGCTGAAAAAGTTGGGTTAGTTTTTCATAGTCAAACTGCATCAAGATGCTCTACAGTTAGGAGTAACTAATTTCCTCTCAGAATGGTTGGAATTGGAGCAAAGGCTGCTCTTTAGGAAGGAACACAAGTAACCCTCAGACATGTTCTGATTGAAAAAGACCATCTCATCTAAAATTCTAAAGAAATTCCCCTCTGCAACACATCTGGAAACAAATGCTCCAATGCAAATCTTGCTTAACTGAATGGCACTGGAGCCAAACCTAAGTAAACCAGGTTTTGTTAGGACAAACACCTTGTGAGTCGTTAGCTTACAGTGGCAACAGGCTTTTGTCCTTTCCTTCTGGTCATGCACCTCTATTTATTTAGCATTAGCCAATTTATTCAAGTGCAAGTTAAGAACCAGTGTATTATAATAAATATTTATTGAATTTTAACAAATCTGTAGGACCTGTATGTATATTAATCCTCATTATAAGTGCTGCCACTTGCCACTTAACCTACAGTAGCTGTATTCCAAATTTATTATATTAAATACATATTTGAGATGACTAATTTACAGCATTAGCAGAATACATTTATGTCACATCCCATATTCCCTGCTTTTGCAGGCTCCTTATGGAGAATATCTCACAAAACACCAAACATGCCCCAAAACTGGAAGTGAAATGAGTATTGTGAAAATTTCACTGACCATCTTGTAAACCAGGAGTCCTAGAAAATCAAGCCTCACACCTGTGGAGGACACAGCTAAAGACAAATGTCTCCTTGGAGGTTGACGTGGGGACCAGATGCCTCAACCTTCTCCTTCCTGGGGCCACCAGAAGTCCATGCCTTTGCCTCAGCCACACATTTTGCAGTGTAGACAGAAGTCAAAGATCTTCTGTCTGCAATTCCTCCCATGAAAGCAGTTGAATTTGGCTTTCAGGTTCAAAACTTAATGAAATGTCCACAGGTTGTGAATGCCTAATCTACCTTCCTTTAGGAACCCATGCCAAAAAGCCTGAGGGTCCTGATCTGAAACTCACTGCAGTCAATAAAAGGCTCGTTTTGATGCCAATGACACAGACCCAGATTTTCTAAGTCCAGCCTCTAAGAACACCTGTGTGTTACTCTCTGGATTATGCTATAAGCTGTCCAGAGCAGGTACATTTTTATTTAGGACTTTTAAAAAACCTTTTGGCTCATTATAACTTCTAATTAGCATCCGGAAAAAGAGTCACATACTCTTCTCTAAGAGAAATTCTTTTTAATTTAGTGAGAAAAATAAGATATTTTGGCAAAAGGTTTTTTTACAGGAGTAAAATACAGCCAAGAAAAAAGCATTTCACTAAAATATTCAGCACAAAGAAAGACCCACTCTGCAGGGCCTTCAGTGATGCCACGTTCCTGCGGGTCCAGGCCCGACCCTTCCCCACATGGACACAAGCACAGAGTGAGTTGGTGCCGACCCATATCGCTAATTCAGTGAGATTCGGATCCACCATCCCACACTGTGGTTTTTGCACACGTCTGACTTGGGGCTGCAATTTTCCAAGCCAGCCCTGGATGTCTCCTTGATTTTTGTGCTGGAATCGAGTGTGCCCCACAGTGCATGTGCAATGAGGTGTGTGCCCATTCCAAGGTAGGGGTGAGGTGTGTTGTTCTGCTGTAATGGCATGGTAACTCCATTAGAAATAATGGTAATTATATTGTGACTCACCTTAACGCTACCACATTATATCCTAATGACTGTTCAGTTAATTCATTTTTATTGTCTGTGTCTTGGAATGGAGTTTTGGAGTGTGCTGTTAATGCGTTGGAAATTAAGAGTGTACGTGGGCCCGTGGGGTGATCCGTACCCAGCTGCATATTAGTGTTCCTGCCTATAACAAAGAGATGGTGAAATCAAAAGGGATTTAGGCAAGGAATAGGAAGTGTAGGCCTGCCATGGGTCCACCAGGAATGTCACCCTTGTTGGGAGGCAGTGGGAAACGCAAACAGGCTCCTGCTGCCCAGAGGTCCCCAGGAAACTCAAGTAGGTGTCATTGGATGCAGGAAAAGTAGAGCAGCAATTGAATCATTGCCTGTTTTGCAGGGGAAGGTGACTGTGGAAGACACACTAGCAGTGTGAACGAAGACAAACTGCCTAGGTCTCCCCAAACTGCAGCCCCAGTCTAGGATTCTTCTTTGTGCTGAGAGATAACGACCAGACTCTTGGCTGAAGCTGGAACTGGAGCTTTCCCTCCTCCTACTTTGTTTACAAGGAAAGGGCTCCTTTTGTGTGTTGTATTTGTGGTTCACTGTGGCCATAATTTATCTGGGGACAGTGTTTTTGCAAGGTGCAAATTACATTTCTCTAGGGAGGACCTGGCTTCAGTGCGGAGTCGCCACCTCTCCGGATCGTAGCTCTCCATTCACCCAGACTGATCACCACAGGTATTTTTAGAAGGTCATTCTGAAGCAGTAATTTCATCTAGTGATTCTATCTTCTGCCTTTTAGCAAATATTGTTATTTTTTTTCTCCCTGCTGTTTTAGATGGTGACAGGTTTTAATGTCAACTTCAAATTACCCCGTATTTCTCAGCCCAGTTCCTGCGCCAGGACCTCTGCTGACACATGGAGTCACGCTGGTTGTCATTCTCAGCAGAGGGACCAAGACCGTGTGAGCCTGGATGAATAAATTTCTTCCTTCCCTTTTAGAGGTGGTCCCTTGAGACTATTTTTTCAAGCAGAGGGATTTTCCACTCTGCAGGACAAACAGTGCCATTCATAGAAAAAATATGTTAATGGAAGTGAGCTTCATGCCAGAATCTCTCTGCCTGTGTATCAGCCTCAGCAGCAATGACAGTGCAGCTCCAGCAACAGGCTGCTTCAGCCAGCCAGGTTTGGGAGCTGCTAAAGGAGAAATTACTCTATTTTTCCGTACCTTAACAAAGTAAATACTGCTTTTCTTTCTCTCTTAATCAGGATTTATTTTTTTTCGTTTTTCTTTAATTGCCGACACCAAATTCACAAGGGCAAATTGACTCTGAATTTACAAAAAAAAAAAAAAATCAAATCCAGATTTTAAAGAATTACACCATTTAGTAACAGCTATTTTAAGGTCAAACCTGTGGCCCAAAACCCCTTGACATGAGTGTCCATTTGATACATTTTGTTAGCCAACAAAGGGTTTGATATAAACTGACATATATCTTTTAAAAGAGCAAACAGAATTGCAACAGCTGATAATCTCATTTTGTTGAAGGACTTCTCTCATGTTACCTTTAGCTGGAGGCTGAGTTTCCAGCAGGAGTTGGAGACAGTAGCAGGTTGCCAAGCCCAGTAGCCACATCTCGTGGGGCAGCAGAGCAGATCAGTGCTTTTGAAATCCCTGCAGAGACAGTCAACCAGTCACCCAGTTCAGAGCTCATTTGACCCAACACTGCTTAATTTTCCTCTTGTTGGTGAGAACAGCACCTGGAGCCAGCCACAGGCAACTCGGGGAAAATTTGGTTAGTTTTTCCTGCAAGGTCAAAGAGACCCAGGCAGGTGAAACACCATTTCCCTGCACCACAGCAATGTGAGAGGTGCACCAGTGCTGGTGGGGTGCTGTTGGTGCTGTGGGCGGCCAAGAGCAAATAAGCTTCTGATGGCAAGCCCAGCCTCACTCCTGCATGATCCTTCCACCCGTCTCTCTTCCCAGTGTCACTGTGAGCAACGTGTCTTGGTGTTTTTCCCATGCAGGAAGATGCCCAGAAGGAGGCAAGGAAGGCTGGGGGGCATCACTCGTCCTCCAAGAAGTCTTAAAGTCAACAGGTACCCCTGTTAGCAGTGACAGCTCTTTATTCAGAGCAGGGCCTTGCACCACCATGCAGTGATTTTCATGCCAATAATGGGACACGTACCTTGGTCCTGGAGCCTTTTCCAGTCCTTGGAGCACTATGAACACAGAATTTTGTCCAATGTCCTAAAGGTATTAGTTACATTTACTGGTCTGCCAAATATCTATTTCTTTCTGGTTTGGCAGGGAGTATCTCATTCAGGAGAGAGATAATTGTCTGGCTCAATAGCTGATCTGTTTTCTACCCAGCTATGGTTTCCCTTTTTGAAAATTGATGATCGATCAGTTATGTTAAGGATCACCAGGTGTAATATTTACCACATATTATGTTTATTCCAACGTGGGAGGAATGCATTAGGCTTCATATCACTCAAAGGGGATATTTCTGATGTAAAACTGTGCTGCATTAATGAGACTACCCATCAAGATGGATGGGTCAAATTAAAGTAGAACAAATTGCAGACTCCTACTTAAAAGTCACACTGGAACCTCCAGCCTACATTATTTGTAAAATTCAAACTGAGACCATTTTTGGCTCAGACATGTTTACATTCTTATTGGAAAATATATTAAACTGTATTTAATTATATTCATGTGAAAGGCTGTATAATTTTTTTTGCATGATGCCACCCAAGACAACTAAACTTTGAGTTCAGGACTTAAAGGTACTCTTATGATTCAGATACTGATATTATCTCTGCAAGATAGGTCTGGGCATGGAAGCAAAGCCTTTCCTCTTTTCCAAAAGAATCACAGTGATTTAGGAATCATTTCACCTCCTTTTGTTACATTTCAAGTTTTACATTATATTTTAATAAGTTTGTCACACTGTACAGACAAAAGGATATTCAGCTTCTGCTGTAATTAAAGAAAATCACTGCAATGGATAACATCAACTCAGCAGATTTCAGTGATCTTGTTTTCAGCACTCCAAACTCCACTGCTCCTTGCGTACTGAACTAAAACAGCACAACTCTCCAACCTGCTGCTCTCAGGGTTCACCTCCCTCAAATTCAGCTTCTGAAGACAGGCACTAAATCAGTCAGAGCCTCACTGCAGGATAATTTGACCCATGCCAGCTTAGCCACCTGTGTTCAGCCTATTGATGTCTCCTGCACTGGCTCTTGGAGCAAAGTGGGCAGGAGGCTGACAATGTGTCTCCAGCAACAGAAAAACTATCACTTTGATGTATCCCAAGGAAATCCCACTGGAGAATAAAGCTTTAGGCCCTCCTATTAGAATCCCTGGCTGGTATCCAGAATTTCTCCTGGAATTTGAAACAAAAATCAGCTTGATAGACCAGGGCTACTCCTACCTACAACCACCATCATCTGGTCAGAGCATCTCCCTGCAGAGGTGGAGGGAATCTTTCCAGTGCCACATTTCACAGATTTAAATAAGCAACAGAGCTCCCCTTTAAGATTTTATTTCTTTCTTTCCTCTAGATGAGTTAGCTGTGGAAAAAATCACCTATAGTTAAAGTTAGTCCATTGGAAACCGTGAATATTTTATTGTCCTTTGTGCGAGAAAGGAATTAAAGAAATGGATTTGGCCTTGATTTTTTCATTTGAACTTCTCTGCTTGAGCTGCACTTTTCTATTACCTCTGCAACTCTGCCTTCGTTATGTTATTGAAAGAAAAGTAATTTATGATTGCCAGTCTTGCAGTCTCTAATTATTTCTGGCTGTGTATTACAATTATTAACTTCAGTATCCACCCTTTTCTTAACAGGATAAAAGACATTCATCCTCTTTTGGGTAGCCATGTATCTGTCCTTGCAAGCCACTGTCTCCAGCCAATAATGACACTTTGCCATTTAAACTTTGGTGCAAGCCAAACATTGGATTTACAGTGAAGATGAAAAACAGTCACAGGTTACTTGAGGCTTGGGTTTAGTACCTGGGTGTCCTAAAGCATCTTGCACTGTTCATAGCCTCATTCAAGACCAGGCAATAAAGTACCACTCGGGAACAACTACAATATCAACATGTCACTGCTGTTCTCCTTTTTTCCCCTCAGTTGCACTGGTTTTCCATTTACTTCTGGTGGGTAATGAAGACATCTGTTCTCATCCCAACAACTCTCTGCAACTTGCTTTCTGGGAAATGGAATAGCAATATTTCAGCAACTTTGATCATCTCAGAAAATACTGCCCTGTATTTATGGAGGTCAGGACAGTCATTATATTCAGGACATTTCTATGAGAAAGCTCAAGGAATGGACGACGAATGGGAAAATCAGAGTTCTAAAACAAGTTCAGATACCCCAGAGATGTTTTACAGGTGGATCTCAGGCATGGAAAGCATAAAAATTCTAAAAAAGGCTGGGGAACCCCCCACCTTTCCCAGCAGAAACCCCAGAACCACTGAGGTAACTCATTTGGTGTTGGTGAGTGTGCATTCCCCAGTCACCACAGCCCCCCAGCCCCTCCACTGACTCACGCTGGAGTAAAAGCCTGGGAAATGCTCTGCTGAATTCCAGGTTTCATCTGTATCAATCATTTTCCCATGTACCAACATGAAAAATTTGCCACCTGGCCCAAATACAGCAATCTAAGTGCTCCATGCCAAACCACACATCTCTGAGAGCGAAGCCAGGCTGAACTGCTTTTTTGGGTTCAATCTCTCACTTTTCTGTACAAAGACCATTTGTCTATAAAGCACCACATTTTTAACATCTTTAAGATAGCCTTTATGGTAGGAGTAACTACATGCAAAGGAAGGAGGGGGCAAACCCTTTAAGCATTTTGCATTTATAGTTATATGCAGCTTTACTGCACAGTCAGTAAAATTCCCTGCTGATTATGTCATTGCTGAGGCAATCAGGTGCCAAAAATATTTTTTTTTATTTCATCCGAGCAATAATCATTTTCTGCCTGAACAGTAGACCCAGTTATTGTTTCTTCCCTTATGTTTTCATTAATTAGAAGGAAGTGGAGAGGTAACAAACGACTCCCTGGATGCCGAAGTGTACATTTTTCACTGTCAGGTTATAAGAGGCAATGGGCAAAGACAATATATCCTGTCAGATGTGAGAGTACTTATTGTCAGCACAGCTTGTAAAAATAGAAAGTGAGGTAGCTTTTCTGGATGGAGTTGAAGCTATCTATGGATGGAGTTTAATCTGACTAATTATAACTAAAGACTTTGGCAAACAGCATCATGTAGCTGTGAGAATACTGGACAGTGCTTTTTTTCTTATCAAGTCCGTGTGAATGTTAATGTGTGTAAGTGTAAAATCGACTTCTATTAAATCTTCTAAATTGCCATGCACTTCTTCACCCGCAATGCCTCACTTCTTCATTGCAGCGCCGCGGAGTTACTGGTAAAAGTATTAAAACTCTTTGAAACAGTCATATATCTTCTGGTTTACAGGAAGTGCTTCAAGTGAAGGGGAAAAAAAAAGAGAAAAGAAAAGAAAAAGAATATTTTTCCAAGGAGCAGAGAGGAGAAGGGAGTTGCATCTCCAGCTAAACGTCTGGCCAGGCTCCATTTTATTGACCAGCTCCCTAAATCTCACCACAGTGAAGGCAGCCTTGCTGGTGGAGATGATATTCCCTACTGGAGATGTACCAAGGAGCAAACCCTGGGGCCTATACCTTGCCATGGGCATGTCAGGGAACTCAAGAAGCTTCTTCTGAACCTCTCTTGCCAAGATGTCCCCCCCTCATACCAATGGTGTGGGTTGCAGGAGCCCAGGACAGCCAAGACTCCCCAGCCTGACTCCCAGTTAATTGGGGATCCATGGAGAGCCCTTGCTCACGGAAGGAGTCAGGCGACACGTGGAGATGAGTCCTGTGTGGAGGGGGCACTGCAAGGAGGGGAACACTGTCCTGTGCACCCTGAGCATCACCCCAGCCCCTGTGCCAGCAGCACTGCCTGCACTGGGGTCACCCCACCACTCCCCCAAGGTCCCTTCCAAGAGCTACTGCAGCATACAGTAAACTTGCAGAAAACAGGCAAGAAAAACCAAGCTGGAGCTTTTCTGGCATGCAAACCATAAGTTGAGCTCTGCTTTTTTTCTGCACTGGTGAATCTTATCTTAATTGCATCAGCCTGTTTGAGACTCCCAGATGCAGAGCCTCTGGAGCCATAACTGTTCCCAACTTCCTTAGCCCAAAGGCTTTGTTAAAACCACCAGTCACCATTTGCATTGGCAAGGTCTGAGCAACTCCTAAGAGCAAGGGACAGGCTCATGTGTTTGGTGTGAGCTATTTCATGCACTTCTCAGAGCACTGTGAGAGGAACCATCTCCAAGACCACCCCAGTGTTCAACACCCTGCAGCCCACAGTCACAGACAACTTCTTCTGTCCTGTACAGGCAGAATAGTGTAGGCATCTAGAAATCTAACAGGCTGATCATCAGCAATGCAAAGCACTGAGCCACAAACCCAGCTCCAGGCCTGGGGAGAGGAGGCAAGAGATAAAACCTGCCATGCATGACATATGTGAGCTGCACCACTTAGTGCACACATCCTAAGGAGCACTGTCAGGGGTGGTGAATAGAATAGAATAGAATAGAATAGAATAGAAATCATTATATGTAGTTATTGTGTACCAATCTGTGCTTTACAGGTTAACAGCTTTACAGATATGTCTCCATTTTAAAGGCACCCTGTTTTCTGTTCTAAGAACAGCAGCCGTGAAACCCACCCTGTATGCGCCAGGAAGAGGATGATGTTTAGGCAACAGGAAAAAACTTACTTTGTTTCATTCTGGTGATTCACTTTGCCTGTCTGAAATGGACCTGAAACTTTTTTCTTAGTTTTCTAATTAATAGATATTTACTGACTTAGTAGCAATGTTAATAGGCATGAAACAGCAACTGCGTTACAGCTCAGGTGCTCGCTAGTTTAATTTGACTTTTCTTTGCTGTCTTCATTCAGGTTAGAGACTAACCCAGACAAAATCTGGCCCAGCTCTCTTGGCAGTGTCTGTCCATAAACGCTATGGTAATATCTCCACTGTAAAGCTGCAAGTATTTCACCATTTCACATTCCAGAACAACTATGATGACTGCTGAGAGCATTTGCTTGATGGCATTACTGCTGCTTGGATGACTCTGGAGGATATGTGTATTTAAAAAAAAAAAAAAATTAAAAAAAAAAAGGAAAAGAAAGAAAAGGGAGAGAGCATGTAGTAAAAAGAAAATTAAAATTTATCTGAGCTGAATGAAGATCTTATCTTTCATTCTGCCTAATCCCAAATGTGAAAGGTCAGCAATGACAGCACAATGAAAAGGAAAAGGCTGTGGGGTTGATATAAAAGAGACCTCCAGTAAATTTTATCAGTTTTACATAAGACTGTGGCTCCAGCACAGGGAATGAGGTGACACCACCCTGAGGGGCAGAGTCATCACCCACGATGGCTGGGGCAGCCTGGTCTCTGTCCCAGTGCAGCCTGTTCCTGAGGATGGAGGCTGTCCCTTGGGTTCTCCCACACAGGATCTTGCTTCCACCTTAAAGCATCTCTTTGCCACCATCAGGGAAGCCCGGCATGATCAGAAACACCTCTCCATTCCCAATACTGTGCTAAAATCTGAGAGGGGCCTGTCCTTGCTGCTGTGTCATAAAACACATCTATAAAACGAAGAAGGAAGAGGGAGAATAAAACGAGGAGAGTGGGATTGTGTGCAATTGAGCCTTTTGCCAGAGAAATAGTCTTGGAGTTGCCTTTGCACCATGTGTGATGGGTTTTGAAATAAAAGATGAGGACTGAGCAAACCGTGTGGCCATCAGGCTGCTCTTCGCCCAAGGACATCCCTCCTCAAGCCCACGCACGCTGCTGGCAGCTGCCAATCACTGTGAAGAAGATATTTTACGGCCTCAAAAATATGAAGTCTCTTGCGACACTCTGCAGTTTTTATTCCCCCTGCCTGATTCTCAGGGGCTGTTAAACACTGTGGACATTGAAGGCCTTTTCCAGTGCCTGCTCAGCATTGCGGCTCCCAGAGCCAGCACTGCCCTGCAGTAATAAAAGGGGACTGCTTCCAAAACCGAATATCCCCTCCGTTTGGGTCATTCTTTTAACTGACTTCATTAATAAAGGAAAGGCCCTCTTTAAACATAAATTCATCTTCCTGGCAGAATATAAGCAGATGTCATAAAGAAAACAACACATACTGTTTTTAACTCAAAACTTTAATACTAAATTGCATTAACTAATAACATAAAAACACCAACCATCTGGCTTTTTGGTGGGAGGACTCTAATTCCATTAGGACTTTAATAAATGTACTGCACTGTAGAGACATTTTACTCTGATAGCCTGGGCAAAAATGAGGAGCGTTTACAAGATTAGTTTACGCAGCAGCCCCGGGACCTCTCTCTTGGAACGGCTTTAGATGGAGCCAAGGGGACATCACTGAAGGACAGAGATGATGTAAAAAGTACCAGCACTGGGGGACATATTTGGAGCTTTTGGGTGACCTTGGGTGTGAATCCCTGGCCTGTGGATGTGCTGGCTCTGGCACTAGTAGGGAGTCCAGGCTTTCTGTGGAGTCAGCAGAAAAGATGCAGCGAAAGAGTGGATTGCTCCAAATCCTGACGTCTTTGTCTCTCTGGGATGACCACTGTCATACCCAGCACAAAGCCTTGGCCATGCCATTATGGCTTTCTTGAGCCCCCCTCTTCCTTCTGCCTGCCCTGTGTGTCTGCCCTCCTGATACACACCCCAAACCCTCCTGTCCTGAGCAGATCCCTTCGGCCCATTCTAGTCACTTCTCCTTCTCCCCTTCAGGAAAAGGAAGAACAAAACAAGCATCGTGCTGTTGACTACCACATGCATGCAAAGATCACACTGATTGCAGGAAAAGCAGAGCCTGAAACACATCCAGTCACCAGCAAACTGAGTTTTTTAGCTGGTTAACCACCAGTAGCATGAATTTCCTGGTGCAGTGGTGGAAAGAAGGATGCAGAGTCCCATTTTGCTCTCAGGGTGTTATTAAGGTGAATTACTCTGCGCATGCTGTGAGGCATAAGGACAACTCTGTGTCCTTCAGTAGGGTTGATCAGCAAGCCCTGACTAATGCAACGTGCTGGTTCTTGGCATGCTGAGCCTCCCTGGACGAGTATCAAATGGGAATCAGTGAGGGTAAAACCTGACAGCATTGTTTTTCACTGAGCATTAACATGTGACACGGAATTGCAGGTCTTCCTTCACGTCGGTTTTGTTTTCCCTGGTTCTGTCTTCTTGCAACACACTCAGAGAAGATTCTCACCCCTGCATGCACCCCACCTCATCCCATGGTGAGAAAGAGTAAGCAAAGAAGGAAAAGAACATCCATGCATGTTATTATTAATATTTTTAACAGAATTCATTAAGGACAGGCATGTTTAGGATATTTTGAATAAAATTAATTGCAAATTGATCTTAATGCCGGATGTCCCTCATGATCACCTCGTCACAGCAATTGCTGGAGCTTCTTGAAAAGGCCTCCTGTGCCCAGAAATATTTGTGAGTGAAAGTGCATTTCCACGTCAGTATCTTTGGAACACAAAGTCGACTTGCAAGGAGCTGCAGTGTCAGATGAAGCTTTTAAAAAGTTGGATGTCTTCCAGATTTTAATTTACATGATCATTAATACTGACTTACTCCAAATATATCAATCAGTTTCAAAAACACCATGTCTCATTCCTGGTTCAGGAAAGAATCCTTAACCAGGTGAATACTTAAGCATTTGCTTAGCTTTAAGCAAGTGCTTAAGTCATATTGAATGGTTCAGCGTTAAGCACATTTTCCACTGAGAGAAGGCTGGAATTAAGTCTTCAGAATGCAGCATCCACGTATGGTTTGAGAATAGATTCCCTGGGAAACCCCTGCATGGGGCACTGGTGATGGTCTGCACCCCACAGCCCCTGAAATCTGAGCCGGAGACATCCTGGGGCAAAAGTGAGAGTTTCCAACAGCCTGTTTGCATTTAGACACGCTGCTACAACCGAGCAGATGCAGCTTCTTTCATTAATGCTCCTTATTATCAGCTGAAATAACATTTCCCTCAGCTGCCAGCATTGCACAGCACGGTGTTGCAGTCAGATGGGAAACCCCGCAATCCCTTTAACCCGGTGAAGGATGAACCTGGGGTTTTTTCAGATACAGAAAGCTATAATAAAGCCATCCAGAAAATGACAGGTTACAGGGCTCTGTGATTTGGAAACCGTTTCTATTAAGTTGCCTTCTTGTCTAGTGGCAGCGGGAGGGATGCTGATAGTGGGCCCCAGCCGAGCCCTCGAGCACGATGCTGCGAGAGCGGCTAAAGCCCCGGCTCTTGTCATCCTTGTACTCCTGGCTGTTAGTGTCATTTCTCTGTAATACACTGCAAAATAAACACCCTTTGGGTTTTCTACCTAAATCCACAGTACAAAAGGGGAGTTGACTTGAATTGCCTGGCTGAATCATTAGAAAATGAATGCTTTGGAGGGGGGAAAAAAAAGAGAAAAGAATTACATTAGTGATCCCCCCGCTTGCCTTTGTGTCTTTTCTCTTTCAGAAATCTCTCATGTTGCTGCTCTCTGCATTTTTGTCACAGTATTGATACATGAAATAAAGCATAAATAACCTCCCTTTCTATTCTTAAGCCTTCGATCCCAGATCACTCTGAGCCTCTTGCCGATAAGACCATTTTCAGCATCCGCTGGCCTGGAAGTAGCCAGCAACGGTCAATGAGCTTAGGAAATTTGTCCTGTCACCATCCGGGATATGCTGTAATCCCATCAGGCATTTCTTTGGTCTTCTTCCAGGTGTACTGTGGGAATTTTTTTATCCAAGGATGAGCTGTCACGGGATGTGCTCAACACTTTGGGGTGTTTCAAGGGTATGGGCCGTGCCGACACGCTGCCAGTGGGTTTCAACACATGGGTTGCCTTGCTACTGCTGCCTGTGCTCTGGTGATGGGTTCACATTTTGGTGAACAGACTTAAGTTAACCCAGAACTGCCCACATGAACAGCTAGTTTTACATTAATTGCACTCTGTTCCGCTCTTACACACAAAGGTTTCCATTTGTAGCAAGGTCGCTGGTAAGGGTGTAAAACTGATGATATATAGAAGAGGAAAAGGGGATTACTTGGTCCAAGCCCATCCGGATTTTACTGCTGTCCACCTTTTCTGGTGTTTATGTGGAGCTCCCAGAGATGCTGTTAGCTCTTCCAATGAGGTGATTGCAGAATGATTGCTTTTCAAGGTCAACAATTTAAGTTTTACCACCCTTTCTCCAAAAGGACAAAAGAACAGCAGCAGGTAGGCAGAGATGCATAGATTAGGCAACATGATCAGCTGTTAATTAAAGTCCTTTAGGAGGAGGAAGAAATTACTTAACCCTTACCATTACCATGTGAAACCTCTTATTATTAGGGGCAGTGTGAAATTTTCCTTTCCTGCGTGTCAAAGCCTCTTATTCCTGTGCAGTTCTCATCAAAGTATCTTGTGTGCTCTGCTCCTCAATTTTCATTAGAAGTTATCAGACAGAAACTTCATTTTTACTCAATATTTCCTGACCAGTTCAGTGTGTAATTGTTCTCCTCTTCCCTCTTGGCGATTGAACAACAAACATTACATACTATTTACAAATATAAATCTATACACACACACACACATATATATATATGGGGACCGGGGTGGGATGTATATATTTATTTTAGATGGACCAATCATAGCTTTGTTTTCGCATGGGTCTTGGGGCTTTTTTCTCTGTTTTCCTTGCTGATTTCTTTGCTTTGTTTTTCGATTGGCAAAACAAGCCAGATCTCTTCCCTTGGTGTTGGTGGTGGCCTGGAAACCAACCAAGAGAGAACAGTTCTAGATCCAGAAGAGAGAACAGAGGAGGCTCAGGGTCTTGTTGGAAATAAGACAGGTGAGTTATGGAGCAGGGAAGGACGGGAAGATGCTGTGGTTGTTGGAAGCAGGCACTTTTCCCTTTTTGCCTTTTATCCCTACACCCAGGGTCTTTCCATATTCCTGTGCACAAAGGCAACTTTCACATCACGAACTTCTGACGTGCTCAAGCAGTAGAGCAAGGTGCATTTTATCCTCTCTGTAAAGCCCTCAGGAAACTCATGGCATGTGCTGTGCTTGATGCCACCGACAAACCAGTTCAAACCACTGTGATTTATATGCTGGAGAAGACCACTATGCTCTGGTTCAACTAACATCGGGGCAGTAAATTAATTCTGCAAGGGTCCTGTCCAAACTTACATTGATCCTGATTTTGTTGAAAATCATCCATTAGCCAAGAATTACTACTAGTGTTAGTGGAAATGCTGTAGTGTCATTAATTGGAATTAATGGATGGATAGTTTTTATAGGAGATTTGAATGAAGGCAATATTCCTTTCAAAAACCATTTTATTACAAATTTGCTTGCCAGCTGTAAAAGGCAATGCCACAACAAGTCATTCCACAATGCTTTATCCATGGCTTGATGTGTTTTTAATTAAGGGAAAGTAAAGCAGTTTGAAGTGTTTTTATTAAAAAAAATATAGCCATATAACAGATAGTTATTTATTTACTGCATAATGGGGAACTCAGACCAGGATAGGCTGAGAAGGGTCACAACAACACTGTCCCTGTTTATTTACTGGACCCTGAATATTCTCTTCTGGGTATTTGAAAGGACTGTGGGCAATTTTTGGTGCCTTTTAAATTGTTCCATTCACACACTCTTCAGGAGTAAAAAAGAAGAGGATAATCTGCTCTAGCTGTTTTCTAAGAACAGGTTACAACCCTGGAGGGTTAATACTGGAACTGCTGGAATAGCCCCAGTCCTGACTGAACTGGGTCAAGCCCAGCTGAGAATGACCCATTTTCTGCCCTTTCCAAGGTGGGCATAAAAAGAAGAAGAGACAAACTAGTGATGCTTCACTGAAGTCAGAGGAGCTCTCCTGATCCATGATGTGTGGAAATCTTTTGCCCTGCCCTTCTCATCTCATGGGGATACAAGAAGCTCCTTTATATGCCTCTTCCATGACATTTGAAGCATATTGCCAGGGTAGGATAAGTTGGTGTTCTCCTTTCATGCTGAGGAGGCAGAGGTAGAGGAGGTTAAAGGTTTTCTTTAGACCACAGAGCAGGAGCTCACGAGGCTTCCCTATAGCATTTACTTTAGCTTTTAAACAAAAACAGGGTGGGGTTTTTTTAAGTGTCTCATTGCTACCACAGCTATTTGCTGTCTCCCCTTGCCTCTCCTTTCATCTGGGTCTTATTGATCTGCTTGCATTTCCCATGGAAAAACCTCCAGTGGCACAGCATCAGCATCCTGTGTCTGACTCTGGCAGCAGGAAGGCACATGTGCTTTGTATGATCTGTGTGCAGGGATGATCCTTTTTTAAAGTGTCTGTGTGTGTCTTTGAAATAGCAAAGCCTGAAGTGAGTCAGGGTCTCACAGAGCCACAGTAGCAGAGTTTAGGCAGAGGTAAGGACAGTCTGTATTAAGCCATACGTATATGAACAGGGAGATTGCTCTTTAAAGCAGTTAAAGGTAGTAGTTTGCTCATCATTTAGGTGGATGGCTCCTGCAAACACACTGTTCACAGAGTCCCTGACCTGCCCTGGCCCGTGGAGCTCACCTGGAGCAGCAGTCCCCAGGCTCCTGCCCGCGGGAACGGCTGCGCTACATCAGCGCTGCCAGAAACCCTTCCCAGTCACAGTCAAGGACACTCCACACAGCCGAGCCTACTTGGAAATGATCTTATTCCTTTTCTTTTCCTACATCACTCTAGTGCTGCTCTCCAAACCATCTCTTTCTCCCCTCAACCTGTACACAACTGTGCATTTTAGCAAACAGCACATCCCTTCAGCTCAAGGAGAACTCCTGCTCAGTTGTCTGTTGTTAGAAAGAGGGGCTGGGGCTCATTTCTGCAAACGTGGAGCTGCCTGTGGGCTCCACACACAGAAGGGATGTGAAGGACACATTGACTGTCCTTGGATGGTGTGGTGGGCACAGGGTGCTCGGAGGCTCCGGCAGGCACAGCGGGCTGGGGAGCCCCTGCCTGCTCCTCCCTTGTGCCACCAACTATGACCTGTCACACAAGAGCTGGGCAGGTTTCAGAAAGCCAAAGGAAAGCATAACACGAATGAAATGGGATTGTATGATCAGAATCCTAATTAAGGAGAAAATATTGGAAATATGCCATATTAGAAACGCTATTACGATTAATAGTGACAATACAACTCTTGGGAAATAGGCAAATTTACACAGTAGCTATACATAAAATTTACTTTAGCATATTCCCCTCTCTACCTTGTTTACACACTGTGATAACAAATTGCTTATATACTGTATGGTGGTATTCTTTTTATATTTAAATATTTGAGCCAGCGATTCATTTTGCCGGGAGAGAAAGGCATGTGGAGGTCTTGGAGCTGCAGAGCAAAGTAAATGATGGGCTGTGATATATTTAGCAAGTGATAATGTGAAAAATACAAAAAAAAAAAAACCTAAGTATATGTGAACAAGAAGGTAAACACGGTAAGGAAGAGCTTGGTCTGGGATTCCCCTAGCAAGAAAGAAGAGTGACTCTGCATGAAAGACATGTCCCTGTCAATCACGATGCCATGTTTGAAAAGTTATTTTATCATTCAGTTCTTCAGTTTCTCTGTTCAAAAAAAATGGTGGGGGAGGAGTCAATGAAGTCTTTGGATGGCATTTCCACACACAGAAATGAAAAATAATTTTTTGGTGGTAAACACGACAAAATTTATTTACTGTTGCTAGTTCTTCTCGCCGTTTGACTTCATCATTGCCCTGTCAGACAAAACAGCCAACAGATGTTTGATGTCTATCTGTATGATATATTTATAGACAGACATACATGTTTATACACCTATGCAATACACACCAGGCATATATTCCTCTCCCACTTTCTCCTCTCCATATATACCTGCAGGTTCAAACAGAGAGGAAGGTGGTGTGGAGAATGACACTCGGTCATCATTAGTATGGGATAGCTGTGGAGCTTTCTCCTTCCGTGGGTAATTAAAAGCTGCTCTGTGCTCTGAGCTGCAGGAGCCAGGAGAGACTCTCATTGGCATGCAGTCCTGCAGCACCCGGCAAGCTGGAGGGCAGTGGGGAGCTCTGCTGCATCCCATCCTATCCCATCCCATGTGGGGCTCCCAGGAAGGATATTCAACTCTGCACTGGGCTGAGCTGCTGGGCTGGATTTGTCGCTGTGCTGCATTGGCAGGGATGTGGGGACCCTCAGCTCCAGACTGGTGCTGGGGTAACCAATATTTTTCCAGCTAGTGGTATCAGTTGAGAAAGAAAAGGGAAAAAGGGGTTTCTCCTTGCACAGAAAAAGAAGTCAAAGGAGAAAACAGCACACTGGAAGCTGTGCTACAGTGCAGGTAATGAGCAAAGAGGCTGCAAGGCTTGACCTCAGGATTAGCCCCAGGCTGAGGCTCTGTCCCCCAGAACCAGCTTCACAGGTGTAGCTGCTCTCAGCCAGAAAGGAGACAAGGCGGGCTAGACCCTTTGAAAGGGTAAAAAGGTTCCCTCTTCCATCCCAAGATCCTGGGGAGGCAGTGGTTCACTGCTGGCACATTCCAGGGCTATTGCATACAAACCTGTTTCCAGTCCCACACGAGGAGCTGCCCCAGCAGATCCAGCAGGGTCACAGTGCTGCATTCACACACCAAGCAATTAGTCACGCAAAAATTGATTTTCCCTCTCTCTTGGGCTGTTAGGGGACATCCTCTCAACGAAACACAGCCAAAAACGCAACATCATATTAATCCTCATTGGAAATGCAGGACAGATCTCCAGCTGGTGAGGACTGTCAGAGCTCCCTGAAGCCTGCAAAGGTTTTATCATTTGGATCAACTATAGATTGCCCCAAAGGCTTTAAAACTAACAATTCACAACACCGGCACAATGCCTATAACTGATCATTCTCAGGACACCCACCTTCTTATTTAATAAAGCCTTTCAAGTCTCTTTGTATTTTATTCATAGGAGCTGTAAAAAATCCAAGGACCCGGTATAAAGACTCATTTATTCTCTTCTACATAGCACTATAAATTTACACTGCATTTGCAAACTAAGAGCCCATATCTTAGGGTGAAACAGAGCTCCAAAGTGAGAGCAAGAATGGCTTTCAAAAGGCCAATCTGTCCCACCTAGAGATAGTGTTAGAAGTCAAAATTTACAGCCACAAACCCTGAAAATGAGAAATTAGATATAGAGTTTAGTTTCATTGTTAGAGCTGACCTGGCTCTTTTTATAAAAAGCAAAACACCACCTTTTACTACTTTACAGCAAGCAAAGAGCAAATGTTTCTGCATTTGACCCTCTCAAGTGTAGATATACAGTGTGTGGAAATGGGGCTGGAAATGTACTATACAGGGCAATGTATTATACAGTGCCATTGGGATAAGTCCAATGCATGTTGCCTTGCATCCCATGCAAAATGGCAACACCCAGGTGTAGCTGGAGAACAGATGTTCTCCATGCTGTAAATACACTGGGGTGGCTTTAAAACACTATTCACCCCTGTTACATGTCTTCTTGTCTCCCTTCACTTAAAGTTGCTTAAAGTCACCAGAGAGTATGACCCAGGAGCCACGTGCGCCAGCACTGGGATCTCCAAACTGAGGCAACTGCAGCACCCAGCCCTGCTCTGCTCCCTTCTGTCTTCAGCTGCTGAACAGGCACTGGGGTTGTTTCCAGCTGGCCTGACCGATGGGGCCGCTGATACCTCGTACAGGTCCTGGCTGCCCTTTCTCTCCACCAACAACCCCGCTGCTCCCACGAAATTCCCCCGTTTCTGCTGCTCCCAGCTCTCGCCTTCAGCTCATTCAAGTAAGCCGCAAAATGGCACAAATCCAGAGTGATCAAATGCTTCCTTAGTGTCAGTCTTTCCTTTCAAAGGACAGAAAGGGAAGGGTACGCGGTGTGATATTTATGAGCCTGTCAAGCTCGCTGCTCCCACCAGAAAGTGCTCTCGGTTTTCTTCCTCGCCGGGGAAGGGACAGAGAAAGCGCCAGGGAAGGGCAGCTGAGTTCATGAGGGCTGAGTTATCCTCTGTGAGACATTTTGCCGATTGTAAGAGGCATGGTGGCATCACACAGAGTCACCCCAGCTGCCAGCCTGGCCTCAGCACTGACAGCTTGCAAATCAGGGATTTTTTTTGAGCAGAAAGGTTTTGGGGACGCAGCAAGTACCACTCATTCTCTGCATTCAACCACGGCATCCAAGCAGCTTTCTGTAGGACACAAGGAGACAAGTCTGAATTTTGTCCTGGCAGCTTCCTTTTGCCTCTTCCTTAGAGGACAAGTGTATCAAGAAATATCTCCTATTTACTTTCTGGTTTAATGTAACATGCCACATATAGCAAGAAAACATGAGCAGGGATGTGCTTCGTGCTCTAGCGGGAAGGTGGCACAGTTGTGTTGGTCTGTACCTCCTAACTTGCCCTTGCTTTACATCAACATGCCTAAATCTGTTCAGAATTGGGAAAATACTGTTTGCTTCTCATCTGTGTGCAGAAACTTTACCACGTTGCTCCCCTGCAGGAAAATGATTGAAGCAAATTATAAGTGGTGCCTCTAAAACCGAAGGGCAGATCCTCATCGGCTGCACATCAGCGCAATTCCTTTGATTTAAACACACGTTTATAACTGCTGAGGAGCCTCCAAAATGAGAGGACTGTAATTACAGCTGTATTATAATGCCTTCTGCCACATCAAGTGGAGGACTATTGACAGCGAGCAAAGACCTGAGAAACACTGATAAGAATGAACTGCAAGTCCAGTCCTCGGATGTGATTCCCCACAATCCGTGATTTATGAGCCCAGATTAGCTGCCTTGTCTTCAGGAGGAATTGGCCAAGGGTGGTTTTTCTTGGAGCACGGTGCCAGGAAGGTGCCAATATCATATATGTTTCTGAGTGGTATCTGACCTGCCATTGATCTTTTGGGGTCACAGATGTCCTCTGAAAGATTTCCTTTAGTCTCAAGGAGAGCAGCATAATTTGCTACAGTGATGGTTGTCCTGCTTGCTCCTCATCTAAGGAAAAACATCCCCTCCTCTAGGGCCTCTGCCAGCAGACATCAGAGCCTCCTCCTGACCCTTTTGACCCATCATCTACTTTGCACACCCTCAGGGAAGGTGGGAGTATGTTTCTGAGCAGTTATGTTGGGGGTTTTTTTACCTGAGAGCTTTTGGTGTGCTGGATCTCTTGGCCAGCTATAGTCTAGGGCACGTTGATCTGACATTTCATGGGGAGGAGGTCAGATCACTCCTTTGGTCTGTGATGGGAGCTCACAGTTCCTCCTCTCAGGTTACCAGCAATGTTGGATCTCCTCAGTCACTTAGCAGGACACACAAGATCTTCTGAGACAATCAACCTAACAGTTCTTTAGTTTGATTGAATAGGATGATGGCAAGAAATTTTTGATTAGTGTTGGCCTTGACACTGAAATTCTCTTTTCTTTTCATCCAAAACCATCTGAAATGCTTGGCCATGGTTTCCCCCTCAAGGTTTTTCTTTTCCCCTCCATTTTTAAGAAAAAGGGCAGCCAAGCCTTACTTCTTACAGGCCAGGGAAGTAATAGCTTGTCATTTGAAGAAGGTTTATGAGCCAAGATTAGTGACCCTTTCTCTGTTGTACATGTGCTTAGGGGGAAAGGCAGGACTTCACACAATGGCAGCAAAAAGGCTCACATTCATTTCAACAGAGCTGGCAGTGCAGTGTTAAAAGGAAAACCCCAAAACAGATAAAAGAGACCCTAATCAGTTATTCAGCATGTGACTATGCTGAGAATACAGTCTCTCAGGAACATAAAAGCAAAATTCCAAGATTTATTAGTGCTATCATGTTTTCCCTAAAAGGATAATCAATGTACCCAAAGTCTCTGAATCAGTATTTGTCCTTCTCAGGCAGGGTATGGCAAAGAAATATTCCCAAAAGCTCTCACTTCTGAGATTTTGTTCTGTTGCATAACATTTCAGTCAACTGCACAATGTCTCCAATAATGATGATAAACAAGTATAAAGCCTACAGTGGTCTATTGTATAGAGGAAGTGAAATAGATACTTATGTGCTTAGTAACAAAAGTTCAGCCCCAAGTAGACCTGACCTGGTGATCTTTTAAATGTGTGGCAAAGATTTTATCCACTAGATTTAGGTTAACAGCTTTGGGAATTTGCAGGTGTTAAATTAACCACAAGAGACAGTTTCCTAAGTGCAGCAGAAACACACTGAGCATGATAAGGAATAATAATTAAAAATTGAATTTAAGGCCTGTAGAGTTTAAGGAAAAGTATGTGGCTTTGCTCCTAGAAAAGTGGTACATACTCAGGAAATAGGTCTGATGTTGTGTGACACCTCAGGGCAGTAGTTCAGGTACAGCTTGTCCAGTTTCAGCAGAGACCTGGCCATGGACCATCTGCCAAGGCAGAGACCTACTTCACCCAATAGGTGTGAAATTTGGACACCCCATAAACCCCAGGGTCCCCCAGATGCTGCACTGGCAGTGGGCATCTCCCTTGGGAAGGGGACTGGGTTTCCAAGCAATATGGACTCTATCCCACTGTACAATTTTGCTGCAGTTCCGGCAGATCCAAAGCTTTCACTCCTGCCTCCTTCCTCTGAGCCCTCATGCAGAGCAGGGCACACACCCAAATGCCTCTTAGCTATTTGCTTGCCGACCCATTGACCTGGTTTCTGGGTTCACTAAACATACCAGTAATCAAACACTGTTTCAGTTCAAGCACAAAACCTAAAGTGCATGAAACCCCTCCAAATCATTATTCACTGCTTTTTCTCACCCACACAGCCTCCTCATTTTCCAGGTGTACCACTTGCAAGAATGCTCAGCATGAGATATTACACATTTATCTAACTTTGGCCAAGATTTAGGCTTGCAGATAGTGCCCAGTGCTATCAGCTGAGCTGGAGCCCTGCATAGGTAATTACTGCTTTAGCAGGGTGCTGAGTAAGGCTCCACAGAGATTTTCTCACTCTTGGCTCCTTGCTTGGCTCCTTCAAAGCCATCAGACTAAGGCACTCTCAGCAGGGTGATCCAGGGGCCAGGGTGGTTGTCAGCAGTGAGGAGTGTGGGGCATAAATACCGCTACAGGGATGAAGGTCAGCATTTCTCCTCCTGATGGGCAGCAGCATCTCCAAGGGTTGGTTCTGGAAACCATCCTTTGAGGTGCTTAAAAATACACTGGACAAAAGTGGAAAATGAATTCGTGGGATTGGTGCTTGGAGTTGCTAGGTCGTTCTCCAATATCCATGATTCATGTATCCCTAGTATGTAACAGTCTCTCTGGCAATCACTCAGTAAAGATACTGGAAGTTGCCTGGTTATTGAAGCCATAATTACTACATAATTTGCAGCTGTAAGATCTCATGATAACCCTCTCCCTTGCAGACAGGAAAAAATAACCTGGTATTTTATTTACCCTGTCAACATGTGGAACTTGCCTTACAGTGTAATTACATGGTCAGTAGTTACGTGGCTCTCTGGCTGATGGTGTCCTGTAAACAAATAAAGGCCCACAAATTCCACCTGTGGGGATTCAGGCACTACATAAAACTGCCAGGGTTTTTAAAGCCTCCTCAGTGTGTGCAACACTGCACCGAGGAAACTGTGTGCCCAGTTCCTGCCCTTTGCTCCTGGGTGTGGACAGAGCGTCTGTGCCACGCAGAGAGCTTCTTGCAGCACCACCTGATCCACATGGTCTGTACCTCGAGTGTACAGCTGGTGTTACAGCATCACCTTCAGGGCCCAAGTTTAGCTCAGCATCCCTCTCTCTCCCACATCTGTACTATATTATTGAATCATAGAATCATTTAGATTGGAAAATACCCTTAGGATCATCAAGTCCAGAATCTTGTATTTATGTTTGCAACCTCTGCCCCAGCAAGTCAACATCCTACTAGCTTATCCAATGTACCAGTGGAGAACAGGTTAGCTTCCTGATGGCCCCCAGAGAACTCATAGTAGATTTGGGATGAGGATTTGGATTTCTAGAAGCCAAATCTAACATCTTGACCCCCCAAATCCAATCTTTTTCTTTGCCGGGATATTGCTTTTGGTGATTCTACTCCCTGCTCTTGGAATCTGCTTTGTTGCACACCCTGGGAATGTGCAGCGGGTGGCACGGGGAGGGCTGAGATAAATCTGAAGAGTTTTCTTGCTTTGTTTATTTATATGACCTTAAAGATGATGTCTGTGCATAATGTTGAACATGACGGAGAGAAGCTGACAGGGCAGTTAGTTCTGGCTACCGCAGAGCAAAAACAAAATTACATAAAAATATCAATTGTAAAATTACTCAAATCCATTAGCTTAATTAGCATCATTAATCAAGGCAAAATATTTGATACGTCATGTACTTTCATGAGAGATAAATGAGCCTTTGATGAAAACCCAGCAGGTTGCCCTGCTCTTGGATGTGCCGGTGGCTGCCTGGACATGGAGGTGAGGCTCAGCAGGCGTGGGGCACGCTGGCAGCTCGGAGCAAACGCCGTCCTCTGAGCAGGTTTCCAGCTCAGTGAGGGATTGGCAGCATACTGGGCCAAATCTGGCCAGGTTTTAATATTGTCAGGTCCATCTGCAAGAGCGTAAAACTGCCTAATGGGCTGCACTCGTGCAATATCACCCCCTGGTCTTGACTGGTTTTGAGACAAGTTTAGGAAGGATATAGCAAGGATATCAATAATTCCTGTAGCAATAACAATAGTAAAGTCAAAGACTGTACTACATTATCTTACTTGAAGAAGGGAGGTTCACTGAGCTCTTGCTTTTGTTTCCTAGGGGGATCTCTGGGGAGAGCAATATCTCTCTATCTGTAAACCCTCCCAAGGAGAAACACCAGAGAGATCTTGATAGCAGGCAACAGCACATCTGCAGGCAAGATCAGGCCTGTCTTGGAGGGCACTCTGGGCTCTCCTCTTTCCTTGTCCCTCTGGAATCGCGCTGTTGCGGTCAGTCAGGTCCCCTGTGTGCAGCTCAGGGCGTCGGTGATTGCTGCATGACTTTCTTCCCTTTGCATCAGCACTCAGCTGTTGCTCGTTCCCTCTCCCCGTGCCGGGGGCACATAATTGAATCTTCTCTTCTGCTCCTTGTAACAAGACCCAGCTACAAAGGCTAAATGCTTTATTCCCAAGAAAAGCCTCAGAGATAAGATTCGCCAGCTGTGGCAGCACAGTGCTGGTCTCAGTAAGGGAAATAAATGTCCCTTCACTCCACGACTATCTTTCCAGCACTTTATCTGCAATGAGCCCAAACACAGTCCTCAGCTATTTGTATTGCTAAATATAATAAAAGAGAAGTCAGCAGTTTCTGAGGGATACACGTCCATAAAAAACAGTTAGATGGCATTTTATGCATTAAACACATTATTCAAGGGCTTTTCTCCTTTCTAATATCCAGTTTCTGCTGGGTGCACATGTGGTTGAAGCTTCCTTAAGCATACCAGACACTCAGACTATCGTTGGACTGCAAAGACTTATTCCAGTTGAGGAACTGGAGTTGCTTTTATTAATCTAATTTAAGGATACCCAGACAGTAGTTGCCTGCACAGTGATGGGGAAAGGATGAACTGATTGAGAGCATTTCTGGCTCTTTGATGTTTTTCTTTTTGTTTTCCTAAGCAGTATCTGTTTCAGATGGGACTGGCTGAAACCAGCAAGGGAAGTCAGACTGAAGAAATGCAGGGGGTTTAAGGAACTCTGCTTCACACTTGCAAGCAAAAGACAAAGATGCAACCTGTCCTCCCAAGAAGAAGTTTTCTGACCACCTCTTTCTGCTTCTCGAGGCTAAAATACAATGCAGCTTTTCTCCCTTGCTTGCCAGGTTTGCTGGTGAGATGGAAAAGACACAGCTTTGGAAACAGTGAGGGTCAGTTCTGTTTTGGGTGCAGAGACAAGGTCTGTGTCCCAGTAAGGAGATCCAGGAGCGCTCTGGGAGCTGGAGGCTGCAGGTACATGCACCTCTGCAAAGGGCAGCGCATCTCTGGCAGGTTTGAACCCAGACCTGCAAACCACTTCTGACTTGCAGAGAGCAACACTCAGAGACAGATGAATTCTGGGCTGTGCTTTGCACCTTGATGTAAACACTGTGATGATAAAGTAATCAAAAATGGGTATACTTGATTGTAAACCTTAATTAACTATTAATTAAATTTTATTAACCCGCCAGTAAAAGTGATTGCAGCAAGCAATGACTAAAAGGCTGCAGTCAAAGCAGTTAATGTATCACTCATTTTTATGTAGAAAAAGGGTTCATCATTTTCCTGAGCTGGCCAATATGTAAGGATTCCTCCTTGCTAAATCAGTCTGGTCGTTTTCCTACATGCCACTGATAAGGAAGTATTTACGAATTTATTCCTAAATTCAAAGTATACTTCAGGCCTTAATTTACTGTCGTAATTATATCACTGGCTCAATTAGTCCCCAATAAAAACGTTATGCTATTGTATCAAAGAAATGTAGTACCTTTGAAGTAAATGGATTCACTTGCAGAGTAAGAAATCTTCCTTTTTATTGTGTTTTCTCATCTGCTACTTACAGCCACCCTTGTCTTAAATTGTCCTTTTTATTCTGTGCCTTGCAAGAGCAGTTTGTGCCTGAGCTCCGGGTGCTTGTGTGGAGAGAAATGCTGCTCTTAGCCTTGGGGCTGCATCAGGAAGCTTGGTGGTAACTTTTTCTCGTTAGAGCTTTGCCAGCCTCATTTGCATGCTGATCTACATGCACTGCCTCCGATGTTTGCTCTGCCACACAAAGGCTAGTGGGTCTGTAGGTTTTATTCTTGGTTTCCCTGCTTTTTTCTTTCTTTCTTGTCAGTGAGAGGGATGTGCTGAGCTTTAAGGAAATGTGGCTGCACCTTCTGTCCTGTAGATTTTCTTGTAGTGCATTTGACAAGGACTGGCAGTGCCCCCCCCACCTCACTCTACCTCCCCCAAACGAGCCAAGACTGACACAAAAAAATAGTCCCTGGGGTCTCTGCAGAGAAATCACTGCAGAACCTCTGGTCAACCCATCCACAGGGTTTTTGTGTTGGGAGAAGGGACAATGCAGAGCTGCAACTGATGCAAAGTCCTTGTCTCAGAGACAGGGCAGCAAAAATGGTGAAATTGGACAAGCAGTGTGTCAGAGGGATGAGGTAATAGCACAGCAAGGAGAATTTGGCAGGCAATCTATGCTCTGGCTAGACAGTACAGGACAGAGATCCGTCTAAGAAATGGGAACACGTTACCGTGAGCAGGGTTCTTGTGGACATGGAGCTCTTTCAGACATCATTTGGCATCACTGCCTGTCCTCACTTCAGCCAGCCTCTGGAGAACTTATGAGCTTGATTTTCAGACTCAGGAAGTAAAGAACCATCCAACTATTCATCCAAAAAGTTGTTCAATGTATCTTTGATTGACTTCTGAATGGGTGATAACAAGATCACCTCCAGACCGGAACTGGGCTCAAAAAACAACACTAAAATGAGCACTTTCTGGGAACTTCTGCCAAATCCAGATCTCTGAGCTGGGTGACCTTGGAGCGACATGTCCCTCAGCAACCACTAGCCTGAGATTTGCTACTTTCCACTTCTAGCATAAAGGAAGGTTTTGCAATGAGCCCATTGAACGATGATTCTCCCCTACGGAATCATGTCTTAATTCTGGCAGTGCTGCCTGCAGAGCTGGCTGATTGCACAGCCCCAAAATGTGACAAGGACCTAACTGGGTCTTATCTGCATTCTTCTCTCTAGCAGACGCCTCTGCCTGTGGTTCAGTGTGTCTCTGCTGCCGATGTTGGTGTCACCAGTCTCCCCCAGCTCTCAGCAGGGAATGTCAGTGGAACACCAAGTCACAAACCAAACACAAATTCCTCGTGCTCCCTGTGTAGTCAATCCAGTCATATTCAAAGGCTTTGCTGGGTTCTTTCCCAGTCAGACTGGTGATCTCCAGCCAACCTCTGCTGTTCAACAGAAACTCACCCCTGAATCGTTGCAGAAAACAGGGCTCAAGTCCCAAGTATCCTTGCTTATCCCTGAAAAGGTCCATTAAAAATGGTCTGCAGGTTTGTCCACTGGCAGTGAAGCTATAATGAGGTAACAACCCTGTGTCCAAGAGCACAGTGTGTGAGATTAATACTTCCTCTATTCTGTTTATCAAAACCAACATATTTGACATTAAACATTAAAATCTCTAAATATTTCAAACCCAGAGGATGTTCTTCATCTCCTTTTCATGTCTTTATGGTGGATGAGATTATTGGAGCCAACAATTTAACCCCACCTCAGATAAAAAAATGGTAAAATCCGAAGTAAAAAGAAAGTGAAATTTCTCTGCATATACTGTTTTCTTAATGTCTGACTTATTTATTTTAGCTGACAGTCTCTGTGTCCAGGTCCATGGCTGCTCTCTCTGTGCAACCTGTATTTATCCAGGTGGCTTTGTGACCATTAAAAAAGGGAATGTAGCAAAATTAATGTATCTTTTACAGCAGGAGAGCTGAATTTATTGGTCTCACCACGGAAATTAATTTAGCACTCCCAGCTCTCCCTCGCTGGACAATAAAGACACAAAATGAAACTGCCACACAAAGTTTTGACAAAATTCACAGTCGTATGGAAAAAAAAAAAAAAGGCTATGGGTAATTTACGACCAAACCTGAGTCAGCCTTTTATGCCAGTGATGCACCAGTGATACTACAAAGGGTATTTCTACTCAGTGACCAAAAAAACCTACCTGGGGGCTAAGTAGAAATGCAGGATGGAAAACAGATTTATCTTCATTTTCTTTACTTTGAAAAATGAATGTGGGTAATAAAGCAGATGATGGGGATTGTGGAAGGCAGCATCCACTGGCCTCATGCACACACTGGTGTGCAAACAGGGTGATGGTGGATGTGTGGGGACAAAGGATGCTTCACATAGAGGTCCAGCAGTGATGAAAACCACAACTCAGGGGTTGTTCTGCCTCTCATCTGGTCCCACACCAGGAAGAATTAAGCCAGCACATCCTCCGAATCAATGTATAATTTACATGTCAGTCCCCACCGATCTGTCTGTACCCTTGCTTTTAATGTTTCCTAAATATAAAAATCAGATATCTACAGTAAAAAAACCCCACAAACAAACAGAACAACCAACTTTTTTCTATTGGGGTTGGCTGGGCAGTGGGTGGTGAAAGATTTATCTCGGCAGTAAAGCTGGAAAATGGCTATAAACCTTAGCGGAGTGTCTGTGTGCCTGGGTCTGAGGGAGGCTAATTGTTTGTTTGTTCTTCGTGTTTATGGTTTATCTGTGGCTCAGCTGACAGGAAACCTAAACCTGAAGGAAACAGCACATCAATCGCCATTATCTGCCTTCTGTGCACACACTAAAAATAAAGCCAGGCAAAGGGGCGGCTCACACACCCCAGTGCCTTCTGTGCTCTGTGATGCACCAGGAATGCAGGGGAAGGAGGGAGGGAAGAGAATGGACTCACCACCATTGAGTTCACCTCCCTTCTGAGCCCACTGCTGTGGTGAGGACATCAGTGCTGGTTGGACAAGAAAAAAAGGCAATGGGGTTTTTCCTGCAGTCCTGCCCCCAAAATAGAGAAGATTGTTCTAAAGGCGGTGTGCGAGTGCCACAAGCTTTGAAATTCCCTTGGGATTTCAACCCAGTGGTTTCTCTTGCACAAAAGGTGCCTGGGTAGGGGAGTGAGTTCCATAGATAAGTGGTTTCAGAGCATGATAAGCATTAGTCAGAGCAGTGCCAATTGCTGTCCCAGTCAGCTCCCAGCCCGTCTCCTTTCCTCCCTCTATGGGATCTGTGGTCTATCTGTCAGGGTGTTTTCCACTGGTGTGGCATAGCAAGCCCACCTTGAT
>JAYRBT010000054.1:9181432-9235669 GCA_036023395.1 Myiotriccus ornatus
ATTTCTAGGTGACTCCACTAATAAGGAATTTATTTCAACACTCTTTGGCAAAAAGGAGAAGTCACACCTCCTGGTATATGGTTTATTTTCCATGTTTGTGTAAAGCAGGCAGAGAAAACGAATGGCTACAGTAACTGTAAAATAATCTATAAGGCAGAGTGTGTCTCCTCGTCTTCTTTCAGAAGGTTTTATTCAGCTCAGGCTTTCTATACCGTACAGTGATGAATGAAATACCTGGGAACAGTACAGAGTAACATTATTTGTGGAGAATAGTAAAAGAGCATCCCATTTCTTAGCATACAATTTTGGTAACAGTGGAATTTTGAGATTAAAATGAGATTCCCCTCACATCATTTCAATTCATACCAAACTTAAAAACAGGTCTTATGCAGAAGTGGTGTTGGCTTGGTCTTCTCAGTGTTACTTGTGTCTTTCAAACATCCATTCCTTTAAAAAGGCAAGGACTGGAAGACCATGATCACGGACTGAACACCCCAGCTGTCCTCTGCACTGCATTAATTTTCTCATCAATAATCCCTAACCATCCATAAAGTCATACCCCACCATCACCTGGGACATTTAAAACTAAACTGAACAAGGAACTGGCCTTTATCACAGCTCATTAATTTGGTGAGCCCAAATCTTGATCACTGCAAATGACTTCCACAGCTTCAAAGATAATTTGACCCATCGCTGCAAGGATACTGTGGTTGGGATGGGTACCTGCCTTCAAAAACTACTCCTCCTGGCTCCAAATTCAATAAGCCCTTTTCAAACATGCCGAAAGTTTGAGCTGGCTGGTGCCAGTTGACTTAAGTAGCCCAAGTCCTGGTACCTCGCTGAATCAGGGCCCCCACTTGGCTGGGCTTTATTTAGAAAATCATGGGATCAGAGAAAATTTGGGTTGGAAAGGACCTTTAAAGGTTATCTAGTTCAGCCTTCCTGCAACAAGCAGGGAGATCTTTCACATGCCTCATGCTTGCTGAGCCTGGGATGAAAACCCTCTTTTTTTTTTTTTTTTTGGTTTGAAATGGTTTGTTTGCTAGTAAATTCACAGTACGGCTGAGGTAGCACATTTGTGTTGTTAGGTACAAAGATAATGGAGGATTAAAATGCTGACAAGTGTGTAGAGAGGAAAATGATTTGGTTACCTCTTAGCAATGCAGCAGCAGCTGGAGTGAGCCCTGCATCTGTGGCTGCTTCCAGGCAATTACTGCTTCCCTCCCAGCGCTCCTGACAAATGCTGCTGCTCTCCTGCTTTGAACTGTCAAATGCAAAAGTTGCCGTGAGAAGTGGTTTCCCTCCTTTGGCCCTTCTTTTAGCTTTCCTGTGATCAGTTTGGAGTATTTCCACAGGGGAAAAAAACCCAAGTATTTCTGCGGTGGAAATTCCCCAGGGCAGGAGGGTGGGTTGAACCTCGACACTCGGTGCCTTTCTGCACTGTCTCAGAATATAGATAATTTTCTCATAATATACACCAAATCACTTTAATGCTATCTTTAATTCTATTTTAATAATATCTTCAATTCAAGAGTTTCACACACACGAGGTCAGGCCCAGTTTAGTGTGGTTTTCCCGGTTTCCCCCCGGCTGTGCCAAAAGCCCATTACTCAGGTGAATGAACTCCCCTTTGGGCCAACCATCGCTTTCCTTCTGCCACCTCCAACTCTTGTAAAAACAAACACAGGCTCCCTAAGTGCAATTAGCATCTGAGGAATGCCGAGAGAGGGAGATTAATCATTCATAAACTAAACAAATACTGTTCTGATCCCATTAGCCAAGAGACAGCGTCTCCCGTTAATTTACTTCTGTTTGAGGTGTATCTATTAACCCCTTTTAATCAGCTATTATTCTAGTTAAACTCTTAGCTGGGCTTGGTTATCAGAGGATGGTACCCTTCTGACATGAGATCAAATTAAGATTATGGAAAACTTGTCAGGAATGAGGAGCCTTGCATTCGTAATTAAGATATAACCTAATTAAAAAAAATGAGGAGTGCTTCTGAGGAGGGCCCTGCACCACTGCTTCTCCCAGGCATCCTCTTCCCTCCACCGAGGTCTCGCTGCTGAATTTTCTCAGCCTAAACTCAACCAGACAGGTGTCATCATCCTCTGCCTTAATATGCTCACCCCCATGACACACACTGCTTTTCTCTGTGGCTTCCTTTGTACCTACAGCAGAGCCGAAAATCTAATTTTTTAAAAAATGTCTAGAGAGGCACATGAAGTTAATACACTTACCAGTTTGCAGCCCTCCACTTAAAGTCAATTACTGGCTGTGGGCCTGTATGTCCCAGCGGTGGGGCTGCCTGCCGTGGGACAGGATTGCCCACCATCCTCATTTAGGGAGCACGTTGTCCAGGGGAAATTTAATATTTTAGACTGCTGGTAGCAGTGTATTAGATCTCCAGGATTCTGAGGTCATCTCCAGTGAGTAGCTTCTTTCTGCCCACATCCATGAGCAGGAGACTGGGGAGCTGGGAGGAGAAGTGTGTGCCCTGGACAGGCTGCCGGCGGCGCGATGCCGCCTGGTTGTGGCACTGATGCTGGCTCAGATGGAGCAGCCGGGCTGAGCAGTGCAGCAGGAGATGCTCTCCTGCTTTGGGATCACTGCTCTGTGTTTAATGCCCTAAGGGAATGCCAGCAGAGCAAGGGTCCCTGCCTGGGAGAGGGCACCAGCCGGGTGCTGGCTTTGCTCCAACTTGTGCATCAGCCATTCAGCCCGAAAGTGAGTGGTGAGAGGAAAAAGCTGTGTCCTGTGTCACGAAAGGCATTGCTCACCCAGCACCCAAGTTTTCCACTTATGTGTGCATAGTACTGCCAGAGCAGAGCTGGCTTTGCTCAGTGGGCAGCCCTAAAGGGGCTGGGGTTGAGCCCCGGGAGAGGGCAGCCCTGCGTCCGTGGAAGCAGGGGAGTTACTCTGAAAATAAGCATTTTGATTAAATTGCTCAGTTTCTATTTTAAAAACCAGAACAGCTCAAATGAATTCTGTTTTCCTGCATTTGAGACCAGAATTTTAAGAAAAATTTGCAATTTAAGCCTGAAAATCTTAGTGCCAATTACATCCATTTCCACACTGGGGATCGCTTCCATGGTGACTCCACGCAAATAAAACCAAATAAAGGAAAAGGAGGAAAGTCTCACCTGGGCTGCCCAGCTCCCAATTAGAAAAAGGTAAATAACTCTTGTTTTCTCTCTCTTGCTTCCTGGGCTGTGATGGCTGATGAGACTGGTGAGATGAGAGCCCTCCCTTCTTGCTTCAGTGCATAAATACTGCATCTTTGGGGATTCGCTTTGGTTAATTTAGGAGCTGCTTGAACTTTGCTTAAAGGCGCCTGCGTGTTACTATCCCTTGGAGTCACCCAATGTATTTGTCATAGCTGAACCTGCAGTTCATTAGAGGTACAGAGTCAGCTAATTATTCCCAGAAAATGTAGTATAATTTTATGAATTATGCATAAAGTATTAACTACTTGTGAAGTTCACAGATATGTATGTAGAGACTGCAGGGCAAATGCTTCCCCACTTGAGGGCTATATACAAACTGGAAACAAATAATACGTATATTTAATCTAGTGCGGCAGGCAGAGTGGGCACACATCGAAGAAAAAGTGTCTGGGGGAGAGTGTCATGGAGATGTGGGATCCCCTTCAGTGCTCAGCCATGGAAGTGGCTGCCAGGCTCAGCACTTCCCCAGGCTGAAGTTTACAGTGAAGTCCCCATCGGTGGAGCCTCAGACTCTTGGCCAAGCTGGTTTGGGAAGGTCTGTGCTGAATTGCATGGATATTGGCCAAAATACTGCTTTTTTCTGGCAGGGGGGTTCTGGTGCACTGGATCTGTTGGTAGGTCCATCCTTCTCTCATGCTGGGTGCACTGGGAGGACAAGCCCTCACTACTCTCAGCCCAGGGGGAAGCCCTCCCCTCCCACAGACACGGCAGCAGGACATGATCCAGGATTTGATCCATGGACATTCACTCCAAAGATGCAGATCAGCAGCAGCAGTCCTCCTCTGACAGATACTCATTTCAGAGTTCACCAGCATGCTTTGGAGACATAAAAATCAATAGAAGAGAGGGAACAATAAAGTTTCATTGTTCTGTAATGAGGTAGATGGCATCTATCACAAACTCCCAAAGTGCTGCTTGTGCAGGATTCTCCTCCACTGTCTCCTCCTGGCTGGAGATGAAGAGTGTCCGGCACTGGAGCTGAACCTCAGCTAAATAAACACAGGCTTAGCTGGGAGCAATAGGAATTCTGGAAGCTGAGCTTCCCTCCATGGCCATCCTCCATCTCTTCTTCCTCTTGTGGGCAGTATTGTAGCAGCATCCCAATACTTTCAACTCAAGATCTGGAGATGGTTGCTGAGTCTCAAACCTTGGCCTCTGAAGGGTCCATGGGTTTGTGCAATTATTTAGTCTATTCCCACCACGAGGGTGTCCACATTGTCATTGCAACAGGTAGTACAGCAGACTATCTGTGCATTCCAGGTGCCAAGGGACTGGCAGGGGTGGGAAGCTGTGGCTCTCTGGAGAGAAGGGAGGGCAGCAGAGGAGCCACCCCAAACCCTTTAGCTCCAAGGACGTTGATGCAAGTTATTAATATTTTTAAACTTTTGAGAGGCAAGAAATGGAAGGAAGGGGTGATATTTGGGGAGCAGTTATGGAGAGATGGCTGGAGATGTCGAGGCTTGGAAAGGAAGAAAACCCTGAGGGAGGTCAGCATCAGAGCTGGAGCAGCTGCATGCAAAGGGATAGTGAAGGAAACATAGAGGTAATAACAGGCCCAAGACTGACAGCAACAACCAGTTTGTTCCTAAGGTGCAAAACCCTGGGTGCTGATACAGAGGACTCCATTATGTGATATTTGGGTGCCCATGGGATGCCAGAGTGGTGTTTCAGAGCTCAGTTCAGGTGCTGGGGACTGGCAATGTAGGTTCAGGTTCTCAGCTCCATTCTTGGGGATCCCCAGCTGCCTTCCCATCTTCACCAGAAGCATCACCCAAAAAAGCATTTTTTTCCCCACACCCACGGCAACCTTTCTAAAACAAGTTGTGCTTCATTTAGTTTTATTTCAATATAACTTTCACCTGCTTTTTTCCTCTTTCCCCCCCACCTTTTCTGCTGAAGAAGGGGAAATGAGCTGCGGGTTGCGTGGAATTCTTTATGCTTTACCCAGAAAAACCTTTAAAACCTGAGACAAGGCACACGCTGCAGCATCCAGGGGAACACAGGCTTGTCTCTCTCTTCCTGGTGACCAGCTCCCTTCTACTGTCACGCTAACAGGCAGAAATATGCAGTCACTCTTGCAGCATATTCTGGCAGGGTTATTGTCAGCTTATTATTTTTTGACTCAAAGCCAAAAACGAAGGGCATTTGCATCTCGCAATTTTGCTGTTTGCTTGTCTTGCTTATGTTGCTGGAAATGACCTACAAGGAGTCAACAGCAGGCAGCTAGGACAGTACGGGAGTGGAAAAGAGATGAAACTGGGAAGTTCATATCTCACCCTGAAACATCACGCAATATTTAGTTAGTAGGAAGGGAGCAATTAAAAAGCACATGGATGTTTCGTCTATAGATTTATTCTGAATTTGCAGGGGTTTGTGTCAGAACACAAATGGGATTTGGATTTCTCACTGAAAAAAAACAAAACAATTAAAATAAATACAGCAACCAGATGCTAGACCTGTACGTGGAGATGACTCTCATTAACATCCATGCAGTCAATGCAGAGAAAGGAACCACCTTGCTTCGTTTCCTTTGTTTTATCTGATACCCTATTTTAGCAACATTTTTTGCATCTTAAAGTCTGAGGATACTTTATTGGAGGGCAGCAGAATTTACATAGATGTGATAATGAAACTGCACAAATATAATTTACTGTAAGTGGTACTGAATTATATAACAAAGAAAAGGTGAGGATCTTCATGAAATACTGCTTCTCACAAAAAAAAAAAAAAAAAGTCCTGAGAATGATATCTTCTTAAAGACAGTTTTGCATAATTGCTTTGTACATCTGACAGGGCTGGAATACACCTTTTCTTTTAGGTGACAAAGCCTCAGCATTGACTGAAAGAGTGGTGCACTCTGCAGTCTTTGGTGCAATGCCTGGTGCATTACGCTCACACTGAGAGACACCTCCTCTCTGCTTATGAAATGGTTAATTTCCAAAGATAAGAAGAGTTGCTGTACAGCAATCAAATGGAAGCTAATGCACACCTAAGGCTGCAGGCAGCAGCTCTCTGAGCTGCTGGCATCGAATGAAGAGTGAAAGAAAGAAATAAAAGAAACCTGAATGTTAGCTGTATGGAGAAAATATTCTCTCTCTACACACCTCTCTGCTCTGTTGATAATAAAACTTCACACACGTGTTTTTGTCAGCCCATACTCTTCCAGCCTGATCGTAGGCACTGGAGCACCTACAAAAGAAAGAGAGGGGAAAAAAAGGACTGGTTTTGCAAGAAGGGGGTTCCTTCTCACCTATCTCCTTCACAGGAGCAATCTTATCAAAGTCCCAGAGTTATTTTCCTGCATGCAGGCAGTGGGACTTGATGGAGGAGGAGAGCAATAGGGACAGGCAGCCTGCAAATTATGTGGGTGCAGGACACACGCATCGAGACATTGTGCAGTGAGCCCCGACTCACTGCTCAATTCAGATGCACTGAGCCACCGACACAGATGCAGAACACCTATAACTTCATCTGTTTCACTGGCTTTAGATGCTCTGGGGAAAGCAAGAGCAGAATCCAAGCGCTGCAAACACTCAACCCCCCTGCTACCAGTAAATCTCTCCTTGAAATGCCTGATCTCATCGAAGGTCCATTTCCAGGTCGCTGTGGTTGTCCCCTTGTGCCACGACCCATCACCAAAGCCAGCAATGCCTTGGTGACTTTTCTCTCAAGGTCACAATTTTATGAACTTCACAAATGTGTTTCTTATTCCTCTTCTTTTGAACACTTTTCTAGTGGCACCCCTGGAAGGCAGCCTCACACTGCAGCTGTCTTGCGGGATTAATCTGAAGGATTTTTCAGGTTGGGTTGCTTTTCTCAGGCTGTACTATTCTTGCTGGGTGGCATCTTACTGAGTAACATCGTTTTGAGGCAGGTCCCACTCTCTGTTCTGGGTTTGGAAGCAACTGGGAGCAGGACGGAGTGAGAGGCTGCTAAACAAGGCTCTCAAACTTAATTATCATCAGGCAAAATTAAATAAAAGAGAAATGTTTGTGCAGTTAGTAATTACTCAGCACAACATTCGGAGAGCGGCTTGGGCAGATCCCTTCGGCTGACGCTGAGGCTCCGTAGGAGACACAAAGTGCTCTTAGTTCCCTTCTTCTCTGAACAGCTCTCTGTACCCTCCACTTCGTGATTATTCATTTCTGAGGTGAGTAATTATCAACTGTAGGGAGAAAGCTGCTGCAGTGTGAAGCACAGCGAAGCTCTGAGGGGCGGGAGGGATGCACATGGACGCGCCCTGCCAATGTCACCCAAGGCCACCTGCAGCTAGAACGGTTCTTCTAAAGACAGGCAAGCCCCAAAAGGGAACAAAGCGAGGGGTCATAGTGTGTTTCTCCCTTTTAGAGCTAATGGAAGGCTAAAATGGCTGCTCCACCCAAGGGGCAGGGATGCTGAAGAATCCCAAAGGACTTTCCTTGTCCCTCGAGTGGAGTAGGAAGGCTGAAGGTGGTTTACACTCAGTGTGTGCAGCCACAGCTTCCCTTAAAGGGTGTCCCACCCCTGGCTGATGAGAGTGTGGTCACACACAGGTCATTTTAAAACACAGCATCCGTGAGTATCCCTTCCAAAAATAGCACATGAGGTGCCTTATCCTCTGGCAGTTTTGCAAGGGAGACAAGTCCCTGGGTGGCTCCCTGGGAAAGAGGGACCAGGACCAGTTTTGCAGGCAGCCCCTGGACACCCATCACTGACTCAGCAACTTCAGGCAGCAGAAAAAAAATTATTCCAGGAGGTTAAATTGATTTCCAAGGAGGTCCAGCAAACCTGACAGCCTCCGAGTGGCTCAACTTCATTTAAGTTATTTCAAGGCAATTCCAAGGAGGGCAAAGAGGAGAGCAGCACGGGGAGCCACCAGCCGCCAGCCTGCTCTTAAAGAGCACAGGCTCATTTTCCCAGTTGTTCTCTTTTCTGCTTCTTCCTCAAGGAATAAAATCTCTTGCAGAATGAAATCTCTTCCTTTTCTTTTTTTTTTTATCCCTGTGTGGATGCCAAGGAGAGCAGGAGCTGGCCCACTGTCCGAGATCTGCATTGGCAAAGCAGTAGCATCGCTGGGTGACTGCATTTCAGGACGCTACAGCAGAGCCCACACACGATACCACCACGAGCACTACAATTAACTATTGCACCGTTGGATACCAAACAAATTACCTGAGTGGCTGCTCTGAGGCACTTAGGCTATGGAGCAAGCAGATGATGTACTATTTGCCAGATATTTTCATAAGTAGGAGATAAGAGAGGCTGGAGGAGAGCAAATCAATGTCTTTTTTAGATCTATGGTGCTTGAAGCATCTGTCAATGCTGGAGAGTAAATATTTACTTTTCAACATAAAGTCCATATAATCACTTTTCTATCAGTCACTTACTGCTTCTGAGTGTTTCTTACTACGATGTTGATATTTGCATTAGCTACTTACCCTGGCTCGAAGATTCATACAGTTGTCAACTGCATTTAGACTTCAGCTGAAAATCCCCGGGTCCTGTAGCACAGCTGCTGCAATTGCTAATGGCAATTGAAAAGAGAAAGCTGCGGTATTTCCCACAGCAAATAGCAGGCAGAGATAAAGACAGAGCTGTGGCATGAGGGTTATAATAATAGGCTCCCTCGTGCTCGTTAAATTAGGAGTCCCGTTGGATTCACAGTGTGCAGTTGTGGGCAAGACAAGTTAGTGAGGAAAACTTAAGTTTGGAGAAAGGAAATGTTATTAAGCTGGTTTTATTGCTGGGGGAACTGAGGCACAGAAGTTGAAAGTGACCTTGCTCAAGGTCAGATGCAGAACCTTCTCAGAGACTGAGGAGCTGAACCCAAATCTAGAAAATGGGGAATCTGTAAATCACCACCGGAGGATTTCTGCTCCTCACACACCCAAAACTGGCAGGAAATCGCGTGTGCAGATGCATTCAGGTAGATGAAGAGAAGAAGAAACATTGTTTGATGTGAGCAACAACCAGAGCTCAATGCAACTCTGGTATGGATGGGGAGGAGGGAGCCACAGCCAGCGTCAGTCATGACCAGGAGTGGACACTGCTTCAGCCATGTGTCCCTACTCAAAGATACCAAAGGAGTCAATTAAAAGCTTCAGAAGCAACTCTAAATATCCCTCAAAACCCTCTCAACCATCAGAAATTAGTCTTCAGATTACGCAAGCAGGGGGAGAACCAAGAACTGGTGGGGTAACTGGAGGCAGCTGGAGTAGTACAGATGTCCAGCTACACATCCTGTCTGTGTAACACCAGCTTTGAACTCCTGCAGGATTTATTCCAAGTGTTTTGGAACAGTGTAAGTGGACCACAGAGTCTGGTAATTTTTCCAGAGTGTTGCTCCAGCAAGTGATTGTGCTGCTGTATAAGACTTTGGTGAAAGACACATGAAGCCCCTGTGCCTCAAGGCTTTTTTTCTCATTTTTTTTTTTACAGCACAGAGGGGAGGTAGAGGTTTCCCTGAAGGGCAGATACTTGTGGGGAAGCCTCAGCACGGCTTTGCCTTGCCCACTGCTGCCCTACGGGTCTCAGCACCCAGGGAGTTCCCCCAGCATCACCCAAACAGCAGGGCTGGGGATCCAGGAGGAATGAATCCTGCCTGTGGCTAACGGGCAAGGTTAATTCTCAGACTTGGGGAAAAAAGTCCTCAAAATGCCAGCCAAATAAATAACTATGTTTTACGGTTTAAACAGGCCCAAACAACAAGCCTTGCTGGGACATTAATCTCAGCTCAGATCTCTCCTGGCCATGCTCCTGTGTTCAGAACGCTGTGGGCCAGATTCTGGCTGGGTTTGCTCCTGCTCGCTCCTGCCTTGCTTTACAAGCACTAATTCAAGTTGATGGAGCTCTTCATACAAAAAGCTGCTTCTCAGGGTGCAGGTGGCAGGACGTGGCCAGCAGATCAGCATTTTGTGCCTGCCTGCTGCTCTCCCCCTTCTCTTCCCCATTTCTCTCCATCCTTTCCCGCAGCGAGTGGTCAGCGTTCTCACCGCCCCGGCGTGTTGACATGCCAGAAATATCTCTGCTTCACTGCCTGTGCTCTTGGAAGTATTTTGCTGCTCTCTCACCTCTCCATGAGAGAGACACATTCATCTGTCAGCTTATCGAAGGAATTTCCAACAATCTGTGGCAATGCTACAAGTCTCAATCTTGCTGTAAGTACCTAAAGCCAATTAGCATACAAGATGTTTCCCTCTCACGTAGTGCACCACCGGCCTAAGGGCTTTTTTTTTTTTCTGTACATCGAGTGGTTTTTCCCTTTTTTTTTTTAGCTTTTTTTTTCTTTGCAGGACTGATAGCAATTCAAGCACACAGCAGCATCCTCCTGGTATAGACAGGAAAGGAGAGAGGATCCATACGGATCAGCGACGATTCATCTTCTCCTAATGAATTCCTCAGTCGCTGCTGGCTCCACTCAGCCGGTGGCAGAGGGATGCCCGGGACGGGGAGATCCCGCTGCCCGGAGGGAGCAGGGGGGCCGGGAGATTCCGCTGCCCCGTGGCAGAGGGATGCGGGGGGGGCGGAGGATCCCGCTCAGGCGGTGGCAGAGGGATGCGGGGGCCCTGCGCGGGATTCCCTCTGCCCGGTGCAAAGGTGTGCGTGGGGCCGGGAGGTCCCACAGCCCGGAGGGATGCGGCAGCCTGGGGAAGGGAGATCCCGCTGCACAGGATCGGCGGGATGCGGGGAATCACTGTGGTCCGGAGTCGGAGGGATGCGGAGTGCGGGGAGGGGAGCGAAGCGGTCCCCGCTGCCCGGGACCGCAGCGGCTGGAGCTGCTGTTTCCCACGAGTGCCCTCTCCTGGAAAAGGCTCCTCTCCACGCGTGCCCGCCCCGCGCCGCTCCCGGACGCAGGAAAGGAGGATGTCGAACACGGGGTTTCAAAGCGGTGAAGTTTCACATCTCATCCCCCACCCCGTTCCGTCTGGCCGTGAGCACACAGCTCGGTGCCAGAAATCCTCCCGGTGGTACTTCTCTCCAGCCGTACCCTTACATTTATTTTGGGGCATAATTAATCCTTTTGGCATGCCAGCTCTCTCCTGCCAACAGAGCCCAAACGTTGTTTCAGAGGAGTTGTCCTTGCCCATGTGCTCTTAGATGGGTGATGGCCAACAACCTTCGACCTTCCTATCACACATCCAGCATGCCCTGTGTATCCTAAAGAATAAGGGACACTTACCTTCACATTCCTTGGTATTTTATTTGGAATAGATCCATGCATTTCCCAAAGATTGGATTTAAAGACTCAAAGCTCCTGCAGCAAAGCTGGCCCGCAGCCCTGCGGGGTGTTTCTCATCCCTCTGAGGATGTTTCTCTTCTTCAGCTGAAAGCTGAGTTCTGACCGGGAGCGCTGCTCCTGGAGTTGTTTTCATATGGATGAGGATTGGGGCACCCTCTGCACCTCTTCACTGTAGGAACCTCTCCCTTCCCACATGTGCCACTGGTCAGAGCAATCCAGGCCAATGAACCCTTAAAAAAAAAAACCTCTTTTCTTTTGAAACTGGGGCATAAGCACCTTTACCATCCTTCTATCAATAGTTATTCTTACAAGCAATTAAAACACCCAGTGAACCGACGGCTGCTTGGGAGGCAAAGGTCCTTCCCACCATGACATCCTGGCAGATGAACCGGTTAAGAGGAACTCAGACCAATTTATTTCTTGATAGATAATGATGGGAGTTCTCACCAGGGATCTGTAATTTTCTATTGATGAAAACCTGCCTTTTCTGATTTGCAGGGTTATCTGTCTTTCTCAACTTCAGGCTCTCGCCAAACTCACAGGCAGGCTTGTGAAAGTGCCATGTCCCACAAGAGCCATGTATTTTAATATGATGTAGTTTTCTTTGCCCTGGATCCAGGAGTGGTTCTCCATGCTGACAATCCATAAAAGACCTAATGACCCATCTGAGGAACATTAACCATCACCGTGGCCATTCCAGGCAGAGTGTTTGTTTGTTTTTTGCCCCCCTGCTTGGAAGTCTAATTTCTGGAGAGGATCTTCAGGGGCGAGTTGGATCTTCAGAGGTCTTTCAGTGTTGAATAATTAAAAATCAGGTTGAAGGGTGGCTTAGGCTTTAAATTTAAAATCCTTATTTGTCAAGCAAAGCTTTGCTAAAGAGCTGCAGCGTTCTCCAGCAGGGTCAGCAGTCTGCAACCGCCTCCACATACCCTAAAAAGTGGATTTTTTCAGGCAAAAACACATTATTGCTTTCACCAAGAGCTTGCTAAAGTGACTGCTAATTTAAAGGAATTTTTGTCTTCTAACTTAATTGGCTCTGCCTATAATTTAGTGCCATATAAAAGGAAACTATTTACACCCCGCTGTATTTTCATGATCTATAGTTAACATTTGTGTTTAACAGGGAATTACAATCATTCAGTCTCTGAGAAATGGTTGAAATTATTTAAATGCAAAAGGAATCCATCGAAGTCAGAGCCTTTCTGCACTGCTAGGGATAGAGATGGGATGGAGAGGATCTCCACCATCACCACCACCAGTGCAGAGGTAGGGATGAATTTGCAGGTGGAGGTCTCATCCTGGCCACTCCATCCACTGCCAAGGTGGTTTCTGGACAATTATTTCCTCCCAGATCATCTCTCACTGCTGCCAAGGGGGTTTGCCATCCAAATGATTTCCTACTGGTATCCAAAATCAAACAAGTCAGTAGTGGTCAGGGTGTCAAAGCTCTGGGTGTCCCAGCTGAGGACCAAGGAGTCATTTCACCTGTGCCCAGCATCCCCAAGCTCTTGGCATTTTGCAGTCAGCACCGAGATAAAAGGTTTTTGCATCAATCCCCCAAGATCTTCCCTCGCTGCCTCTGAAAAAGGCTTTAAATCTGTTTGTTCAGGTGCTTGTGACTCCTCCAGCCTTCAAGAGTCCTGGCAGACACTGAAGATCTTCCCTTTTTATTTTTTCCCTTTTATTCCCCTTCTTTTCTTTTTTTTTTTTTTTTTTTTACCCTTGGAGTGCCCTAATTATACAGAGCATTGATTTTACAATGCATTCGTGGATTGATTGTACTGCCATGCTCCTCCCACAGGAAACAGCTTGCACACGAGCACTTTTTGATCTCTCCAAAGTATTCCCTAAGGTGAATCAATGGCTCTTGCATCTTGTCTCTTGCTTTAGTCTAGGGGAAGCTGGAGATGTCTTGCTACTGAAATAAGCTTCAAGAAAAATATCGGAAAGGAGAAAAGGAGAAGGAAAATGATTCACTTCTTCCTGCCCAAAAAAGATTGTCTCGTGTACAGCAAAATATGTTCTTGTTAACATAATGTTCTCATCCAGCTCAGCCAATTGCAATCTTGGAGAAAGCACGGGAACTTCCATATAATTATTTTAATAAACTGGCCGAGATAAAAGTAATGATACCTTAAGAAAGAGGGTGCATAATAAAATATATATCTATATAAAAGCATGAAATGACATGCTAAAATGAGGAGAAAGGGGCAATTTATGTATTTTATGGCTTTGGCAACTCTGTAACAGGAATCTTGGATACAGCACTGTTAACCAGACCAAACTTTTTAAAACAGACCATCTCTTTTAGTCTAAATGGAGGGTATTAGCTCCCTTTCCTAGTGATTCCCTGTGAAGGGGGTAATGGATTAGACTCAGATTCAGGCTGAAGGCTCTAATCCTTGTGTTTTAATGACAGTACCTGCCACCAGCCACAGCCACAGCCTTGCTCCAATCCCCCAATGGCCACAGAGACCCCCAGGAATGCTCAACCCTTTTTGCATCCAACACAACCAGATATAGCAAAAAAAAAAAAGCCTTGACCTTGAGGAAATCTGCCCAAATTAAGGATTAATTCAGAGTTAGCAGCAAGACTTTCACTGGATATTAAAGGGGTGATTCCTGCTGCCAAAAGCTTTCTATAAAGGGTTTGATTTCCTCTTAGGTTAATACTGGTGAGTGCACTCCTGCCCATTAGGTTGCTCGGTATTCATTTCAATCTGCACAGGGTTCATTTCAGTGGGCTTTGCTGAGAGCTCTGCTGATTGCAGTGCTTAATTACCAGCCGAGTATCATCTCTTTAGCGTGTGGTAGCATCCTGCCAGCCTCTGAGGGGTCCTGAGCCCTGAGCAGGACCCCAAAGCACTCGGGGTTCTGCATTCTGCCCACTGGCCCCGGTGCCATGGCCCCTGACAGAGCTGACCATAAGTTTTGTGCTTCCCTTTACTCAGCAGTTTCCTGAGAAAAAGCTGGTAGGATGGAGCAGAGAAGGCAGATCCCTCTTGTTCAGCAGCTCACCGGGGTCCAGCCTGGAGCTGGAGGATGCCAAATAGCAATTTTTAATCTGGGTCTGCCCAAGGTTACGATGCTCTGCCCTCCCCTCCCTGCCATGCCGCCTCCAAACTCTGCATTGCAGCACAATGTTGGGTTTCTCCATCAGTTTTCAGGAACATGAACCCCCACCCTTGGAGCGCTGCTGTGCAGATGTGTAGGTGCATGCAGAACGTGCTGTTATTTGTAATACATATACATATATATATATGAATATGAAATATAAAAGCAGGTTATTTCTTACTTGGTGTACTGAAGGCTCTGATTGCTGGCTTATATGAAATATTTAGATCATGCACAAGAGATAACTCACAAGATATAATGTCAATGTACGACGGGAAGCTAGTCTTTATTATCACAGGTGTAAATTTTCACACCTCTGTTATCAATTTTGCAATTATAACTGGGTTTCCCGGTAAAGTAATTTACTACTCACTACCATATAGGATGAAGAAAATGATCATTTATCCGCCTTCAACTCAATTAAATATTCATCCTTCCCAAAAAAAGGGGGGAGAGGATTTAAATCATTTCTAAACTGTTCTCCAGCTTTTTTTTTTTTTTTTTTTTTTAAAGAGGAAGAAGTCTGCCTTATAAAAAGCACAGATTTGATGCAAAAAAAGACAATAGGAGCCTAATACATCCAGGGATGCAGCACAGATTTGGCTCATCAGTCATTTGTGTTATGGGAGTCCAAAACAGTAATAAAATCAACACAAATCCAGCTTCAAGCATGAGAAGAGAGGCTGATTCTCAAGTCAGATGAAAGCAACATCATTTCAGCTTTGATTAAAGCAAGCAGGTTGTGCTTGGAGAGGGGGGACCATAATAAAGTTTGTTCTGGCTCGTAGATTTCAGCACTGAGCAAACATTGACCTTTCATCATTTTTGCCTCCTTTCATACAAGGAATTTGGGTTTTCTTTGTGAATAGGGAATTTTGGTGTTTGTGTTTGGGGGTGTTTCACTTATTTTTCTGAATATGAGCTTGTGCTGGACTCAGGGAGAGCTGTCTCCTCCTTCCCACAGTAGCTGGGTCTGTCCAAGGGAGCAGAAGCTGAGCTATGAGCAAGGTGGCATCTCACCTCCACTCCAGCACTGGCAGACAACTAATTTTTTAGGCTAAAGATAAATACCAGATATATTCCCAGCACTTCTTCCAGGGCTGAAGCTGGATGCCATGGAAGAAGGCAATTTCACAACTGCAAAAAAACCCTCATCTCAATCAGCATTAACTGCTCGGGAGCTTAAGTCTCAGCACCTTTTTCCTTCTGTCCTGCTTTTCTCCTAATCTGCCTCTGCTCTGTCAAACCTTCCATCATTAAATCTGTGATGTCTTGTGGCTCCAAACACGCTCCGGTTGTTGGCTAATTCTCAGTGAGACTTTTATTCCAAAGGCTTCTCCAACAGCCTGATTATATAATAACAGCTTGCTCATTACCCCGAGTATAAATAGTTGAAGTATCCCTCGAGAATGGACACAGCTGGTGGAACTTCCCATATTAGCACCGCATTAATATTTATGGCAGCACTGTGTTAGTATGCAAAATATTGGCATCCCTCCATGCAAAAGTTTACACATCTGTCATTAATGACTCTGCCCCAACATCACAGGCAGGTCAGGGAGCGGGAGAGGGGAGCTTGAATCCCGGCTGAAATTCCGATGAGGCAGCTCCACGTCTCATCCAGCATCATTTTCTCTGTAGCCGAGTCACCCGTTAATATCCGGGAGGGATGACAGTCCCCTCGCCCCACCGGTGCCCCCACACTCCGTATGGCCACGGGCATCCAGCTGATTTACCAGGGTTTGTTTTGGCTTAAGAAGTGAAATATTAAAGGACGTAATGAGAACCAGCTAATTGTACATATAACCTTTAAGATGTCTCGGACAAGATTCCAGCCTTCACCCAGGGTTATAAAGAGAAAGTAATGGGGCCATAAACACACATTTAAGTATGCCTTTAAAGTTTAAGGAGAGTTTAATTGCAGGAGCTGGGGTGCCTGGGAGCAGAGCCTCGCACAGGTAGTGCTTCCTTGGGAGAGGCTCAACAAGGGCCAGGCTCAGCATCCAGCTCCCAGCCCTTGCCCGCCCTGAGGGGAGTTGGTTTGTGCTAATAAATGTCCCAGCTGCAGGTCAGATTGTAAATGAAAGTGATATTTAATGGCCCAGATCCTCCGCTGGTGTAAACCAGCCCTCTCTGCTGCTCGCACTGGGCTCTGGCTTGGTTTAAATCCAGGTGTTACTGACCTGTGGGCATGACTTTGGGAGGGTCTTTAGAGCCTGACACTGGTTCATAACACTCCCAAGGACGGAGCTGTTGCAAGGAGACAGTCCCTGCCAGGTTCACAGCAGCCTGAGCAGATGCATGAAGGAGCCCCAAGGCAGGACCCAGCACTCTGCACCGTGGGATAAGGAAAATGAAAGAGGAAAGGTAAGTGGGTTTTGTTCTTTTTTTACTCCCAGTATGACTTTTTGTCCTGAGGGTCAAAACACAGTTTAATCTGTGGCAGTCTGTGGAGCAGATACAGTGCACTATGAAGGCTGTGCTGGGTAGTAGGGGGTCCCCATGGGGATGTCACAGGCAGCAGCTGCCCAAAGCAGGCAGGAGAACTTGCCCCAGTCTCCTTAAAGGCAGCGAGATTCAGCAAAGCGTCAAGAAGCAGGAGCTGAGCGGGCTCAGTTATAGTTGCACATGTGTGATGGTGCAGAGCAGGGATCAGACAAGCTGCTGGTTTATTACTTTTTTTTTTTTTTTTTAAATCTAGAAAAAGCTGTCACTGAGGGGATGCAGAGGAAGAAAAAGCAGAATAAAGTCCAGAACATTTTCAGTGACTACATATCTGTGAACACCTTTGGGCTCCAGTGCAACTTTCCCAGACTGTTTGCAGATTTGGATGCAAAAAACTCCCCCTTGACAACCTTCTGATAGACCTTGAGGCACTGATAACTCTGAATGACCCCTAAAAGGGAACATGTAGACATTAATGACATGCCTAATGGAGCTGAAGAGGGAACACCACCAACCAAATTACCCTCTCAGAGGTGGTGGTGTGGCTGCAGAAGGTAAGCATTCCAGTTGTGCTCCAAATCAGGTGTCCTACCAAGCTGCTGCAACACCAGGGATGCAGCTTTGAGCTCAGGACTCTGCTCTGCAGTTTCATAGGTACTGCTGGGGTTTTGCTCTGCACCAAAATCTTCACTGTTCACGCTTCTGTGAAGAATGGGTGTCAACTACACAGCAAGTGGAGGCAGACAATGGTCAGCTCTGCTCAGGTCTGTAGTCTGTCTGTCAGCTTGGGTCTGTGAAGTGTCAAGGGAAGAGAGGTCATTAATCAGCCCGTTCCACATTCCCCTGGGAGCCAGCACTGATGGAGCAACGCACAGTCTGCTGGAAGTGTTACAGACAGCACAGGGGTTCTCCACCTCAGGAACATGGCTGGTGAGATACCTACTGAACAGCAAATATTTGGGGAGAATTGCTCCCAGACAGGTGGAGGTTCAGGCTGTGCACACACAGACTGTCCTGTGGTCCCTCAAAGCGGAGGGCAATGCAGGAATGCAAGTGGTGTCACCTGTATCCCACTCCTGGGCAGTTCCTGCCTCCGCTGGGATGGGGAGGTGACAGGCACCCAGCCCCATGAACCTCCGTCCCCTCCAGGGCTCTGGGTAAAATTAATTGATAAAGCATAATCGCTGTTTCAATGCCTTTTTAGAAAAGATAAAGTACATTTCAAAGCTAATTTAGGCCTGCAGACAAATGGCTTAAAGAAGAGCTACTGTACTGAAAAATGTCCGTGTCATTTTTTCCCCAAATCATAGTTTCAATGCACACAGCCTCAGCCTGACATTCTGAATTATGGCTTTTATTAAACATTAGTAATAGAGTGCACTTAAATCATGGTTTCCCTGTAAAAGAGAGATGTGTTCAACTCAGATCTGCACATTTTAATGCCATATTTCTTCCTTTTACTCTCCCCGCAAGATAAATTTACTTACTCCACAAAAATGTTTTGCTGAAAAGAATAATTCATCCTTCAGTGTCCATCTAATGTACCTTGTGAGTAATGTGAACCGATGCAAAAATTACAATGCACCGGCCATGTCTGGAATGCTTAGATGCCTCCGAGTTAGAGGTTATGCACACAGAGTATTGAAATTAGATTTAACAACTATCATCTTTTACAATGTTGCCTTGATCATTTTTTTTTCCCCTTTTATAGCTTTGATCAGATGCCTCCTGAATACATTGCCGGTAACAAACCTCGGAATCTGCTGCTCTGCAAGCCCCGCTCAGCTCTGAGCCAGGTTGTCAATAGCTGTATATTTTTTAAGTGAGAATATTTGTAGCCACAATTTGCTCTAGCAGGCAAAATTCAGATTATATTTTTTCTCCGTGAGTAGATCAAAAATAGGCTGTGGGGTAACCAGACAGCAATGGAAATAGCATCTTCTAGGTACCAGATTATGCTCTGCTGAGCCCCCAGGTTCTTGCAGAGTGAGAGCATACCTGTGCCTGGTTACTCTGGGAGAGCTCTGCATCCTCAGCACAGGGTGAATGGAATGTGGGCTCCATCCCAGCACATGTCCCAGCCCTGGCACTAACACTGGGCACAGCATCTCGCTCAAACTCCTGGTCCAGCCGTCCTCTCCAGGTACACACACACACAGAGCCAGCCCCTGCAATGTGACCTTTACTTAAAGGACAGCAACTGTACCACTGAATCAATGTCCCTCTGCCAGGAGCTCTGCATTGGAGCTGCATTGCAGTGTCAGCACCGGGACTGATCCAGCTACAGCTCCCACCTGAACCTGCCATGACCTCCTGACACACCAGTGAGCGCAGTGCCAGCAGACCTGCACTGGTGCCCGAGGGGGACGATGGTTTTGGAGATTACAAAGCACCTATAGATAGTGGAGGGGGTGAAGATTTGCTGAAAATCTGATGCTGTTGTCTCTGTGTGGAGTTTGACTAACAGGGAAAAGACCAGTCTTTTAGTAAGCACTGCAAATATTTTGCTTTACATATTGGTAGCGTGGTATGGATATTAACTGATTGGTCCCCCAAGATCCTCCAGTGTTGATAAAAGAAGCAGCATCCCTCTCTTTTGCCAGCTAAGGGTCCCTAGGGTAGGAGCAATTCCCCATCCGCAGCAGCCTTCCTTTGGGACTCTGCAGCCCTGGAACTCACATTAAGGCACCACAGGAATATTTATGATTTATAGGGTTTTTGTGTTGGTACCTGGGACTCCCAGCAGGGTTATGATCCCATTATACACACAGCCAATAGGAAAACCAGTCTTGCAGATTGTTTGCAAGAGAGCTATAAAAATGTGAGTAAGAGAAGCAACTTCATCTATACCACACAGCAGTTCAGAGACGTGAAACTTCTAGCAGCACCTCTATCAGCTCAGGTAACGATTCAGTCTCACAAAAAAAAGGGTTGTCTGAGTTAGCTGCTCTAGAAGGAGTCCCCAAAGAGCATGTAAAGGCTCTCGATTTGACCTGCTAAACTGAAGTTGTTATTAAGACCTAAAATTATTGCTGTGCTGTTGCAGTTTGGTGGATGACAACAGGAAAATCACTGGACGATGGATGCTGGCAGTGACTTTATCGATAGCTTGGTGGCTTTGGCTGTCTTCACTATGATCCCTTCCAGTGAACTTCAGTTCCATTCAAATTTCCTCTCCAAGAGCATAAATGCTTCCAAAATGAGGAGAAAAAACTTTCAGCACATTAGCTAATAGCACATCAGAGGAAGTGCCTGGCTGCGACTGTAACCTCAGTAGGCATCTTTACATGGGAGGGCGTAAACTGTCGCTGAATTATTTATTGAATCAAAGACATCGAATTGGACAATTAACCTTGAAAACTTAATTTAAGCACCATAAAAGAAGCATCTCCTGAAAAACGTGTCCTTAATAAAAGCCAGAAGCACAAACTGTAGCAGGTTCTGCCGTGGTCCACTGCAGGAACAGGGAGCTTCAGCGGGTTTGTCCCTGTGGAGAGATTAGTGCTGGAGGTGACTTGGCAGAAACACAGGAATTTGGAGAGCAGGGCAGAGCATCCCCAGAGCCCTCTGTGTGCTGCTTCAAAGGATGCTGTTCCATCTCCCAGGCTGCACAGGGATCCAGGGTAGCCACGGGCTCTGCCTGCCCTCCACAGCCCTAAACCCCACCACAGTTCCCGAGTCCCTCAGTTCCCCCACAGCGATGGAGCAGGATAACACAGGCACACAGCAAAGGTGACAGAGCTGAGGCTGTCAGGTGTCTTCTCCCCTTCTCCAAAAGCATCGAATGAGTGGAGCTGCTCTGAAGGATTTTACCAGACACAGGATTTTACCCAGCCTGGAAACTCCTTGGGAGCAAAAGGCAGTTTCTCTCCTCACTCCCTTCTGCTGTGGATGAGCTCCTGCTCTGGCTTGGTGTTTGCTGCGCTCTTCCGACACCACTGAACAGTGGAAGCTGCAGAAGGCTTCAGCAATTTATTCTGTTTAATTTCCTCCACAAAGGTGTTTTATCCTCACTAATAAAAAGAGTGGAACTTGATCATTTCTAAAATATTGTCCCTTCTAAATCTTTATGGCTCAAAGTGGACTGAGATCATTAGAAGTTACTTTATGTGCAGCTCAATCAGCTCCAAAGGGCTATCTCAGTCACTCTCTGCTTGCTGAGAGCAGATCCTATTTCCCAGAGGCAAAAGGACAATACTTAATCACTTCCTCACTTGTTAGGTATTTTAACAAGTTGTATTAAGCTTCATCAGTTGGAGCTTTCATGCCAGATTAAAAATGATAGTTCACTTCTCCATTATTATAGGACATCATTTGTTTTCTTTTATTTTGCTGGGCACTTGCATGCCACTGTAATTTCACAGGAAAATATATGACTGATGTCACCCAGAAGTAATTAGGTTTTAAAAGCCTTGATTGCAATAGACATGGACGTTACAGCTTTATGGTGCCAGTGCTTTGCCATCCTCTTTATGGCTGTTGATTCTGCAAGTATTTCATAGATCTGTCAATAGGAATAAGTTTGCTGATGTTGACTGGAACTATTAATCAGAAGGAGGGAAATATACATTTTTATTTCTGTATTCAGATTTGATAGCTCAGTAAAAGCCTTCCTACCCAGCTTTGTAACAGTCCAGGATTCCCTTCACTGCTGACACCAGATAAATGTAGGGAAATCCTGTGTTCCTTCAGGGTTATAAACAAATTAGTTTAACACCACTGTGTTAGAGAGACCTGTTCTTTGTCACTGTGTATAGATATTGTATTTTAATGTTTGGGGAAGAACACGTTTGATTATTTCAGCCTTCAAATAATATTTTTATAAGGATGCATCAGATTTCAGTGAGGGAGGGATGTAGCTGCTGCCTTCCTGGTGTGCTCCAGGCAGAAAGTGGGTCGGAGTCAAGAGCTCAGGGTGTTGCATTTGCATCTAAAGACTCAACTCTGGTTGTGTGAAATTAGACCACTCATGTCAAAAGGCATTTCTGTGGTCATGGAAAATCTGGGAACCTTCGGATGTGGTGACCATCAGGGAAACAGAGATAAATACAGGGAGGTGTGATCCTGGTCCTGCTGCAGGTGAGTGCATAGCATCCCTAGACCTCAGTGGGACTGGGAATTTGCCCAGCCAGCTAAATGCTGATTTAGGCCACAGAAAGACTGCAAAGCTTGGGAAACCAGAGAGGATTATTTAGGAGAGTTTGTGTGCAGCCCAGCAGTCTAAATCATTTCATAGTGATCAAACCCCCTCATGAGAACCACACTAAGGAGTTCAGCTGCTTGTTCCACTTGTGACTTCAAGTCCTTCTTTTTTTTAAAAAAAAAAAGTTGGTTCTTTTCCACAAAAGCAGAAATTATAGGTATTTGTTTCTAATGGGCATTTCTTCTGATGTTACCTCACTGTTAAGGTGCTCCTGTAACCGCACTGAAGGTGCCTTTGGATAAGACAGGCCCAGACCATTCCCTTTGCTTGCTCTGCAAGCCATCCCCACGAAATGGATGTTCTGGGACCTATCCCAGTACATAAGAACCTCATTTCTCCCTGGTTACAACAACCTTTTAATCAAATCTTGGGTGAACGTGCCAGGTAACAAGAACAGACTTTGCTGTGCCAAGAACAGAGAGTCCATTCCAGAGCCAGGGACCTTCTCCCACCCAGTTCACTCTAAAATACATTGGCTACAGCTGCAAAAACTTTCAGGTCCAGCAAAGTGCAGAAAAGTGGAGCTCTCCTCCGGACTGCTGTGCTGTCCTTGCTTTCCCAGTGCAGAAGCTGTTCCCAGAGACTCGCCAAGTCACCTTCAGGAGGTTCAGCCATCCGGGAGGCACCAGGAAAGTTTGCAGGTTCAAGTGCCAGCTCCTGGGCGTTAAAGAAAGTTGTGAGGAGGCCCTTGTCAGACAGCATCCAATGGAAGAAGGACTTTTCCTGCTCTACTGCTGTCATGAAGGGAACTCTGACTTCCTGGTGATATCGGTGGTCCCAAGGATTTCATTATGTGGGGAAGGCATCCCAGGCTTTTCCACACAAAGTGCTGTGTCTGTCTTTCATCTGCCCTGAAGAATCTCTTGTTTGACTCCTGATTAAAATATGGGCTGCTTTACACATTCGTTTTTCTTCTTTTTCTTTTTTTTTTTTTTCTCCCCCAGTAGAAAATTCTAGACAGCAAACACAGGAAGAAAAAAGGCTGAATTGCCAGCAGATAAGCCCAATTTCACTTGACCCCTGAGCTCTATCGGTCACTCCTAACAATGGGATGTACTCTTATCTCTGCACACCACTTAACACCCATTAATGCTTTGGGGAGTTAGTCCAGCTCTTTAAGATCCCCATGTAAGGATTTATTTCAAACACTGAGATGAGGGGGATGACTGGCTTTAGCAGCTGCAATCTGAAGTGCTGGTCTGTCCTGCTCTGTACTCTGTTCACTGTAAAGCTTTAACCCAGTGGATTAAGGACCTGTAAAAAAAAAAAAAATCACTTAGAGCAGATTTGCAGCTGGTTTGAATTGGTGAAGTTCCTACAGTACATACTGGTACCAGTTCCCTTACTGGAGGGCATCAGCGTTGCTCCACAAATTAATTCACCCAGGTTCATTGGCTGATGGTGGCATTGATTTGCATGAGAGGACAGTCTGGTTCCTCACTGAATCTGGAAACAGATCCTGACTTTGGATGCAAATTCTGGAATTTTTCTTCGGGAATTAAGAGTTACTCTATATTGCGTCAATTTTTTTTTTTTTCATTCTACTAGAAAGGCATCAAAATTCAGGCCGTACTAAAAATAAAAACTTCTAAAATGATCTAGTCATCTAATTATCCTGAAATATTTTAAAATTGGATTAAATTAAATGTTGCTTCAAACTTTGCTCTGTTCAGGAAGCTCCAGTGGCAGCTGAGACAGAGGTACAGGTTTTTCAACCCCTTATAAGTTTGTTTGTCACTTCTGGGCAGAATTAAGACCTTCAGGGCAAGTTTGAAATGTTGACTTTATAATAGTAAAAAAAAAGCTTAAATAGAGATATAAAATGGAGACGCCTTCCCATATCCCTGACTACAGTGATTCCCACCACCATTTGGGTCAATACAATCACCTTCAACAGACCTTTCTCAGGGAAGACTGGCATCAGCTGAGAGCTCCAGTGCTGCTGGAGAAGTGTTCCCAGACTGACAGCAAAATTTACTGCATTTGTGGAGGAATAGCAGAAAGATTGGCTTAGACCACTGGAAGGGAAAAAAAAATTAAACAGTAGAAACAAAAATAATAATTAAAATTTTTCTAACTGACTCATATGGAGAAGAAGAGTCTTAAAATTGCAGAAATGAGCTCATCTCTGCTCCACCTGCATTTGCCCCAGGTGACTTTGTCCCAGTCATAGGTCCCAGTCAAAATTCGGAACAACCCCTTTTGTATTTCCAGTTGGTCTTAAGTTTGTCATGGATTTTTACTGAACACAACGTCTGAGTTCAGCAAAGTGTGGTTTCTTTCTGAAATGCTTTTAGCCCTGATTCATAACTGGTAGGAAAAATAATCTATGGAATGAAATATGCTGAGGGTTTTAAGCAAATATTTAGGCAAAAGGCAGCTGGTAAATCTCTAATGAATGGCTGGATGTAGAGCTAACACATAATTCATGGAATGCCAGCCAGAAGGGTCTAATCCAACTCCCCTGCTCCTAACTCCTCATGACATCCGGGAACTGGTGCTGCACCGTGTGCATCCAAGGCAGGCAGCAGGAAAGGAGATGCATTTCTAGGCCCTTCTCTGTATATCTTGTGCTCTGGAACAAGAAGGTTGATGTTCAGGATTATTTTCTCTGTTTCAGGTTCTCTTGCTCTGGTTTTAAGGACAGGCTGTTTTATGAGGGGACTCAGGTGACAGAGAGGAAAGGACTAACTGATCAACCTTGGCAGGTCTCATCGCTGCTGCACACACCCATGCACTCCCATTCCTCTCCGCACACAAGAGCTTAATAAAATCCCCCATATCCTATAAAGAATCCCATTTTCCCTTTTACTTTAGTAACACTTTAAAATAATGGGACACTGATACTGCATTATGAAGCAATTCCCTTGGATGGATCCATGGCATAGTCCTTATTAATATCAAGTGAGTTCAAGGTGATTTATGTTGTCGTGGTGATTTTGCATCTTGTTTATTACCTTCCAGAGATCACTTTGCAGTGATTTTTAAGGTGGCACAGAAATTACCATGTGAACTGTCTTCTAAATCAATGCAGTCCTTTCCTGCCTGATAATAAAGCTCTCTTATGGTTTTCAATGAGCAGGTATTAGCTAATGCTTAATTACTGTGGAGGGGCAGATACTGAGCACAGGAGAGTCAACAACATTAATAAAACTCTTAGAGTAAAAATAAATCAGGAGGTACAATAAGGGGGACGTTAAGGAACGAAGCGCTCACCTCTGGCATTGCCTCAAGAGGGGCCAGGGACTCCTTGCGAGATTTCAAGTGGTCCTGTGTACTTTGGAGTCATCAGCAGCTCTCATGATCCAAAAGCCCCTGCTGACATGACCCCTTGATGCTTGGGCTTCACCCTTCGGTGTTTCATGGCCACCTCTCTCCTGTGAAGTTGTTGCTGACCCAGCCCACTAAAATCCACCCAACCCACTGCCTAAAATCCCTCAGGGCCTGGAATTCCACCCCTTCAGCAGGGCTGTGGCTGGGATCCTCTTCACTGATTCCTGACACAAATTCTCGTTGATTTACAAGGATTGAGCTGCAATTGGCACTGCAATTTTCATATAAGTGCATCAGAGGGTACAACCAGGCTGGGTTTCACTCTGGTGGTGTGGCAGCAGCTGGTGCTGACAGGGTGAGGCTTGTGAGCACCTCTGTGGTGGGTCAGGTCTCAGTCATCCTTAGCACACAGCTCCCACAGTCTTGCCAACAGCAGGAGGAGAAGGCAAGAGCTCTGCTGCTCCCTCCATCCCCAACCTCTGCCAGGACCCATCAGCATCCAAACCCTTTCCCCTCCATGGAGACAAGTCACCTTGCGTTCTGCTTCAGTGCAGACCAGCAAATTACAGCTGAAGTGCCCAGCATTAAACAAATCATAGCTGATCTTTTCAGGAGACTCACACCTGCTTCAAAAGCAAAACTGGCTAATTTCTCACAAGGAGAATTTAAAGAAACACATTTTCCAAATTTTCCCTGCTAATGTGAGGACTCAACAGCTGCTTTTTATTGGCAGAGTCAAGCCCCTGTGCCACGACCAGCCTGTGCATCCTTCTGGATATCATCCTTTGCAGCAATGCTTAACCAAAGATGAATTACAACAGAACAGTTGAGGATGATTTACCAAAATATGCTGAACTCACAAAAATCCTGCACTAGCAATAAATTCTCAGCATAATCTTAAAAACAGGATGTTTAAATGTGACCAATGCTCCACAAAGAGCATGCTCTAACTCTTGCCTGACACCCGTGTTGCTTCCACCTCTGAGCAGCTTTATTTTCATTCCCCAGAGGAGTTGCATATAAAATAAATAATTTCAGTGTTACTTTATAATACATTCTTATAACTGATACATTGTGTAAATAAAATGTAACATTAATAAAAATGGTTGGTGTCTATCTCCGGCTCTTATTTTAACGCTTACAGGAAGAAAAAAACAAACCTCCTGGAACTGATGCTAACAAATTTCACAAACAAGGCAGTAAGAAAATGTGAGCACTCTAGGAGAAGGGAGCCACATGGCCAATAAATCGTCTTCCTTAAGCCAACTAGTTATTGCCTATAACGTTCATAAAACTCTTCACACAGAAGACCCTTCCTGATGAAATAAACCATCAATCTCTGCTGCATTACTATTCATTTTCCATGTGTGCTGAGAGCAAATGTCATTCAAGGCATTACAGTTCTCTCAAACTATATTAAAATACATAGGCTGATGTTATATCTTTTCGAGCCTCTCTGTTCATAAATTGTCACTGCTGATTGGAACATAAACCATATTTTATAACACCATAAAGCCCCAGAAGATACAAGATCACTCATGTTTGCCTTTATGGCTCAATGTGTAGGACTTCAAGATGCTAAAGCATTGTGTGTTTCATAACAGAAATGGCCAGGGCCCCATGGAGAGGAAGCATCAGACATTTCCATAAAACATTATTACCATACTCCTTGATGACTGAAACACCTCTGTGCACACAACCTGAGCCCTTAACTTATGGAGTGTAAATGGATGAGTTTTCCCAATAAATCAGCTTTGTTTAGGAGCAGAGTTATCCTACCCAACACTTGGCTTTCAATGTTATCTCCAGGTGTCAGTGTAATGATGACTTTTTTTCACTCCTTCATTTTTCTTTGCTTCCTGACATGGCTTAGAAAACTTCCTTTCAAGGGATGAGTCCCCTGAGAAGTCAGTGAGATATTTCAACATATTAGGAAATTAGATCAGCTTCTCAGTGACATTCCACGGTTCCATCAGGCCTACTATTTCTGGATCCTCTTGGGGAGCCATGGCTATTACCTTCCAATGCATTGAAATGCTTCTGTGTGGAAGGAAATTCCTGCCACCATCTCCCGCAATCCTTGATCCCACTCTGCCCTTATGAACCCCCAGCTTTCCATGCAGAAGAGTTTTTGCACATTGTTTACTGCACTAGAGCAGTGCCAGGATGCTCCAGCATTGAGCCCTTTGCTGTCAGGGTCACAAATCAATGCCCAGAAACCCCAGGGTGTGACCAAAGGCTGGATTTGGAGCCCTCAGTGCCCTGGCCAGCACTGTGGAAAAGGCTCCCTAAATTGCCTCTGGCATCAGCCAGCAAATGGCTCCATCATTCCTGGGAGCAGGAGGGCAGCACAGCATGGCAGTCTGCTTCAAGGTGGAACAGCTCATGCACCGTCCCCTCACCCCAGCAGAAACAGCAGCAGTAATGTGGGGAGACTCACAAAAAATCACCGCAAAGGTGCATGGAAGCACCAAACACCCACAGCTCGCTCAGGAGAGCCAGGTAAGACACGCAGCTTCACAGCACGAGAGTTACAAGTGCTGTCCCCATTTCATGTGCTGGTGCATTGAGTTTTGAGCTGCCTGTCCTGCATAGCTGCTGGTTTTCTTCCCCACAGGCACTGGTTAGTGCTGGACTTCCTGTTAAGCAAAGGGCTGCTCAGCTCCCCGGAACCACTGACATAATCTAACACAGAATCGGCCTAAAACATGTGTTTTTCCTGAAGTGCTTTAATATTTCAAATAGTTAAATGTCACCTGCGTTGTCCTCCACCCTCCCTGTCAGCAGCACGGGCTGCCTGTGCTGGCTCATGGTCACCAGCATCTGTGCAGTGCCACACTCCTGATGATGGCACTTGGAATTCACATGGGCAATGCATATGCTCTACATGGACCTTCCACTCCTGTTCAGCTTTAATTATTGGACACTTAAACTAATACACTACTGAAAGCAGCTCCTGCTATATTTAGCCCTCTAATTTTATAGTTTGCTATTCTCCAGTCTCCAGATGGAGAAGAAGCAGGGGGAATCACAGGGAAAATTGGAAATCTATAAGGTTGCCAGCTTGTGTAACCATCTGAGGGACCTGAGGTTTAGTCCAGCACCTTATGGAACCAGAAAGGACACTGCAAGAAGGTGGATGCTGAACCTCAGGTGCCTGTTCATCCCCAAAGCATCTGAAAGGTGGCATTTTGGGTGGAAAGAAAAGAAAGATCAGCAAAAAACAGGGACAAAGACTACCAAAATGGTGTAGGAGTGACAAACCCTTAAAGTCTCTAGAGAATCAAGCTCTCAATACGAGAGCAGGGACAGACCTCATCCCGCTCCCAGGAAAAGGCCCAAGAGGTGGTACTGGCCCAAATACTTTGAGATGTCTGAAACCTGGAGCTGGCAGGGACAGCCACAACGTGCCCTGGCTCCAGCTTCCCAGACACATCTGTGTGAGGGTCCTGAAGCCCTGACAATCCAGCAGCTCAGCAGGACACCCTCATCCCATGTGCCACATAGCTAATGCTTTGGTATTCCTGTGGTTTCCTCTCTGCAGAAAACCATGCAGTATTTCCACCCATTTAAAGGTCTATAAGAGGTCTCATCAAAGCCAGGTATAGTTTATATTGCAGATGGCTGCTGACATGATATAATCCACACTAACAGGCAGGCTATTAAAGGTCAGAGTCTCACTTCACTTCTGTTATTAGCTTTGATGTTGGGAAGATGCTGAATTCCCTCCATGTCTTTTTCTTTTAGAGAGAGAAAAGACACTGTTTACTGTCAGGCTCTTCATCAACATAATTGGTGGCTTCTCTGGAATCGCCCCTTTGCTCTAAAAAGTGCTGTAAATCAGCTGTAGGAAGCCTGGTCTTTGAAAAATCCTCCAGCGGAAGAGGAACATGAGCAACAGTTTGCAGGATCAGCTCCATGTCTGTGCCAGATGTGTGCAGCAGGCAGGCGAGGCTGGAGCCTTCCTCATCCCACATCCCTGTGCTGGCAAAGCTGGAGGTCACAGCTTTGAGACACAAACATGCCAGAGCCACAGGAACTTTGGGGAGCCTCCCCGGGCATTGCTGCGGGCTCTGAATGGGACCTTCAGCTCCATGTGCTGCTTCCATCCACAATGTAGCCTGGCTGCTTCCAGCAGGCAGCACCACATAACCTCTGCCTGCTGTGGAGCCTCAGAGGCCCCTGAGATAACAGAGATCAGCCCAGCCTGGCCATCCTGGCCGTGTGGCCAGACCTGCAGCTCTAATGCACACCGGTAAATATTGCTGGGAGCACTCTGAGTGAAGCAGGGTGCAGTAAGTATTTCAGGGTTTGAAGTGCCAGGGCTGCTGGCCCTGGGGCCGATGCAAGGCTGTATCATCCCCAGCCCACCCCGCTCCCAGCCCTTGGATCCCAGTCAGGAGAATGGAGGCAGCAGATTGGGAATCCCCAGCCCTTTCTGCTACCCCCTTTCTAAACAGGACCCAAGAGGGAGTTTTTGTTGGTGAATCCCTTCTTCAAAAATATACTCACATTACCTCAGCTTCTCATCTCGAGCAGGAGATGCTGTGCCCATCATCAAGTCCTTGGAAAGTCCCTACTGACCTCGATCAAATCACTCCCCTGTGTGGACTCCTGCCCGTGCCAAAGCCATTCCTGGCCTGGACAGGCCAGGACGAGACACTGCCTGGTGCCACTCTCAGCTCTTTGATCTCGGCAATATTGAAGCTTTGCCTGAAGATGGCACTACAGAATGGCTGGGGCGAGCGTGCGGCAGCGGCGGCACTCGGTGGGATTAATGCAGCACCGACCAGCCCAAAAATCCCAGCTCCTATTCCCCATAAAATGCATGTCCATCTGCCGTCGCCTGCAGGGCTGGGATCTGCTGGGGGGAAGGACAGCAGAGGTCACTGTCCGACAGACACAAACCCCAAATCCTAGGCTCGCCCATCCCTGCAAAACAGGAGCAAAATTAGCCTCTTGCTTTTTGTGTTCGTGAGTTTCATCCGTTTTGCTTCTGACTTGGTGAAACTGCAGCAATTTTAGTTTCTCCACAGAAACGGTACTGCGGAAGCTCGCAGGGGGCAGCTACAGTGCTGTGATCTTAAACACAGTACAGTGATCTTAACACACACCCCGCTCCCCTGTTTCAGGGCAGCACCGCGAGGTGGTTATTTTCCTTCTCTTCTCCTTCCCCATCCCACGCTTACAGCTCCATTCGAAAAAGCCACAGCAGGGAGGAGTTACCAAACTATCCATCCTCCCACAGCGAGTTGTCTCCTTCCCGCAGTACCGGACCAGGGACTCTGGCTCCCAAGAAATCTAAACCCCCAGGCCTTAACGTCAAAAATCCCCAAAGCCCTGAGGTTACCCAGGCAGAGATGTTTCAAAAGCGTTTTCCTGATGGCTTGCGGCAGACTTCATGGGCAGCCAGGGGGGAATTCCTGGGCCAAGGGCCAGGCTGAAACAGGGAGGGAATGGGGAGAAGTGCGAGATTAATTGCTCTGTGTCCACGAGGGGCTCGGGGGAGGCAGCGTGCCCGGGCACGGGGCAGCCGCCGGGCCAGAGCCGCTCGGGTGGTGGCGAGTGAGAGCGGCTCCGCCTTATCGCTCGCCATCGGACGGGGAATCGGCGCTGCTGGTACCGTGTCACACCCCGCGCCTTTGTTTCCAGTGGAGGGCAGATAAACGGCTCGGCACAGGCAGTGGGGTGGGTTACGGCCAGGGAAAAGACAAGTCCTGCTTAAATCAAAACCGGACAGCAGGTCTGCTGGAGGTGGCCAGGAGAAGGTTGTCCTCTAGTCACCCCTTGTTCTCCTGTGTCAGGATCTTGACTGTGGGCAGGACAAGCAGGCAGTAGGACAACCTGCTGGTCTCGGCTCACTATTGGTTCACTGGAGAGCACGAGGAATTGATCTGAATTGTCAGACAAGTCATATGACTGTGCCTGAACATGAACCTGAGAAGCCATCAAACTACTTAAGAAGAGCTCAGGAAAATTTGGGTCCCAGTCCAGGACTGGCTTTGCCTGCTGTCCATCAGCTGCAGGATGACCACGGGCTCATAGAATCACAGAACATGCTAAGTTGGAAGGGACCGATCAGAATCACCAAGTCCAAATCCTAGTGCTGAGCAGGAACCCCTGAGAATCACACCATGTGCCAGAGAGCATGGGCTCATGTTTGGGGAGAGGGGTGCATTACTGTTCCTTCCCTCTGCGGCCCATGCAGAAACATCCCTGAAGTTTAAAAGATATTTCTGATGCATTATGTGAAAAAAGACATTTTTACGACAAGAATAATGGACCATGACAGGGTTTAATGTTGTTTCAAGCCTGTACACATGGTCTTTCCAGCAAAAAGAGCACGTGAGGTATACCAGAGAACTTCCCAAAGAGGATAAGATATGAAAGGAGAGGATAAACTGTGGTGCCAAGTATCCATATGGCAGCACAGTGTTAGCGTTGGAAGCAGAGACAAGCCACAAAGTTCAAAGCTCCAAGCAGAGCTACTCCAGAGTTCAAGGTCCCTCCAACTTGATGGGGTGATTCTGCCCGATATAGCTGCAAACCGTGACATGGCACAGGCATGTACTCAGCAGGGCTGGCAATCCCTTTCCAGTACAACCCATGACCAAGTTATAAAGTTCATAATTGAGCCACTCCAACATTTTAGCTCATCTCTGTTTCTAAGCCATTTCTATATGAGATGTACACAAAGTTAAAGGTGTTGCCTTTGTGCAATGTGGATTAGGGCTGCCAGCCCGTGTGGGTCTGAATTCTTTGCTTTCCCTAAATCATGTCATTTGCCTGAGCATCCTTCACCAGTTTCCTAACATTTCCCATCCATCTTGGCCGTTGGAAACCCTTTGGATCTCCCTTTTGTTTACAATGAGTAATGGGCAGGAGTTAACAGAGGTTCCAGAGGAAAAGGTCAGTGTAGTTCAAGCAGCATTAGGAAGAAACTCTCAGACCCGCTTTGATCTGTGGAGGATTTAAGCGGTCAATAAGGCGGCGTGGGGAGCAGCAACGTCGCCCAGATGCCTTCTCAGTGGAGCTGCTCTGAAGCCCCTGGTCCCAGTCCTGGTCCCAGTCCTGCCAGACTGCAATTCCTACCAGTCCCTCGGGGTTTATGGCCGGGGAGGGCGTGAGTCACCGGCCCCGTGTCTGGCGGTGCCATGCACGGCTTCCCGGGCGGCCGCCCGCTGCCGCAGCCTCCTCGCGTGTTTGCAATTGCTGAGGCAGACTGTTTGCTTCTGCCACGTCCAAGGCAATCCAGTAAAAGTTTACAAAGGGCTAGAGCTCAATCGTGAGCTTGTGAAAACACCGGCCCGGGCTCCCTGGCTCTGCGGTTCAAAGTCTGAAGTGTGCCCTGTCGATTTACACACATATTTACTTTACAGCTGCGCCGTGAATGGGAGTTGTTTTGCAGAGGTTGCCCTTCCAAGAAAACGGGGTGAAAGCCCTTGAGTTGAAGGGAGTTGGGTGGGTCTTTTGCTTTTTAACCTTCAAATGCATTGGGCTTGTGGATCCTGCCCAAGTACAGCTGATTAATGCGACAGAAGCAGGATGATCTGCTGGAGCAGGACTGGATGTCTGGTGTCTGCCAGTGTGGGAAACACTGGGTCAGATACCAAGTGGCTCAGCTAAAACAAGATTTTAAGAGGCATTTTCATCTCTTTAAGATGGAAAGACCAGGGCCAACAGTCCCAAGAAGGGACTTTTCTTTAACATCATACCCTCATGAGCTCTGGTGTTTATATCATCTGAAATAACAAATACCCTGTATGGATGCTCATTCCATATTCATGATGATGTTCTTCTGGCTTATCCTAATCCACTTTCAAAGTAAAAATCAGCTACATTTGAAAAAAGTTCTGTCATCATAATAGAGCTGTTTCTGTGCAACTTTGGCAGAAAAATTGCATGAGCTCACCCAGCGCTAGAAGTCATGTTTGCTGTGGACCAAAGACCTGCCCCATCCATTGAGTCTCCAATGCTTTAAGTATCATTGCACCTCACACTGTGTGCACCAGGACTGCAGTGGAAAAACCTCTTATCACTCAATGATTTCCTCTCTACTCCTCTGCCTGTGTGCCCCCCCACCCCACTCACCTTTCTGCTGCTCCCAGCCCACGCACAGCCCCTGTCCTCAGACACCAGTCCCTTTGATGTCCTGAGCTTCTCCTCTACATCCACCCCTCTTCTCAACCCACCAGCTCAGATGAACATCTCTTCCCTGCTCAGCCTCTTTCCCTTCTCTCTCTCCCTGCTCAGCTGTTCCCTCTATCCGCAGGATGCATTTGGAAGATGGCTTTTACTGAATAAGCTGCGTAAATGAAGTCTCTCAGTATCATACATGTCTCCTGCTGGTTCCCCAGCAGGTTTCCAGATTAGGGGGGAGGGGAAAAAAAAAAAAGAAAAAAAATCAAAAGAAACCACATGCTCAGGGGATTGATTATTCCTGCATGACCCTATGGATAAATAAAGTGTTTGGAAAGTTCTGAAAACACATTTTGAGGCTGGGATCTAATTTATAAAAAGCAGAGGGCAGGAAAATAGATATGGATTCAGGATTCCCAGCTGCCAGGAAATGATGTTAAGTTGGTTTTTCTTGGGGTCAAAGCAGTGGAGAAGGTCTGATGTGCCCACCACCTGTGGGCTGTGACGTCTCCGTGGGTGTCACCGGGTGAATGGGTTTTGGGATGGGTCAAGGGCAGGAACAGACAACAGCTCTTGCATTTTCCATGGAGTCCCATACGAAGCACAGCTGCAGCTTTCCCAGTGCCTGGCAGAAACAGCCTATCTACATCCTCTCTTAATCCACTCACACCCTCTCGATCTGGTTTAAATAAGTAGGTGGGTTTCTCCCAAGCCCTAGGCAGGGACGCACATGGTCCTGGGTGCAGGGGAAGCTTTGGAAATAGGGCCATGAAAGGATACGGCTCAGAGAAACCACTCATCGGGCAAAATCCAGGGGTGAGCACCCACCTGGGGCTCACATGGGGTGGCTCAGCAGGAGTGGAGCAGCCACACTGCTGCCAGCTGCCTGATGCAGCTTCTCCTTCCTCCAGAGGTGGCCCAGGGCTGGAGGGGGTGTCCCGCCAGCAGGAAGAGCCCGGGTCACTCCATGGTGGAGGGAGATGCCCTGAGCTGGCAGCAGGGACAGGAGGGTGCACATCTGCTCTGCCCAGCCACTCCCCACCATCCCACCACCAAGGGCTGAGGGTCCCTGAGCTGGGCCCAGCTGGGGGTGGCCATGAATACGATCCCAGGAGAGGGAGGACGGTCCCCCTCTGCACCCACAGCCACAGCACACCCTGCCCAGCACGGGAGTGTGTACAGTGGGTATAAAAGCAGGAGGATCACAGCTCCAAGGACACAGGGTTGCTGGAGGAGATAAGTTCTGGAAAAGGTTGTTAGCCAGAGAGGTCAGTATTTATCTGGACACATGAAAAAAACTATAGGGAAAATGCTTAAAGTGACAAGGTAAATATTTCAAGTGGTGTTTCCATTAACTTCAAATTCCCTTTACAGGTTTTCCTTGGTTTTGCTCTTGGAGTCAAAGTCGTTGTTGCCTTTGGTGACTTTTTGGTTCTTATCTCAATTCTAAATGTTAAACTCCTTGAGTCAACTGATTCTAATAATTTAGAGTGTTGTTTCAGTGATTTATCAGAGCAATACCAGCCAAAATGGGGGGTTATTTGTAAAAGTTCGTTTGCAGCACTTAAAGGAAAAAAACCATTTCTGAAAACATGAATGAGATTTTTTTGGGGGGGAAAAAAAAGCGTATATAATTTTCAGGAGCTGAAATGAAAGAGTGTAATTTTTCTGAAGGAAAATAAAAAGCTCTGAAATGAATAACCTTCTGGCCCCCAAACAGTATTCCTGCAAATATTTCTATGCTATTAATAAGTGTTAGTGGTTCTGTTATATACACCATTGTGCAAAATGCATTTCTGCCATGAACACTTTCATTTATATGAACCTTTTTGTTGTGCTTTCATTGTTGATATATTCAAGTTATTTATTATTACTTGTTTATTTAAAATCGCTTCACTACGTTGCCTTTATATTTCTTGACTGCACTAAAAACACCTATTTAAATAGTCCGTGTCTCTAAGAGAAATGATATTAACGTAAAACACTGTATTCACTCGTGTCTCTCCTAGTGACTTCTGCAGGTTTTATAATCCTTTTATGCTTCCTTACCCTCTTTTGCAAAGGTTTTTCTCTCTGCTATATTTATGCAGGGTGTAAACACCACAAAGGAGATATTGATATTATTTGTTTACAGGGCACCTAACACATTTACAGCTCAGGTCCAGAGGTTCTCCCATAGTACAACAAAGAGAAGTCCAGAGTACTTTTAGGGCAAAATTCCCATATGACTTTATAACAGAGATATTCCTGCTGTGCAATATTTGCTTTTAATGATAACAATTCTAGCTCCGATGATAAAACCCCAAATCTTGCAAAAATGTTGTTTCTGGTTTTAATTTTACACTACTCCTGGAGTTGTGTGATTGTGCAACTATCTCAGCTTTTATTTGTTATCATTTTTTATACCTTGTGGCTGCCAAGAAGAGCTCGAAATGACAAACTCTGATGTTTCAGGCATTTAAAGGTACTGAGAAGTGGGAGGAATCGAGGCAGGGCCTGTGTGGCTGAGACATGGCACAGGGCTCCTCTGCATGATCCCATGGAGGTGCTGGGGTTCTACTACAGCACTGGGGACTTCTGCCTCCAAACTGGGAGGAACTGGCTGTAGAGTCCAGTCTTGTGCCCTGCAGGTTGGCTTTTGCCCAGCCTTAACCTCTGAGTGCAACGAGATGACCACTTAGATTCAAAATTAGTGGATTTTGCCAGGATGTTGTGAAACAGAGATTTGTTTTGCTTAAAATACCCCTCAGAGAGAGATAAGTGTTTGGGGAAGGTTGTGAGATGTCAGGTAACACATGCACATGGATGGGGAAGGTGAACATGGATGGGGAAGGTGCACATGGATGGGGAAGGTGCACATGGATGGGGAAGGTGCACATGGAGGCACCTATGGCTTCATCCCCATATGTTGCACAGCAAACACACTGAAAGCCTCTGAGAGGCTTCCCTAGAGCCTGGCACACCCCCAGTGTGCTCCTGTCCCACTATCCCCCCCAGTGCCAGCACAGAGACCCGCTGTCCCCACCAGCTCTGCAGCGTGACCTGTCAAGAGCAGGGTCAGCTGCAGGTCAGCCCCAAAGAGAGAAAACAGCAATTGCCTCCTGCTTATCAGCGCTTTCAGTGGGTGGAGGGATACCCATGGGGTGGGCACATTGAAAGGGGCACGGAGACAGCCTGAGGGTCACCCCAGGGTTACCACCTAATGGCTACTCTGGTGGGGGAACAAGATGTCAAGGCAGATGGATCCAGTTTGGTGCTCTCCTCCTGCATCGTTACAGCTCTGATGTAAAGCCAACATATATTGTGCGATGGTAAGTACCTGCCTGACTCAAAGAAGGTGCTTTTCCAGACAGAATTAAGCTGATTTTCATGCCTGACCCAGGAGAGAGAGATAAGTTTTCCTGAAGCACAGAGTAACCCTAAACAAGTCTCTGAATCCTGCCCATATTTATTCTTATGCACCTTGCAACCTGCAACTATTTGTATATTCAAGGCTTAAAAGGACAAAGCATTTAATCATGAGCTTAACATCAAGGCCACCAGCAGTTTCCCTAACACTGATGAAATTATTCCCATGTGGAGCACCAGGCTCATCACAGGCTCTTGGGTTGGGACCTGGGCAGAGCCCTTCCCCAGCCCTGCTCAGAAACATTTTGGGGCAAGTGGGCACAGTTTCAGGAGAAACAACCCCATCCCTGTGAAAAGAACTTTACTGCAGCCTGGGATATATGGAAAACCCAGCATCATCCAGAGCCAGGGCGAAGCAGATGTTTGGGGGGATTTCTCATTTTTCCTGGTTTCTGGCATAATTTTTACATTTGAGAGACACGCTCCTGATGGTTCTCCAAGCGGAGCACTGAGCTGTTTCCATTCCACTGGCCACTGCAAGAAGCTGTTTTGCATTTCTGCACCTCCCCAGTGCCCGTGCCCCTCGTGCAGTGAGGGCTGTGGTGCTGGTGCTCTGGCTCTCTCTATTTTCCTTTAGCCCAGCTGATCCAATCTGGGAATAAAAACAGAGGGAAACAGATGGTCCATTGTACACGCTGCTCCTGCCTGCACTGGCTCCCAAGAACCTGGTGCTGGGGCCAGCTCTTACCTCCTATTTTCCATGTTTCATGTTAAATGCATGTGCTAAGAGGAATTTGGGCAGGACAGCTTGTGTTCCTGAGTGGGGGGCACCTCAGTCGCCGCCTGCATTGGGATGGTTTTCCTGTTAATGCTGAAGAAATTGGGTGGAGAAGATCTCCAGAGCACGAATATGTGTCCTGGAGCCACGAGCCTGGTGTGCCTGCAGGTGATCCTTTAGTCATCCCTATTAATCACTGGGTGACATCTCAGGTGCTACAGCAGTTGGAAAACTCTTAAGTATAATATTTTATTTGATGTCAGTGGGTTATGTCTATCACTGAAAAAAAAAAAAAAAGGATAATTTTTACACCCACAAATTAGGCACTTCATGAAGTCGTTTCCAAACCTTCCCTTAGCAACTTTTATTGTGCTATATAATAATTTATTGACAAAGCTTCGGTATCAAACTCTGTCTCCACTTAAACCAGCTCCAGGGAAGTTTCTGTTTCACTTTTTCACAGCCAGCAATGCCCACATCCAGCACAGCAAACACCACACGCAGACAGCTGGTAGCTCCTAACCCTGCTCCCATTTTCCAGGCTTTCTACCTGCCTTAGGAGACAAGAAAAAGCAGAAGTCTGACCCCCAGCATGATGAATTCCTGCTGAGCTTTTTCCCATTAACTTCAGTAAGGGCTTAATCCGGTGGTTTTCAGAAGCTGGGTGGCTGGTGGGGATTTTTGATGGAGGCAGGGGAGAGAAGACAGGGTGTTAACATGTATTTCTGATTAATTATAGTGTTCTCAAGAGTAAGTGAATAATAGTACTGGTCAGAGCCAGGCATCACACGGGTCTCAGCCCTGCAGAGTAAATGGTGTCTGAATTGTGAGTAATGTTGACCTGGCAGAGGCCAGATAAGATATGGATTTTTCACGTCCAGGACTGGACAGAATTCCACATATTGATAACTAAATGCACCAAAATTCAGCCAGTGCTTAGCACGCAACTCTTCCTCTCTCTCAGAAATCATATTCAGCTGGGTCAGACAGCAGAAGTGCCAAGCAGGGCAGGTAATTCATATGCAAACGATTAGCCAGGAGATTAAATGGCCTCAATAACTTCCAGCTTTGCTCCCTGTCCGGAACAAAGAGCATCTTTTCCTGTTAATCTGGGTGAGAGATGCAGGCCAATTCCTGCAGCATCCAGGAGGGATTTCTGCAGGGACCTTGACAGTTCCCAACCAGAATTAAGTTCCAGTGCCACTGGATAAAATAACACCTGAACAAGTGTTGGTTTCCACCTAACCTGATGACAGAGTTAAGGAGAGGGCAGTGTTTTCCCTGCACCCTGGGTGTGTTTGGTGGCTGAACAATTTCTATGCATGCTAAGCCAGTACCTTTTATTAATTACTCCTAAACTTACTCACAGTTCTCCAAGCCATCTCACTGTCCTACGTTAGAGCTGCCCAGAACAGCTAAAAGTTCACAGGACTGTTTTTCAAACATAATAATCTGGCTAAAATCAGCTGTTCATGTTTTTTGTCATCTTGAAAACATAAAGATAGCCCATTGCTCTGAAAACAGGCAGGAGGAATGCAAGTAAATGAATAGTTTGACTTTTGTGGGTTTATTTTGGTATATATTTCGTATCTACATATCATATCTATATATATGTTATTCTGTTATTGACCTGTTCAGATGTTTCTCAATGGAAAATGTTCAAAATTTCCAGTTTATGAGCTGTTTTTGGAGGAGAGGTGACTTTCTGATGCTGATTTGGAATGAAAAATGGTTTGAATAATCCAAGTTTCCTACAGAATATAAACTCCACCTTGCAGCCAGGTCTGGGAATGATAATTTTCCTCCTACTCCAGGTTTTCTCACTTATTCAAAGAAAACTGATAAATGGCATGATACACACTTGAGTCTCTTGCATTTTTCTGCCAGGCTAAGTGATGGAGAAATTGCTTCATCCCTTCTGATGGCGCTGGTGGAGATGCTGAGAAATGAGCTGTGTTGAACTACATCCTTACATCAAGAATCTGCTAAAATTGGGGCTGAATGCAAGCAAGCAATTCCCCAGGAAGAATCTCTTAGCACCCACAGCACAGGATCCAGGTCCTACACTGCCTCCAGCAATTCTCCCTAAGGGTGTCACTCCTATTTACTGAAAGATGCACTCAGGGTCGGGCAGAGCTAAACCAACCTTAAATATTTTAGCACAGTGCATTCAGTTTCCTTCTTACAAGACTCCAAAATGACACATTGCTTATAAAAACGTGATAACAATACAAAACAAAACAGAAACTTGGGGCCACCCCACGTGTTCAGCACCACTCTGTGCTGAGCTCTGCAGATCCCGCAGTGCTGCTCTGGCACCATAGTGTCCATCTGCCCCAAACAGCTTTCCTATTACCTCAACAGCTTTTGCTGGTTAGCATTGGACAAATGGGGCAGGTCACTGATCTCAGTTCCTCCTCAGACTTTGCAAAGTCAGGAAGATTATGTCTATTTAGTATTAAATATTGTCTCTTTGCAAACATGACTTTAAAGGCAGTTTGAAAACATGGACTTTCCAGCCTAGTGTAGCAGCAGCACACAGACCCACATCAAATGCTGCCTTTATGAATCACAAAATAGATGCTGCCTTAATTCTTACGAGTATTTGTAAACTGGGAGTTATGACTAAAGCCAGAATTTGACCTCCTTGCATTCCCTGTTGGACATATCCTGGCATGCCTCATTGAAGATGCCCGTGTCTGCATTTTGCCTTGTCATTGGGAGATATGGCATACAGATGGAATGATCATATTGGCCTCTGAAGGAAAATATTTAACCCAGAGATGTCAATGGAATATAGAAATGATGGTTAAAATCCCAGAAGCCTGCCTTGTTTTTGTCTTTTTCCTTTCATCTAGCACTTTGGGTCATGCCATCACTTATACGCTTCAGCCCAAACAGGCAATTGCTGAGTTAAGAACCTGGAGTTCAAAGTGAACCATAAACCTTAGTCTATAAGATAAATCATACAAATTACTTTACAGAAATAAATAGAACATTTGGGAGAGAGGTTATCTTCTTGCCTTCAGTTTACATCTCTAATGACTGTAAGTTCACAAATGCATTCTGTCAAGAATATAAACATTGCTTTTATTATACCAAAGACAGATATTTATTACCAACTTTTACAGTATGGCCAGCCAGCTTAGAGGAAAACCCTGGAATCTGGGCAAGAATGTAGAAACTTTGTCATGACAATTATTAAATTTGTGGGCAACTTGTTAAGGTGAAAGTTACTCAGAAAAATCTCACCACTCGGGTTACACTGCAGAAATAAAGTTTTTAAACTAGTGGACAGGGCTGAGCTTTTCTAAATTTTTCTTGTGCAAGTGGTGCTGACATGCAGAAATAGGTGCTTCCACACAAACACACCCAGGTGGGATTTTTCTAAAACTTTGAACTCATCTTTCCCTCCATTCTCAATTATTTTATTATTGTAGCCTTGTGCAGGGCTGTGTTTCGGGGCACAACCCTTAGTCTCCTGCCCTCACTGCCAGAGGAGTTTCATTTGGATTAGGCTGTCACTCAATCATTTTTTCTATGGTAGAGTATGATAAGAAAAAAAATTAGATTAATAAAAAGGTTTTTGCTGATACTTGATGTTGAAGAGGTCAGGGAAACACAGAGCCAACACCAAAGGGTGCTCGATCCCAGTATCCCAGCATGGAAACTGGTCCCAGTTTGTTCCTTGTAGAGCTTCCTCATCCTGTTCTGCCCAGTCAACATTACAGTCCCCAACAAAATAAAATATTTTTGATTGCTCTTTGAAAAGGTGAGACCAGGGGAACAGCTTGTGTAGGATGCAGCTTGGGTACCTGGCCTGAGGCTCCCATCACGCAGCAGATGGGGACAAATAACATTTTCCTTGCACAGCTCCAGGAGCATTGAGGAGCCGTGATGCTGTCTGAGAATCTGGCCTCTCTTCCTTCCTCTGGCTTTAGGCTTTGGCTGGGGACAGGTTGAGACAGCTGGGACAGGGGGTCCTGCTTGTGCCTTGGGAGGTCCTGACATCAAGTGTTTTCACTGTTTGATGCACTCAGGGTGCTACTGGAGAAAGAGAGACCGGGTCCAAAAGGATAAGAAAAATACCTCCCTGAACCCCAGAGGCAGCTACACGGAGCAGGGAGAGCGCCTGGGCTCTGGTCCATATCATCTCACTTACCCCTCCAAAACAAGTCCCTCCGAGCCCAACCTCAGGTTAATTAGCAAAGCAAACGTGGGCACGGATCCATTCCCGCCGTTTTACATAAGCCCACGGGTATTTCCCATCTCAGCCAAATCAGCACCTCTCCGGAGCCCTCTCCTCTCCCGGAGAAAAGCGCCTGTTTTGGAGCAAGAGAAGAGGAAAGGCTCACACCAAAACCATTGTGCACCACGTATCGCTGGGCTACATGTGTTCTGCGATTGCAACAGTCATGAATAAGGTATGAGAAATTGGACATGATATTGCATTTCCTGCCCATGCATCTGTCGGATAAGCTGATTGGAGCCCGCTGCTCCAGCCAGAGATTGTTTCTTTCCTACATCGTGGTAGTCACGGTGTCTCTGGTCGGTTGGGCTACGTTATGTCTGGGAAGCGAAGGGAAAGAGAGGGGGGGAAAAAAAGGAGCATGTCAAAGACGAAAGTGTTTAAGCCCGGACACGTCTGTGAGCATGTGTGTGACACATTCATGGGCTGGTTTGTCAGAAGGAGGGATGTAAAGTCTGTGCCCCCAGTCGTGCTCAGCAAATCAAAGGGTGGAATGGAAGAAAGAAGGAATTCCTCAGCTCTGGCTGCGCCTGCAGATCTTGCCCAAATGTTTCTGGTGTGCCTCTTCCCCTCCAAGCAGTGGAGCTGCAGGGAAGTCTGTGGTGCAGGTCAGCTCCCACTGAGGATTTCATGTGTCCAGTGCCCTCCAAATCCTCACTGTGGGAACCTGGGGTTGGCACTGAGTGGTGGGAGGATGGGGTGGGTGCAAGTTGGTCCAGGGTGCTGATGAGACCAAGTTCATCAACGATCAGGAGAGCTCTTCTCCTCTCAGGACAGCATCTGGTCAGGAAGCAAATTGCAGTGGAGGGGAGAGGAAGGACCATCAGGGCTAGGACAGGGGTGAGTTATGGGGTGAGTGGATATATGAGGGGAGCAGGAAGGAGCAGGGCTCCATATCCACAGAGGGTCAGCAAGCAACAGCAGCCCCAGTGTCCCGTGTTCCCAGTGTCACCACACCTCAATCTCTTCCTGGCTCCTTTGGGACGTGTCAGGGCGTGCCAATTCCTCTCTGTCCCCCCTTGCATCTTTTTGCTTTGCTTACAGGGGCTCTGATACAGACAAGAATCTCACCTCTGTTGTATAAACCCAGGGGTCTGTTTAAAAACCTTTTCCAACAGAGGGACGACTCCACTCCCTCACAGTGACACACCAGAGGGTGTTTTGATAAACTGATTGTATCCACAGCTCAAGTGGATGGGGGTTTCTGGAGAAAGTCCAGGGATTTTCTGCTCCATTTGACATCTCCCACGCAGACTCCTCCCTTTTGTTCCAAGCAGAAGTGTTACTTTCTTTCTCTTTCCTTACCTTTTTTTCGCTTTCCAGAGGGAATCAAGATATGGGATAGGAAAGAACACAAAGGAACAAACAAAAAAGCCAAGAGAAATTACTTTTGCATTGAATCATGCAGAAAAAGGCCCACTCCTTTCAAATGTAACCGAACACTCAAGAAAATTCTGAGAAAAGTTGGGATTTAATGGGAGAAGTGCATGGAACAAAATGGATTTTGCTTTGTTGGAGAAGTTTTGCAGGAACACTTGTGACTTCTCTAGCCCTGAGAGCAGGGCCCAGGGGCACAGACAGAGCCCAATCATCATCTTCATCCTTGAGATTGCCCTTCGTGGAAAGCTAACTATGCTCTTACCATAAACAGTGCATTTACCTTGGATTAATATAGGGGTCAATTAATAATTCTACTTAAATGGTGTCTCTGCTGCTCAGTTGCAAGTACCAATAAATATTTTACATTTTATTAAAGAACTGAGAGCAAGAGCATTTTAACTGTGTCCCTGGTGTGATGTCCATGGTTCAGCAACCCTTGTTCCTTGGAAGACTGAGACACGTCCAGATGTTTTCCCCATAGACCTCTTTCTTGTGCTGGAGCCATCCTCTCAAGGGTTTTTCTGGCACTCTGGACATTCCAAAATTGATTACAACTTGCATGAAAACCAGTGCATCTTAATATGAGCTCTGTCATAACTGTAGATGAATGAGGTATCTGGATGGACACAGTGAAAACTTCTCTTTGTTGGAGCCATTTATAACACACAGGTATTCAGGATTAGACCAGTTGCAATAAACAGGCCAGGACAACAGTGATTATCCATGAAAATGAACAATGGTAAATGTTTTAATACAATGGTTTATACAAGTAGTGTAAAAAAATATCTCCCAAGCATGTTACCTGAATGATAAATGAAAACAGAGCCTCAAATAACAATAACAATGTAAAACAATTTGGGAAGCCTTTTTCTAAGCAGCACCCTGGTTAGAGTCCAAAGAAAATACATGCAAAAAATATTCAAAATCCCATGCATTATATTGACTTTGGCCAGCTCCCAGCTCTTGGGTATAAAGCTTTCTCCCAAAGTTTTGCAAGTAAAACAAGTTCTTTGAATGAGGGCCTGATCCAGGCAGCTGCTGAGCGTCCTCTGTTCTTACTGAGGTCATTGACACCCACGGTTTGCAGGACAGACCTAATGCACAGGTCAAAAAGATATCCAAAAATGAAATCTGTCACATAAAACACATCCAAAAATGAAACTTTTCAGGATCCACCCCTTAGCTGTATAATCCTTTCTGTTGTTTTTTGTTGTTTTTTTTCTTTTATTAAAAAATATCAGAGATTTGAATACTGAAGTAATCTGCTGGAAACTGTTCCTGCATCTGAGAGAGTGGTCATGAGGCCTGTGGAACTGGATGGCTGCTCTCAAGGCTAGGGCCAAAGCCTCCTTGCTCCACTCATGGGAGCAGCCTGATGCTTGGAAGCTGCTTCTGGAAACGCTCCTGCACAAATTACAGCCCTTTCGTCTCCGAGCACGGTGCAGGATTGGGCTCTGAGCCCTTAATCCCCATGGTAAGAAGTGGAACACTGCACACAAGATGTAGCAACAAAATAGATTTAGTTCAAGGTTAGTCTCAAGAACCCTTATCTGATCACTGACAGTAATTTATCACGCAGAACCCATCATTAGTGTCAAGCTGTTTTATTACCCACTAACTTAACACTGTTTTACCAAGAGTCAAGTGTGATGTCACTCATGTTAAAGTAATTTACAGCTAATAGATATGAGGTAGGAGTCAATGTTGGCTTGCTGAGTTCCTTTCATACTCAGTGCTAGCTCCTTCCACTTTGCTCAGTAGGCAAATGAGAGAGCAAGGAGAGGCAGTAACAAAGGGGAAACCAGCCTGTGCCCATGCACACACAGAGGAGCTTTGAAATTCCCCAGCATCTTTTCACTTCAAGAACTCATCCAAACAAATAGACCTTGATACTGAAGAGTTGAAATGAACAATAAGATCTTAGAGACAATAATAAGTAATCTAGTTTGTGGGATGAGAAATGTGGAATGCTTTGGTCACGTGGAAGCTCCAGCACGTCAGCAGAGGGGGAATCCCTTCTGGAGTCACATCTTGTACCCCCCAAATCCTACAAAATGCTTCTCACCTGGAAAAGTAAGCTTGAGCTGGGCTGACATTCCCTTTTCAGCATTCTTTGTTTTGAGGGTGAGAGTCCCTTTCATTTGGAACGCGAAGAGAAGTCACAGAAACCTCAATAAGAATTTTTTGTTACAAAAAATGGAGATGATTGCATAGGAACATTGTTTTCCTTCCTTGCCTTCCCCGTCTCTCCAGCCAATTCTGTTCAATCTTAAGGTCAACCCCAGTGCAGGCTGTGTTTATAAGAGAATACATTTCCCATTTCCAAGCACTTGCCGTCTCCTCTAATGAATCCTTCAGCTGACGTCTCCAGGATCCATATTCTTAGCCCACTAGACATTCAGAGATAATCCTGACTAATGTGTATATATTCAAAGAGCTTTATTGTGGAGAATTGTACATTTGGGTTAAGGGAAAGGGCATCCTATATCAGTTCACCTCTCCAATTTTATACACATTAAAAAACATTTAAAATCATTGTTTCTGCTCTTATTTCCCCTGTAAGTTCCTAAATTCTAGGCTATTTTTATGGTGACTTCAAATGGTCCTGGAGGTGTGACCCTTCAGGACACTGCAGAGAAGGTCTCTAGGGATTAAATTTTAACAGTCCTTGGGATCTCAGGTAAATATGTTGCTCTGACAACACACCTGGACCGTAAATCTTTGGAGCATCACTTTTGTCAGCTCTGTCAATAACTGTCCTGGTCTGTAAATTCTGTTTGATCAAACAGCTCTTGGAAACACACGATTTCAAAGGTGACCTCAGCTTCAACCCACAGCACCGATTGTATGCAGATTGGCCAACAGCCCCCGAAAGGAAGACCCCTAACTTTTGGCTGCAGGAAAGGGCCAGCTAACCAGATGTGAGGCTGAAGGTTTGGAAGAGCTGGACAATGGTTAAACTCTACCTAGAGATTGGCCTGGGTACAGTCAGATGGGATATACATGCTCATAATTTTCTTCCCGTCCACGGGGAACTGAATAAAAGCTTGCCAGGACTTCTGCTTCTGCATATCTTCGCTCTCTCAAAATCGTTCCAGAGGTTTCTTGTAACACATGGCTTTGCTCAGCCTGTTTCTGCAAAATCTCAAGAGTGATCAGGAGATTGTGAGTGGCCCATTGCCGTGTTCTCCCCCAGGCACTGCTTTGGCCACAGAACTGGTGGATTTCCACTGTGCTGGGAGAAAGCAGCTGGGCAGGACCAGCTGTGGTCCAGGACTAAAACTCACATGGTGCAAAGCTCAGGTTCTGGCTTAACTTTGTATTTGCAAATCTGGACAAGCAGCAAAAAGCTCTCCCCTCATTCTAAACTCCAGAGTGTTCAACCATGGAAGGCACCACATGTCTTGGGCAGCTGAGGAGCACAGAGGGAGAAAGAAGGGCTTTTCTTCCTACTCTGGCCAAACCAGCAGCCTTTCCACCTCTCCCTCTCCATGCCACCTTTCCAGCTAATTGGAGCCATGTTTTCATGCCAAACTGGATGAAAAATGCAGCCAGTGAGGGCTGAGAGGTTGTTGAGAAGGTGAAAAATGAGGCTAGGAGAGGTCAGAGATGTAGTCAAAGAGATGGAGAGAAGTGGGAAGGGCAGTTTTGTGAGGTGTAAGAGAAGATTTGCTGACCCAAATCAAAGCAGTTCGAACGTGGCAGAGAAGCTGTGAAAGAAAAGCACGGCCTGCAAACACAGTGAATGAAGGCAGGAAAAGTATTTGGCATAGAGATATTCAAATTCAGTGTGGTAAAGCAATGCAGGGAACATTTAATTTAGTTCTAAAAGATAGGAAAGGCCACACCATTCATTTGTCACATCATTTCAGGACCTTGCTTATGAGAAGCCACTGTGGCATTTCTCTCTCATGGAAGACTATATTTTAGACACATAAAATACATGAGGAGAGAGATGCAAAATGAAAATTAGCCCATAATGCAGATATTATCTCAAATTCATCCCTAGAGCACCTGTATTAACTTCAGTGGAACACTTCAGCAGAGGTTCATTCAGACCTGTATTTAGAAGTGCACACCTGTGTAATGCTGGGCTTTTGAGTCAATAACTTCCCAACAAGCCTGCAATGGGAAAAAGAAGTGCCTCTAGTTATAGACAGCAAACTAAAGCAGAAAACAAGCATTAATACCACAGATGACTTTGGGCAGAAGTTTTATAAAATGTGAAATTCTGTCCCCACTATTGCAGAGTTAAGTAAAACTCCAGCAAGTAAAATGAGGGGGAGTAATGTTTTGGGACCATGCCATCTCCTGGGCCTTCAGAATCAAACCTATACAGTCTCCTGATTAAAATAACAGACTTCTGCAAACCTTCAGACCTTGGAAGAAGAAATCACTTCCATTCAGCCAGATTCTCAAGTGGTTGGATTTGCTAAGTGCGTAACATCTCACAATTTATTTTTTCAGTCCAACAATTCTTGCTTTCTTCTACTCTGTACACCTACATGACTTTAAAAAGTGGAGATCTGGATTCAGAGCAGCAATAAAAACCCCAGGTGATTCATCCCACTGCGATGCAGGTTCCTCCTGTCCTGAAGCTACATGCAGAAGAGGGCAGGTAGACCCAGTTGCAGGTAACAGCCCTCCAGATCCTTCCCACATTTCCCTCCAAGTCAGAGAGCCGAAAGAACCAGGAATGTCTCCAGATGGGAAAGGGGCTACAGAAACTGTGAGGATGGTAACACAGACACAACCTTGCTGAAGGGAGGTTTGTGTAGAGGGTGAACCCTCCCAGAAGGTGTATCTCTGCTCTTTGGGTAATTCTGGAAGACACACCTCCAAAAGAGACCCACACTCAGGAGCCATAGACCGTCCAAATTCTACAAAGCAAACCCTGGGGTGAGCAAGTGTGCTCTCACTTTCAAGATAAGGGTTTTAATGTTGTACTGGGGAAAAAAAAAAAAGGAATCTTCCCATCATGAAGGCTGCTTGGAAGTGTGTAGAAATGGAGAGTGGAGGCAGACTTCTGGTGAGACAATTTCTTGGTCTCCTACTTTTCTGCCAGCTTCCTCAAAGTCATTTCACTTCTGAGGAATAATGAATCTGAGGGTCTCCCTCTTTGCCAACTGGATTTTTCTTTTTTAATCCTTGAGATGTCCCCATTTCCAGTTTCCTCTCGGCAGCCCACAGCAAGGGGCTCTGTTTATGAGAACACTGCTGTTGATATTAGACCTCATTACTCCAGAGTGTGAAGCTTTAAGGAAAAACACCCAGTATCACAAGACTCAAAATGAGAAAACGAGTTCATACCCAGGAGATGTCCAACTGGGAGATTCCACTCTACAAATATCCCCAAATGGCTTGGGCACCAATGTTGCATCTCCCAACATTTGGTAGTAACATAATGGTCTCAATTTCCTTCCCTGGCATGGGAAGAGGAAGATCCTTTGCACGTTTCTCCCAACCAAGCAACAACAAGGTTACATCATGACTTTGGTGGCCAAAGCTCCTCGCTTTCCTCCCTCCCCCACCCCAGGAACAATGGCTAACTGTTCTTTTTCCATCTATAAATTTGTCTGAGTTAACAGTTCCCAAGATCTGGCAGCAAGCTGGAGCTGGGAGTGAGCTGAGAGATAGGAGAGTGACAGTCTGAAATGAAACACAGAGCTGCTGGGCCTGCAGCCGTCAGACAGGAGCCTGGCTCCCTCCCTTAAAGATTAGCGAGACTCCTTCGCTGGAGCCCTCCGCATTCCCCAAAATCCTAGCAACAAAGTGCTGTCTCTCAGCCGCCAATGAATCATGTGAATTTAACCTTTCACCTGGCCACAAGGAGGTTAATATACCAAAATAGCCCCTTTTTTTTTTTTCTTTCCCCGTTTATTGCCCATAATGGCAGCGGGGAGCGAGGTGGAAACCCCGCGTAGCTGCGAGAGCTCTGGAAGTGGTTTGATATCAGACCTCTGCTCGCTGGCCTCTGTCAGGACCAGGCTGGCATCTCCAGCAGCAGCCCACCAGCTCAGCACACACGGGCTGGAGTTTGTACAGGGAAATAGTTTCCATTACACAACACAGAAGATTTTTGCCTCTCTTTGCCTCGCTGTGCCCTCCGGCTTCCACCCCACAAACGTTTACATGCACAAGAAATTGTATACACAAGGCGTCCCCCAGTGTGCCCACGTGGCTGGATCCTGAGTCACTTGCTGCTCCCGCCCATGGCAAAACTCCTGGAGAACTTCCCAGGTGGGGTCAGACCCTCACCCCCGTGAGATACTGAACCCCCTCTTTGGGTCTAGATATCCTCCTTGAGCTGGAATTCCTTGTCCTTTGGGCTTGGGGCAAAGTTGGAGCCCTCAGAGTCCCCCACATAAAATAAACATGGAGTTTAAACCACAGTTTGCCCATCTCCAAAAATGATGTGTTTTCCCTCTCACGGTACTCCCACCAGCAGGAGCTGCAGCCCCAACCTGGCTCACTGGCCCTGCCATCATCAGCCTGAGGATTTTCCAACTGCTCTGCAGCTTGGAGCTTCTGTTAAATCAGCCTGGAAGGGAAATGAATTTTAAATAATTTGGGCCAAAGTTGCACAAGCAATGGTCACTTTTAGGAGGCCCATGCCAAATTACCCTCCTGAGGGGGACACACACCATGGTATTTTGTACCCTCCTAACACTGAAGGAAAAGAGGTGATTTCTGTAACCATTTTTGGCTCATGGAAGGCTGGAGGAATGGCTGAGACTGAAGCATCCCAGTAAAACATATCCACAGGGGACAGCAAGAAACATCATCTTTACAGCACCTCTTTTATTTTCCAGGCCAGTGAAATCCTTACAGGCTAAGGAAGGAAATGAGATCTCAAACCAAGAGGGGGAAAAAATTTAAGTACTTTCTCCCCACCTCTATCACAGCCCCCCTTCCTGAGAGCCACCACCACATGCATATAATAGGAGATAAATATTTTTTGGCAGAGCCTGCTGTTTATTTAACCCTTTTGAGGGGATGCCAGAGGGCATCCCCTCACTCCTTCAGGCAGAAAACCTCTCAGTTCCTGCCTGTTTGGGCTGGGGCAGCTCAGTCCTTGCCCACAGCCTGTTGCTGGAGGGGGCCTCTCCCAGCCCTGGCTGTGTCCATCACTTCTCTCCAGCACTGCCTTAGGAATCAGCCCAGCCTCGACTGCAGGAGGTACCTGAGCCCAGGGACCAGCCCATCCTTTGGAGACTGGGTAGGAAGGGGCTGGGGATAGGATGGAGGGATGCTGGATGGGGAAATGTGGCCTAGGGAATGTGGACTGGGCAATGCAGACGAAGGGATGTGGACCAGGAGATACAAACGCCGCTGGTCCCCTCCCATCCATCCCACCCATTCACAGCCCACCGGGCAGGGGAAGCAGCCTCCCCGAACTTGCTGTACCCCCGGGCAGTTAGTTCTTCCTCTGGGATCTGGGGACAGAGCCGGAGAGCAGCCCGATGCCGCCTGTCAGGGCTGAGGGGCAAAGCATGCAGTGGGTTTCCCTTTGCATCGGGTGGCTCTGGACGGGGAGATCGAAGGGGACCGGCTCGGGGCCGGCTGCTGGGCAGGCGACCCAGGGCAGAGCCCCGAGCTGGGCTCGATTCTAACGTCGGAACTCGCCCTCCCCTGCTCCCCCGAGGACAAGGGGCTGCGAGACGCTTCTGAGCCCCGGGGAGGATGCTGCAGCCTGGGGGAGGCAGAGGAAGGAAAGGGGACGTATGCAATTAATTGTCACCTCCCGACAGACCGAGGGGGAACTGTAACCGGCGATTCCCCGCTCGGGGTGTGCCTTGCTTCCCTGCCCGCTGCACCAGGAGCGGGAACGTTTCTGCCCTTCTGTCTCAACTCGCCTTTTCTTTTCTTTTTTTCCCCTTGGTTTTTCCTTAGGGGGAGGGGGAAGCTAGAAGCCCCCTCGGGGACCGCGCAGGACTCTCCCACGCGTCCGCCCCAGCGCAGAACTCACAAATCAGCTGGAGCGGGATTAGGGCCGAGGGGCCGGGGCGCCGGGCAGTCTGTCCCGGCCCGGGGGAGCCTCACCTGGAGGGGTCAGGGCTCCCTCGGGGCCGTGTCGAGCCGCACCAGCCCCTCTGGGACTCAGCCGGAGCTGAGCTCTGCCTGGACGGTGGGGTGTGGGTGTGCGGGGAGCATTAGGAAAAGGTCCCTTCCTAACCCCCTCAAAAGAAGTCGTATCCCCTGGAAAAGCAGAGCCAGGTCCGACTGAGCGCGTCAAACGGACCGTGAGCCCGACAAGGAATGTGCACTGGTGTCAAAGCCTCCGGCGGGTACTGTCAGGGTCTCACCGGGCTCTCCCGGGAGACTTTCCCGCCTGTTCCCGCTCCTAACGGGGATGGAAAAGAGAGACTGGTGTTTCCGAGCATCATCCCTACCGGTGCTCCGTTACCATTTTTGTACCTACTTTGCGTGAGCTGGGCAGAGGTTTCCGGCCGCCACGTCAGGGGTGTCCTCCGTGGGGCAGAGAGCCCCGGGGAGGGGCGCCTGTCCTTGCGGGAGGGTCCCCACACAGCCCGGGCTCCCCGTGTCCCGCACTCCGGCATGAACTTCCGCGGGCACAGTGCGATGGCTGCGGACTGGGGCATCGCTGCTGCCACCGCTGCCACGCTGGCACCTTCCCCCCCGCTTCATCTAAAGCATTGCCCACCCGGGCCTTCCTCACAGGAGGACCCCCAGATCTCCCTGGCCCCTGGTCACTGAGCGCAGCCCGAAATTCTACAAACACCCTAAACCAGGGGGAATCCACCCCCATGGACAGCCACACGCGTGGGCGACAGTAGCCGGAGCCGGCGCCCAGCGGGGACTGGAATATGGGGCGAGCCCGACGGCGGCTGCGGCGGGTGGTGCTGGAAGGCCCCGGTGTCGGAGCACCTGCCCGCAGCGCTGCTCCGCGCCCGCGGGGGGAGCCGCCCGTGGCACCCGCCGCCCCTCGCCGTGGCCTCGGGTCTCCTCTGCCCGGTGGGGTGAGAGCCAGGGAGCCCCGGCACCGCCGGAGGAGAAAATGGGTTGGTAAACTAGTTAAAAAAAAATAAACAAAAAAATCCAACCGCTAGATGGGTCTGACCACAGACAAACCACAGGTTCACGGGCAGGTTTTCACGCACGGTGGTTTCCTCCGGCGTGAACGCGCTCACTGGGTAAATGCCTCTGGATTTAGCAGCGCCTCGTTTCTTTCAATGTTTTTATATTTATTCAAAAGCCAGGAGCCATCGGACCAGGCAGTTCGCAAGAATTAAAAATAAAAAATAAAAAAAAACAACCACGAATAAATCACAATTAAGTAACACCTTGAAATTGTAAAGTCTGGAAACTCATGCACCCCCAAGGTTTCACCCCGCTTTTAACAACGGAACCGAAACGAAAGAAGCCCCGGCGGTGGCTCAGCCACAGCCACTAAGAGATTAGGGCTGGGTTTCCTCAGGGACGGTTTCTCCCGTGTCGCCGCGGGGCTGGAGCCTCCTCGGGTTGTTATTTTCTTTTTCTATAGCTTTTCCACCTTTCTAAAAAAAAAAAAAATTTTGTTTTTTTTTTTTTAATTTTTCCCCCTTTTTTTTTGTTTGTGGGTTTTTGTTGTTTTGGGTTTGTTTTCTTCTTTTGCTCGGAGGGCACAAAGGATACCCTGCGAGCCATAAACGGCCGCTTTCGCGAGCAAATAAATACATCTCCAGCCAGTTGCGTTGCATTATTCCGAGGGAAATAGCTGGCATTCCTGCACCAGTTTATTTTGGAGCTGAAATTTCCCACCCTTCCCGCAGCGCTGGTCCCTGCGGAGCCGAGGCTTGGACGGGCTCCCCCGGGCGTCGGACCCGCACCGGCGGGCAGCGCTGCCGGAGGGCTCCGGGGACCGATCAGGGCCCGATCCGTCGGCATAGGCCTGCGGGCAGCGAAGCTCTGTCCTCCCGGGGATGAAGCGAGCGACGGGGGAGACTCGCTGCGGCTTTTTCTCCGGGGAGGAGAGACGCAGCGACTTGGCACGAAGGCGCGTTAATTCTCCTGAACGCCCCGGGGACAAATCCCGGTAGCGATGAAATTATTATTTCTTCGCTGGCCGGTACCGGTGGAGAGTTAAAACGGCCGAATTACCCGGGCTAAGCGGGCAGCTGGGACTAAGAGCTGCTTGCCCTCTGAAGTCCCTTCCCGGGTTCGCGCCGACGGGGTCAGTGGGGAAAGGGATTTTGTCCCCGTCGCAAAGGCCAGAGCGGCTCGGCGAGGGGGGCTGCAGGGAGGAGGATCATCTCTACTGCTCCCCACAGGGGAGAGCAGAGCACCTGGAAGCGGGGCAGCGCGGGGCCCGGCGGCCCCGACGGGACGGTGAGGGACCGTGGGGCTGCTCTCTGAAGTGGCCCAGCCGCGTTGAGCCCGGGGCACGGCCGGAGTGAGTAGGCTGTGAGCGTCACCGCATCCTCGGAGGGGCCCTGTAAGACAGGGGTTTATGTCAAAGCAGAGCCGGAGCGCTCGCTAGAAACAGAAAACTTCCTGCTCTCATCCTCTGCTACCGAACCCCCGCCGGGAAGTTTTCGGTGTGTTCCTCAACATCTCCCGGCGTCCTGGGGCGGGGGAGCGTCGCCTCCAGACGGGGAGGTCGGAGCGAAGCCCAGAAACATAGCGGGCCCCGCAAAGGACGGAGCAACCCCCGAACTCTCCTGGGGGCGGGCAGACACCTCCAGCCTTGCTGAGGGGGCCGGCCAGCGGGCCCGGGGCGGTGCGGGGTGCACCCGGGGGCCGCATCCTTCCCCTGCTCCCCTCGGCGCCCGCCGCCCCGCGCCAAGGGGGAGCCGGCGGGCGCGTCCCCCCCGCCGGGAGCGGAGCCGGCGGGACTTATCCCGTCCCCCCCTCCTGCCGGGA
>JAYRBT010000054.1:9235769-9377181 GCA_036023395.1 Myiotriccus ornatus
GGGGGAGCCGGCGGGCGCGTCCCCCCCGCCGGGAGCGGAGCCGGCGGGACTTATCCCGTCCCCCCCTCCTGCCGGGAGGCGCCCAATCCCGGCCGGACCGGGGCTGCCCCGCCGGCCGTCACGTGGGCCGGCCCGCACCGGGGCCGCCGTAAAGAGCCGCCGCCGCCGCCCCCGCCGCCACTTCCCCGCCGGGCGCAGCCAGGGACGCACCCACGGGAGACGAGAGGGAGAATACCGGGAGGGAGGGCAGCCCCGCTCTGCCAGGGGGTCCTGCTGGTTTGTTTTTCAGTCCTCCCTCCTCCGCGAACTTCCATTTCTTTTTTTTTTTTTTTTTTTTTAAATTATTATTTTTATTTCCCTGGGATTTCCCTGGATGGTCTGAGCACAACTCCATGCCCCCCCGGCCATGCCCGGCTCCGCTCCCGGCCCGCTGCCATGTGAGTACCTGTGCGGGAGAAGCGGGCCGGGGGGCGGGATGCTCCTGCGGGGCTTCGCGGCTCGAACCCTCCGCCCGCACGGAGAGGCCTGCCCGAGGGTTATTGTGCTTTTTTACAAGAAAGCGTCAGCGCTGGTGTCTGGAGGACACCGGGGATGCTCCCGATCTTGGACGGCTGCCCAGGTCCTTCGGGACTCCAATCCCGCCCGGTCAGGGCGTCCAAGGGGCCGCGCCGCGGGCGGCCTCCTCCCCGCCAGCAAGGCCCCGAGCCGCGCTCCAGGGCCTGGGCTCCAAAAAAAAAAAAAAAAAGAAGACGGGAAGGGAAATATTTTTTGGGGGGGAAAAAATTTTAATTGTTAGAGGCTTTTCCGGCTCCTTGGAGGTGCCCAGGCGGGCGGTGGGGCCGGGGAAGGTGCCGGTGGGGTCGCTGCCCACAGTTATTTCTCGCCGTGGCTCAGAGGAAAGTTTAAAAAGGGGAAAAAAATTTCAGCCCTTGCTTGAGGCAGGGAAGAGGCGTTTTCTGCTCGGGAAGGGACATCGGGTTCCCGGTGTGTGCGGGGTCTCAGCCCGCTGCTCTCGGTTCTCCCTCCAGGTTCCTCTGAGTGAGCCCCTCGGCACCGCCGGGCCGCAGCCGGACGGGCCCTGAGCAGCCGCCGCCGACGAGGACGGAACATGTATCAGGGTCTGGCCCTCGCCCCCAACCATGGCCAGTCGGCTTATTCCCACGACTCCAGCAACTTCCTCCACTCGTCGGCCGGCTCGCCAGTCTACGTGCCCACCACCCGGGTGCCCTCCGTCCTCCAGACGCTGCCCTACCTGCAAGGCTGCGAACCGCACCAGAGCCACCTCGGCAACCCCGCGGGCTGGGGGCAGAGCAGCGGCGAGGCCGCCGCCTTCAACGCCGGCAGCCCTCACCCGCCGTCGGGCTTCTCGTACTCGCACAGCCCGCCGGGCAGCAGCCCCCCGGGCCGCGACGGCGCCTACCAGGGGCCCCTGCTGCTGGGCGGCGGGGGCCGGGAGCAGTACGGCAATGCCTTGGTGCGCTCCGTTAACGGGTCCTACTCCAGCCCCTACCCCGCCTACGTGACCCCCGAGATACCGCCTTCCTGGACGGCCGGACACTTTGAGAGCAGCGTGCTGCACAGCCTGCAGACGAGGCAGGCGGCCTTACCCGGCCGCAGGTCCACCTTCGGTAGGTCGCCGCCGCCCCTCACCGACGTGTCGGGGTGCCGAGCCGTTGCCCGGCTCTCGGCGCCAGGTGGGAGCCATCCCCATTCCCGTCCCCATCCCCGTCCCCATCTCCATCCCTAACCCTCCGGCGTGTCGGTGGCCCGAGGGTTGAGTTGCCCCGCTGGCATCACCGACAGCAGAGGAGATGATTTTATCCAGGGATGGAAAGATGGTCCGGGAACGGGGTGTGTGCGGCTGACCCTGGGTAGAGATGGGATGGGGGGGTGGTGATGGTGTGACAAAAAGGGCAAAGACCATGTTTCAAAGCAGAGCAATTCCCTTGGAGGACAGGGGAGCAGAGGCCGTTCAACCCCTTCTCCCCCACCCCACCACGACCCCCGCGGTATCTCCTTCCCACAATATCGACTTTGTGCCTGTGCTTCAATACTTACCCTTGTGTTTAAATTAGCGGGGCAGATTTATAGCTCCCTCCCTTTTAAGTAATTTATTGTGGTAAATTAGTTTATATTTGAACAGACTCTCGGTCTCCTTATTCACCTTCGCCCAAACAGGTCGGCAGCTGCATCCCTTTGCGGCCTTTGGGGAGACACCGAAACGCGCTCAGGCGTTGAACAATAAACCTCACTTCAATTCCTTTGCATCCACACCAATAGTCCTTTTAAACCAAGCTCTGAGCAAATAAAGTTTTGGGCTTGATTTAGCAGGACTCCTCGTGCTCAGGGTTTACAACCCCGGGGGCACTTCACCAGCCTCCTCCGGTTGTGGTTTGCAAAGTCCTTTAGAAGCCGCTTCAAGATCTCAGTCGCGTTATCATTTTTACTGCGGTGAACCGAATTATCTTATCTTCACCCCAAGAACAAAGTTAGAGCAGGGAAGCAGCCCCCTCCCCACCGGGATGTCTCACCGGCTCGGCTTTTTCTCCCACGCCAGAGGTGCTGGGCAGCGGTTTCTTCCCAGGACTTTCTCTTTGTCTGGGAAAATCTGTTGCATTGTGCGAGAAGGGATCGTCCTGCCGGAGGTGATGCCTCAGAAATCTTTTCTGCTCTTTAAATTCGGTGTTTTAGGATCCGGGAGAGCTGCAGCCATCCGTTTATTTTTGCTCTTGAATAGTGTAAACTGCTCTTAAGTAGTCCAAACTATTCTTTTATTTATTTATTTTTATAGTAATGAATTACTGCAATATTTTTATTTTTTTTTTTTACTTTTCTTTTTACATTTGATTTTTATTTTCCATTTTTGAAACCTTTTTTTTTTCCCAGTTTTGTTCTTTTTCCTTTTTCTCTCCTTTGGATCATTATTATTACTATCGACGGTTTAATAAAAAAAAATTAAAAGCTTATTTTTCTGCAGAAGAAAATAGTTCAGGCAGAAGATGGGTGTTTCTTACAAAAAAAAAAAAAAAGGAAAAGAAAAAAAAAGAAAGAAAGAAGGAAAAGTAGGAGGAGGAAAGAGAGCGACTGACGATTGAGAGGTCCCCCGGTTTCGCTGAGAGCTGCCCGTTTGCCGCGGGGCAGGGACGGACCGCGGACGGTGTTTAGAGCGGTCCCTTCCAAAGATTTTTTTTTTCGGGGAGAAAAAAAGTGGGGAAGAGTCTCGCTAGCAGGAGTTGGGGTCGCGGGCGGCCGGTGATGCTTTCCCGGAGAGCCCCGGGCGCACCGCAGTTGCCAGCCCGGCATCGCTCCCCGGGCAGCCCCGAACCTTCCCTGGCCAGCCCGTCCCTGCCGGTCAGCGGCTTCATGGCTTTCCTGGTAGAAATCAGGAAAACCGTCCCATTTTCCCCCCTCTCTCACTTATTTTTGCATCTCGGGATAACGTCGCATTTTCCCGCTGGCAGGGTCCCGGCCCCTTCCCATCCCAGGGAGACCCCAGCCGTGTTCAGCTCTTTGGGGTCTTTCGGAGAAGGGATGGGGGAATGTGTTGTCTTTGAGCAAAACGTCAGAAGTTTAAAGTTTGAAAGGAATAAAGGGGTTTGTTGCACACTTGGAAGGCTGGAGAGAAACTCTCCCCGGACCGGGATTGTCCCCAGTACTGGGGCACAGGAGGATTGGAGACTGTCTTCCGCAGGGTCCCCCTATGTGGTGCAGGTGGCTCCCGATCCTTAAGCCGTGCTTGTCTCTTCCAGAGTACCTCGAGGAGTTCCCTGGGGATGGCCGGGAATGCGTGAACTGCGGAGCCATGTCCACACCGCTCTGGAGGAAGGACGGCACTGGGCACTACCTGTGCAACGCCTGCGGGCTCTACCACAAAATGAACGGCATCAACCGGCCACTCAAACCGCAGAAGAGGCTGGTAAGAGGGGGAAACCCGCCGGGATCCACCCGGGGGTGGCTGGAGGGCAGAGGCCGGGGGGCTGACTCGGTGCACACGCTGTTGGGGTCTCTGTTCTCGTGTTAGGGTCTGTTCGAATCTCGGTACTCTCACAAATCAGTTGCAATCAGCACTGGCAGGAGACCCTTGTTGTGGTGCAAAACAGGCTGGGGTCAGTGGGAATGGGATGAAACCAGAGGGATTGCTGCCCCGGCATGACTAGTGGGCAGGGGAGACAGGGCCACAGGAACTTGAAGGGGTTCTGGGGCTGCACAGAGGGTCTGCACCAGAGCCAAGCAGGGACAATCAGCCCTGCCACTGGGTGGGACTCTGTCGGCTTCCCCTGGGTCCATTCCTGCAGTGGGTGCATTGCTTTTTATTCTATAATTACTATCATTATTATTTCCTAGTTCTTCCTGCAGACACATGTAGCCTAGGCAGGGTAGTTGCACAAGAGGCAGGGCTGGTCCTGAGATGGCCCAGCAGGTTTGTGGCTGCTTGCAGTGGGAGCAGGATGGGGCCCAGTTCCCCACCTACCTAAGGGGAAAACTGGGGGTTTAGCAGTTCCCAGTTTCCCTGCAGGTTAAAGCATTAATTAACCCCCTCCCCCAAATGTAATATTTGGCTTCCTCCAGCTGGGATCCCATGGAGACAGAGGAAAGGCACCTCCTTTTTTTTTCTGTGCAGTCGCTTTGGGATGTTTAAATTTGGTGGTAACAGTTTTGGTTTTAGAGGCTGTCATCAGAAACCATCATTAAAAACAGGATGTTTGTTGGAGCTGTGCTGGGGAACAGCTGGGAGCCTCTTGAGCTTTCACTCAGGGTGTATTCCTGCAGTTATTTTTTCTAATTGCAAAACAGATTATTAGTAATAACCCAACAGAGACAAGTTCCTGTGCAAGAAAACAATTAAGAAAAAAGAAAGTTGAGGTTGAGCAAGATGTTTCATTCTGATTCCGATCCCAGAAATGCAGATCTGGATTTGCAAAATGAAATGGGTAGTAGCTCCACAGAAAATCCCCCTGTTCTGTTCATCACATCAAAATCAAGGCATTTCTGTGAAATATTTAGCATTGTAAGACAGGATTTGCCTGTCTCTCCAAAACCCTCCTTTAACGTGCTGACATTAAATCTGCTGTGCCGCAAATCTCAGCGTTGCGCTGCTGGTTTCTTCAGAGCGGACACAATCCGTGCACAGAAGGAGGTGCAAACCAGTTTAAATTCAACTCTGCATTTTAGAATGGCATCCAGAAGTGTCACTGGATGAATTTCCAGAGCTCTTTTGAACAGCTTTTCCCCGAGGAAACCGGAGAGGTCTCGCTGCTCTTCGGTGTTTCATTTTGGCGCACGGGAAAGGAGGCAGCCACGCGTTGCCTGCGCCCTGCCCGAGCCCTATCCATGGCATCCATGAGTGCTTTTCGGCACAAATTTTTTCGGCAAACATTCCAATGGAGTTTTCTGCGTTCCAACAAAGTTTTCTGGTGGAAAACGTTTGTTCGCAGAATTAAGACTGTTTTCCCAGGGAGGAGCAAATCTAGCTGGGAATTATCAAAGCACTTTCAAACTTTTTTGTTATTATTTTGGCAATCAATACTATAAAGCTAAAGCTCAAATTAAAGGGTTGATTCTTGCTCAGGGGAAGTGCTTTCCTGCAGTTAAAATACTTGAGGGGATTCATTTTATGAGTTAGAAAAGGGGTTGCAATTTTGACTTTCCATTCTGACTTCAGAATGAAACATTTCAAAATCTTGGGTTTCTCCAAGGGTTTGAAATGTCGTGTTGCAGCAAGTTCTGCCCCATTGGAAGAAGAGGGATGTATTGATGATGGGCAAGAGGGTGCCAGGTGAATTCCACAAACCCACCAGAGAGGGAGCGACCTGCACCCCTGTGGCTCAGGGTGTTTATTCTCCCAAACAATTTCTTCCCTGCTTCACCCGCACGGGCTGGGTGGGAGCAGAGCAGTGAACGCAGAGACATGCCATGAAGAGATGGAATTGGCTTTCACAGTGCAGTGAAATGCGGGCACGGGAAGAAAAAATGGTTGCTTTCGTCCTTTACGTTATGACCTTTGTTCCATACGTAGACGCCGCGTTGGGAGTTATTTTGACTCGCGTTTCACAAAGCAAAGTCCCCCAGAAAGCCCTGGAGAACACAACGTGGCCCAGATAACACTGCGGGAGTGACGTCCTGCGGCTCAGCCTTGCTCGTGCGTGGGAGAGAGCGAGCAGTAGTAGTGTAGTTTCCACTTCATTTTTTGTTTCTTTTCTTGAGATAAGAGTGACATCCTCTATGCAGCGGGGACAGCCATCCTGCTACAGCCTGTGTCTGGGTTCAAAGCACTGTGGCTTTCGGCAGAAAGGGTTTATCTTAGAGGAGGGTGGAGGCAGCGCTTTATTTTAGGCAGCACTTTTTGTAGCTGAAGTTTCTTGGTGTGTTTTACAAGATACCTTAGAGCCAGTCTGAAAAGCCAGATCACTTTCGCCATTAGGAGCAGCCGGTGGAGGTGGATGGCTGCATCCAACACATGCAATTCCCCATTTCAAGGAGATCTGCCCTGCATGGTACAGCACGGGGTGCAGATGCAGCAGCTGTCCTCTGCTCAGCAGCTCCCACACCATCCTGAGCTAAAGGGCTAACCTGGAGCTGAATTTTTCTGGCTTGGCTCAAGGATTTTTTTTTTTTTTTTTTTTTTTTTTTGACCTTGGTTCAGGAGGTTTCAGCCTGCCCTTTTTTTCAGTTTGCAATGCACAATGGGTTTGGTGACACTTTTGGAGAAGGTGGGGGGGGTGCTCACAGCCCTGGGACAATCTAATAGAACCCTAGAACTACTCAGTGTTTATGGTGTGTGCCTTGGATTTCTCCTGCCCTTCAGTTCCTACTGCTCCCTCATCCTCCAAGGTGCAGGTTTGCCCAGAGCCTTAGTAACAAAGACAAATCTCAGAGGGTGCTGCTCCCTTTGACTCTGAGCCTCAGATCTGCCCACTTTCAGGAGCTGAGCTCAGACATCTCAGCACTCTTTGCTGCAACATCTTTCCTATAAACAACAGGTCCCCTCGATCCTGCTGGAAAGGGGGACAGAGAAGCATTAATTAAATCTGAGGCTTTAGTGCCTTCTTTTTTTCCTGTGAAACCCTGTGGTTTCTTTTCCACCTCTGCAAAGGAGGTGAAACAAAGTTTCTGATGGCTTGGTCTCCCTTGGAAAGGACTTGCCCTGTTGGCTCTGAATTTTTTGGGCTCTCGAAGCGGCACTTACACGTGGTTGATTTGATAGGCACCAACTCACCATTCCTTGAGCTTATCAGCAGCACTTGGCTGTCAAGCCTGGTCCGTGAAGAGTTTTTGTTTGAGTGTATGCTGCATTTGTATAAATAAACACTGAGCACAATGTTGAAGTCAACAACTTCCTAGACAAGGTCAGAATAGTACAAAGGCTGTGGGGTGGAGGCAGGCAGAAATGCATTTTCTTTCAAGAGAATTGCTGGGAAACCAGCAATATTGTATTGTACCCTCGTCCTTCAGTGAGCAACAGCAGCCTTGACTGTCTCTTTCTTGCTAAGTTGGCAGGTTGTTGTGCAGGGGCAGGTTCTCATGGGGTTTCTCAGATTAAAATTGTAGTATTTGGTTGCAGAGAATGGTTTTTTGTCTCCCTGGCTGTGTGAGGAGGAGCCAGCCTGCAGAGTGCTGTGCAGGAGATGCAGAAGGCACATGTCACTGCCCCAGCAGGAAGCCCATGAGCAGGTTGTGACACAGTGGCAGGGTGGCCCAAGCTCTGGCAGGGCTGGGATTGCCCTTGGGCCACCAGAGCCACAGGTCTCATTGTCACCTCACCTGCAAGCTGCAGACAAAACGTTGAGTGAAACAGGGACAGTGTGTCCCTCTCTCCCAGGAACCAGCAGTGGCCCCGAAATTTCGGGGCTTTCCAAAAGGCTTTGAACTGGCCTCCTCCCATCCACAGGCGATGACAGATTGCACCAGGAACAGTTGTCCCAGGCTGAGTGCCTCCAAATTCCCCTCTGTGCCCATAGCAGGAGTTGAACTTCAGAACCCTTACATCCATCAGGTGTCCAGCACCTTCCTCTGCTCCCCTCAGTTGCAGGATGAGGGGCACAGCCCTGGCAGCTGAAACGCAGTAGCTGCTCCAGGATCTTGCTGTGACATCATGTCCCATATTAGAGACAAGGTTTTCTGTCTCATCCTCTGTGCCAGGCTTGTCAGGTCACACCCCAGTGTATTATTGCCTGGTTATTTCTTGAAAGCCGAATAATTTCCAAAGCAATACCATTATTTGCAAATAGTTGCTGAGACCTCTTTGCTGAGCAACGAGTGAATCAAACCTTGGGCATGTCACTTGTGCCTCTTGAAACTCGAAGCTGATCTTTATTTGACTGCTAACCTTGTAAAAACATTTCATTTTTATTCCTACTCTTCCCACCTCATTTGTTATATTGCTCAGTCAGGATATCATGCAATAATGGGAAAATAAACAAACGGGGAGTTCTTTATTGCCTGCATCACCTATCATCTGCTTTTGAGTGGATGCAAAGTGATTTTTCTCAAGGCTGAAGAACATCTTTAAACACCTGAATGTGGAGGGCCTGAGATATTACTTATGCCACAGTTATCTTATACTTAGTGAAATCTTTTACTAGAATAGGTTTAATACTTAATGTTAAGACACTTCCAAATTAAATGTCTATTGAGCTGACAAGTCTGTATAAAGAGAGATGTGAATTTTCCAGTGGCTTGGAGGAAAGTTGTCAGAAAAGAGTTTTCTGGTTCTGCCAGAACATTTTCTTTCTCCATTTGGAATTATTAATATTTCAGAGCCAGCAATCACTGCACTCATAAAATATGTCATTAATTAATGTCTGCAGGGTGTTTCTGCAACCTTTAAGAGAACAGATGATCTGTGAGACATGAAGAATAACCTCCCTGGTCTCACCATAGACCAGTTCAGTTCGGTTCTGCTCAGTTCAGCCAATTGATTCCAGTTGTCTTAAACCAGAGATTAATTGGGATGTTGCTAACTTTAGCAGTAGTTCTGAGTGCAGAAAAATAGAGGAGCTCACATAAAGCATGAGGAGTTTTCTTCACGCTTTTAAGGTCCAGCTGATATTTTCCATCTCTTTCTCCATCTGAGTGGATTTCCTGGAGGGAAGTTCTCTGTGCTCTGAGTCCTGCTCACTTCCAGCAGATTTTTTTGAAGTTTGTGAAACGAGTTGCAAGGATACCTGCCATGTTTATCAATCTCAATAACAAAAAAAAAAACAAAAACACTTCCAAATTTGAGTGATCTCATTTGAATGCCATTTCTTCGATCTGAATTTGGTTATCATGTGTGCTTCACATTTTCCAGGAAAACGGTGTAATTGGAGATTTTATTTTCATAGGAAAGGAAACTTCCCAATTCATCATTCTTATGTGTGCACTCGTGTGTTTGTTTGCTTTGTTTTTAAGTCTTCATCGAGACGTGCTGGCCTATGTTGCACTAACTGCCACACAACCAACACCACCCTCTGGAGGAGGAACGCCGAAGGGGAGCCCGTCTGCAATGCCTGCGGGTTGTACATGAAGCTCCACGGGGTGAGGAACACATCCACACTGGCAGGGACCCTTTGGGTGTTGGGATCGCTGCCCAGCAGCTCTAGGAGATCAGGTGTGGAGGGACCAGCCCCTAGACTGGACCCAGAAGAGCTGAAACCCAGTCCTGTCTCCTTGAACAGTTAAAAGCTCAGTCTACTGCGGTTCTCCAGGAGAAGGCTAAGGGGGTACTGAAATACTCAGGGTGCTCAAAGAAATTGTGGATGTTGCACCTCTGGAAGTGTTCAAGGCCACTTTGGATAGGGTTTGGAGCCACCTGGTCCGGTGGAAGCTGTCCCTGCTCATGGCATGGGTGTTGGAACTAACTGGTCAACCCAAGCCATCCTAGGATTCCATGAAAAAGAAAGTTTACCAGGCTCCAGTAGCTGGAGACAGAAGGTCCCCAAACCCAAACTGATATAAGGAGTATATTTCTTCTATATGTGCTAACTGGGAATGTGTGAAGGATGCTGGGGAGCCCACATGGAGGCTGGCTGATGACATTTGTCTACAAAGGATGGGAACTGTTGATAACATGCCCATCAGCCAGAGAGGAGACTCCATCCCTCCATACAGGCTTCTTCAAACTTCTGACGAAAGGGTTGAAGTCTCTTTACCCATGACTGTTCCATCTGAGCCATGTGGGCTCTCAGTGCATCAGTGTAATTTAATAAGGTCCTGTCGTAAAGGTCACTAATAAATCAGGAAAAGAAAAATAAGAAATAAAGGAAAAAACAAAATCTGTGGGAAAGCCTGAGCTGTTAGCCTTATACATCTTCCAGCCAAGGCCTGTTGCAGAGAAAAATAGCACTCAGTGAAGGACAAGGACTTTGGGTGCTCAGCATGAGCTACAGCACGTAAATAGGAGAGCAGCACATGTGTGGGAAGGAGCTGAGGAAAATACAATATTAATGATTCCAAACTTTATGAATGTCAAGGTACCACGACCTCTGGCCATGAAAAAGGAAAGCATCCAGACGAGGAAAAGGAAGCCTAAAAACATTACCAAAGGCAAAGCCTCAACAGGTACAGTGCTGTTATCATCCATCCTGAGGGCTTGGAGCACAGTTCGCCTCAATGTTCACCTCACATATCTTCTGCAAGAAATAGATAATTAGAAAATAATATTGTGATTTTTTTCTCCTGATGATTGTTTTAGATCCAGGGCCTGTATTTACGCTGGTGTGAAAGGAAGATGCTGGGTGGGAATCTCAGTCCTGTAATATTCCTTCGGGGTTCCTCTGTGGGTACCCAGCTCCAGCCCAGCAGTGCTGATGTTCAAGATCTGGGCTAAACTGAGTAATGGGGAAAAACAGGGGTGGGAATGGCATGTTAAAGATTGAGGGGAACGTATCACAGTGCATTCAACATTAGCCCATCCATCCTGTACCAGCACTGCCAGACTGTGAAAGGGTTTCCTCCCCCTCCATCAGCATCTTGGCAGCCAAATACAAAGACTTACACTGACAGAGGTTTGGTAGAGAAAGAACAGTGGAGTCATGCCACGAGATGTGATTATTGCCATCAAAATATACATTTCTTTAAGAGCAAATTTGCACCTACATTGCTTCACCACCCTCTACCAATTATCTTCCAGGATCTACAACTTCGGCCACTAACTCCCCTTCTTCCATTACCAACTCAGACAGCACGGTCACTTTAAAGACAGAGCCCAGCACAACCTCGCAGTATCCTGGACAAACCATCGTGTCAGTGTCCCAGGTGAGGCACAGGGACCTGCAGCCATCCCCTGCTGGGGTGGATGATCCACAGCCACCGACCTGGGGGGGCCCTGATGAGGTTAAAAAATTAGGTGATTGCTGCCTCAGGTTGAGGAAAGCAGGGAGCATGAGTCAGGGCATCGTGGACCAGGAAGGGCTCCAGCCTGTTGGCTCCTCATCAGCTCTTTCTTTCTGCAGTGAGGAACTGGGAGGTCTGAGCCCTGCTGTGAGAGGTGGTGAAAAGGCTTCAGTGCAGAGCTGAGTTTAATTTCCATCTTCTGCCGTGAAATCCTGGTAGTCACAACCCTGTTGAATTGGTGACATCAGCCCAGGGTGGAATCCCCAGGGTGCTTGTGCCCTGAGCTTTTCTTTGGGGCTGGCTGCTATTTCATATTGATAGGGGGAAAACCAGGTCTAAATAAAACCACACATCAAGATTTTGTGACCCAGCGCTGGCTTTATGTTGAGTCTAAGCTCTTGCTGAGCTGGACACACGTGCATGGAGGGGAAACTCAGCCCCAGCACCCAAGTGCCTGGCGCAGCACCAGTTACTCCATATGGGATAGGGATTTTTTTGTTTGAAACCAAGAAATCTCGTTTGTTCTGAGCTCTGAAAAAATATACACACCCCTAGCGATCACCAAAGTGGATGTATTTAATCAATAAATAAATGCAGATGGGCCCTGGGATACCTCCTCCCTGCCTGGGCATTGTGCTTGGAATGGAACACCCTTCCCACCCAGCTCCAGGCTGTTCCCAAGGGCAGCTGTGGGCATCAGGGATAACCCACTCCATTCTGTCCTAGTCCCACCACTGTGTTATGACAAGGGGCTGAGTGACCTGTTGGCTAATAACAGGCTTTCTAATGCCTTTCTGCTTCCCCCCCTGGGGCAGGCACAGAGCCAGTCGGACGAGGCGCTGGCCGGCGGCCACGGCGAGTTCAAATTCGAGCCCGAGGACTACACCTTCTCCCCCACCACCATGGCCCCGCAGCCTGGGCTGAGTGTGCCGCTCCGGCAGGACTCCTGGTGTGCCCTGGCACTTGCCTAGAAACCCTCAACCTCCAGCAAAAAGCCTCGGGACCAATGTTTTCGGCTGGCCCCGCAAACGGTCGATGGACAGGAGGACGGGCTGCCCCAGCGCCTCAGGACTGCAGGGTGTCCCACAGCCACAGGACAGGTTTCTCTTGGAGGATGTATGTGGAAAACGCTGGATGGGGCTGGGATGGCCCTGCTGTGGCACCAGCTCCCCAAAAAGCTCATCTTCCCTCTGGAGCGACCCAGGGCTGCCTCCCCAAGGCCGGAACCCCGGGGCCACCTCCATTTTCCCGGGGAAAGCCTTCCTCCTTTGAGATGAAACCAGCAAATAAATGCATCCCAGAATCTATGTTTATTCGCAGTGATTTCTCCCTCCTATGTCTCCTCTGTGTGCAATTTATTCCACTTTCCAATAAAGACTGTAATAACATGGCACCAAATAACTTAATTTTATTAAAATGTAAACTGTGTGGCTTGCCTTATGTTTTATTGGCCACAACAGGAAGAAAAGAGAAAAAAAAAAAAAGAAGCAAGGGTTGTTTTAAACATTTATTGTTTTATATTAAAAACGATCATCTCTATAGAGTGTTAGCTTCTGAAGCGTTTCGCGTATCAACACTGAGCTGATGAGTCATACATGAAATAAACACGCTGCTCTTCCCTTTCCAGCTCCAAACAAAGAGTTTTTTATTGTTATTTTAGGCAAACGACATGACAAAAAATGGTCAAAGCCTCCCAATAATAAAAGAATACAGAAATTCTGTTTTCTCTTTTGTACTTCCTCACTGGTTTTGCTATTGCCAGCTCTGAGCCCTAGAAAATCAGAAGTTAGCCCTCCGAAACTTAAGAGAAAGGTTTGAAGGATTAAAAAATAAAGGATGTGTTGGAGTTATGTTTGTTTGTATCCAGTTTTGGGGATGTTTTGAGTGGAGGATTTCCAGCTTTCAGCCATGCAGAGCAGATTACTTTTTAATTACTTTAATGAAAACCAAGTAGAAAACAATTTCTTAGAGCTGAGCTGTAGAAAAAGATCTTCAGTGATGCAAATCACACATCACATTTCCAAAAGCTGGCAACAGCATGTTCTTGTAGGTGGGAGATGGAGAGAGATGCTGTGCTGGGGCACGCAAGGGGGTCCTGGAAGTCCTGAAGAACCTGGGGGCGAAGAGAAGACCACAGTGAGGAGGGGAGATGGGTGGGAAACGAAGGGAGAGCAAGGTCATGAAGTTACTTACGGCCTACTTCATTTGTTATTTCTAAATAAAATCCCCAGCCTGGCTGGACAGCTATTTATGGCCAGGAAACTGTCAAGTAATAGTTCCTTAATATAGAAGTTGACCTGTCCACAGCTTCCTGGAGCAACTCTTCCTCTTGTCAGAAGAGATGGATCACTTGATTTTTATTATAAACAACAGGCTAAAGATGATCAGGGAGAGTGAATCTGACATCAAGTCACAACTCAGCCGAGATGGAGGATGATGCTTTCCACCATGCAGCCTTTGCTGGAGGAAAGGAGATGCTCCAGGCACTGGGGAGCACTGGTCCCCTCTAGCTCAGCGTCTGGTGCCTCAACATCACCCTGTGCAGGCATGGGGGGGTTCAAGCCACCCTTTTATTAAAGCCCATGGATGAAAATCTGCCTTTGGAGGAGTATTTATTGTGCTTCCAGAGCCTCGTTAGCAGCTTGTATGATGCAAAGCTCCAGTGCTGGGGCAAAGGCTGTCACAGAGTGGCGTCCCTCCAGCGCCAGGCTCAGCACTGGCACACCACGTTTGCATGGCCAGGCTCTAACCGTGGATCCACATCTCCATGGTTTGTTTTTCCACTCTCTAGCCTGCCAACATCTGCAGCAGAGCCAGGCACAGCCATGCAGCAGATAAGCCAGCAGCACGGGGCTGGCGGGTGACGCCGTCCCCAAATCCAGCCCAAACTGCGCCTCTGGGAGTCAGGAAAAGGGGTGATGTGGCCCAGGCTCAGGCGACCCACAGGCACCCGAGGTGACGTGCCAGGACACAGGCGGGCAAAAGGGAGCAGGAGCCCTGGGTGTAGCATGAGTAATGCTCCCGGGCAGCTCCCCAAACCCCAAACTTCACAGGCGAAAAAAGGCAGCGCAACAAAAGCCACGGCAAGATGATTTCTATGGATGGTGGCAGGGGGTCCCCGCTTTTTCATCTGCGTGACCCCGAGGAGGAGAGTTATTTTAAAGGCAAGCAAGGAGACCTAAACAATGCCAAGATGTTGACACCAGTGGCTCCAGCAGTTTTATTTATGGCCTGTTGGTAACCGTCGAGCGGGCGTCGGGATGCTCCGGGGGCTGGTGACAGACGAAACGAGGCAGAGGGACAAGAAGTGAAACAACTGGGACACGTAATTTTTCCTTCCTGCTCGCTCCCTGCACTCACTGGGTGACATCATCCACAAGGCTGGTTTTTCATTTCTGGTGAGTGTCTCCCAATCTTTCACTCCCGTTTCCAAGGCAGGAGCCATCCCTGCAGACTTCTGTGTCTTGGTCTCCTAATGGCAGAGGCAGTATGTCTGCACAGTCCTGTGGGAGAGGGGAAATTCCTTTCCTCGTGGTCCTTGCACCCACAGAGGAGCCAGCACCCCTGTGCAGCTCCCAGCCTTGCAGAGCCACTTCCAGGGGGACCCATGCAATATTTAGCCATCCCTCCCCAGCTGCCACTTTGAAGACCTTCCCAAGGGGATTCACACCCCTTTGTATCTCTCATTACGTGGCAAAGAGGAGCATCTGCCCCAATAAGTGTGAACAAGAGCAGAGGGAAAGTTTGGGTCTTTCCAGCTCATACTACATCCTCAGTCCTGCTCCTGCAGCCTCCTGGCCCCTGGTGGCACATCCCAGCTCAGCCCACACACTCTCAGGAGTTTGAACGGCTGGGGTGGCAGCAGTGCAGGAGATCAGACGCAAAACTGAGGTCTGGCAGAACCAGACTCCCCACCTGACCAGGTTATGGGCTTCTGTCCCACTCCTCCTGGCTACAGCAATTGGTTTGAGCCTGCCCAGGCTGTGCTAACAGCAGCTCCACCACCCTCTGTGACCAGGGTCACCCCTCCCTGACCCATCCCCAAACAAGGCTGATTTGCAGACATATTTGAGAGATCAGCTTTTACTTCTCTTTCCCAAACTTTTCTCATCCCCCTTGGTGCTCTCTCCCCTTCCCAGCCATGGGGTGTATTTGCTCTCCTACAGGTCTGGTGGCTGTGGACAACTATTATGTTTGCTGTTGTTGTACAGCTGCCTCGGAGCTATCAATTGCCTTTGTTCAAAGGTCACCTGCCCGGATGATTTTACAACACAACTACAATGATCTGTTCCATTTTGCACTTTAAACTGATGCCACGGTGATTTCTACCAAGTCAGCGAGTGAGTAATGAAGCACTTGAGCCTATAAACACATGTTGTCCTTGTTTATGATCATATTAATAGCACAATAAAATCATTGCTCTCACAAGCAGTTGCTTAAAAAAAAAAGTTTGCTTTTGATTTCTTCATAGAAAATGGAAACTTGTGGTTTCTTGTCTGCTGGACCCCCAAGCCCCAGACTCTCTAATGGGGTGTCACTCCTACACTGGAGCACAGAGAGACACCTTTACTTTCCAGTCCCTGTCCATTGCTTCCCTGTTCCTCTCCAATGCCTTTTATTGCCAAGCCAGTGTCATGTAGCAGCCAGCAAAACAACTTGTGTTGCTTTCCAGGGCAGTGTGCTGCAGTAATTAAATATCCAGACTATTTCCTTGTGTAGCAGCTAAACCAGAGCTGAATATTCAATCTCACCATTGTATGCACAGAAGAAGAAAACAAACAGCACCACTCCTTTAATCACATCAGGTGGTCCCTCTTGGAGAAAGCTTTATGTCCAGGGGTTGGAAGGAGGTGGCGTCTCCAGGAATTTCTTCTGTTCAGTATCAAATTTACATAGAATAACCCAAAAGACATTTAATCAGGACCAATAACACCTTCTGTGAAGTGGTTTTATTTCAAAGAAGCTCCTTTTCAAGGGGAAGCTTGGGGAGCACCAGCACATTCCAAAAAGGCTCTTGTTAAAGGGAGTTTATATCCATCCAGTTGTCTTCCCCAAAATCCCACTTTTCAGAAAAATTTCATCCAGAGAGTACAACCGCATGGGTACAGCAAGTGTTGGGAGAAAGGATGGGCAGCAGTGTTGGACTGTCTTTACAGTCAAACTTAACAAAAAACAGCTACAATCTGCAATTTTCTAAAGCTCTGGGACTGCTGGGGTTTGCCAGCCTTTGCACTGTTCTTGCAGGCTGACTTTAATGTTGTTAGAAAATGCATTAGTATTGGAATTTAAAGAAAGATTTTTGTAGCAAGCATTTCCACAGCAGTGTTAAATGTGGCCAACAGCAGACCTTGACTGTTGTGTTGTTTGAAAACCAGTTGGAGTCTGAGCTGCTTCCAGGGCCAATTTCTCAGCTGACACATGGTAGTAGTGCTGAATCACTCCTCCACAAAAACAATTAACCTCATTAAGAGGTTGCCATTTGTGTTTCCTGATGATCTAGAAGAAAACAGGAGGAAGTGGGAAAATTTTATCATTCAAGTAGAAAATTCTGGTTTGTCTTGGGTGCAAAACCAGTTTCATGCTTGGGAAAGCTCTGGGATCCCTCATCTTTGGAATGAGTGCAAATGAGAGTACATGATTTTCTTCCACCAAACCAAGCAAATGGCTCAATGCAAACACTGGTGGGAAACTTCCAGCCCTTGCCCCAGTCTGTGTTCACATTTCCCTTCTCCAGAGAAAGGCATGGGAATGACGCTTCTGTGGGCCCACCTGAAATACTGAGTGTGGGAGGAAAGCAGAGGTGGGCACAGCCCTGATGTCACTGCTATTTCAGGTGCCATTCCTCCCATCTGCTCACTCCTTGCTTGTAATACAGGAGAAAAGCTCTGGCTCGTGAAACGAAGTGGAATGACGGGCATTCAGCCACGGGAGCCTGCTGTAACACCTGACTGGAGGGGTGCTTAAGCTGCTTTCAGTGATGTGGCCTCAGTGAGGGGGTTGGAAACGCTGCTGGAGACCCCACCCCTCCCTGTGTGAGCAGGAGGACTAAGGTGAGCAGCAAGGTGGAATCGGTGTTAATCATTTACCCCGAGTGTGATGGAGGCTGTAACAGACACTCTCTGTGTGTACAGGGATCTGTAAGCACGAGGGTTAAACGGGGAAGCTGCTGCTCAAAGGGCACCATGAAGTGGCCTTTTGGGGAGGCAGTTTATTCAGATCCACCTTTGTTTGCTCTGTGGGAGCACGTTCCACTGCCTTGGGTGCTCTGTCACTGGCAAGGCTGTCACCTCAAGGCAGCACAGATGGGGACTGCAGGGTGACTGCCACTCCTGAGTCTGACCTTGACATCTTTCCTCCCTGATTAATAATGCCTCAGCACCAAACAGGAGCACGGAACTCAAGGTCACCATTAGCTGTTACCTTCCGTGTTCAGGTGGTATCTGAGCCTCACTCCATGGGAATTCCCTTGGAAGCATGTAGGCTGGCTTTTCTGCTGTCCTAGAGCATTTTAAACCTATCATGCCATCGTGGATATAATACGTATAAATTTTTGTATTAAATAATGCAGATACAACAACAAGGCAAGGTTTGGGATTGAGGTGGCACTGAGGTGCAGCTGAACATGTTGCCATCACCTGCCTTCAAGGGGAAAAAGTGGTAACTATGGACTGTTATTTCTCCATAATTAAGTTCATCCTAGTCAGCAGCAACCCAGACCTTACTATCTTCAGCATGGATTTCTTCAAAAAGTGGTAACTAAGGTCTGTTATTTCTCCATAACTAAGTTCATCCTAGTCAGCAGCAACCCAGACCTTACTATCTTCAGCATGGATTTCTTCAGGTCATGCCCCAAAACAGGCTTTCCCCAGGAGCAAATCATTCCTGTGTGCTGAGTCACTGGAAGGATCTTACAGTTCCATGGGAGATAGGCCAAGGTAAAAGCAAAGAGTAAAGGGACTTTGTTCCTGGATGAGTTTCTCTCTTGGTCCATTTCAGAGCTTGCTCCTAAATCCAGCCTTGCATCCACAGAAGAGGCTCTGTGAGCAGGAGCCTGGTATGCCTGCCTGGCCCTGTTCTCTGCCTTCAGGGTGAATCTACCTGCATGGTCTCTGGCTTCCAGGACAGTCCCAATACAAGAAAGGCCTCACATCATCTCTTGGAGGAGGCTGAGGACCCAGCAAAGTTGCTGCAGAAGCATCACTTCAGCAGGAAAGTTGGCTTCATCAGTATTCCCACAGCAGGATTTGCTACGTACCCAGGAGTGATTGACAGTGGCTTGAGCTTTGCTTTTAAATCATGCAGCTTTGCCTCATATTAACACATGATTAGAAAGGATTTAGCAATTTAAAATATTAATAATGGATAACTCATTGCTGAGCAGCAAGTTCTAATAAGAATTCTCCTTCTCGGACGGGCTGTGCTCTGATGTCACTGATGTTGACATTGCTGCTTGCCCTTTCCTTTAGACAAAGATGCAGAACTGATCTGTGTGTTCCTCCCTTTCCCCCGCTGTGTGGGGTGCCCTGGGCACTTTAGTTTCAGAGCCAACGTTATCTTTGTAGTGTTAATGGAAATAAATCTGGGGAACGGAGAGCCACATCTGCCCCATCACCTTGAAGTCACATGGCTGGGAGAGCAGGAGCACCCTGGGGTGCTCATGGGGAGGGGACCCTTGGCCTGCCCTTGTCTCCTACCCCTGGAAATTTGTACCTATGTCTAAAACAAAGGGCAGACAGGAAAAGCACTGCCTTATACAATTTGGGGGGGTGACAGGCAGGGCAAACTGGAGACACCACAAGCTGCTTTGAGACATTGGCACTTTCCCTTCTCAGGAGCTCTGGGTTTTGGAAGGTCTCTGTGCTCACACAGACTGGGTTTTCTTAAACTTTTTAAAGCCTATGGTTGTTCTGAAATGAAGATACCCCTTGGCTTTTCTTTTTCTGGCTTGGTTCAGGCACCACCAATCATTTTGGTTACGGTGGTGTCGATGGGGCTTGTAACATAACCACAAAATCAGATACATCTGGAGAACACTGAGCAAGGTCACTAGGGACAGAGCTCCTTTTGGTTTTTAAAGGCAGCCTGGATAAATGGCAACCAAACCTTCTTGCATTTGCAGGAGACAAAAGCCAAAAATAAACCCACGATTGCATCCATGTTTTCCAGTTAAAATGTCTGTCTTCTATTCCTGTAATTAAATTCAGTTCTGATTTTTCAAAGAAAGGCAGGCTAAGGTTCAGTCCATAATTTGTAGGAAATTGGTTTGGATAGAACAGAAATCTACTTATCTCTTCATCAGAAACCAAATCCAAACAAAACCAGAATCTGATTTGAGGTTTATAAGCCTTTTAAAATGCAGCATTTGAGTGCTTCTGAATTTCTCCAAAACCAGGAGTAAAAAAAAAAAAAAGTCAGGGAGAAATCCCTGTGATTTCTCAGCCTTACTCAGAAGCAGGAAATGTAGGGACTTCCTCCTAAGGTTTCCTGGGAGACCGACCTGCTTTTTATTATCACCAATGCCTTTTCTTGAGGTGCACAATTGGTCTGCAGAAAACACAGCCCAAATGTTTAGGTCGTTTTTCCACCCCGAGCCAGGCTGCCCAAAGGTGGTAATTCATTAAGTGGGCTGTACTCCCACTAATCACCAGCTCAGGTCTAGGCTTCGGCCAGCACAGAGCGTATCCTTGGAGTGGAGGCTTATCTCAGGAGCTTCCTGAGTCTGCAGAATTGAATGAAAGTCTCACCAGGAAAAGTGGTTTGTTTTGCTTTTAGTTTGTTTTGTAAGAAAGCTGAGAATTTCCCTTCCCAGCCAACTCTGAATTGACCACAGGGAAGCTCACGAGTTTCAGCGCTTCAGATCCTCAGGTTCTCTGGACTCCAGAAGTGCCAAATTCCTTTAAAAAAAATGCAGCTAAGCATTTTCAGTCCTCTACTGAAATTACTAATTCAGTTCTAATATGGCAAGATGCTGTGAATGTGCTGCCCCTGTTGTCAGTAGGTTTCCTTCCCTCCCCCAGTGAGATTTCTGGTAAAACATTGGTAAAATGTTTCATCTCTGCCAGACTTCCAAGCTTGGCTCCCCACCTTTAACCTTGTATTCACCAGGGCACTTTCTGGTGTCATCTTCATGTAAGAAGTCATCTGTTGCATCCACACTTCAACAGTGATTGGAGCTGGAATGTCAGGAGGCAAAGCGGGCCTTGACAAAAGTCCAGCAGGAGGTCAGGGGCAGAAACAGCCCTGGGTTCTTGACTCTGGATTTTGTCTTGCTATTGGGGTAAAACCAATCTACATTGTAAAGTTTGGACTGTGCTTGAACAATGCAACCACTGCTGGGGGTAGACAGTGAGTCTGGGTTAGTCCTGCTGATGAAGCCGAATCTACAAACCCATCCTGGAGTGGAGCTGAGCTGATGTAGAGGAGCCCTGGCCATCCCAGCCAGGACTGTGCTGTCCTCCTTAGAGCTACCATAATCTTCCTAAAAAAGGTCATTTCAGACCGAAAAGGGATTTTGTTGGGGTGGGGGGAAGAGACTAAATTTGGAAAACACTTAGCAAAGTTCCCTTAATTTAACAACAGCTTTTATTAGCTTGCACTTGTCCAATGAGATTAATGGCCGTTTTCCTTTGAAACTCTGGGAGTCTTTCCTAGACACTGGGAATAAGTAGGCTCCTTCAAATGTTCTGCTTCCTACAGGATTTACTGGCGAAAGATTTAATACAATTCAGCACAAACATTTTAACCTTTCCATCTAAAATGCTGAATTCAACCGTTTCCTGAATGTGTATAATTTAAAGGCTCGTGTTTTCCTGTGTCATGCTCTCTGAAGCATTTTATGTCGCCTTGCTCCTATTGACTCTTTTAAGAAAACACTCCAAGAGTATACAGGCACTTTCAGATAACTCAGATGTTTACTTTATGAATGAAGGAGGAAATTGAATACTCAAATAAAGTTATGCATCTAAGTGCCAGGAGCTAACTGCTCTCTTAAATTTGCTTGTCTTCTGGAGAGAGTCTTTAAATACAATTTATGACGTAAAGAGCCTTTCCGTAGTGCTGAGTAGGATCTCCACTGTCTCAGTTATAAATGGATGCTCTCAGCAGCTGCATGGAGCTCTTGATGAAGTCTGGGCTTTCAGGAGCTCATGTGCATCCCGTTGATCCTTGTGGGGTGCAAATAAGCAGGCTGCTGTTTTGATGAAGTTACGTGGTACAGACAGAGCTACAAGCGGGTAATTAAGGGAAGGGAGGGTTTGTAGTGTCATCTAACCACTGTCACACTAAACTTCAATATTAGGTTTAGATCTCACAGATGGGGGAAGTGGTGTGTGGCTGCCTGTGTGAGCAGTGCTATTTGTTGTCCTGTTTCTCCCACCCCTGGTTTGGAACATCTTAAATCTGATTTGTATTTAGAGATATAACTCAGGCCAGTCCCTAGTTATCCTTGTCTCTGCAGTGTGTTAGGACCAGAGGTAATTGGTTTTTTCCTTAAAATAGCTAGCAAGCATGATTGAATTTGCATTGAATTAAAAAATAAAGCAATTCCCCAGTGAATTAACCTTGCAGACTCCCCAGCCTGCTTCTCCACCCCTTTCCTTCAAGGGAGTTTCTCCCAGGACCTCATTCCACTGCACTAATGAATTGCCATAGTAATGGAAATATGATTGACATGTTAAATGTCCTTCCTTGAGCCAGAATGATTATAGGAAGATAAATATGAACAGGCACATGTGGCTGGTTTGGCTGTGCCAGCCATGGGCAGGGCTTTGTGGAAGGCTTGGAGGATGCCAGGGTGCCAGAAGGACTCAAGTGCAGCCCTCACAGTAGAGATTTAGTGCTCCTAAGCCATCATCTGGCACAGGCCTTCTCAGGTTCACATCCAGTTACAGTGCTTTGACATATATATATATTTATTCATTTATTTACAAAAAGAGGAAAGGTTTCAGAGTCCCCTTGGTTCCTGTTGGCTAGGGTTTGATCACGGGGTGGGGGAACAAGGTTTATTTTCATGGATCCCAGTTGGATGTGGGAGTTTGCTGGCCTTCACCCCTGTTCTCCTCAGCAAAGCCATGACATGCTCAGAAGAGAGTGACCATAAAAAGCTGCCTCCTGATGTCCAACACCCCTGTCCAGACACAGGACCAGGGGTGTACTCTACTTCATACAATAACCTTTGAGCCAAGGGCTGCTGTCACCTGCACCCTGGGCAGGGGGAAGGGAATGGAGAGATTACCCCTGAGTGGATTATTCAGGGGCCAAAAAGATGAGGTCCTTTAATACTGGAGTAATTGAGCAAGAGTAAGATAAAGGACAGGAACTCAAATGAGATTGTGGCCTCCAGGGTGGGGGAGAGGGACAGATCTGGAAGGGTGGATTGATGTGAAAACGTATTGATTTGCATCCAACCTCCCCTTCAGACTCACTGCATCTTCTCAGAGTGGAATTCTCCACATTTCCTACAGTCCTTCCTGATGTAAACATGGGAAGTTTTTGGGACATGGAGAGATCCAGAGAGATCTGAGTATTCCTGATGGCTGGTCCCTCTTACAGAGCACTTTGCACAGGAGCAGTGATGTGGGAGGAAGGGTCCTAAACCTCCCTCTTCCCTCCCCAAGTCACAAATACCCCTGTCTGAGGGAGGTGCTGGGGGGTTGTGGCAGGTGAAGGCAGACCTGTGGACCAGGCAGAGGTCATTCACAAGGTCCAGTCTCTCTCCCAGCACAGGCTGCAGCACCAGCAGGATCCCTATCGCACACTAATATTGGATTATGATCGTGAGACTCCACAATGTCACACTGATAAGGGTGAGGGTTTTTTCCCTCTATGAGCCTGTTTCATTTTAACACGTAGGTATGTCAAGTGAAGGGAATATTTTCCCTTCTGCATCAGACTCCCAGCTTTGCCGAGGTCAGTCACGGGAACGTGTGTGCAAATGTCAGGGCTGGCAAGGAGAGTGGTTATGGGGTGCACGGTGTTCCAGAGGCTGGGGGGGAGGGAAGGGGCTGGGTGGGCAGCCCTGCATGGGAATGGGATACTGTGGACCAAGACATGATGAAGGAAAGACTGATGTTCGTGAGCTGCCCTGGCAGAACTGTCTGGGTCTGTGTTTCATAGGTCACTGCAGTATTACAAGGATAGTTAAATCATGAATGGTTACCCATTTTCCCAAACTTATCCAGGTAGTGTTTCTGGAATAGGCTAGAAGAGACCTTCACTTTTACTTTCTCAGGTCCTCCTGAAACATGCAAGGATGTTGTGAGGATATCTCCGATCTCTGAACTGCCCATCAGTGGCCAACGTGAGTGCTTCAAATGCAGAGGTGGACCAAGGGGTGATGGAGGAATCAGCTTACTTCACTGACTGAATGAGAAAGTGCTTTTGCAATCCTAGATAAAATTTTTTCACCAGAAACTGATGTTGCTGAGAGAGAGATACTCTGGGGACTGGAAAACTTAATACCGCTTCCACTTGAACATGGCCTGCTTGCACAGTGCACCCCCAAACCAGGTAATGTTTGAGGAAAGAGAGGTAGGAGTCATTTGAAGGAGAAAAATACAGTGGCAAAAAGCAAATATGCATTTGTAAACTCCGTTGACTGGGGCTGATTGCCACACAGGCAATCACCTCCTCTGTCCCTCCAAACCCAAGGGTTCCTGGGGGAGAAGATAATGTGGTACTTGAGGAAGTGCACCCTCTTCCCTTGGGCTGAGCTCTAATTAATGAATTAAAATTCAGAAATGCATCACAACTCGTGTTCCCTGGTCACTTCCTACTGAACAACCCCTGCAAAACCTCTGCCAGCTCCATGAGCATCCAAGTCCATACCGTACACCAAAATGTCAAAGGGGACAATAGCAACTAAAAATAGGCAAACACAGGAATTTGCCTATAATATTTTTAACCTTGGAGGATGGCAAAGTTATATATAGCTAATAGAGAAAAATGGGTTCTGTTACTTAAATGAGGAAAATAAAAATTTCGTCTGTTTATCTGGGTAACTGGTTTAGTGTCGGTTTAATTTCAAATCTAATAACACTTTTTTGGCACTTTACCTGTCTGCACTTATCCTGGGGCTTTTGCACAACTGTGGGCTTCGTGGGGCGGCTGGGGGGCGAGCATGGATGACATATTAAAGGCACTGAGTGTTGGTGGGGGATTTTACCCCCTTCTCTTGGTTGCTGTTTAGCCAAGTAGGAGAGAGGAGTGGAGGGCAGGGCTCAGACTGCAGAGGCATTTTGGAAATGGGCTTGTGCAGTTGCTGCTGCCTGGTCTCTGAGCCACAGACCTACATGTGAGGTGGCTCCTGACATCACCTTTTGCTCTCCAGTTTGTGCTGGAAACCCGCCATCCATGTTGCTCCTTGGAGGGACAGTGAGACAGGAGCAAGTCAAGGCTGCTGCTCCCTCTGCTGCCTCTGGCTGTGGGCAGGAGGCTGACCTGGGTGAGCTCCAGGGCCACGTTCCAGTGGTACCTGTGCCCAACTCACCACGAGCATCAGCAGGGTGGGAACCCACTCCCAGAAGAGCCATTTGGTAAATACTCATTAGGGCACTTTTGCCTTAGAGCAGAAATAGATGAATGAACAGGAAACAGGGGGTTGAGCAACTGTTTCTTTTTTTCTTATGTAGCCCTATGACGAACTATGACTTTTACCAAAAAGTATCTTGATGATAAAGCACTCAGGATCCAACACTGAATCAAAGAAAACTTTGTCACTGAATTTAATGGGAACATGTTCAAGTCTGTAATCTGCAACTAGAACTCTCTGCCTTTTTTTTCCTGCAGATCCCTTTAATCCTATAGCAACCATGTGTATTTTCCAAAGAGGTTTTCTGTATGTCCCAGGGGTATAAAATCACAGTGGGAAAGAAGTGCTGCTCATAACCTGTGAGCAACCACAATCTGCCTCCCTTTCTGCTGGTAACACCCTGTGGATATTTGCTTCTCAGAGATTAGAGGAACAAAGCTAGGAGAAACCAGCGTTCCATTATGGTGGAGCATATAATATTGTGATTATTACTCATGCCCTCTGTCTAATTAATCATTTTGTGTGTTATTTGAAGGCAAACAGGTCCTTTGGTTCATTATCGCTTATACACACACAGAACTGGAGTCACTTCAGTGCTGTCAGACTCGGTTAATCCCTGCCTGGGTTTTGTACATGTCTGGGTATCTGAATCATGTAAATGGCAAATGATCTACTAATATGTTTGCTCCACCAGTTTGTTCATATGGAGCCAAATATATGAAAGCATTCAAACTCCGGAAAGTGCAGATATGGTCCTAATGGACTTGACAAAGGCACCTAATGTTAAAGGTTGTGGAAAATGGGGTGCTGATGAAATGCCTTTTTTTTTTTTTTTTTTTTTTTTTTTGCTTTCTTTTCTTTTAAAGTATTTTGTTTGTGTTTCTTTTATTATTTATATTTTATCTTGCTCAATGTTTTAAACTGAGAGGCAGGAAAAGGGATCAGAAAAACTCGGAATTCTATGAGAACAGAATTAGGGGGCAAAAATTCCGATTTAATCTGAAGAAGGGGAAGTGGGTGATAGCTGAAGATGGATGTTTTGTGGTGGTCAGTACAGGAGCCAGACTATGAGCTGCAGCTCAGCCAGTTACCAGTTAGTGGGATGCTGCATTGGTGGCATCAATCACAATGGCCACCAGGTTATCCAGGTAGCTACAAGGTGCAGTTATCCTGCCTGCCCACCCCATCCTGCCTCGCTGCATGGCAGCACTCTGAAAATCTGGGCCATGAATTTTAAAACTTAAAGGATCTCTGCATCCTTTTCTTCACTGCTCATCTGTACAAGAGCAGAGCCTGCTTTCAGGCTCTGCACTTGGAAGGCTTCACATTAAGACTGTAACATTTTGATTACGAGTGATATAAAATGCAATTCTCTTTATTTCCTAATTAATGACAGTACATAAGGCAACAGTAAACTCAATTGCTTCCAACAGCTTTTTATATTCACTTGGAGGCATTTACAGAAATATGACTCGTGTACCCAGCAGAATCTTCCCTTGACCAGATGTAGAAGGAAAGCACTTTTATTGGCTCCATGATAATATCACTAAAGAGGAAACAAGCTATAAAAAATAATAATAAAAAAAAACAACCCACACTGAATTTGAGAGTTGCTAAACTGAAAGATACAGAAACAAATACAGAGAAGATAATAAGGCCTTTTACTGATAGTGCTGTCCTGTGTAAATAACACAGACACACTGAATAAGTCCCTCTGCAGTGACACTCATTAGAAACACGTACATCAGCCCAGAGCAATTACTTTGATTGTTCCCCAGCTTCTTTTCACAATAAATGTCTGCAGACCCTCCAAGGCTGGAGTCATTCGTGTGTCCTTGCAGATATACATCCATTCTGAAACAGGGAACTGCCACGTATTTCCCACTCAGAATCTGGGGCTCATTGGTTTATAGACCAGATTTCAGGAGAAGTCCTAGTCCGCGAGAGTTGATTAAACAAGACTGTTCAAACAGGCAAAGTCTGAAGCAGCCACTTCCATAAGGAATGAGCTCAGCCAGGGAACATATTGACCAGTGATTGTGTGGCACATAGATCTTCCCTTTGGTTTGCATCTGCAAAGGGGTGAGATGCTCCAGAATTGCAGTGAAGTCCATGTGGATGTTGTCTTCCTAAACATCAAACCTGTTCACAAACGAATCTAACTAACACTTTTTTTAATTGAAATTAAGGATAATGGACTTTTGCACACACTGACACGCTAAGAACTCGGCAGTAGGTTTTCAGAGGTGGGACATGTCTGCGTCTACCTGGAGCAGGGGTAGGAAGGTGGGATTGCCATGTTCTGCCCTGGAACTCCAGGCTGGAAAGTCACGTGTTCATAGGATAACGTGGGTGTCAGGAGCTCAGCACCAAGGCAGGGAGAAGTTTCACCTTGTGCCACCCAGACACAACAGGAGGGGAAAAAACAGTAAGCCTGGGGGAAATCCTAAGGGTAGATGAAAACCTACTGGTGGATAGCTCAGATACACCAGCTCTGGTTTATTGCTTAGCATCAAGTCATAGCCTGCCCAATAAAGAGCTAATAAAAAACTGACATAGTTTTGAGAGGCTGCAGCAAGGACAGCTTTTAGTGCTGGGATCACCTTATACAGCGTCTTCGACTGGCATAATGCCCAAAGAGGAAAAGTGCCATCAACTAATCAGAAACATCAAAGATCTCCTCCTCTAGTAGTTGGACTGCAAAAATAAGAGCACTGTCAGTATGTGCAGAACAACAGGACAGGTTGTTTGCCCCATTTAAATAAGTATAAAATTCAGGTGTTGGGCATGTAAACAGCTTTATTAAAGGAAAATTGAATTCTTGTGTATTGCCATTCTTTCTTAGACAAAATGCCATCACCTCAGCTTGCAGAGGCACAGCACAAGAACCCACACTGAAAACCATGCGTCCCCTGGGGGAGCTGCAAGAAGTCTAGAGAAGTGTTTGGCTGAAAGTCAGGAATGAGCTAAATTTCCTAAGGTAAAGGTTGGGGTTTTTTCCCCCTTGGTTTTAAATATTTTGCCTGGGGAAGGTCCAATGAAAGGACAAAATAAACGGGCATGGAGGACTGCAGCCTTTGGCAGCATGATAGAAGTGTAGCGTAATAACAAAAATAAGCTGAAATCCAGTCAGAGTGAAAATGTGCAAATTGAGGACAGATTTGTCTTTGTATTTGGTAGTCTGAAGGTAAAGAGGTGACTAAGTGATGTCCAAAAAGCAGAAACACTAAAGCTGACTCTGAGGCATAAAATTTCATGGTTGCATGGGAAAAGATGAGCGGTGAGAGTTAAGAATGAGGAAGACTTCAAACAAACTTATATATAGCACTGCTCCTAGGTGACAACAACCCATGTCTCTCCTCTTGGTGTCACAAGTGTTCTCTTCATACATGTTTTACAGAAGGATGGGAAAAGCCAGCCCAAAGCTCTTCTCCAGCAGAAGGAAGGCAGTTGCTGAATGTCCATCTTCTGAAGGCAACTCTTACTTTGTCCTGACCATCCTGCTGTGACAACGGAAAGAAAGACATCACCTTTAGCAAGGCTGGAAAATGGGAACTGCAAAACATAAATATATGGAGAAAATGGAAGGGAAAGCAAAGAGACAACTGCATTTCCTGAAAGCCCCCTCCTTTGCAACAGTGCAATCCTCACAAATGAATCCGAACTTGTATTTGCTCAAAAGAGTTAATCTTTATTAGCAGCCCCAGAATGCCCTTCAGCTGGTGCACAGCCTGGTTCAAAGGTTTTCAAGAAAAACAACATACCATAAACCAAAGGGCAACGCTAATTGGAAGCAATGTAATTCTGAAAACAGCAATACCTTTTTGTGGGTTAATAACCGGAAATTAAATTTCATGTATGTTAGCAAAACCCATCATAAAGCACCAGGTGAATAAGGAGCATGGGCAATAAGGGCAAGGGTTTGGAGCACACATAGTCACCATCTGACAGCAACCCTTATTCGTTGGTCGCAGTCAATGTTGCCAAAGGATTAGTCTTCAGCCTTGAACCCCTGGTTCAAGGAAATGGCTTGTACAACGTGGCTCCTATTGCTGCTTTGGTGGTGGAATAAGGAGGGTCATAATTCATCTGTCCCCAGAAGCAGCACTGCTCTGTTCACGTCCAGGCACATGGCGTTGGGGCAGCAACAAAGGGTTGCTGTGACTTGTCCCTCCAATTTGATGTTCCCCCAATCCAGTTCTCAGGTCACTGCTACTTCGAGTGACCTTGCTGTCTGCACTGGATTCACAAATCAAGGACTAGTCTTAAAAATGAATAGAGTTTCAGTGTTAAAATGTCATGCACTGACAGGTACAGGTGCATGCTGGGATTGGGTTTGCTGATGATGGCATTGCCTGAAATGGAAACTCAGCTAATATTTGGACTGCAGGGTGTGTGTCTCTTATAAGGAAATGGCCTAATCTGGAAAAGGAGGCAGAAACACAAGGTCAGATCCTCTCTCTTCTGCTCTCATTTCCTCTGCTGGCTGCACTGGCTGCCTCGACACTGCAGTGGAGTCAAGGGACTGATGTCTCCATGATCAGTCTCCAGGCTGCCTCTCACCAGGGATTCCTGCAGTGTAAACCCCCCCCACCCCAACCCAGGGAACTGGCAGATGAGAGGGGTGGATGCTGGGCAGGCACGACAGATAACCTTGAGTTCAGTGACTTCTTGCAGCTGGCACAGGCCTGAGGAGATGGATCCCACCCAGAAGTTGTCCTGCCCCTGCAGGACACAGTAAAGTCATCTGCTGGTCAAGCCAGGCTGGTCACAACACATGGTTGTAGACACCTATGGACCACCTCCATTCCTGGGAGCTCAGTTGTGAATAAACAAAGATATGGCCTCAGGGAGATGTGTCTGTGGTGGCAGTCCCTCCACCTGTGGAGCCCACACCTCTGCTTCTTGATTTTTCTACAGAAACATCAGTATTTCTTTTATTTCCTGTCGGTGGTTAAGCTGAAGGGTGGGAAGGCCAGAAAGCCAGAATATGCCTGGGCAAGAGAAAAAGCTCTTCATCTACACCATGGGCTGCAGAAAGGATGGTGACTACCAAGTGTCCTCGAGGAGGGACAGCTCTTTGCAGCTGTGAACCGTAAGCTCTGCTTGCAGCAAGCTGCTGCTGCTGCTGCTCAGGGTCTATTTTGCTTTTGCCTGTCGCTGTGTTTGTGAGACTTTTTGTCTGTAGGCCTCTCTCCCACTGAAGCCATCCATCACCAGCGCTGACAGAGGTTCCTGCTGCCCAAAACGGCCAGGAAGACTCAGTGGAGCCAGAACCTCGGGGGTCAAGTCCAGGTTGTCATGTCTGAGCGAACGCTGCTCAGGATACACGTGGCCCAGCGTCATGTTTGGAAGGCAGTGGAGGACCGAGAGGGAGGAGAAGGAAGGATAGGATGTAATCTTTCATCCCGAGAGGAGGCATGTGGGATGGGAATATTTCATTTTGCTGCTGCTGATGGTCTGGCCCTGAGCGGGTGGAGGAAGGGAGTCCCCGGCACAGGCAGAGAGCAGCCGCTGTCTCAGCAGCCCTGGCACGGCTCTCCTGGTCGCTATTTTTGGCTGCAGAAAAAAACACGATGGCAAGGAATGTGAGGGACATCAAGCTGAACTCAGGGATGCTCCTTGAGTGAACAAAGAAAGAGGAGAAGGTCTAAAGGTACAAACGTCCTGCAGTCAGGGTCCAGAGCACACGTGAGGAAAGCTGTGGGCATTGCACTGAAGTGATGGACACAGAAAGGAGCTCAGGATACACCAGAGCAGCTGCATCCCAGCTTACCTGAGAGAGCAGGGCTTCCTTCTCTACCTTCCCCTTCGCTCTCACCAGCAACTCCAGCACCACCAGTAGTACCAACAGCACCAGTAAATAAATAATACCTGTGGCTGGTTTTACCCAGAGCTATTGCCCAAAGGCCCCTGTAACACATCTCTCAATACTTCTGGTGCCAGTGCTTGACTGGCCCAGGCTGGCAGCCTCAACCACAAAATGTCATGTCTGTCACGGGTGGGAATCACTGCCCTGAGGCTGAACTCTTACGGGTTATCCCAGCTAATGGGGACAGTGAAATGCCACAGTCCACCTCAGCACCCCACTTTATATCAGACAAACCCCATAAAGTGGCCCTTGCTCTACACAGTGGGACGATGGCCCCAGAGATGGGCACCCACTGAGCTTCCCTCAGCCAGGCAGATCCCCTGCTGAGCAGTGACTGTGGGTACAGTGGTCATGACCCACTCCAAAACTGCACTTTGTTTGGTCCCATATCCCTGGAAGAATGCTTTATCCCCCAAAGGGCTGCCTCCTGTCCTGGGAGCAGCCCCAGGCAGCACACAGAGGAGTGAGCACCCAGTCACACTCACATTGTTTCAACACATTTGCTTAATTAGTTTATCAAGAAATGTGTTTGGCCTCGTCTGAGGGAAATGCTCTCTGTCATTCCCAGGCATCCTGCAGGGCCCCGGGGAGCTGACAGACCCTGGCTCCTTCCTATCTCGCCTTAACTCCATTTGCTGGGCCTATTTCCCATTATTTTTATTTTCCATGTAGCACTCCCTACCATTTTGGGATTAAAGTAATAGATAACAAAATTATGCCTAAAAGAAGACCATGACAGGTAGAAGAACAATGTAAGTAAGATATGGGAAGCTTATTTGGAAAAAGTTAAATTGATGAAAGCGTAGGAACCTCGAGTCATTTTTTTTACTACGCCAACTAAATTCTCTGTAGGTTGGAGTCACTTCATAGAAGTGGCAGTGAATGAAAATTACTAATTATGCATAAAATATTAATTCTGTGCTTCCCTACATGGAGCAGAGGAAGCTCCATCCATGTTGTGTGCCCCAAATGAGAGGTGGGCATTACCACATCCACCCCAGCTCTAGTATGTCCTTAAGGCACTGCCCAAAGCTTTCCTTTGCAATCACACCCCTCCCACACAGCCCGTTTTAATGGGGATGGGCTGGATTCACACAGCACTTCTTTAACTCACTTTAAGTGAGCATAATGTCCCCAGCCCTGGCTGGAGGGGCTGGGCTGTATCAGCCTTGTGATCCTTACACAGCAGTAATAAGCAGCCAGCTTATTACCTTATTACACTGGTACTACCAGAGCAAATTACTGCTCTGGGCAGGGCTGGGGCAAGTTCTCTCTTCCTAAAGAATATTCCCCCTAAAGGATTCAAGGTTTAGCTGTGTCACATATGCTATAGCATTGGTGACATTCAGTCATCACATCATTAGTGACATTTTGATCTCTGGGAGGGCAGGTTCCTGGTCCTGCAGAACCAGCTCCAGGAAAGGCAGAAGAGCTCAGTATAGACCTGTGGCTCTGATGTGAATGCTCCAAAAGTCCTGTGAGTATTTACAGTGAATTTAAAGGGGTTTCTTTAACACTATTACTTAGAGCTCAGAAACAGTAGATGATACCACCCCAACAGCAACAGTGGTCTGGGTGTGCTGGCAGCCCAATGCCAATGCTAAATCTCTGCCCATCACTAGTGGAGTGTAGAAAAACACCCTTTAACTGCTTCTGTTAAAGTTTTAGTAGCACTGATGGGACCACTGTGTGATAACTCAACGTACAACAGCAGTTCTGTTACCTTTGTTTGATTGCCCCTGCTCAGACTAAAACTTGAGGTAGGACTGTGGTCTGTCCCCTCTGTCCTAAGTCAGACAGGAGACACTGTAACCCATCCATCTGGGCAGTGATGTCTTTCTCTTCCCTTAAGATTGATGTCATTCCACTAGTCCTGGTTGGGATTAGGAGCAGCATGCTTGCAGGCTCCCATTATCACAGTGCAGACCATGCGGGATGGAGCGAGGGCAGGGGGTGTTGAGTGATCTTTGCCAGGTGCCCAGTTGGCATTGCCAAAGCATTTGGGGCTTTCCTCCAAATGCTTCCACCACAGAGAAACATGACTTCTGCTGCCAAGGGTACGGGAATGTCACTCAGCTCGGGGACAACACGCCATTGCAGTGTGACAGCCACTTCACCGGTCAGTCCAGCAACGCTCTGTAAAAACAAAAGGTTGTGTCTCCGTGCCAGAAGGACTATCTTCACTTGCAGTGGAATACATCAAATGTCTGGCGATTTCAGAAAGCCTTTCTCAATAAAAACATGTGGGAATGGGAGTGATGAGTTACACAGCAGTGTCCTCTATAGTTCAAGGCATGTTGGCTAAATATATGTTGCATTCCTACAGCTCTTGTTAGGATAAACGTTGTACATGCTACATCCAAAGTCTGCTTTCCTTCCCCATCAAAAGCCCCTCTAGATCCAAAGCTATCTGATCCACTTACATCCTGGATTTCTTTTGGTTTGTTTTTTTTTTTGGGGGGGGGGTGGTTATTTCAGCAAATGAATAAAGGTGGGTGCTTGCTTCTCAGACAAACTGTGTTTGAAGTAGTCCCTTCCTCTACTGAAGGTCCTCCTGCAGCTCAGTAACAATAGTGTGGTGTCCACAAGGCCACCCCAGCCTGCCAAACATCCCAAAAATACAGTGTGAGACCCTTCCAGCACTAGCACTCAATATAAATACTCACTGCTGAAGAATAAAAAACCCCTCTCCTTATAAAGGGTCCTAAGCTTCTTTAGGTGACATGTGAGTTAAGAACACAGGAAACTGTTCCCAGGGCTGTGAATATGTGCTTAAATAAGCATGGAACTGATTGACAGTGTGGACAGAACACATATATGACTCAGAAACAGAAGGGTCTTACTTATCCCCTCCTATATTCCTTCCAAATGGTTCAGGAATGGTGTTACTTGCTGGAGTGTTAGGAAGCACGTAAGTATACACCAACCTCATTCAAAGTACGTGAAGGGCAGCTAATTAAAACACTTCAAAGAATCTAGTGATCCAGACTGGGATTGAGAAGGGAGCATCAGTCTGCCACCACTGCTCTACTGGAAGGGCTGTTTGTTGCCTTCTATATTCCAGATTTCCCAGGGCTGTCATATTGTCAAACACTGTCATGATCTGTGAGCCTTTATTCCCAGATAAAGATGTGAACTCCCGGCTCTTGTCACAGATAACGGCACAAAGCAGTACAACAACAATACAAAGGCTTAAAACTCGGCTTCAAATGCACAGCCATTTGTTACTGTCCTCAGCCTGAGCCAGTCGGCTGCAGGTTGTTCTCAGCTGGGAGAACTGAGCTGTGAGAGCTCATCTCAGCATTCTCTGATTCCTAATGGACTTTTATCCTTCTGTGCTGCTGGGCCAGTGCCTCTGTACCTGCCATCGGCTGCTGCGGGGCTGCTAAAGGCTTGTTACGAAGTGAGGATGTGTAGCCTTGAGGTCCTTCATGCCAAAATGCCAACATTTCTCATCTGCGGCCCCATGGGCATCATTCCTGGCAGAAGGTGCTTCATCAGTGCTGTTTGACTCTGTAAGAGCTGGCACAGCCGGAGTGGGTGCACATCTGGCCTGTGGGTTCTCTCCTGTTGCGCTGGAGGTCAAGAGCTGAGATCTCATTTTCCTGTTTCGAGTGTCAGACTCATCTCCACTGGGAACCTGTAAGTCTGGTTCATTTGCTACATCATAGGAAAGTTCTCAAAAAAAGCCAATTATTACAAGAAAACCTGTTGCTAAATGAAGACACATCTGGAATCTTCTACTTACAATGAGTTTAGAGTACAATTATATTATATTATCTTTGGAGCAGTTCACAGTAAGAACTACATCTTCTGAAGGTGCTGCCACTCCTTTAAGTAGAGTTGCACCAACTCTGGGCTGAGGTAGATGGTTTTTGGTTACTATTTGCATTTCTGATGATGTATTTCATTACCTACTTAGAGCCAGAAAAGCTCCTATCGTCTGTCCCTGGTAGAAAACACTTCCAAAATAATTCTCTGTTCTCATGTGTTTCAAGTGACCTTTTCCGTTTTGGTGGAGGCTGGTTCTGTGGTGGCCTCAGCATCCTCCCTTCTCTCAGCCCATGCCAGCGCCTGTGACCAGGCAGGGACCGGCAGCGCCTGCTGGAGGCAGGGCTGGAATCGGGATTCCCTGTGCGGGGCCGCGGCCGGGCTCCCATTGTTCCCGGCCTGCCCGACAAAGGGTTAAGTAAATGTTTGGAGAAGATAAGGTGCCCTGTTGACAAGCAGCAGGCTCCAGCGGTCTCAGCAGGATCTCTCCCAGCGGTGATAAATGGGGAGGTTTTCAAAGTGGGATCAGCAGACGCCATGGAGAGGGCGGTTGCTGATGCTGTGATTGGCAGGGGGGAAGGAATCTGAAGGTGTTTAATGATCCCACACTCTGCCGCAGCTTTTTTAAAGATTTTGTGTCTAGCCAGAGGAAAATTCTCTATCGGCCGCACAGGCTCACGCTCTTTTTTGTTGTTGTTGCCTTTTTTTTTTTTCCCCACTAAAACATGGGAACATCCACTGAAAGGGATTCTGATAAGGACCCTCTGGGATTCCTCATCCTCTCATATCGGTTTTGTCTCCTAATTTTCCCTTTGAAGTGCCCCTGCATACAGTAGGTGGACTGTTTAGTTTGGCTGACTCTGGTCAGGAGCTGTTTGGGGGAAATAGTGTGTATTAAACTAAACATGTGGTGGTTGGTTTTTTTTTCTCTGCATACTGTATTATTCCAATTACTGGCTTGCCATTCCTTTGCTCTAGCAAATTCATAATCAAACGACATTAAGGGTAAAACCCTCAGAAGGATTTGAACCCCTGATGTGACATTATTGGGTATTCAGACCATTAAAGGCCTTAAATAGACCCCAAAAGATGTTAAAAGGGCTGAGCACCAAATACTTTTTTTTTCAGAGAGGTGAAATATTTTCTGTCCTTGTTTGGCTCAAAGGTGCCCTTGGCATCAGGAAAAGCTGCAGTGGTGGTGTGGGAAATAGAATAGAATAGTTGAGTCTGGGAGGACGAATGTGTGCTGTGTGCATTCATGGGCTGCCTCTCAAATCAGGATTTTGGTCAGCTATATTCCCTGTGGAGTGAGAAACAGGTATAAAATGCTGTCTGGTCCAATCTAGACCTCATTTACACCAAGAGAACTGAGACAACTAGGAAAATTCATGGATAACAGGGATGCAGGCACAGGGAACAAGCTCATCCTTTGGGCCAACCTTATCCTAGAAAGACTGGGATGTATGGATAAGTCTTTTTTGGGGTAGAAAGCAGCCTGGCTGGTGCTGGTGCTGTTGACCTGGGCGGGCTGGAGGGAGCAAGGGATGGGAGGCTGCTCCCCTGGGCAAAGATGAAAGGAGCCGGGTATACCCCAGCAAAGGGCCAAATGAGTCGGGACATGAAAAGCAGCAGAAAGTATCTGAAGAATGTAAACACCAAGGTGGAAGGGGAATTATTTAGCATGTTACAGGCTTGGAACTAGGTGCGAGGGGATGGAACAACAAGAAAAACTCACCCTTGCTAACAGGGAAGCTTTGCTAGCGGCTGAAGGTGGAAACGGAAGAAATGGTTTCAGCAGAGCAACTCAAGAAGTCTTCTTGTCTGGAGGTTGCTGGAGCAGGGAGGCAGTTGCAGCCACTCTCCAGTGGTGTGTATTCCTGCACTCTCTGCTGCACCGCCAAGCCTGGGCTGGGAGCCAAGGGGGGGTCACGCCGAGAACAAATAGGATTTAGTGATCGTAAGTGGGGAATGCGAAATGCCCGAAGGAATTTTGATTGAAATTTTATAACTTCAAGAAAAATCTTTTGCAGATAAATCAGGAGGTGGTTTAATAAACAGTTTGAGAGATTAGTATTGAAACAAATCCTAGTTAAGTCTCAGCAGAGGAGTGGGTAAGGGAAGACCACTGCAGCGAAAGGACGTCAGGGGTATTACAGGCACTAAACAGAAGGCTTTCCAAAAATATAAACAATCTGGGGAGGGGGCAGATTGGGAAACCTGTAAAAATAAGCAGAACCACATTAAAACCACATTAAAAGTCTAAGCAGTGGAGCACAATCAAATATTGAACATGGGATTGTGAGGGTGCTTTCATCTCATGGCGTTGGCCAGACCTGTTGTGCCCGGGCAGGAGCCAAGGCCAGGTCCCCAGGGGTGTGTGAGGGTTGAGGGCCACAGCCCATGCCACGGTGGGACCCTGGTGAGATGTGGCAGCCTGCAGCCACAGTGACCAGCATCCTCCTCCAAAGATCACACTTGAGATAACAGGGGAAATATTCCTTTAAGGAGTATCCTAAATGCATCAGACACTAAGCAGATGTCTTCCACACAAGATTTCCTAGTATCTAAAGTAATAAAAGGCACTTGTAGCTAAAAAACCTAATAGCAAAGCCCCGAAGATCTGCAGGACACAGTGATCCAAGAACAGACAAAAGGATCTGACAGAGTATGTGCAGGTGACTTACACAGAGTGAAAGCTGGGCCAGCAAAGTCTCTCTGTAAGCAGCAACCCACAAGCCCAGGAATGGGTCTGCAGGGATCTTACCTACTGGAACAAAACCCAGACTCATTTCCACTACAGAAATCTGCACGTTGCTCAATAATGTCACTAAGAAAGGAGATGGGGTGGAGGCAGGGATCTTTGACTTGGGAAATAATTTGAAGCCAGGATCTAAAATGAGCATGCAACACGTCTTCAGCTCCACATCCCGCTTTCTCTAAAGCACCTATGGAAGAGGAGGCACATTGCACCTTGTCCAGACCCTGGGTCGGTTGCCTGCCTGAAGCCACAGTGATTCCCAGGTGGACACACCAGGAGCTTCAGTTCAGAGCCATCCATCAGGTACATTTGACTCCTTGGATACCTGTTACCAGCATCTCTGTACCCACACCTCTTGCACCAGTGTGGGCAGCCCCTATAATGAGAGCTGCCATGCAAGAGGGTCTGTAAGGGCAGAACCCCCTCAGCCAGAGTGGTGGAGGGAGCTGCACACTAATGCTGCAGGCACAAGCAGGTTTTCTTGGGTGATGTCCAGTACAGGAGCAGAGTGTCTAGATGGAGCTGGTGGCAGCCTCAGGTATCACTGTTACATCTGCCAGGACCCATCCAGATGAAGCAGTGTTGGTCCATCCAGCTCATCTTTTGACTACCAGCTTTGCAACTGAGCCACCTGGGCTCGAGCAACCAGTCCTGGTCTGAAACACTCATCCCACCATCAGAAAGAAAAGGAAGTGACCTGTCCTTGCATGATGTGACATCTACTGAGGGGAAACTGAGGCACGGGCAGGAGGGGACTGCAGAGAGTGATGAAGCTGAAACAAGGAGGAGATGGTGCCTCCATCCCGGTCCTCTGGCCAACACTCCCCACCAGCAGCACAGTGACAGACCCTGTAGATGTTCATGGAGGGCCTATTTTTAATCACCTTTCCACTGGGTTTTTGCAACGCCCCATTCACACTTGCTCTGTGAAAAAGGATGTCAGAGCAGATTAACAGCTGGTTCCTGCCTGCTCCAACAGCTCTGACAATGCATCCCTTCTTCTCAAGGTGACAGGAACATGCAGCTGCCTAATGGGTACAGAAGTGTCTATTCTTTCCCAGTGACATTTATTGTGAAATATCTGAGTGGGACTGAGAGACATGCAAGGCTTTCCCTCCCTTATCAGGCGACCCTGGTCAGTGTCCTGCTGTCAAGGACTAAAGTAATTTATGTCAGAGCTGCAAGTGTTTACTTATCTGCCCCAGCGCCCAGCTCGGCCGAAAGCAGCCAGACTGGCTCCAGTGGGGCTCACCAGCCTTTTCCTGCCGGTGGGAAAAGCTGGGTGCCGGCCCTGTCCCAGCCAGCCAGGGCAGGAGGGGCGAAGCGGGGCAAGGAAAACCTTCCTGTGGCTCCAGCGCAGGGCTGTGTGGGCAAGAAGTGACATCCCAGAAGGGAAGGGACTAAAGCAAAGCCTGAGCGGTGGCACAGAGCATCTGCACACACGGCACGGGCCGAGGCGTGAACTTAGAGAGGGTTTTTCCAGTCAGAGCAGAGCAACATCCAGCTGGTGAATGCTGTAGCAGGTCCCTGCATGATTTCCCTGGGCATCACACCTGGGAGCCCACAGAGCACTGGGGAAGGGTGGGAGGCCTGCTTGGCATCTTCATACCCTCCTGATTTCTCATCCTGTGGCCTTCTGGGATTTTATTGAGTGCAGGGTTTGTAAGGGAAGAGGGACTCCAGGAAGACAGAGCTGTTCATGGCACAGGGAGAGCCCAATATTGAGGATTTCTGGCTCCATAGCAGCTTGTCAAGAGCATCCCAAACCCCCATGAGCCTTGCGGGTACCTTTAAAGGACTTCCCCAGTGCTTCTGTCTTGTGTCATGACAGAAAACGGAGATTTTAGTGCATCTGGTCCTGAGACTGCACAACTTTCCCTCAGATTCGGTTCCAAAACTCTCCAGTTTTGTAAAGCAGCACAATTATCCGGGCAGTCCTTCCCCAACACTGGCCATCATCCGTCATCCCAAAGAGAGGAACAACTTTCATCTTGTCTGGAATCACACACCCCTCATGGCACAGGAGAGATGAGCACGGGCCTGATAGCTCTGCTCCCGTGGGTGACTCCTTCCTGATGTGTGTGCCCAGAGATAAATATTAGGCAGTGGTAGTTTCCTCTTGAAGCTCACAAGCTCTTGTTGTCAGGCAGGGAAACCTTTAACCAGTTGGGATGTCGCGAACAATAGATTAAAGGAGACAGACTATCTCTTGCTAAATGAGCTGTTATTCTAAATCAGCTTTTTCTTCTTCTCTTTTTTTTTTTTTTTCCCCAAACCCAGGACACTCCTCAGGAAAAAAAAAAAAAAACATATTCCACTGACATTGTATTTCTCTTGACAAATATTTTTCTGAGCTCTTCCCACCCATCAGGACACGATCAAAGGGCTGGTCCTGTGCCACGGAGGAGCTGCAAGTGCTCGGGGTGGTTCTGGGGCCCTTGATCCTGTGCTCCCACCGCTGCCCAGTGGCACTGTCCTGAATGCTGAGGGACCTGGTGTGTTCTTTGATATTGCAGCAATGCAAAATCCTCCACAGACGCCCTCTGGGGCCGTTGCAGTGCCGTTGGTCCCCTACCCCACTCCTGCAGGCAGTGGCTTGGGAGAGCTGGTGGAGGAAGGAGGTTACTCCCTTTGGGCCACCACCATGTCCCTGTGAGTCAGACCAGACTCATTGCATGACCCGTGTCCTGAGGCAGCTCCTCCACCCCAGGCTCGGTTTTGTGCCAGTGTGGGGACTGGGCAGGGCTGTGGGACCTGTCACCCCAGGAGTGATGCCAGAGGGATGGCAGAATGAGTGAGGCTCCACAAGGTGCCTTCCACCTGGGAGAAAATTTGCATCTGCGCTTCAGCTTGTTGGGGTTTTTTTTCAAACACTGGGAGATTCCTAAAGTGCAGGCTGATCCCATGAAGTGTAACCCCTCCTATTTTTTGCTCAAAACCCAAAGCTCAGCAGTCAGTAACACACAGCCCCAGAGCTCATCCCTCCAGGCTCTGACAGAGGCTCATATGCAAAAGTACAAAAGCCTCACTTAAAAAAAAAAAAAAAAATCAGATATTTATTATGCCTTTGATGTTCCATAAGAACAGTTGTGGCTTCTGCTTAGTCTCCAACATCCGATTGACGATTGTTTATTAGTTTTAAAATAGCTGAAATTCATGTCAAACATTCCGCATGTTAGAAAAATGTTTATGAAGTGTTATCATAGTTTATTTAACTGTGAATGTTTAGGAAACCGGCATAAAATATAATGGACCACACAAGGCTCTGAGCAGCCCAGCAATAGTAGGCACGTTTTATGGACCACAGGGAAGAGCGATGTCACCTTAACTTCATGGAGAATCCTTGTGGTCCTTGTGGCACCAGGAGACCAAGAGAAAAGGGTTTTGGTTTATTTTAAGGGCGTTCCCCCTAAAAAGTTTACTAGGGCAATGGTCACAGTTGCAATTTTTGCAAAACTGGGTTGATCACAGGTTTTAAATCCCAGGAGGGAGGGATCTCTTTCTGTGAGCCATGAGAGTTTGCTGATGGACACTAAATGCCTCGAGAGAGGTTTCAGATGCAGGACATCAATGTTCATCGATCACAAACAGTCACCCTACACAAGCACAATATACTCTGCCCTAATATTTACGGTGTCCAAGATATTGCAAATTTGGCTTTATATTTGGGGTAAATATGTCTTTCTAACAGGTTTGGATGGAATTTTTAGTCTTGCTTTCTCCACATTTGTCATTTCCAGGCTGGGGATGTGCTGGCAGCTGACCATGCAGCCAAATTCTCTTCGCGTGGTCCTTTACACATGTTTGGCCGGAGCAGGGCAGGCAACATCCTCCAAACACCAGACACTGGTGCAATCTGGGCAAGCAATGACTCTCCTTTTCAGACCCTTCTTCTCTGCTTTGCAGAATCCTAGAGTGATTTGGGTTGAAAGGGACTGTAAAGACCATCTTGTTCCATCCTCTGCCATGGGCATGGACACCTTCCACTAGACCAGGTTGCTTGAAATCCCATCCAACCTGTCCTTGAACACGTTCAGGACAACCTGTGCCATTGTCTCACCACCCTCATAGTGAAGAATTTCTTCCTAATATCTAATCTAAACAGTGACCAAAAACAGCAGTTTGCCATAGATGGTGCCACACAGCAGACCAGACTTTAGAAATTCCTCATTTTTGTGAGCTTTCCCTTGAAACCTACAAATTTAGCAGCAGAACAGGGGAAGGAAATGCCAGGTTATTCTTCCCAGTGGCTGACAGAGAAGTGGAACAATAGGAAGGGATATTTTAGTCATTGGGTTAAAAATGCTTTTTTCCCCTGAGAAAAATGAACTCATGGGTCTCTCTATTGTTCCTGAGCCCAGATGAACCCAGAAAACAGAGATGCTCCAATGCTGTGCACTTTTCCTAGGAGATTTCTCCAAGCCCAGAATCAAAAAGGAATGATCCACACCCATGTTAACTGATTTTATCTTTAACATTCGATTTTTACTTCAAAACCTCATTTCTTTCCTTGGTTTTATTTTTGACCCCTGGCACACAAATGGGTCTGGTTTAAGTAGCTTTTCTTGCCTCTTCTTTTACAATCTGACATTACTTTGTGCCTGTATCTCTGACCTCTGGGGCCTGATCTTGTTCCCATTTAATAAAAAATGCCACTGGTTCCATGGTTGCAGAATGGGCAGAGGGAAGGGTTGACATGCCAGACTCAGCACAGCAGGGTCACTGCCCTCAGTCACTGCCAGCACCACCAGAGGTACCAGTGTCTTACTTCTGTTCCCGTCACCTTCATCTGAACATTTTTCCCCTCCAATCATAAAAGTTCTACTTTTGATATTTAAAAATCTTATTTCTCATAAAACTCCAAAGTATGAAAATTTCTTTTAAGAAATATACCATTAATGTATCTTTATGATGTGCAGCTGATGCTCACAGCATGGGCTATGACTTTTTTATGTTCCCTACTTGTCCTTGAGACATTTTATTTTGACACCATATCCTTACATTCTAAATTAAACCATATTTTTATTATCTGTTATATACCAGCAGACAGCAGTGCCTTAAAGCTCTTGTACAGCTCCTCATGTCCATCTCAGGGCACCTTCCCCTCTTGCTCTACACTTCCCCCATCCCTCCACCTCTCCAAAAAAGCATGGATTGAGTTATCCATGCTGACAGCAATTTACAGTGCCCATTAACGGTCATATAAATTCCAGTGGATCAAGGAAGCTTGGAGTATATGATATTCAGGCACAGCTAATAGCTCTGGGCTAATTGCCATCTCGTGTTTCTGCTCTCGAGCCCCACTGTTTATATCTTCAGTACAAGCAAGCAGTAAAACAAGTTTCCAGGTTCCTGGAGTCACCCAAGGAGGGCTGGGAGCTGCTGGCTCCAGTAGCAGGCGGAGGGCTGGAGGTGGCAGTCATTTCCCATATTTAATGTGAGCTGCTCCTCCTGATCTTGTAGGAAATGATGTCGGCCTGATAGAACCTCTGCGATAGTTGTATGGGAAACAACAGCGTCAGCTTGGTGTTATTATGGCTCTTATCATGGTTTAAGGGAACAGTGGAGAGGCTGGAGACTGTGCTTGGAGACACAGCTCTTTACATTGCCCTGTCCATCGCTCCCACATCAGTCTATGGTCCTGGCAAGCACTGCTGGCTGTCTGCAGGAAGAAGCTGAGACTCACTCCAAAAGAACCTCATTTATACACACACCCCCCTAAATGTGAAGCCAAGGACAGTGCAAAGGGTGCTGATCGGCCACCTCAGACAGACATCCACACACACACCAAAATCTGGGCACCACACTCTCTTTCTGGAGGTGAAAGAGGAAATATGTGTGCCAGCTTCCAGGTCTCCTGTAGCCGAAGAGGAACTTCCCTCCAGTGCAAACCCTGGGGTGGTCGGCAGTGCTGCCCCCCAACCCTGTGACGATGGGCTGCAGGGGCCCCGTGGGGGTGGCACCCCTTCCCTCTTACACACCTTGCTTCCATGTCTTTCTGATCGTGTTTCAGCATGGAGAGCACACCAAACCTATTAATATTGGGTAGGAGTTTCACCCTCCCACCCCAAACACAGTCTCCTGAGCTGCGCCTCTGCTTCCCGGAATTTGCTGTTATCCCCAGCTATTTGCTGACTCGCTCATTTTGGTGGCTTTCATCCTCCTCATCACTCCTGAAACATTTGCTTTGACTATTTGTAGAGCTGACCCAACCCTCTTCCAATATATTTTTCCTCTTTTTTCTCTCTCTTTTTTTTTTTTCTAATTTGAAGGGAAAAAATGATTTTCTGCTGCATTTTTTTTCCCACAGAAATTATCAGCAGGACTGAAATTCCCTTCCTATGAAATATTTGCATTGATTGAGACCTGGGACTATGGGAGGTGAATATGTTGGACTGTGAAGGATTTGCAACATTTTACTGTTGTTGCAGCCTGGCCACGGGTCCCTTCTGGGCCACTGTTGAGGGACAACAAGCTCCTTGGCTAAACTCTTTGCACTGCTTTCCACTAGCTCTGTTAAAACATTAAGCATTGATTTTACCCTTAAAAACCCCAGAAATCGAAGTAGAGGAGAGGCTACATGGGATCTGTTGGTATATTGGGTTGCACTGAATGATACCCATCCAGAGTGAAGTGACTTGTACACACCTACTTTTCCTTTCTTTATTACTATTTTATTATTTTGACTATTGGAATGACTAATACAATATTCTAACATTATTTTGAACATGCAGATTTGCACTTTTCAGTAAATAATCCAGTTCCACCACAGTGAAGTTCACAAGAGGGTTTTAGCAGCCCCTTTTTTCAGCCATATCCTGAATTCCCATCCCAAACCCCGGCTCAGGGTGGGCTTATAAGACAACCAAAACCCCTGATGGAGGAAACAGGCCATTTCCTCTTTTTTTCAGGGTTTGTTTTTTCAGGTTGGGCTCTTGCTCTCCTTGGAGAGGTCCAGTGAGAGGGACTCAGGTGGACAGCCAAGCAGGGAGGGTGGCTTGGCTGTTGTTGGGAGAGGAGCCATGGTGGGGAGGAAGCAGAGAGGGGGCCATGTGAGACATATTTCTCCCCAAAAAGAAGCAGCAAAGCCATGGACACCAAATGAATTCAGGTTTTCACTTCTGTGATTTTGCAGTATACCCAAGATCAGTAAATTGATTTTCGTAGTAATAAAACCTGAACACTCATAACCCCCAAAGCGATAAACATTTTACTGCTGTTTAGAATTTATATTTTATTTCTAGGCTTTTCCTTGGATATGCCCTGAGGGGGAGGATTTTATGTGCAGCTCTATAAATGAACTGAGTGCAAATATTTTTATTTTCTGCTAAGCATCAAAATTTTGATGCATTCTCATGAGGCCAAATGCACTTCTTAAAAGTACGGTGAGGCAGCAGAGCAACTTGATTGGGGGTTTTTTGGAAGAAAAGGCATTATCAATAAAAAAGCTAGGCACCAGGCACTGGGCAAAACAGATTGGACACAATAAGTACCAGCGTCTGATTTTGACCCTCTCATTTCTTGACGTTCAGTTGGAATTAATAAGGTTATTTCCTGTGTTTATGACTCCCTGTAATTCCTACTCTGAGACAGAGGAAGAGATATTTAAGTGCCTCAAGAAGAATCATTCATTTCCCTCTGGTTCTTGGATCACTGTTTCCTTGTCTAGATCTCAGTCAGGTCTTCTGCTGCCGTACAATAGCAAGGCTTGGTGGCCTGGGCCGGTGCTGAGCTGATTTCTACCCATGAGAAGCTGGTCCACCTTCTAAATTGTAGTTTTTAATTTCTAGGAAGATGTGCAGAGAGGACATGCAATGCTCACTTGGAGCCTTGGGATGTCCCAGGATGTTGAAGCTCAAAATAACAGCGAGGTGATGGATGAGGAAGCTATTGCAGGTGCGTTTTAGAGGTTTCTGAAATGTTTGAGCTATAACTCTTCTCTCTCTACAGTCCCGGGAGGCCAGAATTCATGGCAAAAAAAGTACACCTGGCTTTTCATGCAAAGGGATAAAAGAAGCCATTCATATCAATGATATTAATGCTCTCTAAAACATCCTTCTGTAAAATACATATGACAAATACCTATGACATCTCATAAGGTGACCCAGATGATTCAGCACTTGGCTGCACATGAGTAATGTGGCCATCCCTCTCCCCATAACCACTTTATGCCGTGTAATGCCATCCAGGAGAAGATGTACAGTGTTTTCTACATGCGTAATCGGACGCTGGGGGATCCAGATGACAGATTTCATCGAGATCTCTTAACTATTGCAATGTCTCAGAAAATTTGAGGTGGGCAGGAGCCCTGTTCATGCATCACTGTGCCCAGTTGATGGGCTGCCAGGGCAAGGGCCTCTTCTCTGGCTTTGCCCCCTCAAACATGCCCATTTACACTCCCTTTTTATTTCCATTTAATATTAAAAGCCACTTGTATCCTGCATCAGCACAACGAGGGGAGAATGGGAGATGGAGAAACTTCCTTCTGCTTGGCACCAGCTCCTAAATTGCCTTCTCATCAATGAACCCCTACAATGAGCCATGCTTAATGAATCACAGTGTTAATTAACACACACATCAATTCAGCATCCCTGGATGCATGATGGCTGGCCCCCTCTGCTGCTCTGAGTTCCTCCCCCTCATCATCATCACATCTTCTGGCTCTCTCCTTCATTAGTTTTTATTTGATGATTTAATACCACCGTTAGCCAAAAAATTATCGGTGCTAGCGTGCATGCACAGCAGACTGCAAGTCAGCACGGTAAAACATGAGGCAATTCATGCTGCAGAGATGTCACACAGCTAAACAAATCTGCCCCTCATTTCCACTGAGGACTGAAAGGACATAGAGATACGAAAACCTGGGCAATACCCATGGATAGCACTTGAGTCTTATAGGAAGAAAAGCATGTAACAATTGGGTAAAATGAAAGAAAACGTAGCTTCTTTGCAATAAAACCGGGTAATTCTGACCTGAAAGGAGAGAGGCAAAAATAATAGGACTGGTATCTTAATGTGTTTTTTTCTCATGAGTGGACAGTCCCACAGCATGATGGACTGCCCTCATAGAATCCAATCACAGCTGTGGGCCGAGGAGCTCTGGGCTGAAAATAAAACTGTGAGTTGACATTTGCCCTCCAGGATGCCTTTTCCTGCCTATCAGCATTCACTCAACATGCTCCCATCAGTTTGAATTTTGGGGACCCAGCATCAATCACTATGGGGAGAAGAGTTTGACACCAGAGCCTCTGGGTGGGCCCAGACTAGCTGCTATCCTTCAGTAATTAAGAAAGATTACACAAATGATTAAGCCTTTATTTACCATTAATGACTTGAGTTTACCAAGCTGGGGGACTGACCTGTCAACCCCACATGCTGGGAACTCATCCTGAGCACCAGGAGCCAGAGGAGCCCTTGGACAAGAGCAGAACTGGGCTTCAAAAAAGGCATTTGGAGAAGGATGGGTGCTTAATAACCTGGCTCTCTAAAGCTCTTGTGCTGCCAAAGGTGCTGCTGCAGCCATTACCTTTTCTGGGATTGCCCTGGGATGCTGAGCAGAAGGGAATATGTTAAGTGTCCCAGGCACTGACAGCTAAACATACACACAGCCTAGATAGCTTGTGCACCAGATAAAGGAGAGAAAACATCTCCTTGAGAGAAAACACAGGATTTCTCCCTCTGCCATCCTTCATCTCTGTTGACTCCTGATTTCTATCTCCAGCCCACCAGGAGGGCGGCTCCCAGCTGCCATCCCTTGGCCACGGGGAGACACTTTCTGCAGGGTAGATCAGCCTTCCCTGCAAACCACATCCTCATCGAGGTTCTCTTCAGACTACGTGGTTTTTACAGGGGAAACTGGTTGTCTTTGCTGGTGGTGGCTCCAACAGGATAAGGTCCCAGTGACGTGGCACACCCTGGACCATCCCTTGCCCCCTCTCCCCCCGTTCTCTAGACATTTTTCTGCACTATGCAGTGCAAAAAAATATTGCAAATGCCTTTCCTTTGGCTTAGAGTGAGTGAAGTGTTTCTGGATCAAAACCAAATATTCAAACTCTTTCTTTCTCACATCCAAAGAAATCCAGAGGGTTTTGTTTTTGGAGAAAGAAGAGAATTGAAAAGTGGTCTGCACAGGTTGGACACAGGGAGAGGTGCATGTGGGGGTTTTAAGAAGAAAGCACCTCAAGAGTAATGTTAACTATTTAAGACTAAGTGCACTGAACAATATGCCAGGAGTTTTTTGTCCATCAGGCAAGAGTTTGGATCAATTTGTTCTGCATTTGCACCACTATCGATTTCCACTCCAGGACTATTAGTGCTGCCAGGGACCTGCCTGAGGGTGAGGGCTCCAAGCTCTGCTGGAAAATTTTGGCCTCATCTCCACTTTTCACATTAAAAAAAAATCCCTCAGAGGTGGTGGAGCCTCTCAGAGGTCCCTTTACCTGGCTCATATTTGCCAGGTGATGGATGTTGTCACCCCGGGCAGATCCCCCCATACTGATCTTTAGGAAAGCTGCTGAGCCCAAGTCAAGGATGGATTGGGTGAATAGGCACAAAATCTTCCACTAATGGCCAAGTCCTGCTGCCAGCCCAGACAGCTGGAAGGCTGCACATGTGCCAACGTGGGCAGACTCACTTCCTAAAATAACTTTTTGGGACTGATGCTCACAGGGCTCAACATTTTCAAAGGTGTTGGTGAGATGTTTTGTTATGACGATGAACAGCTCACTGTCTTCCCTGATAAGCATCACAGGGACCAAACAAGCTGCAGGGAAATTCATTGGAAAACTACATCAGTCTCCCCCCCCTCCCCAGATTCACAACCCTGTGTACCCATGGTAATGTCACCAGCTGCCCTCAGCAGCAGCAGAGCAGAGCTCTCCTGTGGAAAAGCAGAGATTTTGGGGATTTCCTTCCCTCCTGCCCCAGGCAAGACAAAGTCTCTCTGGATGTGTGTTAGTGTGAGTCATTTTTTTTTTGACCACGGTGTTGTGGAGGATTTAAATTCAGGATCTTGCATATGCTGCTTCAGTCCTGCCTTTTTATTTTTCCTTGTTTCTTTAATACAAACAAAAAACCTGAAAATGGAATATTTGTACCCCACAGCTCTGCAGTCCTTGGATGTGAGAAATCTCTCCTGGAATTTTTATAATGCTGAAATATCACAGAATGGTTTGGGTTGAAAGGGACCTTAAAACTCATCTTGTTACACCCCCCTGCTGTGGGCAGAGATACCTCCCACCATGTTGCTCCAAGCCCAGTCCAACCTGGCCTTGGACACTTCCAAGGATGGGGCATTCAAGGCATCCATGGTTCCTCTGGGCAACCTGTTCCAGTGTCTCACCACGATCACAGGGAAGAATTTTTTCTTAATACCTAATCTAAACCTACCTAAACATCTAATTATGGCCACTATCTCCCTTTGAGACAGGGAAACACCACAGTCCTCATTCACCAACAGCAGAGGAAAAAGGGATAAACCACTTCCAAACCAGTGGGACCAGCATCACCAATTAAGTGATAATTACCTTTAGTTATTTCTCTACAATGTTTTGATAATCTTCAGGAGTGAGGTGAAGCTGCAGGGACGGGGTCTCTGCATCCAACCTGAGACTGCGCAGCCACCACACTCCTGCTGGGATTTGCACCCACACCGGGGTCCTGTTGGAGCAGCAAAGTGGCTGGCACACGGAGATGGGGGAAAAGATTATTGAGACAGGAAAGGGCTCTACTGTACCCACAGATAGATTAATAAGTGAACTATTCATCTGATAGGGACACGAGGGAAGTTTGCAGGTATTGAGCCCCACTACAATTCAGTAATACCACTCGGCTTTATCTCTTGCCCGAGTAACACAAACATTTATGGAATTACATTTTAAAGCTTTTAAAGGTGTATTTAAAACGTGTTTTCTTTGAAGTGTTATCTTAGCAAGCTCTCATACGCTGATAAAACCCATGTTTAGCAGCCTCACAAGGAGTGCTTGGAAACTGTCAGTTTGGAGATATTTCACTGTCTTTGGCCAGGGACAGGGCAGCCTCCACGAGGGCTGTGCCACTGGCATTTGCCAGGGCCCTTTCCTGGCAGATCCACCATGTTTGCAGGAAAGCAGCGGTGGGCGGTCTGTTGTGGTGGGACCAGCGTGGTGGTGGGTTGATCCTTGGAGGTGGGTGACATTCTCAGAGACCGAGCAGCTCCTCCAGGGCTGTGAAGCTTTAACACAACGAAACAAGAGCCCTGGGTTTTTGCAGACACCGCTGCCTGCGAGTTTCACTTCCCTCCCTGGGAACCTTCAGGAGAAGGGAAACAGCGTGGTGAAACAAATGACTTCATTCCAGGCTGGTTCCAGTTAGCATCCCCATCCCTCCTCCCAGCCCTGCCCAGAGATGAAGACATTGTTCAACAGCTCATCACTCACCGGCAGGCTCCGCGCAGGCAGCCAACGCACATACCCCAAGCCTCATCCCGCAGGCAGAAGACTTGACCCAAAGCTCCTTGACATCCATGGAAAGGCTCCAGTGGATTTCTATGGGTCTTGGATCTCAGCAAATGTTGGCAAACTCCGACGAGGCTAATGGGAACGTTGCTGGCAGCACAGACTGACGGGTCAAGCAAAGGGAGAAAATTAATTTATCAACCAAGAGGATTTGTCTTCCCTTGAAGTTTCCAAGGAGTTTCTTAACAGGATACTCGTTAACATACCTTTGAGGGAGGAGAGACGCCTCTCTACATGCCATATTAAATACCAACAGCTCTGGATTGGCAGTGGCCATATGGCAAATAGCTCAAGGGCGTGGAAATATCTCTCCCATTCCCTTTGCCCCTTTTCTGGTCCTCCCCAGCTCTGTGCAAGCTGTCTTGCTCCTGACCTCCACCCTTGACTGGAGTCGAAATCTTGGTGCTGGAGCCCAGCCATGCTCGCTCCAGCCCTGCTCAACCGCCTTTATGGAGTTGCTTTCATTCATTTTCTTCCCCCCAAACACCAACCCCCCTCCAAAATCACCAGGCACAACTTGTCTGAACCTATGCCGAGCCTGATAAGCTTTTGGCAACTGCAAGAATAAATTGCTTTAATAAAAATGAAAACCATTTTTGGGGGGGGGGTGGGGGTGGGAAGCAGGGAGGGAAGGGAAGCAAAAGCAAAAATAATGTGCAGGCGAGGGCCCATGTGATCACCTGGCAGGAAGAGGCATTTGCAGATCAAGGCATAAATCATGGAGCTGGGAGCAGCCGGACCAGCGTGGGGGCAGGCAGTGGAGTCCTTCACCTCCAGGTTTTATGTGCATGTTCATTTCTGCAAAGAGCACGGAGCGGGTGTAGCTTTTAACGGGTGACGCAGAGGAACGTGCTAAAATACTTCCCAAAAGGAATTGCACGCTGGACTGGGCTCCTGGGGAGGACTTGGCAGTGCGTGGCTGCAGCGGTTTTGCTGGGGTGGGTGTGCTTGGAGCCCTCTGGGAAGGATGCACAGAGGAAGGGGAGAGGGAGGGTTTGCAGGAGCCATCCCCCATCCACCCTTGGGCCAAACACACTTGCTCCATACCATCCCACACCAAGGCCAAGGAGGAGACAGGCAAGGGGACCCTGCAAAAACCACATCTGGAAGGTTGTGAATTGGAAGCTGCCCTTGGCACGGTGGGGGAGAAGTTGGCCCAAATCCACCACAGTACCCCAAGGAGTTTTCCCACTTGGAGATGGATTTCACAGAGGTCCTTGTAAATACACGTTCTCTTTATTTGTGCTCAGGAGGAAGGGACATAAATCCTGGTTTGGCACAGTTTGAGCTGTGGCACTGCACAACTGCATATGCCACACTCTGAGTGTCCCACCAGGGAGGCATCGGAGAGCAGTGAGGGGGTTTTACAGCCTAAGTTGCTGGGCACCTACAATTTATTGTCTAAAAGTTGATCAGCCACCACTGAAAAACAAAGAATTAGGTTTTCTAGGGTTTTTCTCTTTAAAAGTTATTATACAATCACAGACTGGTGAGAAAACAGTGATAGATTAGTGGCACTGGATGCTCCACAGCTGGTTTGACATTCACTTTTTCCACTTCAACTGGACTCAGGCAAATCATCTCTTCATGACTTTTATTGTGGTGTGATCATTTTACTGCTGGTTTTCCATCATGGGAAATAAGAGATGAAAACAGAAAAAAACCCCAACTTTGGCATGTTCAGGGTTTGTAAGCTGGGTATTCAGGTGCTGCCACACTGGAGATATCACACTAAGGAGAGCCAAGGAGAGCTATGAAGCATCTTTCTTTCCAAGGATCTGGGCCAGAAACGAGGTTCAAAATAAGTTTTCTTGTCTTTAAAACTGAGATATTATTGATTAATTAATTACAGAGGAATAAATGACATAGTTGTATGTTATGGGTAAACCACTTAAAGCCTAAGAGCTGTCAACCTTCCCCAGCTCTCGAGAGCAGGAGCCTTTCCAATGAAAAGCTTTGCTAATGAAACAGTTGTGAAAAATATTTACTGCCAGAGTTTCTTCGATTGACATTTGTATCTTCTGTAATTTGCCAAACTATGCAATTGGAGCCATTTTCATGGGACTATAATTTATGGGCAGGGTTTTTCCTTCACTTCGCAGTGTCTGTGTAAAAAAAAAAAAAAAACAAAAACATCTTTTACTCTGAAATTCACACTTAATTTTTTATTTCTTTTTGGCCAGGGGAAGAGGGAGGGGCAAGGGAAAATGGATATTGTAGGAGATAGAGCAGAGATGGAGCAGTAAGAGATAGGAAGGACTGTTAAGTGCAGAGTTTCTCAAGCTATGGGTCATGACTGCTTCAAAGAGAGCCAAGACATGTTAGAGGACAGCAGGGTCATCCTTGATTTGGCCAAGTGGAAACCAGCTGAAAACAGATCTGGATCCCTTCTTCCCATAGGGAAAAAGATGAATTTTGAACAAAATCAGCATCCTGGCAGAGCTTGGATGAGAGCACGAGTTGCAAGAGGGGTTGCCTGGCTATCCTCTGTCCCTGGTCAGTGGGAGTTGGCTGTGATCACTACCTACGTGTTTTCACGTTAGTGAGGAAATGGTTAAAAAAAAAGCAAACTAATTGCATTAATCTTCTCCTTGCAGAAGAGAGAACCCCAGCAGTGCAGCCTGTTTGTGTTTCCCCAGCCTGGGCCGAGCTGCTGCTGACTGAAGGGTGGCACGAAGATGGATGAGGCAACAAGAGGACATTTTCGTAAAGCTTAAGGAATGTTCATTTCAACAGGTTGATTCACTGAGAGAGAGGGGAATAACTTCTGGCACAGCCCACCCAGTCCTCAGCATCCTCAGCGCGGAGCCAAGCACCCTGAGCTCTGCAAGCCAGGCCATCCACAGAGCCAGACTGGTTTTTTAGGGTATAAAATATTTAAATCTTGGGCTATTGGGAAAATGTGAGCAACAGCAATAAGAACAGGTGAATTTAGGTGGGATCACAAAAACTTACAATGTGTTTCCTGACTAGACAAGTTGTGCCAAAGCCTGACATTGACAGCTACCTTCCCATCATCTTTTTGCACTTCATTGAGAACACCTGTCACCCTCTTTTCTGATGTCTTTGTACTCTCCTGCACGTTTCCAGCACCTTGGAAGGCAAGATCTGCACACCCAGAGCGTTTGCAGCCCAGATGGTGCAGGTTCAAGAAGGCAAAGGAAAACTGAGCCAGAGTGGAAAGGACTCATCTGCTTCTCCTTCCAACCGAGAGAAAACACTCGCACTGGCTGCCCTTCTCCCAGCTGATCTGGTATACTGTCTCTTAGTAATGGAAATTTAAGGTAGGTTTTTCCATGAAGACTTCTGAGATCTGAGCATTTCCTCCAGGGTTAAAGCAGCCCCCTCTCACCTGCACCCTGTGCCACCCAGTGCCACCCCACACAAATCCAGGGTGAGGTGGTGCGACCACAGTGCACAAAGGCAGGATGCCTTTCTTATTTTATTTAAGTGCTTATGGCACCATAAAACTGGTTTTGCTTAGCCTCTCCTTATCCCACTTTTACAGAGCCTTTCCACCCCTTCAAGGTGAGAGAAGCAACCAGCAACCTCCTTGCCCTTGTCCTGCGGGTGATGATGATCTATCCGTCAGGTCCGGCAGTCAGCGCTGCCCAGTGTGATGGGACCCCTCCCAGTTTGTGGGCTCCCAAATCCCGACTCAGGCGATGTCCCGGGGCTGTGTCCTGTGCAGGCAGCTGCAGGCAACGGAGGCGTTTCAAAGCCAGAGAGCAGCCTCTGGTGGAAGCTGCCTGCTATGCGTGTGCTGCCTTCCCGGTGCGTGCTCTGTGTGCTGCCCTGCCACAGCTCGGCAGTGCTGGCAGGATGGGGCGGCTTATCCAGGGAATGTTTCGTTCTCTCATTGCAGCACCTGCCTGGCAACACTGACCTGCTTCCCCTTTATATTCTGCCTTTGTTTCTGGATGTCTGCTGCAGAGCAGGGTCCTGCTTCAATGAGCCAAGTGATGCTGCTTGTTCTTGCTGCAGGAGCTCTGAGCATCAGTTGGTGGGTTTGCTCTGATGGGGTTTGATGAAAAGCTCAAGAGGATCAGGCTCTGAAGTGCCCTCAGGCTGACATGTGATGAGTGACAGGGCAAGGGGAAAGGGCTTCAAACTGACAGAGGGAAGGGTTAGATTAGATATTAGGAAGAAAATCTTCACTATGAGAGTGGCGAGGCACTGGCACAGGTTGCCCAGAGAAGCTGTTTGCTTGGTCCCTCCTGTCTGTAAGTTACTGCTACTGACGCAGGGATGTTTTTGTCAGCACCCTAATGAGCTTTAACATCCCTGAACATGCTCACCTGGGGGCTCCACTCACATCCATGGCCCAGGAACCCATTTTAGCCCAGCAGGAGCCTGTCAGCCCCTGTCCCAGTGATGCTGCAGGATGCTGGTCTCCAGCTCTGGCTGTGTCACCATGAAATCACATGGTGGCCTGGGCTCCTGAATGAACCTGCATGTGATCTCCAGCTCTGCCCTGCTCTCTGCTCAGGTACTGCAGCCCAGCCCATGTCTAAAGACACCTGCTGGGTGTCTTTAGTCCCCTGTGGTGGCTCCTTCAGTGGGAACAAATTACGTCCTTTCTTCCATGAAATAGGGGAATTTTTCCCATTCTATAGATCCTTTTCAGTAAAGGATAAACTGTGTCCACAATAAATGTTATTTTTGGTGACCAGTCTTCCCTGAAAGCCTAACTCTCTTATCCTTTGCTTTTGGGTGGGGGTCAGTATGTGTTTCTTTCCTTTTTTTTTTCTGCCATGAAAAGGACCTGAAATTGGTTTTTAATTTTTATTTAAGTTCTCCGTTGTAAAGAAACTGATGTCCTGTCCAGATCTTCTGGCTTTTCAGCCTGGAGGCAGAACAATCTTTGGTGTAATCACGGCTCCTGAGAGCAGTCTATGAGATCACCAGTAGACACCTGTGAGACAAGGTGGAGGTTATTATGGAGATACTTCCCAGAAATGTCTATTCTTTCTTCTGCATCAACACAATGCTTCCAGACAGCTGCTCCTGCCTCGAGCCACCTCACTACCACAGGCAGCTGCTACCATTAATCCCACCTTTTGGTGTTTCCCCTCCCAGTGCCCTGTGGGAGATGCAGCAGACGGAGCAGTCGCTGAACCATCGGAGGCAACCGTGGGATGGTGTTGGTGCCCCCACGGCTCATGCCACGTGTCCCACCATCACTGCTCAGAGGTCTGGCTGCTGCAGCTGATCACCCCAAGCTCCACACCTCCCTGTTACCCCACTGCCACTCCCGTGATATCACGGGGCTGGTCTGAGCAAGGACCTCTCTTCCCTGTGGTTGCGATTAATTCCACCACCACAAACATCAGCCTGAGGTACCAGACCACATCAAGCCATCAATCTCTAATTGTTGTATCCATCAGTAACACAAAAAGCCCAAAATGAAAGGGAATATTGAGGCCAAGAGCTCCCTCTGCCCCTTGCAGTTGCTTCACGAGAAGCCTTGGATGGAAAACAGCCCCCTTAGCCCTACACTGTGTCCCTCTTGCAAAGGAATGAGTCAGGAATTTCATGCACTTAGAGCAATCACCAAACAGTACCTACAGGTCTGCCCAGGACCACAGCTTCCTGAGCAGCTGCTTGTTTACCTGCCACCCATTTCCATAGCATGGGCGTGCAGCTGCATTCCTGGGAGCCCCAGCTGCTTCCACCCGCCCGACCTGTCCATGCTCGGGGACCAAAGCTCGAAGCTGCCGTTTGGCAGCAGAGCTGCAGGTGGGTGATGTGATTCCTCCAGGGAAACGCTGCCAAGGATGCTCAGTGCTCCCCTGGGATGACTGAGAAGCCAGATCAGCAGATGCAGTGTAAGGCAGCACGGTGGTATCATTGCTGGTGGATGGATGGGACTTTACACCAGCCGAGGGTCTGAGCTGTTGGTTGGGTCCCAAGCTCTGGAGATGCACAGAGCAGAGTGACTCAGAGAAGAAGCCCAGCCTCCAAATCCCCTTCCACAGGAGCTTTCCCTGTCCACTGGTCCTGGAATATCACAGGGAAACCACCCTCCCCAGCTTACGTGTCCTGTTAAGCAACAGGGACGCGTCCCTCCCGAGCCGGAGCAGCGCAGGTGGCTGTGCCAGCACAGCAGGGCCCTGCTCTCACCAGGCAGCTTTCAGCCGAGCAGGATGTGCTGTCTGGGCCCCAGATACGTAGGCAACAACTTTTTATTGCTTTTTATCAGTGCCATGCTGACGGGGAGCAAGTGCACCTCTCTCTTTCACAGTCCCTGCGTGCTGCTGCTGTCTGCAGCAATGCGGGGGAAGGCTGTCCCTGCCCAGCCTGGGCAGGGGAATCCGTGCCAGCATTTTCCCCAGGGGATGCTGAAGTAGCTGCACTTCAAAGGCTCAGGAAGTGTCCATTTTGCCTTAAGCTCCACCAGCCCACGGTTCTGGGTGGAAGCTGCTTGTGTCAGCAGCTGGAGCTGGGAGGCAAGCCAGGCTAAGCCAGAGCTGCTCCATCACCCAAGTCACCCAGCCTTTTCTCACTGGTCCCAAAAGCATCCCCAGCCACTGCAAAGTGACCCCAAAAGAGAGCCCAGGACCACAGGCTTTCATCCTGCACTTGCAAATAGCCATTTGTGTTTGGGTGCATCCCTTCCCCTCTCCCAAGTGCTTGGGCTGAGGGCTGCCGAGTGCCCTGGGCTGTGCCACTCTAGTTTGGTTGGTCACCGGTGCTGTCACATTTCATTTCTCCTCTTCCTTTCAGAAAGTGCCAAGTTACATAAAATGAAAAAAAATCCCATCTTAATGGTGGATGAATTATTTAGAAGGGTCTGTTTGCTAATGTGATTGACTTCAACCAACAGCACAGGCTGAGCTGTAATTATGGGAAAACAATCAAATCTCTATCTGGGTTCACACCATACTGGTCTTGCCACTTTTTGTATTATAGCAGAACCTGTTGGGTGACTTTAGCTAAGCTGAGCCTCCTTTCTGCTGCTGGGGCAAAGAAACGCAAACCAGTAGAGCCAGTCAGACTGCAAGGAAAAATTATGGCTTATTGTCTGTGCAAGTTCACCCACACTGCTCACTCCTGTCTCCTGCGTCCCAGATGACCGTCTCCTGATCACGACCTAACTGAGCTCGAGGAGTCGAGGAAGAGACACAGACACAGTCCTCCAATGTGAGTATTGTGCTTGCACTGACTTTTCTCTGCCCCCTGGCATCCTGGGCAGTGTTGCGTAGTTGGGAAGGGAGCTGGCGTGAGCCACGCACGGAGAATTGCCCCAAATTCGCTCAGCAGAGCGCCGGGAGAGCTGTCACTTGGTGCTGGCAGATGGAGCCTGGTCCAGCTCCCACCTGATGGGCAGAGGCTGTTGTGTCACAGGTTTGCTTGACTTTCTGTCCCCTCTTGGAGTTCGAGGAGGAAATTTGGATTTCTCCAGAAGATGGGGAGTCCAGTGTTTGTGGCAAAGTGGTGGCTCTGCCTCTGAAGTGGTGTGGGGTCAGTGGGGAGCAGGGCTGAGCCCACCTGGGCTGTGCAGCTGCTGCCCAGCCAGGACCCTAGGGCTCTCCTCTCCTCTAAAAAAACTTTTCCTCTGGCGTTTTCCACTTGAGAGTGAGAGGTAACGAGATATCCCTGCAATACAAAATGCAGAGAAATGGCATCCAGCTCTGGCTCAGGTGCAGTGAAATAGCTGTGGGGGGTCAGATCCATTTGTGGGCGTCAAGGTTCATTTGAGTATCGGAGAATCTGGTGGCGTTTGCGTTTAGCGAGCAGGGACCATCAGAGCCTTCCCTGAGCAAACACCCAGGCTGTGTGACAGCCGTGGTGTGAGCAGAGCCGTGGCTGTGGCTGTGGCCGTGTGGGATGCCCTGTGGGAGCGTGTGGGCTGGCAGAGGTGCCCGTCCTGGGCAGGCAGCACCGCTCACCTGGGCGTTAGTGCTGCGCGCTGAGGGGGCATCTGATCACACCTGATCACCTTCCACGCAGCACCTCAGGCAGCACCAAACCATGCACGTGTTCAGCAGTAAATAACTTTCAATGGGGTTCTGGGTCTCCCTCCCCACCCCATTTCACACCCTGAACTGGACGCCTCTATGTTGCCAAGGCAAAGAATAAATTCGCTCCTTTTTTTCCTCAGTGGCGGTTTGGAGCTGGGTTGTGGTGGCCCCTGTTAGCTGGGTGAGGTGGCCCTCTGTCCCCTACCTCCAAGCTGACAGTGCCCTCTTGGGTTGCCCAGTTATGTTCCTTCAGGCAGTGCAAATATTCAGCAAGGCTGGAGCTCACTGGGGCTCCCAGCAGCCCCAGGCACAAGGTGTAATGCTACTGCCTGCTGTAGTCCCTTTTTCCTACTTTCAATCCTGGAGGAAGGAAGTGATGGTGGGATTGCTGCGGGAGAGAAGTTGTGTCCACACGTGCTGCCTCCTGGCACAGGGGTTTGTTGCTTTGGGTTGAACTGTCCCCACTGCCTGTTCCTTGTCCCTTCTGCTGGAGAAATCCCACAACGGGGAATTTTCTGAATGCTTTTACAGGGGAGATGATCACAGATCCTCCCACAGCTTCAGTGGAGGATACAGGTCACTGATGCACAGTATGGATGCAAAACCCAGCCTGGGCAGCAAAGTGTCCCCACACCAATGTGTCACCAGGCATTTGGGATGAACAGAGATGCCTCAGTCCATAAAAATGCCAAACTGTGGCTGCCCCATCTGTTGGGTGACACAGTGTGGGGCTGAGCTGGTAAGAGAGGACCCATCCTTGGTGCTGCAGCAGGGCTAAACACCTGGGATGGTTTTGCAGGACTGACTCTTCCTAGCATGTTATCCCTTCATTAAACAGTGCTGAAGAGAAAAGATTATTCAGTCAAAAACTTCATCACCAGGGGAAAGAGATCTGTTCTTTCCATTTACATTGCCATTAGCTTGACTCAGGCTGCCCATGCACTCCCTGACATAGCAGGAGAAGGAGTTGCCAGTTTATGGAAGAGGGGTTGCAGTGGAACTTAATGCCTCTTAACCCCTGCAAAGCCTGCTTTCCCAGACAGGACCAGGAATGATGAATTCCCCACGTCAGCAGCAGTAAGGGCTCCAAGGCAGGCTGCTGTGGAGGTCTTCTGCCATAGAGGAGAAGACAGTGAGACCAAGATGCTCTCCAGGCACCATGTACAGCATAAGGAGGTCACAAGCAAACTGTGGGGTGATACCACCCTCTATCAGAGATTCCCAGGGTGTTTTCCTCCCACTTTCCCCAGCCAAGGGCTCTGGGGTTGGGGGAGCCAGTGGGAGTGTGTTGGCTGGGCTGGTGGAGGTGGTGACCACGTGTCTCCACTCCCAACGGGGCCTTGAGCTATTCCCTGAGCCTCACCACTTCTCAATTAAAACACCCGAAACACGCGATAATGCTTCGTTACCCACTTCCCAGAGCATTTTGAGGTGTTTAATTAAGCAATGTTTATAGAAGCTGTGGTTACCGTGAGATGAACAGGAAGATAAGTGGCTACTTTTAATAATCTTCTGAATCCTTGTGCGGGCACACAAATCTGCCCACGGGTCTGTCCAAAGCCCACCATGCTCTGTGGAGCATCATGGCATGACTGGTGGGTCCAAATGTCATTCCTCCTCAAGTGGGGAGAAGAACAAATATTTAGTGTTAAACCTCAGCAAAGCAGAAGCAGCTGAGGAGTGGGAGGACAAAACCTCCCTCCCAGCTGGGTACAGTGCAAGGAGAGCCCCTCAAACTGTTCATTTGGCTATGTAAAAGCCAAAATCCATTTCCTGGGTATAGTCAGGTATTGCAGAGGACCAGCAGCTCCCGCCTTATTGATCCTGCAAGGCCAGGGCAACAAAGACTCTGTGTTGAGAGGAGGGATGTCCCAGTTCCCAGGGAAAACAGGGGGTCTCAAGTGGAAATGAGGTAATGAAAGAAAACCCCCATTGCTTTGATGGTTGCCACGGCAGTTAAAAAAGCAGGAGCTGCCTCCATAGAGCTGGGTGGTGGGGTAGAAATTAAACTGCTGAGTGTGTGATCACCGGGGCTGTGCTGTATTATGGCAACAGAGACTTTCTGGGGTAAAAGTAAATCCGTGTGCAGGTTGGGACTTGAGGCTGGAGCTTTATCTTGGAGGATTCGCTCCTATTTTGCTCTCCCTGCGAAGGGACACGTCTGTGCACACGTGAGCAGGGGCAGCATCTCCCTGGTGCTGCCGGTCCCGTTTAACTTGTTCAGGGGGCTGTGACCAGCAGCAGTCCCCAGCAAACCCGAAGGGCCATTGAGGCAGATCATAGCCCTGCTGGAGCTTCACATCACCCAGGTGAGACCCCCAGCAGAGGCCACCCTGGGGCTGGGTGTCAGCAGCAAGAGCTTGCTGCAAACCGGCCCCTGGGCTGGCAGAGCAGCACGGAGCAGCTGCCCTGCTTCTGGGAGGATTTTCAGGTTGTGCGAGGTGCAGGAAGGCACCGAATCCTCCTCCCTGGAGAAGCAAGAGCCAAGGCTGCTCCTCCTGTCTCACCTGTCGGGGGGTAATTTTGCAATCTGCCAGCCCCTATCCAGCACCCACAGCAAGCCCAGTGCAGCAGAGAGCAGGCACTGGGCTCCATTTTAGGACAGCCTGTGCCATGTTAAGTCATGCGAATAAATAAATACCCAGCAAGAAAAAGAAACCCTCAACACACTGAGCTCTCTCCAAACTGCCAAGCTCACAGTGGATCAGCAAAGAGCATTAGCTCCACACTGGCCTGTGAAATACTCCTGGTACTGCAGATTTTCCATGAGTGATCAGGCAGTTTTTCTGAGTATAAATTTGTTCTACGATTCTAAAATTAGACCAGGAGCATAGTAGGGTAGCCAAGGAAAGAAAGTTTGGCTGGTCAAAGCAGCTCTGCCCGACAATCACCCTATGAGAAGTGTATTACATCAATCCAGACTGGAGCTGAGCAACTTCAGCACTGCTGATGAGGAAATATCTAGTGGCAAATCCATTAAGCTTCACTGATCCCACAGTGTCAGAATGTCACAGTTCTGCCTTTTTTTTTTTTTTTAATACTTAAGCTCATTTACCTAATGAGCTGCTTTATCCTTCTGAAAGGAGACAGTGCTGAGGGTGGGGATGTGCTGTGGCTTTCTGTGAGCGTGGCAGGCAGTGCTGGAGTGGTACTGAGAGACCAGGAACACTCTGGGCACCAGGGAATGGGGGACAGCTGTGCTGTCAGAGCCGGTTGTCTAAGTCCATCCCTTCCCAAGCACACTCAGACAGGACAGAAAATAACCTCTCTGCTGCTTTCCTTTCCCCAGCCAGCAACATCCCACCCCAAGGAGCGATGCCATAAGTACCCAGACATTGCCTGGGGCCGTCCCAACCCTGTGCATGAGAGCTGATGTTCCTGGGGGACCCTGTACACCAACCTGGGCCCCTTGTCCTGCCCTGAGCTCGCCATCGAGACATGAGGAGAGCAGGTGAGCAAAGCCACGGCAGTCAACAACTGCCCTGCCCCAGGACTCGGGTTTTCTAAACCCTCCAGATTTAGGGGCTGGATGAGGACTTTGCCTTTGGTCCCCGACACTGGGGCTCTGTTTGCAGAGGGCACCCGTCACTTTGAAATACGTCCAGCCCTGCCGGAACACCAAAGGGCTGCTCCCAGCCCCTCCACGGGGCCACATCCAGCACCGCTGGGTGTATATCACAGTGACAGCTCTGGAAAGGGCTCAGGGCTGTAAATGAAATCCCTGTCTCAGGGAGTGAGCTCCACACCGAGGGACTCTGTGGTCTGGCCTTCATCAATAAATCTCCTTCAATAAATCTTCTGGAGCGGGACAGAAGAGTGGGGGGCTGCGGCTTCGTGCCTTGACCAGTCCACACTGGGTGAGAAGGGAGCAAAGCTGAACCCCTCAGAGAGCCTGGGCTGCCTGTGGGGTTGCTCTGTTGCAGCGAAAGGCTGAGGACTGGGTACAGATACATGGGGAGCAGTGCTCATGCAAGATCTCTGTCACAGTGTGTGTGCACAGGCCAGTGACCCAAAGTCCTCTCCAGGTTTGCCAAAGAGAGGCCATCCTGTCGGCAGGTAGGGTTGGGTGCTGGCATTTCAAAAGCACCAGAAAAGGCAACAGCATTTCCCCGCTGATTGGATCCGCAGCAGGTCACAGGTCCCCGCTCAGCTGAGGGTTCTGAGGAAAAGAAAATCAGGAGTGAACCCCAACCCTGGTGGCACCGCAGCCATGCATGGAAGGCAAAGCTGCTCCCCACACCCCTGCCCCGAATCCTGATCTGCCGGGCTCTGCCCGCAGCGCTGAGTCACAGCGGCAGGGATCCGGATCTGGCACAGAGCACCTGGGCTGCCCCCGTGCCCTCCGCCTCCCGCCACATCCCAGCCCAGCCCCACCTGCCTGAACCACGGGCTGGCACCAGTCCCAGCCAGGGTGTCACCTTGCCAGGATGTCCCAGCTGGAGCCCTGTGTCCTGAAATGCTGGGTTCAGCCCTTGGAGACACCAGCCTTGGGGAATGGGCAGCACCAAGGTGGGCAGGGGCTGATCCAGCCCAGTAAGCAGTGTAGGGAGCTCATGCAGCACCCATGGCTCTGTTCACGGTTGCAATCCCTTCCCAGATCACAGCAACAGGGAAGGCAATGCAATTAGTACCTGAGTACTTTAGAACCTTCCCAGCCAGCACTTGGGGTATCAGTCCCAGGACAGCAGTGGTGGGCCTCAGAATCTCCCTTCAACCCTGGGAGCTGCAGTGCCCAGGGCAGAGCCAAATTTAGGACTCAGTGATCATGGGAAGTGCTTCCCATGAATGTCAAGGATTTGGGTTTTTTTCTGTTTTACAATAGAGCCAGGTGTTATTTCTCCTGACTGATTATTCAGCTGTGGTTCTTGAGGCTGAATAGCAGGGATCAGTTCCCAATCCCATTTCACAGTGGGCCACCTCAAGCTGTGTGAGCCATCACAAGCCACACCGTGCCTTGTGTAGCTTTTATTTGCTGGGATACATCACCCAGCCCTGAGAAAGGGTTGGTTATTCCCAGGGACCGATGAATATCTTTAATATTTTTTTTCCCAGAGAGTGAGATCTCTCTCTGTTTAAACCAGATTTGCTCAGAAGCCAAACGAAGTGACTCTGGGATGGTTCATGTTCAGGCAGCTGTTCTGCTGATCCGAGCGTGCCGAGAGCACGCGAGCCAAGCTCGCTGTCTGTGCTTGCTGGCGCGTGCCTCGTTTCTTTTGAAAATCAGATGCTTTAGGGGAAACTTTCTTCTTCCAGCTCTGCGTGCCCACATCTTGCATATGCAGGCAATCTGGCACACCTCTGCTCCACATGCAGATAAAAGGCACGGGCGGGCTGCCGGCAGCGAGCCGGGCTGGGAGAGGGCTGGAACCCAGTGGAAAACTTCCCATGCCACCTGTGGGGCTGCAAAACCCAGCTCTCAACCCACTCTTCACTTTCCAACAACAGAAGGGAGGTTTTCTCCCTGGTTATCTCCTCATGGCTGAAGGCTCGGTGTCCAGGTGCTTTGTTGGGATTGGGATTACTGGCCATGACTCACTAACCCGGTGTGACTTCTGGGGGAGAAGCTGCCGTGTGATGATGTTGGAGTCCTTTCTGTGGAAGTTTGTCTTTTCCCAGAGTGGTTTTGGTGGTTCTGGAGGACCCCACAGGTGCTGTGCCCACCCCAGCTTCCTGCAGAGCTTGGTTCTGCACGCCACCTTTCCTGTTTTTCTGTAACTTGGGTGAAAAACTCTGGTGTCTCTGAAGGGTTCCAAGAGGTTGCAGCGAGCAAGGCCATGCAGAAAGTCTGGGCGATGACAGTGAGGTGGCTGAGGGGTACATGTTTGCCTCTGTTGAAACTTTGTGTGGTGCCAGTGGGAGGAGTGATGCATGGACCCATCTCCTGCTGGGTCCATTGGGGTCAAGCACCAACGCTGCTGTGAATTTTCCCACCATCAGTCCCCATGTGGTCCTGACACAAGTCCTGCAGTCCCCTCTTTACCCTAGAGAAAATGTCCTGCTCCACCTCATCCTAGAGAAATGCAATTTAAACAGCTCAGCAAGTAGAGGAAAAGCCTGATTTTCCAGCTGGGCTTTCAGTTCTCCCAGTTTCCAAGACATTCTTTGCTGTGCTCAGAGCTGTGGCAGGGTGGACAAAAATGCATCCCATGGTTTATCAAATTATTTCCTTTCCTAGCTTTGGGTTTTGTCATGTTTCTAACATTTTCCAGAACGCCACAGGCACAAGACTCATCTCTTTTATTGGACTTTTTCTACTTTAGGCTGAAACCTGAATAATTTGAAACAAAAGGACATCCTCGTGCAGGACACAGAGCAGCGTGTGGCTCAGCTCTGAATATGACCTCGGAGAGTTTTGGAGAGTTCCTGAACAAGCTCAAGGAAATCCATGAGAAAGAGGTCCAAGGTAAGGAGACACGAGATGTCTGATCAAAAACTGGCCAGGGTCCATTTCTGTGTAATGCCACCTTGATCTGTTTGGTTTCAAACAAGAACGAGGTTTACTGAGAAAATTAGTAACTTTTTGGATGATGAGGAGGAGCAGAAGAGAGTACCCCAGGCTCCTGGAGAGTGAGCCACGGAGGTGCTCAGTCCCTCCAGGAATCCCACTTGCTCCAAGCATTAGCCATGGGGGATTTGGCTCCTTTCCTGCTCCTGCTGCCGTGTTTTGTGTTAAAGGTGAATTGGGAGGTTTGCAGGGGTGACATACACACCTGCTGGGCATCTGCTCCAAGCAACAAGGATTGGAGTACATTTGGTTACTGAAGGATCAAAGGGAAAGCAGAAAGATGCAATAATCTGTAAGACAGAAGCAGCAGGAGATGAAGCTCTGTTAACAAAAACATTAGAGTCAGGTTGGATAGTTTATTCCTCTAGGGAATAAATTATTCCTCAGGTCATACATTATTAAAATAAAACCCATTAGGTTAAGCAACCAAATGCCAAATACAATTGTTTTCCTATTAGAATAATTCCCAGTATCAATATTATGAACAAAACATCAGCACTTTTGGAGGATTCTGGCTTATGAATTCATTCTTCACTTGTGTAATTTCAAGCCGTGTGAGAGTTAGAGGAAGCTGTTGAGCAATTTAAACCACATGTTTACATCTACTTTGCATAAAACGTATTTGACAGGATGTAACGTCTGCAGATCCATCAACCAAAGCCGTTCTTGTTCAGCTGTAAATATTCTCCAAGATGCTTTCCAACCCTGAGAGCTATAAAATACAGCCCACCTGGGAAATGTATGCTGTAGCAAGAAATAAGTAGAAACTAAACTAAACCAGACTTCTGGGGGAGTGGGAGGTAAATGCAGATGCATTAAATACTGGAAATACAAAATGTGCTCACACTCTGTACAGCTTTCCCAGCTGTATTAAACTGTGGTGGTGCTTCACACATGCATTGCGTTGTTCCTTCTCGGAAATACGGTTTGTAAATCGATGAGATTTCTGCAAAGCCACGCACCTTCCTGAAGTTCCATCACTGCAGTTTGTTTCTGAGTGCCAGGGGACTGGCAACAAACACCCACCTCTCTGCCTCTGTTCCCTATTCCAGGTCTGCACAGCAAGCTGACGGAGCTGACGACGGAGAAGTGCCGGTGAGCGATGCCGAGTCCACCCCACCCACGCCGCAGCGGGACAGGGGGTGGAGGGGTGGTTACACTGCCTAATTTTCAGACCTCCCGAGTTCTCCTCCAAAATTAATGGATTTAGAGAGCGCTGCTTGCCTTTCTGGCTGGCTCTGCCGAATTCAAACCTTTTGGGAGCTTTTGCCACACAAGTCCCCAGCACAGGGGGACACACAGGGCTTGGTGTGATCCCAACCTTCCTCCAGTTCACCTTCCCACTGTCTCGTGCCAGCCCGTGATTACTCTCTTGGGAAGAAATAAACTGTGGGGAAGCAAGCTGCTAACTCCAAGGGAGGTGTCACAGGGCAGCATGTGGGCTCTAACACATTTTTTTCCCTCTCCTGCCCCACAAGCAAAAGGGTGCTGTGGATGAAGGCACAGATTTTGGGGAGAAATCTAATAACCCCCTTTTTTTGTGTGTTCTGTTTTTTCAATTAGTGATGCTCAGAGAATTGAAGAGCTGTTTGCTAAAAATCACCAATTAAGGGAACAACAAAAGGTCCTTAAAGAGAATGTAAAGGTGTTAGAAAACAGGTAGGATTTGTTTTTCAGTAGAGTGCTTGCTTAGTGGCAGCAACTGCACAGTCCTAGGGGGAGACTTTGGAATTTGCTGTCTTCTCAGGAGTGGGGTGTAGTACAAGAACCTCATTATTGCTCTCCCAGCTGCTGGGGGAGCATGCTGAGCACATGCAGAGGAGCTTTCCTAAGCTCATGATGGTGGGACTAGATCTGGAGGGGGTGGGATGGAAGGGCCAGTGATAACCCCCTCACCAATTTGAGGTGATAGGCTGCGTGTTCACGCTTCTCCATGGGGAGGGCAGGAGCTTATTTCTCCCACGGGAACCATGTGGTAACAAGCTGCTGGCCGGGGGTTTTCCTTCCTGCAGGCTGCGAGCAGGTCTCTGTGACAGATGCATGGTCACCCAGGAGCTGGCCAAAAAGAAGCAGAATGAGTACGAGACCTCTCATTTCCAGAGCCTGCAGCACATCTTCGTCCTCTGTACGTACCACTGCCCTCTGTAGGCTCAGCTTTGGCTGGCTGAGCCTTTGCTCAGTTAATGCCTCTCCCAGATATTTGCACAGGGCTTGGTGATGGGGAGAAGGGAGGGAGCAGGGCTGTGGATATCAACCCACACCCCCCAAGCAGAGGTAACCCCTCACACGAAGCAGCAGAGCTGATGAAACCCAAGTCAGAAAGTTGCTCCCTTTTATCCTTTAGTCCCTGCACATTTTCAGAGAAGGAAGGAAGGAAATTCGGCATCTCTCCAAAACCTGCTGCCATTCCCCCCTCCTCCTCCCTAGGGGACCCCAGCGAGCTGTGGGGAGCATCAGCTCTCTCCTTGCAGCACCTGAACCCTCAGCACAACCTCTGTCCCCACAGCTAATGAGACAAATCGCCTGAGGGAAGAGAACAAAACTCTCAAGGAAGAACTGAAGAAGCTCCGGAGCCTGGAGTAAGTACTTTTCTGGGTTTCATTCATTCTGAGGGGTGTTAGTAAGGACAGGGGTGTCCCCACAGCTGAGCAGGGCTATGTCCAGACTGCAGCATCCTCAGGGGTATTCTAGCATCTAATTCCCGTGGATTCCTGTATATGTTAGACATTGAAACATTCCTAATAGTCTCAAAACCCTTGTTGACCTTTGCTCACTCCCCTGTTAACCTGCATCCAAGGATTCCACCTCCATGGGGACAGAGCACAGCCACAGAGCTCATCCTCATGCTGAATCCACCCCTACAGCAGGCTGAAAGCCCAGCCAGGGACATACAGGTTCCCACAGGGCTTTTGCAATAGTCACAGCTGGGCCCTGCTTACCCAACCTCGTGGCTTCCTGCGACATTACCCATGGCCAAGTGGGGCAATCAGACCTTGAGCTGTCGTGCTGGCTCTGCCCCACACTCCAGACTGCAGCTGAGCTAGTGATAAGCTTCAGTGGAAGGAGGTGAGTCTTAGGATCCAGTATATCCACATACACTTTTACATGAATATGTGTATTTGTATATTGGGCTCAGAGATCCCAGTACAGTGGCTCCAAAACCTTCCTTCTCCTACCCCTTCCCATTAATTCATGTCCTTTTCCTTTCAACGGGGACAGGGCAAAGAACCCAGGAGTCAACTCCAGAGAAAGCACCTCCACACCAAGCTCCCCACTGCCTTTACTGTCGCCGGTGAGCAGAAATGTTGGCACCGAGAAAGCAGCTCACAGGGAAGCAGAAGAAGCCCACCATGGTGTGGCAGACCTTGAGCTGGGAGAAGGTGGGTGTTGCTGGCTCCTGCCACACTTGAGGGACCTGGGGATGGGAAGAGTGACTGAGTCACGGTGCAAAACTGCTCTGGGAAAGGGTCTGGAGAGCAGAGGCCAAGCTGCTGACATCTCAGATGGACATTGCCATGGGCACAACAGGTGCAGGGGGAGAAATGCCCATGAAAGGAGAAACACCTTGCTCTGCATTAGAGAAAAGGAGTGTTTGGCTGCCCTCACTGTAACACAAGTGATGTGCAAGTGTGGATCCACCACCTCTTTCATGCAGAGACGATGTTGTTGCCATGCCCAACCACAGATGTAATGGAGGGCTCGTTCAATCAGATGCTGGCTTGAGCCAAAAGGAAATTTTGACTCAAAGTCTTCAGTAAGAGCTGGTTGGTACCAGCCAAGTGGGTCTCTGAGAGGCTGTGAGACTCCAACACACTGCAGGGCAGGGCTGCAGCAGCTCTGGACAACTGTTTGTGCCTCTTTTGCAGAAAAGCCTGCAGCACAGAGAAGCTCTCCAAGCAGCAGGACTTCCCCAGGCACTGTCCTCCAAGAAGTCAGCCTTGCAGAAATGGTGAGTTGTCAGACGTGGTCCAATGTCCTCAGGCCTTCTTCCCATCGCTGTGGTCATCATGGATCAAGACAAGCAGATTGGGATAGGGAAGGAGTAGGAGGCACTCAGAGGGTGAAATAATTAACCAGACTTGGGCAGTGCCAAGGAGGGCACCTTCAAAATGGCAGGTGCATCATCTCTGCAGAAATTGCCACTTGGTGCAAGCAAAGCATGTGAATTTTGTCACAGGCTCCTGTCCCTGCTCTGAGCGTGCACATCCATGTTTGCTCCTGTGTTTTTCCTTCATGACAACATGTCCAGCATTCTTGAGTCCTCTACCCATTGCTCTGGTTCCTCTCTCAGATGTCTCACTGGGGAAACCTCTGAGGAATGAAGGAGCTGGGGAGACTGTGCTGAGCCACATTTCAGTGCAGCTCATCCTGAGCCATAGTCAGCTCTCCCTTACCTGGGGTAGCAAGGAGCTGGAGCACAGTGATTGTTGGAAAAGCCTGGAGAAATGTAAACTGTGGGAGTTGTGGGTACCAAGAACAAACACACCACAGCAGCCCTGCCCAAGAGCAGGCACAGTTGTCTCTCCATGTGCAGCATAATGAATATTGGTATTTTCAAAGGACCTGGCATTCAGTGGCTGTCATTTTGTGCATTGATGCAAATACAAACACAGAGAGGGTGCCAGCTGAGGGTTGCTGAGTGATATGGTGACACTGGGTGCTGGGAGATGAGACTGCAGGACCTGGAGCCCTGTTCCTGGTCGTGGGAAATCAAGATCACATACACACCCACATAGGTGCTTCTGTTTTGGCACAGCTTTTGCTTACCTGATCTCCACAAAAAACTTGAAAGAGCAGGTGAAAAGGGGTTTTGGTAAGGCTGCAGGCGGGCTGTGGGGATAATTAATAGGGATCACAGGAAGGGCTGGTGACATCTCCAGGTGGGCAGGGAAAAGTCAAGTCAGAACATGTGGTGAGCCTTTCATGACAGCTGATGGAGATGATGATGTCCTGGCCTCACAACCAGGCACTCCACTAGAAATACGCCCACCAAACCTGCGTGTGCCAGGAGCTTACATGAGTAAAGGTCAGGGAATTTGCAGGGTCTTATCTTGGTTAAGCCACTGAATCATGACTTGATTTGAGCAGAGACACAAGACCTCCTGCTCTATCAGTCAGCGCAGCCAAAAAATAGAGAGTGCAGTAGATCATGCCAGAAAGCATGAGGGGGAAATTTCCTAGTAAAAATTAATAAAAATCTGGTCAAGCTGTTGACCAGAATCATCAAACAGAGCAGTCAGGAGCTGCCTATCTTGTTCTCTCTGGTGAAGGGATGCATCCCAGTTCAACTGGGCTCCCTGTAGTCCAGGTGAGCAGAATGGCTCACCTGGACTTTCTCCTCTCTGCCACAGGCATCCCAGAGGATTTCCAACCAGCTGCATGGAACCATTGCCCTGGTGAGACCTGGTTCCAGGCCCTGTCTCCTGGAAAAAAGTCCTTCAGGAGCAGCAGTGTCCCCACCAGCAAGGAAGACTCCTCTCCCTCCAGAGCGTGAGCACAGCCCCAGCCTTGAGGCGTGAGTACCACCAGCTCCTGGGTCATGTGGGCCTGATCCATGGCCCATGGCACTGTCCCACTGGGCAGACCAGGATGAGATGGCCTTTGTCTGTCCACCTTCCTCTCCCAACTTCTCCCACAGCCTTGGGGAGGGGGGAATCTCCCAGTTTATACCAGTAAAAAATGACTGGAATCCAGCCCAACAAGATCAGCCTCTCATGGGTCTCAGACAGACCAGTAAAGTGAGCCAGGTGCCCCCATCTCCAGCCAGGAGAAGGACTTGTCCCACAGCAGGCAGGAATCCCTGCTCCTCCTTATCTATTCTAATGGGCTTTACTGCAGGGCTCAGCACTTCCCGGGCTTATCCTCCCCATGGATTTCAGGAGCACAGAGGGCTGAGCAAGGCTAGTGAGTTCATCTGTATCAAGTTTTCCAGAGTGGGAGTAGTTCTGCTGAGCATTCCTAGGAAAAGTTTGCACTCATGGAAGACAAATAACCAGTGATAGCAGTGACTGGTTTTTCAGGGCAACTGTACCAACCTTCTTCTTAGCATGGCTTTAAAGGCTCCCATTAAGTGAGATTAGGGCAGGGTGGGCTGTTCCTCTGTCCTGGGGGTCTTCAGGCCCACCAAGGCACTAAGAAAGCCCAGGGGGGTGGGTAGGATGCTGCTGGCTGTAAGGCATGATTTGGAAAGTGACTCCTCAGGAGGAGTGTCGATGTGAGTGGTCACTGCATCCTCACCCTCACTCAACCCACTACCTCGACCTGCCATGGCCCAGGGACAGGGAATTGCTGCTGGATAGGGATGGTTTCCTGCAGTGTGTGCAGTGAGGAGACCTGATGCCTGACTCCTCCAGCCACCAGGACAGCACCCAAAGGCAAGCATGGTGCACAGACCAAGAGCTGCAAGAGGGCACAGAAAGAGCGGGACAGACCACGTAGATACCCTGTAGGGCTGGGAAACCAGAGGAAAACCCTCTCCTTAATGTGATTATTTTTTTCACTGCTTTTTTTTTTTTTTTAGTTATTTAACAGCAAGCAAACTGGACTCACCCAAGGCTGCTCCATCCTACGAAACCCTAAAACTGACCACCCGGAGAGAGCAGCTCTGCCTCCTCCACAAGCACCTTTCGCTGCACCAGCTGGGGCTGGCAAGTCACTGCACCTCGGCTGAGCGGGATGGCAGCAGCTTCTCCAGCCATTTGCTCAGGACCAAGGATGCCGAGGGCAGGACACGGTCACGAGACGGCTGGGAAGATCATGCAGCCTTGCTGAAGCTCCCTGCCACCATGGTGTACGTGAGGGATCAGCACCTGGAAGAAAAATTGCACCTCCTCAAGCACCGGGAGCAGCTGCAGCACCTCCTCAGGCAGCAGTGCCAGCCAGGCCAGCAGGCAGAGGGAGACACCAAGCTCAAACACGAGGAGCGGCCTTTCTCCCCGTGGCTGAGCATCGCGGCGGGATGCAAGGAGGAAAGGTCCTTCCTGGAGGATGCCGCGGATGGGAAGGAAGAGAAGGAGCTTTGGCTGAGCCGAGAACGCCCCGAGCTCCGAGTAAAGGTGAAGGAGGCAAGGGATGATGATGCAGACACGCCACTGGATCTGTCAGACTCCGGCCGTGGCAGGGAAACAGACTGGCACCACCGCCGGGAGCTGCGGGGGTGCGGCAGCCCTGGGGAGAGCCCCGCTGAGCTGACAGCCCGCGGCCCTAGTGGGAGACACAGGGCACAGCGGGACGACCTGCGCTTTCCCTACCACTGGCCCAGTGCCACCCGGACACTGCCTGGTGCTGCCAAGAAGGAAGAGGAGGAGGAAGAGGATGCAGCTGTGGTGAGTACAGCTCGTGTTGGCACCAGGTTTGGCCCCTTCCCCTCCCCAGGGTGTCCAGCCCTACTGCTGGCACCATTGTGACCACTGTTAGGAGGATGGCTTTGATATGTGTGAAGCCAATTTGCACGTGGCAGAGCCACAGCTGCTCAGCCTGGGCTCTCATTCCCCATCTCCCCTTCAGCGCCCGTGGGGTTTCCATCCGAGCCCAAGGGCAGGCAGTGCCTGTGCCCCCTCCTGCAGGCTGGTCCAGAAGCCGTGCTGGGCTCCTTGCAACACACCACAGCACACAGAAATGCCTCTGTGATGCTCGTCCCCATGGGTGTCACAGTCATCACGTAGGGCTGGGGTCAGTCCCTGGCGGCAGCAGCGTTTCTACTCCCTGCATCCCTGTATCCCACAGCTCGCACTCTCACGGGCACATCTGACAAACAACTCCACACCGAGCAACTCAGAGGCCCTCCCTGAGTCCGGGGTGAGACGGGATGTGAGTGCACAGAAGGGAGAAGGAGGTAAGAAGCCCCAGGCAAATGTGACATTTGAGAAGGCAAGAGCAAAAGGTGCATTTTGGCAAAGGCACCTCCCAGCCCAGAGCTCTGTGCTGGGCTCTGCACGTACCTGCAAATGCACTGACAGGAGTGGCCCTTCCATCGACCCAGGTACTCCTGGCTCCCAACGTTTTTGAGCCATCAGGGGAAATTCAGGTTTCACATTTCTGTCCTTGAGAGGTCAGTTTTCAACCCTAGAGATGTCCAAAATTCAGGCTCAGTATTTATAGGGAGAAAGTAACTTCAGCTGTTCTGGAGGAAAGCCGCCCAGTGTTGCTGCCCAGCACAGTCAGGAGTCATCCATGAAGAGCATCCTTCACTCCATGCCTGGTGCCATGGAATTCCCAGGAGCTAAAGAGGTCAGTGTAGCTCCAACCTATTGGCAAAACCCACTCCAGAGCAAGCAGCAACAAGATAATGTTGCTGCTCCAGCATCACCTACGTCTCTCAGGGAAGCAGAAGCTCAGAAGTCCCCAGTAGAGATGGGGAAAATGAAAGAGGTTTGCAGGACTAACACTGGAAAACCAGCCGTGTTTGTCCCCTTGGTCCAGTGCGTGCCCTGTGCTGGCACAGCACACAGGGTTGAGCATGGAGACAGGGATGCTGGTACCTGCAGCAGGTAGATCAGGATGCTCTCCTGCTTTTTCCCTGCTCCATTTCCCCATACGAGCCCTTTCAGGGCTTTCTCCCTGCCTGACCACCAGGGGACACGGGTGCCAGGTTTGTCCAGGTGGGTGGGAGGCAGCAGCCATGGGGATCGGAGCAGGAAGCACGTCTGCTGAGAGCTGCTCAGTACCAGCCTTACTGGCTTGGCCAGAAAGTTGAGCTCGCCTGGATTAGTTGGTCTGGGCGTGTCGGAGTGGTTTGGGAACACTCTCCGGAGCAGGATTTTTCACTGTGAAGAAAAAAAAAAAAAAAAAGGGAGTCCTCTGTGATTTACATGCTAAGGAGATATCATCATGGCAGAAGAATTTCAGCTGATTACATTCTGGGTGTGGGAATACAGGACTTTCTTCAGTTCTCACCTTAAGCTTGACACAAAGCCCAGGAAACGAGACACAAAAACTTCTGCACTTTCTAGTGAACCTTAACCTGCAGAAGGACAAGGTGAGGATGGAATCAGGCTACAGGGACTCCAGGAGTGCCTGGAAGCAGCCTTGTCTGCTCTCCCACCTGGGCAGGGCAGCTGCCCTGCTGAGCCCCACCCCAGCTAGACCTGGTGTCATGACCAGAAGTATTGAGCTTCTGGCATGACCCTGCCCCTCAAAAGAGGGCACAGCCCTGTCTCCAGCCCTTTCTGCCCTCCATGGCCAGCCCAGGTGTGCTGCTGTGGGTGCAGACAGGGTGATGCCACCAACAGCAAGGCTTGACCCCCAGCTCGTGCAGATTCACTCTGTGCAGAGGTCGGGTGTGTGCAGGTTTGTGTCTGGGGTTCTGTAGCCTTGGGGTCTATGTGCAGCAAAATCCTTTGCTCGCCAGGGAAGTGTCTCCCCTGCCTTTGTTTCCTCTGCTCCTCAGCACACATTTCCTGCCAAGAGCCACTGACCAACACAAGCAGCAAATGTGTGAGAAACACGCTTCTCCCCACCTGGGGCTAAAATGGGAAGGTGCAGTCTGGGGTTTAAATACCCCTCAGCTTCCCACCTGAATGTAGGGGCAGCAACACTTGCAACCTTGGTGTAGTGAAGTCCTGTGGATACAGCTTTACTGGGAGCTGGTTTCCCAACAGAGTCCTGTTGGATCATCTATAAATATTCATTCCAAGCCACTAAGCTTGCAGTGCCTCTGCTTTGCAACACAGTTTATTGCTAAACCTGTTTTCTGCCTCAGTGGCTCTGTATCTGCTCATGAGCTTGGCAAGCCTCCTGCCAGCCAAAAAAGCCCTTCTTTTTGTGTTTCCTTAGATGACAATGATGCTGAGTCTGGGAAGCAGGAATCCGATGATCCAGACACAACGGACAGCGAGGTTTGTTTGTTCTCCTCAGCCATCAGCTCAGGCTGCCAGGTCCATGAGGCATAAGACAGGTTGTCCCTGCCCGAGCTCCCTCCAGAAGGTGATGGCTCTTCCTGCACCAGGTGCCAAACCTCATTCCCACCCTGTTACACAATGTGTTGCTGAGGGATAGAAGTATCACTCTTTCCAGCTAGACAAGAGTGTTTATGAACAATAGCATTTGTCATTGCTCCATAGCAATGATCACAAAGGTCCCTGGCAATGCCATTAGCTCCCTGGGAAATCCAGGGTAGTTTGTAGACTGACTGTTCTCGTTGGTATAGGGAGCTGCCCCGTATGAAGACGATATCCTACAAGAAGTCGAGGCTGATGGGAAATACTTTTGCACCAAAGACAAAGCTCATGTGCAGCAGAAGAAGAGAAAAAGAGGACAGGATGCTTGGACAAAAGGTAGGGAGGAGGAGTTCCTCGAGGCATCAGCTCAGGGTCACAATTTCTGCTGCTTCCCAGGAGGTTCCTGTGAGGAAAGCATGAGGAAACCAAGGGCAGAGGGGAAGAGGGTTCTTCTGCTGAGCACATGCCATTGTGTGCTATGTTTTGGCAATGCTTGTCTCCAGCTGGAGGAGCCCCCTGCTAATGGTTAGCCAGGACAGCCTGGGCAGGGTGACCAGGAGAGCACTCCTGAGCACCTAAGCTAACAGAGCTGTGTTTGCTTAGCAGGTCAGGGAGGCAGTGACTGGGGAAGGCCAAATTCCCAGGGGTGAGTTATTCACATTCAGAGAAAGGTTTCTGCCCATTCTGTTGATCTCCTGGTGTGGCTGAGGAGGTTTCCCTGTTGACAGAGGAATGTGTTGTACTCCTGTTTCCTACAGATGAATAAGCAGAAAACTGCTCCTGATAAGGGTAAGGATAAGACAGTGTGTCTGTCAGGCCTTAAAAAGTGCTCTGTCAGACAAACCCTGCTGCTCTCCCCCTCTGTACCAGCCATAAAGACAGAGAAGTGTTGACCCAATTATAAATGTAGAGAGGGCTGCTGCTGGAACATGAAGGCAGCTTATTTCACAGCCCAGCCTTCAGAGGGGTCTGCTTACTCAGGGGACACCACCACAGCTGGGTGACAAGAGGATTTGCTCTACAAAATCAGTTACCCAGAGCAGTGGGGAGGAAGATGCCCTGTACACCCCAAGGCAGACACATCCAACCCTCTGGGACAGGATGGAGATGTCCCGGGTGAGGACTGAATGCAGCTGTGGTAGGAATGGGGTGATCAGGGAGGCATAACACCTCTCTCAGCATGCGGTGTGGGCCATGTACCATACTGGAAGGGGGAAAAATACAAGGGATACATCCTGCTGGTCTGGGTACCCCCTCAGGTATGCTCCTGCATCAGGTCAGTTTTCTGCCTATTTCTGCTTTACATGTTGTTTCTGTGTCCAGGATGACAACAGCCTCCCCTGGATAACCCACACATCTCACTTGTGAGGTGTTTCTCTTCATCTTTCCTCTGCTGAGCTCTGCTTCCTCCTGCACTCTTCCTATTCTGGGATGAGGCCTTGCTGACTCCGTACATGTAAATCCATTGCTCTGTGGTTGACTCCTGCTGTCATCTTGCTGTTTACAGGAGCTAAGAAGTCAATGAGAGGAAGAAAGAAAATCAAAGTGGAGCAATGCTCAGTGGGGATCACAAAGGAACTGGAAAATTGCTCTGCTTCCCACAATGATACCTCTGAGGAGAGTTAACAGCGGGGCAGGATGAAGTGGCACGGAGGACTCGGAGGCCTCAGCATCCCACCCACGCTAGGAGTGAATCCTTCTGTCGTGCTGGGCCTGGCAGTGGGGAATTCATAAGGACCCATTAACGGGTCGAGCACTCAGAAATTCCTCACTCAGTGCCCCAGGAGAGGCTTGGCAAAGAAGAGCCATGCAGGTGATCTCTTTAGCAGCCAGGTCACTGCTGGTGGTGCAGCAGATTCAGTGACCCCAGCCCCACACTGGAGCAGACCCTCAGACTGGTCCTAGGAGGAGCAGACATCTCTTTGCAGCCCTCACTCTGGATCAGAACCACGTTCTTCCCTGGGATTTTGTGCTTGAAGAACAGACTACCCAGATCCCTTTCCTCATGTAGGATGGCCTGGTGGCTGGTCAAAGGGTGGTGACCAAGCCAAACACTGTGGGGCCCCATGTACAAACCTGCTTTAATTAAATCCCTACCCAGGTTTCATACACATGTGGATCTTGTTTGACCTGAAAAAAGTCTATGGTTTCCTTTTCCATTTAAGTGAGGAGCAAGCACATGAGTGGACATGTGGGATGTGTCCCTGGAGAGGACAGGGAGAAGAGCATGGGAAGAGCTTGAGTGCTCCCTCTCCCCGAGGTGTCCTGTATGCCTGAAAGGGTCAGTGTGTGAGACCCAGCTGTGGCTCACAGCAGAGCACCAGCTCAGCAATACACACTATCGCTGGGAGCTGGTTTTCACATGGATAAATTGTTTTTAATAATATTTTTTACTGCTGGAATGAGATGGGAAGGACTGCAGCGAGCACTCCTCCAGCTACGAAATTGCTCCAGGAGCCAGGCTTGGGTGTTCCTGGAGCACAGATGGAGAACAGGGGGACAAAAACAGGAGACCAGAGAGGGAGTGCCAGAGCCAGTATCTTCCCTGGTTGGTGCCCCATCATTTCCTTCACCCGCAGTTACTGCTATTTAAACGCACGTCTATTTGCCCGTTCGCAAGAATGAAGGCAAAGCGCAGCCCAGCGCAGAGCAGCATCCTTATCCTGCAGCGCCTTCCCGCCTCCCCAACCGCAAAATCCCAATTTAAGAGGGGGAGCAGGGGCGGGAGGGGGCCCAGCGCTGCGCGGGGCCGTCCCGCACCCCGCCGGGCGGGGGGAGCGGTGCGGGAGCGGTGCGGGAGCGGGAGCGGCGGGCGGGCAGTGCCGCCTGCTGGGCACCGCCGGGCAGGGGCGCCGGGGATGCTGTTCAGCCCCCGGGGAGCACCGCAAGGTCTGCCCCTGACGGCTCTGGAGCCACGGAAAGCGGACCGGCAGCGGGGATGGACTGCGGGAGTCCCGCGGGGCGGCTGCTGCCAGGATAGTTCAGAGCAGCCAAACTTCCCGGGCTGAAAAATAACTAAGACGGCTGTCGTCTTCCTCCTATCTCCAGTCTGGCAGAGCTCGTTGGGTGCCGGGGAAGGGTCTGGAGCGCAGATCTGCTGAGGGAGCTGGGGGTGCTCATCCTGGAGAAAAAGGAGGCTCAGTGGGGGACCTTGTGGCTCTCTGCGACCACCTGGAAGGAGGTTGTAGCCAGGTGGGATTTGGCCTTTTCACCCTGGTAACAAGTGAAAGGACAACAGGAAATGGCCTCAAGTTGCGCAAGGGGAGGTTTAGATCGGATATCAGGAAAAATTTCTTCACCAGAAGGCTTATCAAGCACTGAAAAGGCTCCCCAGGGCAGTGGGTTGAAGTGTAATCCCACAAAGAGGCCCCTCAGACTGCAGGGAGGTAGCCTGGGATCGGGAGAACTGAAGGAGGGAGGGAACTTTTATAGTGTTTAAAATAACCCCCTCCCTATGACAATCCCTTGATAAGCAAAGGTGCAGAAGTCTTGCCAAAAATAATGAAGTCCTCAATTTCTTTTTTTCTCGCAGAATTTTTTTCCCTCCCTTTGCACAAGACCACCACAGAATCCATCTTGATTTATAGGACTTTAATCTTCATTTATATTGCTTCTTGCCTTCTTCCAGCAGGCATTTTCACCCATATCTTGTGCAGGGTGTGTTTGAGGGGCTGGCAGGGACACATATTTCACAGTTAGGGCAGTCCCATAGCTATAAAAACAAAAAATAGTTTTGTCAGGTTTGAGTAAAGTGCTCTATTGAGCAAGTTGTTGAAGTAAATTAAACTTTATATGCTGCACTTGATCCAGTGCTGGAATTTCTCTTCTCCTACCCAGGCCCTGGCTTGCTGTTACTTCCATGTTGCAGAAAGTGAATAATTGCTGGGGTCCATTAATTGTCATAATTATACTTGTCAGTCTTTTGTTCAAGTCGTTCTTGACACGTAAATGTATGTATTGATCTAGTGATATGCAGGCAGCCTCAGACTTGAACTATTCTGCTGTAAGGAAGAAATCTGAGCCCTACAAAGAGCCCTGGAGCTTTGCAGAGGTTTCCATGTGGAGGTTCAGCTCTGCCCGAGGTAACGGGTTTGCAGGAACACACTGGGCAGTGTTCAGCCCAGCAGGCAGATCCTGCCTTCCCTGCAGCACAGTAGCCTTTTAATAACCCACTGGAGTTTGGCTAATGACTCCAAGAGGCATCTGTGTACCAGACCCAGCAATCCGTGTTTTTGCAGAGTTAATCCATTTTGTTGCCACAGTCCATCTCAGTAGGAGAAGGAGGTTTTGCACGATAATCTTCAGAAATCCACTGAAATTACCCTCAGAGCAATACAGCAGAAGGGAAGCTGTCCCATGATCAGTCCTTCTGGCAGCTCACGTTCGTTTTGTCCAGATGAATTATGGCTCTGATGTCACCAGTGATGTGATGTAGGTAGGACATCTGGGAAGGCAAACTGATTTCCCAGAGGAATGGGTTCAGAGCCCAGCTTGGGTTCACTCAGGTCAGGGGCTGGATTTGAAATTGCACAGAAGTCTGGGAGAGCGATGGTGTAACCATTTCTCTTCACTTTCAGTCCATCCAAAATAGCAACGCGTGCTTCCCTTATTGCCTGTCAGGCCAAACAATTCTGGTAACAGACCATTGCAATTCTTTTGCTTACTGATCCTTAAGCATCTGCACATGCTTAATCATCCTCACAGCACAGATCCCTGCTGTTGACTCACAGAACCCCCTGATCCTCCCTGTGCATCAGCCTCCCACTGAACTGACATTTTCAGCTACTCTCTAGACTAGATTTGTAAAATTTTGTAAGAAATAAATTTGTGCAAGACGAGCAGTGAGCATAAACCTCCATCTCAGGGAAAAAAAGAAACCTGCCACCACACAAAGGTTCCTCTGTCGCATGTGTAAGGAAGACGGTGCTGGGCAGGAAAGAAGGAAGTGCAACAAGCTCAAAGCAAAAGGGAACTGTGCTGGGAACACGGCTGGCTGCAATGCAGGAACCAAACCCACCAAAAACAAAGATATGCATGTCAGGTCCTTCCCCCTCACAACCTTCTGTGGTGGTGTTGCCTTCATGGCAATAGATAATTCGAAGGTGATTTACTCCCTGCCCTTTTCGTGAGCCTGAGCACCACCTTCTCCGCACTGAAATGCTTTCAGCTGGGGTCTGGTCAGTAGGCAGTGCCCATTTATAGTGCTGGCTTTGGAAACACAGCTTCACTCTTCTGTTCATCACAGGAAAACTCATTCCAGGCATTACTGAAGCCTTGCTTAAATCCTGTTTTGGGAATTTAAGTGGGATGGGCATTTTTGTGTAGGTCCTTCCCAGGGTCAGATGTGCTTTGAATGTGTGAAAAAGGCAGTACAGACCCTGGCAGCCTTCTGTGGTGCACAGCAAGGAGGGGTTGGGGGCAGGGACAGCTCAGGTGTTCAAAACAGACCACAAGGACAAGCCTTTAATTTTTGAAAAGAGGATGTGAGGTCATGGGTAGGTTTAGCAAGTCCAGAAAGCTGTAGTGACTTTCGGAAGAGAGAAATTTGGGGAGTTCCTTTGCTCCTTTATCTCAAGCGAAGTTTACTGTAGGAGTTTTTGAGCCAAAGTTCATGTTCCTCTTGCATCCCTTGGGTATCACAGCTCTCTGCTCTGCCTTGAACATTGTCATCAACCCTTCAAGAGTTCCTCAGCCCCAGCAGGGCTGTGCTGCACATCCTACTCATGACAAACCTGCTTTTGGATGTGCTGAGCTCCGGGGGGACCTCTCCAGAAAGCACATTTTGCAAGATTCTCCCGTGAAAATTATCGATTCATTAATAGCAGCGCGTAGTGCAGCACCACGTGCTTCAGGGGAGAAGGTTTGATTCATTTATTCACAAATCCTCATGTAAACACCACACAACATTTTCGTGACTCGAGCACAGGGCCCCCCCTGAGCGCAGAGAGATATGACTCAGTCAGTCAGCTCCGTATCTTTCAAACACTTTGTGTCGCTCAGGAGAGCCTGAGTCATTTTCCGAGGCACACGGTTATCAGCACAGAGGTCTGCTGGCAGCACTTGCCTCCTGGGGATCAGCAGCTGATTTTGCTGTAACTGTGACTCTGCAGCGAGAGCAGAGGGTTGTGTCACCGCCGCGGGTGAGCACATGGCAGTCCAGGGGACACGGCCACTCCGCTCCAGCAGCGGCCAAGGGAAACCAGAACTCACAACTGGAACCCTCTGGAGGGAGCTTAAAACCGCAGCAAGTCACACAGCGAACACACTGGTGGGACTGACAGCTTGAGTCAAACCTGGTTTGATGGAGTTTGGGATGCAGGAGGAAAGCGATGAATGCCAGCAGGGAGCAGGAGTGATCCAACATGGGAGTGCAGTTCGGAAGGGTTTCGTCACTTCTTACATATGTAACACACATAGGGAATGGCACCGCCGGGTGTTTCCTGAGACATACTGAAGAGGAGGAGGAGGAAGATGAGCTCAGTTTAGATGGATGTGGTGAGTGTGAAGCTGAGCTCCAAAGAGTGCTGGTTCCCTTGGGTGTGTTGATTTCAGGAGAGAATTAAAAAGGATCAAGCTATGACAGGAAATTTGGGTCAACTTTCCAAGGTCCTTGGATTAGAACCTGTTCAGGAGAGCAGGGACAGTAAGCTCTGGATGCACGTGGACTTAAGAATCATCCTCCCATGCTTCTGAGACCACCCTGCTACCCCATGAGGCCTCTTGGATCCTCATTCCCACCCTCCTTAGGCTGCAAAAATGTGTACAGAAATTTCTGGTGCCTTATCTTAATACCACCAGTTCCTCAAAATGGAAGCTGCTCTTCTGGTTCCCAGCCTAAATATACTTATGACCTGTTCATCTTTGCTTGATTTTGGGCCATGATTTTGCAAAAAATATAACACCCAGCCCACATATGTACTTTAAAATGCTGTCTCATACCAGATGCTTAGACCAAATCCTGCAGTTCTTGCATGCAGAAAAATCCTTGTGACCTTGGTGACTCTACTCCCCATATAGTATTGGAATAAGGACTTGCAGGCTTGTTTTGTTCCACACCAGCTCCTTATTCCAACAGTTCCTGACTCCTCAGACATGTATTCACACAGCCCAGGGCTTCCTTTGAGGTAGAGATGAAGCTCCAGGAGCAAAATGAGTGTGAGCTGAGTATGGGAGATTCAGGGTGATGCTTTACATCTGTGCAATAACGTTGTTGTAAATGCAAATCTATCTGTCTTCCTCTTTGTCCAGGGAGTTTGAGATGGTTAAGGTTGGAGGGGCTTCAGCCCAGAACTCGAAGCTGCTGTGCAGCAGCAGGGTGGAGAGTCCATGCTCCAAAACAGCATCCCCCTGTATGAGTGAGAGAACGTGTATGAGCTCAGGGTTCCTCTGTCCCCCCACTCCAGGGATTCCCTGCAGGGAGAAAAGGTTGCTCAAGGTCATACCCAGTCGGTGTCATTTGTGGAAGTGATGCTGATGTGCCACTCATCTGCTTTAGATTCCTTGAAACGCAGCGCTGTGCTCTCTGTACTCAGACACCGCGAGCGAGTTCGCCTGTCAGACGTAGATGAAAGCTCCCCAACATTAACAGCAGCAACACTCAAACTGCTAAATTCAGCTTTGAAGTTAGCAACCCACTAAGCCACGGAGGCTGCTCCTTTCTGTGCTGACTCAGTGGGACGATTTACATCCCACAGCTATTTTTACAAGGAAAGAATAAGAAAAAAGCCACACATTTATTTTTCACAATCCAATCTTGGGTTCTAGAGAATTGTTTGCAGCAAGCCTACATAGGTTTCCATGCCTATTTATCCCTTGGCTTATTTGATGGTCTCGCCAGCGGGAAGGATTTTAATTCCTTTTTATCCCAAACTATTTTTTTCCACAGCTGTGATATGAGATGGTTATGCCAAATAATTTAGGCTCAAAACCTGACCTATATAAGATACCGAGGATGTTCTTGGGATTTTAAGGGGAGAGTTTGTATTTCACTGTAGGATTTTTTTATGGAAGCCTACAAGAACACATTATTTTATGGTTCCTACCTTAATCCTATTATTATTAATAAACACTGTAAGATGTGTTGATGGCCCACTTTCAACAGTATACAAAAAAGGATCTTATGAAACAGCCATATGAAAAGACATAAAACCTGCATGTGTTTTATAGGACAGTTTCAAAATCTATCTTTTGTTCAGTGCCCATATTTCAGACCATATCATCAGACAGGGGGTTGATTTCTGGTGTAGACTACAAGCAATATCAAGAGTATCATGCAGCTTCTTCAAGTATGTTTGGCAAAAGCATTCACCTTTCTAAGGGTCCAGTGCAAATACCTGCATAATTAACCAAATACCTGCTTAATTACAAACATCTCAGGACTTCCTCATTCAGGACAAATTTGGTCTGTACTTTAACATATGTACTGTGTGGGCAAAATCCTGCTTAGGAGCACAAGCTGCTTCAGAGCATGTAAGGTGGGAAGCATGGGAATCTGCATTTTGGTTTCAGAGGAACACAGAGGCCACCAGCACCCACACGCTGCTGTTCTCAGCTCCAAAGGCTTCATTGCGCCCAGCACAGCTCCCAAATCTCCCCTTCCAGGCCCAAGGGCATGAACATTGTCAGAGCACATCGACATCCTCAGAGGAAAGGAAAGGGCAGAGCTTTCTCACTTGGCAGGCAGTCAGAGCATCATCCTGGGATGTGGCAGACACCAGTTCAAGAGCCTGAGGGGTGTGTTTATCCCGTGCACTGTAAACACACCAGTCTGGGAAGCGACTGAGATGCCTTGAGTCACTTTGTGGAGATAAATACTAAGTTTATGTTCTCCCAGCCCCGGGTCTGCCTTGCCCATATACGGCCCATGACCAGCACTGCCTTGGCTTTGCTTCAGGAGCTGGGAGCGTGGGGATCCATCCCTTTGCACGGGTGACGGGGCCGCTGGTGAGTCTTGGCGCTGCGCACGGGGGTCTGCACCCTCGGGGTCGGCGAGCTGGGTGGGGTCCACCTCAGCCCTGCGAGCTGCAGGAGGGCCGGGTCCCAGGCTGCCGGGATGGAGCAAGAGGATCGACCGCCTTCATCCGCTTTTGTAGGAGCGCTTTGACGCGGCACAGCCGCCCGCGATGCGTTTAACAGATGTGCCCTCCTGCCTGCAGGAAGGCCAGGAGGCCTTGGGAACGGGAGACCACCAGTGCGACCGAGGCTTTGGGAGGGGAGACGGTGGGTGGAGAAGTTTTTAAAAAGTCATACAACGGGATACGGCGGGTATTTGCGAGGGGACACTGTGGGTGGTTCTGCGGGGGCACGGTGGGCGGTTTTGCGGGGTCACGGTGGGCTTGTGGCTGTGGTAGGGAAGCACTCGGGGGTGGAAGGGGCTGGCAGCGTGACGACCCGGGAGGGGCCCGGGGGTGCCGGTCCCGGTTCCCCCCCTGTCTGCCGGGGCAGCCCCTCCGCGCCCGGCGGGGTCCCCCCCGCGCTTCCCGGGCGGGCGGCGCTAGGACCCGGCGGAGCCCCGCGGGCCGGCGCGGGGAGGGGCGGGGCCACCCGCCGCGGGCCAATGAGCGCGGGGCGTCGGCCGGCCTCATTTGCATTCGGGCGCGACGCAGCCAATGGGCGCGCGGGCCGCGGGCCGCGCTGCGCTCCTGCCGCCCCGCCCGGGCGGCGCGGCTCATTCGGAGAATGGCCGCGGCCACGGCGTGCGGCTCCCCGCCTCCCCGCCCGCCCCGCGAGCAGCCGCCGCCGCCGCGCAAGCGGGGCGACTCCCGGCGGCGCCAGGCCGCCCTCTTCTTCCTCAACAACATCTCCCTGGACGGGCGGCCGCCCTGCCCGCCCGCCGAGAAGCCGCCGCTGCCCGCCGGCCCCGGCGAGGGGGAGGAGGCGGCGGCGGAGCCGGCCGGAGCCCCCCCGCGCCTGCTGCCCCCGCCGCCCGTATGCCAGCCGCCGCCCGCCCTGCTGCTGCCCGGCGTGCCCCCGCGGGCCGCCGCCGGAGCCAAGGGGGATGCGGACGCCGCCCGCGGGGGCATCTTCCTGCCGCAGCTGCTGCTGGGCGGCCCGCTGTGCCCGCCGCCCCCGGCGCCGCCCGCCCTGCCGGGGATGCTGGCGGCCGCCAAGCCGGGCGCCCCGGGGCTGCTGAGCCCCTCGCAGAGCGCCGCGGGCGGCGGCTTCGCGCTGGAGGCGCAGCGGCAGAGGTGAGTGAGGGGACGGGTCTCGCCGGGCCAGCCCGCCCCTGCCGCCCTGACCCCGCGGGGCGTGGGAAGCGCCGGGACCCCCCGGGGCCCTGGGAAGAGCCGGACTTTCCCAGGGCCCTCGGCCGGCCGGCGGCTCCGGGAGGGGGGAGCGGGGCATGGGAAACGGGCGCCCCCGGGGAGAGCGGCCGTGGGAGGCGTCGCCGGCCCCGCGGTGGCCCCGGGAGGCAGCACCTGCCCCGGCATCCCGGCCGGAGGGGCGCGGGGATCCAGCCGGGGAGCGCTGCCCATCCCGGCTTCGGGAGCGCGGCTCGGCCCCGGGGAAGGAGGATGCCCCGGAGGATGAGTGGGATCTGCGGAGGGGATCGCTCGCTCAGGCTCTGGCTGCAGGTCTGCGGAACCCTGAACCCTGCCTCCTGCTTTTTCCCAGCCCCGGTTTCTGCGTTTTTCTGTTTCCAGATGGAGCTGTCAGGGTCACTGCTAGGCAGGACGCTTCCTCCGTGCACACTGCTGGTGTCGTGCCTTCTCCTGTTCTCTGCTGCTTGTCTCTGCAGTAACTCTGTGTGTTAATGAATGCTTGTGCGCTGGGAACTTGGAATCAACCTCAGGGGAGGATGCTCTGGCCTTCAGAGCAGGATTACTATTGCATTTCCAAGGGACTTCTATCAGCTTGGATGTGTTGGTTTTCCAATCGACTGGAAGGCGGGCTCTTGCTCGGATCTTGGGGATTTGAGCTCTGAAAGAACTCTTTTCAAGCCGTTTCTTGCATAAACAGCTCTGTAAAGTGAGCTGGCCCTCTGAGCCTGCAGATAGGCAGCGGTATCAAAGGCTTTAAGTCTCTGTGGTCTTTACAGTGGCTTCCAGAGCTTTGTTAGTGAGCTGAAATAGAGATGCTGTCAGTGCTTTAGAGCTGGGGAGCTTGCTACTGCAGTTGATGGGTATTCTGTTTCAGTGTGCATCTCACAGTGGAGGTGTCCTGTGTATCCCCAGGAAACAGCTACTTGGAGGCTCAGGTGGATTTGAAGAGAAGTAGCTGTTTTTCAGTAATATCTGGAGGTCCTCGTGTGTTGTCCCTCCTGTGGTGTTTTTCCTTTTTGAACTGTTATTTACCACCCATTGCTTTTCTTGGAGAAATTGAAGCTGGGCCTGCTCTCTGGATGTCCTGGATGTACAGATTGCACTGTTGAGTGCCGCTTGTTGAACAGGAAAGTCTGAAGTGAGGGCGTTGCTGTGGTACAGCTCTTTTCCAGCACTCCTGGTCCACAAGATCCAGTGCACGAGCTGCTGTGTGATTTCATTTCATTGCTTTAATATTGTAGGTAGAGATCCTGAGGGCAAGTTCTGCATTAAAGGCTTCACAAGCACAGTTCCCTCTGTGGCTGTGGCATTTGGTTTGCCTGTGTGTACGGAGTTCTGGACTGATGGATCTCTTGTAAACGATTCAATTCTTCCCCTTCCCGCTCCAAGTCAATAGGATGCCAAGAAAATATTCCTGGGATCTTCTCATTTGATGTCCCCTTTCTTTGGCACCAGGTTTTAGCTGTTCCACTGTAGTAATTTCAATCAGTCCACCTGAAAAGAATGATGAATCAGAAATAAAAGGCAGAGAGAAGTGCAAGGGGGCAATCAAGGGAATCAAAAGACTCCTGTCTGAGTAATGACAAAACAGACCATGATTTTTCTGCTTGGAAGAGATAGCTGAAAAGGTATGTTGTATGGCACTGATCAGTTTGTATACTACTTTCGAGGGTGATTTGGAGTGAGAGTTCATCTGGTTTTTATCTTTAAAGAAAAAGAGCATCAGCTGAAACTATCAGACAGAAGATCCACTTCTTTACATCGAGATACACACATCTTCTGATGAAAGGACAGTTTTATGCTGCCTGTGAGGATGTGTTAGACCCAACATACCTCCTTTTTTTTGCTGGCAACTTGCAGGATGAGGGACTTAGAGCACTTTATTTTTTCGCTGGCGAGTTCTGTCCTTTGTACTGCAACAGAGCATCCCTTCATGGAGCAGAGGCATCTCCTCTTGGTGTAAATACACAAGGAATGATTTGGGGACTTTCTTTGCTGCTGGATGGTGGTGGTTGTGCTTCCTCTCCTTCTGTGTTGGGTGAGCTATTTACAAAACAAGATTCAGAAATCAACAATTACAAAATGGGTTTTCTTTTACTGGGAGTTGAGAATCTGAGTATTGTTTTGCCATACAGTGATGTTGCTGCTCTAGATTAACTGCCTGCATCCTGCAAAGGTAGAGGCGTGTGAAGTGGTTGGAGGGAAGTGGGAGATGGAATCTGCACTGCCATCCTGGACTTTTAAATCCTTGGTGCCCACTTAAGGCAGGTGTTCTCAGAATTCTTTTTGAGTCACTGTCAAGAGCTCCTTTGAATTTTCTTCAGTGGAGCCTCTCTTAAATGCTCGAGGAGCACAGTCTGAAGGTCTGCAGACTTGTTCCATCCATGTTCAGTGACCACTGCTGCTGCAATCCATGCCGTGACTGGGGATTTCATTGTGCTGGGGCTTGCCCCAATCCATGAAGATCTCTATCTAGAACTGATGGTATCGTTGGGCAGAGTTTTATTGCAAAACTTGATCTCGTTTGACTTGATTGAGAAGTTGCAAGAAGCTGATGAGACCGGCCAGCGGGGCTCGGGACAGGTCGAGACAGAACCTCTGCCAGAGTTGGTGGTTAGTTATTAGCAACAGGCAGGACATGCAGTACAGCCCAGGGAACAAGAGATCTCACCTGATGTATCCTGGAGTTCCTTGGAGTTTCTCGATAGCCGTCAGGTCCTTTAGGATGGAAAGTTCAGCAGAGGAGGCACCTTCAATCTAGATGCTCGGTTTCTTCGTGCTGCTGCCTGAGCATTATAAACTTAATGACTTTAATCTTCCACTTTTGTTTTCCTAAGGAATCTTCTGTTTACAGGATCTTAAATTACAATGCTGTGTTATACCGGCTTGCCTAATCGGCTTGCCATCCCTCTTCCCTTCTCCTTTTTCCATCTTGTTCTGTTCTTTTGTTCTTTCAAAGAACAGAGCTCACAGAAAGCAGTGGAGGGAGGCAGCAAAGGGCGAACAAATCGGCATTCACAGATTTTTAATGAATTTCTGCAGCTGGGTCTGAAACTGGCAGAGCTTTCTGGGGAAACACAGATAACAGAGGGCCCTGGAAATAGCCAGGTTATGAAGGCATGAAAAATGGAAACAACAGCCCTGAATGTCAATGCTTGCTGTGCTTCTGAGGTTTCAGGATAGTGTAATGTAAAGCAGCTGGTTTGGCCATAATTTGCTGCATTTTGCTGGGCTTAAGAATAAATACAGAGAGTAAATTATTTGAGATGATGCTTTAATGTCCTTGGAGTTCAGTGGTCAGGGAGCTGAACTGAGTGTTCGTGATAGCTCAGTCATTTCTGATTTATCAGCAAATTTAGGTCATTTTGAGAGTGGGAGTTTAAACAGTAGTTGATAACAGCAACACTTTGGACCAACTCTGCTTTTAAGTCTTAATTGGATGCCAGATTGCTGACATAGGTGTGATCAGATTAGTTCCTTGGGTGGAAACAGCAGAAATGCTTGGTCAGGATTTTATGCTTATGATGGTTAATGTGTTGTTTTGTCCTACTGTCAGCTTAGCTGCTGTTGTCACTTCCAGAAATATAAATATTTTTATAAAAACCCCTGTCCTAATAAACAGATTTTGTTGAGATGGATAAAGTAAAATGTTCAAAAGTCTTAGTTTTGATTTTCAGCCTTATTTGGAATAAGCTGAACACATGGTGCTTTTCAGAAAGCAACAAGTCTGTCAGAGCTGGAAAGCTTTGACCTTTCAGAGGTGAACAGTAGACTGGGGTGTGCTGCTCAGGGCTGAAAGTGAACATATTCTAAACCTGAACTTTATTTAAAAGTCAGCTGAAATGTGAAGGCCTCAGACTGCTCTCCAACAAGCAGGTTGCTTCAGCAGCTTTCTCTCATATTTGCAACTGTGGGTGAATTGCATGTGTCCAACATTAAATATTCTATAGCTGCCTGTAGTCATTCCCAGCCAGGTATATTAACTAGGAGAAGTAAGTTCTGTGCCTAGCAGGAAACTTGGAGATCAGAAAATCCACGACCTTGTATCCTGCACACCTCTGTGAATGGGTCTGGCGCTCCTAGCACCAAGGTTATTTGACCTCTTCATTTAAGAGAGTCCAGAGGCCTAAAAGTAACGTTGCTCTCCAGGCAGGAGTAGTCTGTGCAAAATTAACTACACTTGCAGCTGATTTCACCAGTGGACAGATGCTGTAGCTTTTCAAAGGGATTGTGCAGGAGCCCTGGCAGCAGGTTTCGGGATGCTGTGGGGTAGGGGATGCTCTGGAAGTGCTGTTTCCACCTTTCCTTCTCCCTTGCTGCCAGCTCAAAGCTCCTCTCCACAGGAGGTGATGAGGGTGGTCAGAATGATGTTGCCAGGCTTCAAGTAAACGAGTCATCAGCCAAGAAGGAAAATGTTGCTAAATTAAATACAAAAACACTGAACAACTTATTTTTTGGGCCCCCATTCAGGTCTCCAGTGAGCAAGTCCTGTAGGAGTGTTACAGTCAGAGCTTCCTTATCCTGGTGTTCCACTGCTGTGGACTGGAATGTACTGTCAAAACCTTCTACAGCAGCACAGCATTCATGGCTGTTTAACATTTTACTTTTCAGATTTATTTTACAAGCTTCCTTTGAGTTAGGAAAAACAACGAAAGCTTCATTGGACCATTGTTTTTCAAGTGTAGCTCTTGACCCTGGAGTCTGCAGGATCTCTGTGTGCTGGGTTTTAAAACATCATTTCTTTGATTCACAGTCAAAACCAGTTTTCTCCTCCTTGCCTTCCTCCCTTCCCGGATCTCAGCTGGTGAAGTGCCTCCTCCCCAGTGTGAGCACTCAGAGTTCCCAGAGCTCACGCTGAGCAGCAGCTGAGTACTGTGGGTGCCTGTGAGCAGGACACTGTTTAGATTGCCAGTGTCTTTACCATAACTCTGCTTAGCCCCAAAGTCCTCTTTGATACTTGCAGAGACGTGGGCTGCCCAAATTTGGATCTGCTTTGCCAGCTGACAGGGATGGATGTCTTGCCCAGCTTGGGGTGAAGCTTCTCCATCAGGGCTACGTGTGCTCTTGGCACTCACTGAGCAGGTTCAGAAGAGTTACTAGCAGTGGTTCTCAGCTTTTTGTAATTTACTGTGAACTGTACGATGAGGCAGGGATGGAAGAATCTTTGCTTTCTGTTCTAAGGAGTAGTTCTGAACCACAGACAAGCTTTTCTGCTCTGGGTTTAAGTATGGTTTCTTTGGTTTGAAAGGGAAAATAAAACAGGTGGAGAGAAGAGGAAGTGACTCGCAAAATTCTCTATTAAAGTTTTTTTTTATTTCCTGCATTATGTGTTTTTTTAGCTATATTTAGTATATTAAATGTAATTATTTAGTTATATATAGTATATTAAACCCTGTGTTCCTTCTGTTTTCCATCTGTCAGCCAGTTAAAGCTGTGAGGCTGTCAGGCTGAGTGAGCTTGAAGATGTTTTTGAGCCCTCTTTTGAAGGTTGTTCTGAAGTCATCAGGCTCCGTGGTTTGAGTTTAGAAAACATACAATGAAACTTGGGCTCTTTAATGAGGTATTGTTGATAGAGCAGGTGACTGCAGATGGAGGGTACTCAGCTAAAGCCACTCTTTCAGGCCAGCTCTTCAAACACAGAGCTCTAAACTCCTCCAGCCTTTGTTTTATAGCTGTTGTGTATTTAACCTACTTCAATCATTATAGTTCATTCCCCGGAAAAGGTGTTAAATGAAGAAACTTTATCTGGATGATCTCATAAGTGCAAGCAAAGCCGAGTGTTTCAGAGGGCAGCCCTCTGATTCATGAGACATACTGGGTCTTTTAAAACTAAAAGCTTGGTTCTGGCTGATCCCACTGCCGAGACTCCTCTCCCCTTTCCAGGGAGTGCTCCCCTTGTTCCAGCCCTTGCTCAGTGTGGTGGTACCCAGGCTGCACCCAAGCTGCAGACCTGCCTTGGACCTGGGTAGCTGTTTCATTTTGGAGTCCCCACAGCACGGGCTGAACTGCTGCTGGTCAGAGCTGCTTGCTCAACAGCATGGGCAGATTTGCACTTGCTCTGTTGTGGTTGCTACAATGAAGCATAAAATTTTGCCCTGGTGATGCTGCGACCTCTTTGACTGTGGGTTGGAGGGGATGCCTGATGCAGTGGGAAGAACCAACTGCCCGTAAAAACACTGTGAGACCTCTCTAAACTTGCTTTCACTGGGTTTTGTCCAGTCACCTGTTTTAAATTTTCATTTCCTTCCCAGTTAAAAGCTTCTTTTCTGTTTTTCTTTTTTTTTTTTTTTGAAGTCAGAATTTTTGTTGTGCTGAAGGCTTTTATTTAACAAGGCACATGATGAAATGACAGCATCATCTCTCAGTGAAGTGCATGAATATTTCTAGCATAATGCCCACAGTGTCATCAAGGACACTTTGCATTTCACGTGCCTGTTTTGGTCAGCAGTTCAGTGCTTAGTAAGCAGAGCACAAAGCACAAGGGAACCAGGTCGGTGAGCTAGGAACACCTCCACAAACTGGTAGAAATCCAGAGGAATACTGGTGGTGTCCTGGCCAGCACATCTAATCTGCTTTGTGAGAAGCAGCAGGGATTTTAGGATTGGGCTCTGGGCACAGCAAACCTTACATCTGGTTTGGTGGTTCTGTTGCAACAGCTGGCTTTCACAATGCTTACTGGAAGGCATTATTTTATCCTTGGATTGTCTAAACACTCTTAGCACCAAAGCAATATGATTTATGAAACGCCATGAATACAAAGCTCGTTTTCTATTAGGTCTTAATCATATGTGGTTGTGAATCAGCAGTGAAATAGCAGCTGCTGTGAAGATTATCTAATTTCTTTCCTTGTTAGTATTTAAAACTCTCCAGGCTTAGTGAGCTTCCCACTTACTCTGCCTCCACCTTCATTCAAATTATACTTCAGTTCTCCTCCTTCTCATCTGTCCCACAGGCTGTGACACATTCTTTCCTTGTGTGTGGCTTTCCTGGTGTTGGAGGAGTGTAGCAGTGCAGTGTTTGAGACCAGCAGGAAAGCCCCTGGTGCCCTTTCAGTTTTCCAAACAAACCTTGCGTAAGAACACAAAGGTGAAGGAATTAGACCTCTTCCCTCCTTCTGAGGTCTCACAGAGGGACCTGCTCTGTAGCCTGAAAGTACGTTTTGTGCTCATGTGGCTGATTTCAGTTTACTCTCTAAAATTAAGATTACTGGAGGAATAAGTTAAACTACCCACACTGTGAGACTTGTATTTATTCTCTGGCAGTCTGACACTTAAACAAATGTCAGAAAGAGCTCCTGGGATGGTGGCCTCCAATCCAAACTGCACGTGTGTGGTGCCATAAAACAGTGAGTAGCTGACTCTGTGAAGAAGGAGCACTGAGATCTGTCCTTACTGTTGGTGATGGAAAGTGCATTCTCTGCCACTGCCTCTCGATGAACATCAGAGCTGAAACCATCTATCCATGAAAATGGCATGCACAGTGCTGGGCACTTCATGGTACAGATTCCTTGTGAAGTCATTTGTTTTACAAAGATGTGGTTTTGATGTGATTCAAGATAAATGACTGACTTCGTTTTGGCTTTAATTACTGAGAACTTGTTGCTGCCAGTGAGCTGTACTCAATCTGAGCAGGAAACTCATTAATGTGAGCACCAAGGGTGGAGAGGCACAGGGCACTGATAGCAGAACAGGGACGTTCCCACTCACACATTCTGGGATGCAAACCTGGAAACAGTAAATGTCTTCTGGACAGCATAAGAAATGGCAGTTGCTAAAAAGTAAGCTTAAAAACTGGGACTAGTTTTTTAATCCCTTGATGCCTGTATTTTACCTAGTGAAACCCAGGCACAGTTCATATCTGTTTGCTGGCTTGCCTGTAAGGAATGAAAACAATACAGCTTAATCTTTAAAGTATGTCTTGGAAAAACAAATCTGACAGGTATGTCTTCCTATTGTAAACAGGATTTGGATCTGGATTTCTTGTGCAAATTACCTTTGACAGTTGTTACTAAGCTAGTGCTTCCAAAAACCAATAAATTATTTTTGTCCTTGTTATATTAATAACTCAGCCCCTTGACAGCTGTGACTATACTGAAGCCTGTAAAGGACCTTAGAAAGGGACATCACATTAAAATAAAACTCGAGTGGGAAATAGGAAACCAAATTCTATTAGGCCCTAATTTTACACAGTAATTAAAAATCCTTGACCTCCCCTATTCCGCCCATCTATTAGCAGTCCATGGATGGCTAAAGAGCAACGGAGGATATCAGCCTTGCTGCTAATTTTAGTCCAGTGCCTGGGGTGTGTGCCTGCGTGGGTACAACAAGCAGCATCAGCAGGGCATGGGATGCAGCTCCATCTGAAACAAATCCACCCTGCTGGGCCCTTTGGAGGAGGTCTCCGGCCATGTCACTGTCCAGCTCTTGCAGCATCTTTAAATGGTTTTGTCACAGGGCTTGGTGATGCTGGAAGTGATGAGGATAAGAAGTCGTGGCAGGAGGTGAACTCAGGGTGGCAGCTGAGCGTGGATTGAACTCTGGCTGTGTGGTGGGCTCAGGCTGCGAGCCTGTCCCTGAGAGGATGGGGGTTAGTTGGGATGGGGGGAGAATCCCAGTAAGGTTTTAGAAACCTCCATTTTCAACCTTCAGGAGGGAGCAAGGCCAGCTGATCTGTTCACCTGCTATGGCAGAAGTGCAGGAACCAGAAGGGCAAAAGGGAGAGGAGCTTCACAATGGCCAAATGGCAGCTACACATGGGTTTAAGAAAGATCGTTGGCCCCTGTAAGGCCCAATATTAGGGGTTAAGGCCCAACATTAAGGGGTTAAAATGAGTTTTTGAGGGCTGTTTGTTGCATAACCTGGGAGTGCAGAGCAGGGTCTTGGGTGCCCAAAGGGCTGCCCCAATGTCCCGTAGGGGACACAGTGGCCCAGGAGCAGGAATGGAAGAGGCTTGTCTGAGCCTGAAACCACATCTGATAGCACAGGATTAGCATCTCTTACATTCAACTGTAATACCTGCTAAAGAATCAGAAACTTGGGCTTCCGGCTACAGGAACATCCCTAAAATTTATTCTTGTCCTCTTAGGTGTCTGCAGGTAGCCCAGTGTAGGTGGGAAGTTGGAAAACACTTTTGGCAAGCCATCAGAAAGGTCAGTGCTCTTTAATCTGGAGCTGTGACTTAACCAGCTTTTTCCTTTCAATTCATGAGGGGAAGTGTAGGGATTACCAGTGCTATACATAGATTGCTCTGAGCTGTGTCCTGTTCTCTTGGGAGTGCTTAAGAGGTGTGTCACCCTTGGGGCTGGAGATCCCACATGCTGCTTGTCCAGTGTTCACCCTCTGCAGAGAGTTTCTCTCCCAGTGCTTGGTGGGCAGGACCAGAAGAGGACAACTCAAGCTGGAACCACTCAAAAGTTGGGTTTCCTCAATGGGAGAGCCATCAGAAAGGATAAATGTGTGGGCTGGCTACTGCTTCCCAGGGCAGGAGTCAAAATGTAGCTCTGAATGTAATTTTTGTTGTGGTTTCTCTGAACATAAGGGGGGTTTGTGGGCTTTTCTGAAGTGCGTGTTTAGCTCATACAGGATTTGGCAGCAGCGCTGGATTGTGTGAGTCCATGTGTGCACATGGAGATAACAAGCCAAGGCGTAATCCAGAATTCCTCTGCTTGATAGCCCCTTATTTCTGGGCATGTGCTGTGTGTGTTTTCTCTCTTGGTGGGTCCCCTCCAGGTGCTGGCTGTGTAAACACAGTTGCTGTTTTTAATGATCTAGGAGGGTCCTGCTTTGGCCTTTACTGGCTCCTGAAATAAAGGGAAGCAACAGAAAGTGACTCCTGGCCAAGGACGTACAACCAACCAAACCCTACATAGCTTGTCAGGGCAGTAGCTGGTACTGGCAAACAGACACTTTTGAACTTCCTTTAGGGTACTGTTGGAATGGCAGCCTGCTCCATGGAACCCATAAACACTTTAATGTTGGATGCTTCAATTTCTAAGTGTCAGGTCGCACATGGGTAAGGGTGTGTGTAAGGCAACTGCACAGCATATGTAGAGATGTTGGTATTCTTAGTATTTAGGTTGCATTTAGCAACAGACACACTGTGTAAACTACTTAAAATCCTCTGAATTCCAGTGGATCAGACAGTAAACAAGAAGTGTTATCCCGGATGAAGCTGCCTGGCATGGGATAGGTGACTCAACATTTTTGTGTCATCAGAGCTGGCAGTCACTGGAGCCATCCTGTGCAGTCTGTTGTTCAGGTGTGAGTTGGTTGCAGGAGGAGAGCACTCAAACTAAAGCAAATGTGTATGTATTTATAAGACTACTCAAAAAGTATTAAATTTTGCTGCATACTCCAAGTACTGCACTAGCAAGTCTCAGACTGCAGTGAGGGTGCTTTGTTGCTGTAAAATGTTGGACTGAGCATAGAAACTATTTCAGGTTCTGTGGATTAGTGAGAGGTCTTTATGTACACCCTGTTTTGAGGCTTGAGGGAGAGTGTCTTGCTTAGCATCAAGGAGTCCTTCAAGGTGACAGCTCCGCTGAGGACAGAAATTATTTACAAGGGTAGCTAAAAATGAAGTTTCCTGTTGGCAGAGTGGGGATGACTCATTGTGGTTCTGAGTCAAGGGGTGGGATCTTCCCTTTGCTGCATCAGGGTTTTACTTCCAGATATGCTCTTGGAGCAGCAGGCTCAGGTGTTTTTCTCACAGGGCAGGGTTCAGAAGTGTAACACCGTGGATGGGTCTCCACCGTGGAGATCCTGGGTTGACATTGAGGGTGGTTGCATCTGCAGCACTATGGAGTTAGTGAGGCTCTAGCTGTGTCTCTCCTGTTTCAGCAGCATCCTTTTACAGAACTACATGCTTTTTTTGTACCAGTGCCCGTTGGCATTGGCTGTGTTTTCCCTTTGCTTGCCATACACGGCGTCTTTCTGTCTCCATCCAGCCAGGTCTCCCCTGGGAGGGGAGGAAATCAGTGGATGTTACCAGCTGCATTTGTGCCAGGTGGTTTGTGATCACCTCCTCATTTTGTGAAGAGTTTTTTTATTGCATTTTAGATGACAACACAGACTAGAGAACCATATGTTTGTGAAAGCATTAAATGCTCCTGTGCTGTTCTTGTTGAAAACAGAAGTGCTGGTGAAGGGTGTTGAAGTTGTGCCAGGAATGTTCTCCAGCAGCACCTTAATGGCTGCTGCTTTGTAGGAGGTAGTTTCTAGCAATACTGAAGGTGTTAGTCCTGTGGGAGGATTTACCTCTCTTGTGTTTACAGAAATGGGCACTAATTTTTCATCCTCCTACCTGTTTGAGTTGTGGGCTTTTCTTTCTTTTAAGAATGCCTGAACAGCTGAGAATCTGCTCTGATGCAGTTTAAAGTTTGATTTTTATTTTTTGCCAGAAGTAGATTGTGTCAAACCAGAGTCCTGCAACTTTCGTCTCCTGTGCTGCTTCTACCCTGACTTTCGTGGCAATTGAGTTACTGTTAGTTGAGTTACTGTGTCACTTGGGAAGAAAACCTTGGATTTGAACTCACATGGCTTGTGCTAAAAGTGTAGCACAATGTATGCTTAAAAAAATGCAGAAAATATGGATTCTCATGGTTTTGGTGTCAGCGTTCTGCTGGTGGCAGTTTAATCCAAGTGCATTGTTCTATGGAAATCGCAGTCATAGCTGCATAATTCATTTGCAAATCTCTACTAACAAAGAAGGACTTCACTTGGACAAAAGTAATGTGTCTTACTTTGCAAAGCCTATTTTTTTGCATAAACGTAATATCCTATTACTGTTGCACTAACTCACATGATTCCTACTTTTATTCTTGCATCTTCCATTCTGGGACTTCAGATGTGTGCCAAATACTTTTTGCTTCCTCTAATTACCCTGTCTATTGTTTTTCCGGAGAGATCTGTCAATTTTATTGAGCTGCAGCTATAGGCTCTCAGTCTGCTGACTCCTGCAGCTGGAGACAAGGGTTCTGAAGTGAGAATACACACAGATGTTTGGTCATCATATAGATATACCTATATCTGAACGTAAATTAATAACAAATCACTTATTCCCTTGCTTTGACGGGGGGAGCTTTTTGTGACATTTCTTGTCAGATTTTAAAGGAGTATTTGGAAGCTTCCTGATGTTTAACTTAGTGGTAGGTGTTCTTTGTGGACAGCAGTGAATGCTCTTGTTAATGAAGTTGGTGTAAATACATATTTCAAGGGTCCTAAGGGGGAGACAAGTTCTTGGCCTTTTTAGGAACTCCAAACTCCTAGTTAAGCACTCTTGCGACAACAACAACAAAAAAAAAATCCAGAAAACCTGCTATTTGTCCTAAGAGCTCGTAGATCTGTTGCAGTTCATAAACTCAGAGGCCATGAACTAATATTGTTCACTCTTCGTGGTGTTGTACATTTTACAGAAGGCGTTTTATCTCCCAGCGCTGCTCTCTAGACTTTTTAGAAGACATAGTGGAATATGCCAGTGTACGAAGGTACTTTTTTCAAAAGCAGCATTAATCTCAACTCGTTGCATGCAGTCCTCTCCTCCCTCCACCCTCTTCCACGCCAATATCTGAGGTCCTGCATGCTAGTGCTGCCATCTGATCATACAACTGGCATGACTTTTTTTTTCAGAGCACTTAACAGATTTTGGGTGGGGTTTTTTTTGTTTTGTTTTTCTTTTTATCATTGCAGAACCAAGCATATATCTGGGTCTCCGAGACACAAAAGTTTGAAGAAGATGCACTTCATCAAGAACATGAGGCAGTATGACACCAAAAACAGCAGGTAACTTGTGGAGATCAAGGTTCCCCCCTGTGCTCAGGTGCAATAGGATGTGCCCAGAAGCAGATTCCAGTTCCATGGAGTTAGACGTTTAACATCAGTGGGAATAAAGGGGTGTCCTTGGGGCATTGTTAGTTTTATACAGACTTCTATCAAAGGCAGTAGGTGCTCATATCTCCTATGTTTGCAGCAACACACTGGTGGTTCTGCCATCCTGCTTGGAGGAGGTTAAATCATTCTTTCTTAACACCTTCCTTATCTCTCGAACATAGAGAGGTCAGAGCTGAGGAGGATTTAAGGAGAATGGCTTGTTTTAGCCAAATTCTTGGCTCAGTTGCTGAGCATAAGAGAAAGGGGCGGCTGTGTTCATGTTTATTATTAATAGAAGTGTGAGGTTTCATCTAAATGTAAAATATTATCTACATCTTTGCACAAGGTTTATGTAAAAATTACCTAAATATAGATATATATATTTAAAGACTCTCCCTTGAGGAGCTCCCAAGGTGATGGCACTTACTGAAGGCTGGAGTTTTATACAGAGCTTCACCCCAAGGACCTGCAGGGTCAGCATGAAACCTCTGCTCTTCTGCTGCTTTCTGAAAACATAACACACATAGCAGGATCTGTGTGACTTGCAGAACGAGACAAGAAGAGTCTTGTGTTCATATTGCATAAAAAGCTGCTTTGTAGCTTCTGGATCTTAATTCATATCCTGATCTTTTCCCATCTGCTTGCAGGATAGTGTTAATCTGTGCTAAACGAACTCTGTGCGTGGCTTTTTCTATCCTACCTTACGGGGAGGGTTTACGGATCAGGTGAGTCTCTGGAACTGCTTTGTGAAATGTCTGGCTTGTTGTTTCAAAAGATCTTTTGAAATTAGTATAGTTTCTGTAGGTCTCCTGTTTTGAAGCAAGTGAAGTTAATTAACTTACCATTCATGTGTAAGGACCAGGACTTGCTGTCAGAGCAGTAAAACCAGATGCTGCCACAGTGTCGAAGTGTTCATTCAAACTCCCAAAGAAAAACAGTGGAAAGGGTAGACTGTTCTTCCAGTGTTTATTGGCATTTTAAAGCAGTCCAGTCCTGTAAAATCTCTGAAATCAGCTTTGACTAGATGATGTGGTTGGTTGCTACGTAGGATTTTCTGTACTCCTAAAGTGGTCAGAAATCAAGTGTCTTTAGTGCCATGAACAATGGTATCCAAAAAAAAAAGCAGAGGGAGCATCAGGGAAGGATGCTGCTGCCTTAAATGGAAACCCTCAGGGGTTTATAGTGAATTTACACCTAAATAAGATGCTCTTCTATTTCTCAGCTCTAAGCCGTGAATGTCACTATTTGCAATCTAGGAAAAGCAGACACAGTTTAGAGTGATTCAAACTGCATTTAGTGTTTGGACTACATTTTTGTATACAACTGTCAGTATGATCACTTAAGAGAAACAAAATCTGCAAACTGGATTTCCCCGCATCTCTCCTCAGTCCTCGTGAAGTTTAAGTTGATTCTGTGAAGGTCTGTGACCTACAAATATACCGTAGAAAATACTAATTCCATTCTGATCCAATTCTGGCAAAACAATTGTGTTGTCACTTCTGTCCTGTACGTAATTTATGGACAAAGGAAACGGATGCTTAGTGGTGGGAATTGTATTGTATGCAAATACATCGCCATAAAAATAGTTGATGGGAAAATATTCCCTCACATAATAGAAAGGCAGCAAGGTCGCTGGAGCTGTTTCAGGGCAGTTCTGAGCACTGGGCTGCTCTGCTTTTAAGCTGGCGAGGCAGTTCTTCAACTGAAAGCTGGTGGGTTTTTTTGATCGGAATATCGGTGACAAAGCCGCGTGTTGCCATTGCTGACACAAAGTCCTGCAGCTTCATTCTTAATTTGAGCTTGTGGGCACAGGGGTTGGGAAATCGCACTTGAAAGGCAAGTTTCTGGTCCTGGAGAGCTAGTAATGTGTGCCATGTTTGCTGTGAGGTGTTTGAGCATTAGTGTGTTAGGAATGGTGTGGTCCTGTGCAGAAAGACCATATCAGAACTTTAGTTCTGGTAGGTGTATTGGTACAGATTTGCATTAAAATGAGATTAACAACTCCAGGTTTTGAAAAGAGTAGTTAAAAATTCATGCTTTCTCTGAGGTGGGACTGAGGAGTTGCCTGATTCCCACATAAGACCTGGTTGTTGGCTCCGTCTAGGGAATGGAACTGGGGTTTTCCACAGAGGAAACTGGGCTTGTACTGTATTTTGTAATAGCGCCCTTTCTTACCTGCATTTAGTGATCTGAAAATGGAAGGACAGAAGCAGCGACATCCTTCTGGGGGAGTTTCAGTCTCCACTGAGATGGTGCTCGGACTGGAAGGAGTAGAGCTGGGTGCTGATGGCAAGGTAAGGACACTTACTTTTTCACCCTGGAACCATTTCATTCTGGGACAAATCACTTAATTTATGCACCGCTCTGCTATCCATAAAGTGAAAGCTATGGCTTTTCAGACCAATGGAAGTTTTAGTTTGAAATTCTGGCCTGTGATAATAATTCTTCTGAGGAGGCTGTTGAAGCTTGTGGTCACTTCTGCCTCCATTTCTGGGGAACTGGTTTGACTTTGGTATCTTGGGCAACATGTGATTGATGCTTTGATAGAAATTTATACCCCTTTAGTGAAACTTATATATTGCCAGAATTTTACTGATGTGATTCTCCCCTTTGCCACACCACCAAATCTCCTAAAACACTTTCATTCTGAAGTTGTGGAAACAAGGCATACCTCATCCAACTTTTCTCTTTCTTCCTGTCCCACAATTTCAAGGTCCCAACTCCCAAGTACAAACTCCAGGGGCTCTCTGAGTTCGAAATTCATAGATGTCTGGAAAAAGGCTTTTCAGTAAACTTCCCCCCATAACTACCACAACTTTCTCTTCTTTAAGGTTGTGTCCTATGCAAAATTCTTGTACCCAACCAATGCCCTGGTTGTTCGCAAACCTGACGGCTACGGTGCTGTTCCCTCGTGTCGAGCCAGTGCTCCACGGAGTCTTCCTGGATCAAGATACAAACCTGTGACAGCAAAAACAATACCAGCAGGGACAGACATTGGTAAGGACAGGCACCAGCCCTGTCATCTCTCGTGCACACAGCAGGAAAGCAGAAAAGGCACAGATTTGTCTGAGACAATTGCAAGCCGTCAGTGTGTTATTGGGATGGATTTGTGGCAGCTGGAGGGAGACTGGCTTTAGCAGAGCCTAGTAAAGAAGGCTCATTAGTGAAATCTAAATGATGAGCCTTAGGAGTGAGACTTTCACATGTTCCTTACATCCTCCATATCTATCTGGCCTGGTTCTGATTATGCCATTCAAGGAGCACAAAGCTTTTCCTTGGAAATGTGAAATTTTGTATTACTCACTAAGAAGCATCTGGTGTACATGGATCCAGGTGGTTCTCCTTGCCTTCTAGCGCAGTAACAATGCATAAGCCAGAGAGTTCGTGCCAAGAATCCCTTCTCTTGTGTAAAAGAGCAAACCTGACAACTCTGCTGTCTGTTACATGTAGGCAAAAGAATTCAGTCTTGTTGTTTACGAGGTACACTTGTCGGTGGCAAACTCAGTTTGCACTAAGTCTGAAATGGTGTGTCAGGCACATGGTGGAGAAGGAGCTTGTTTGGGCTTTTTTAATCATTTTAAAACCCGACTGGTACCTTTACAAAAGGCAAATGTGTGACCGTAGCTGAAGTTTGCCTGTACTATGAGATCTGCCAACACTTAGTGTTTGCTGTCTAAAACATTTTTTAAAGAGGAAACAGGGAACTTCAAGCTCTATATCTTGTGACCCATTGTGCTTCCCTCATTCCCTCAGGAAGTGAAGCTGGGGAAGCTGCAGAGTATGATCCAAATCTTCTGGATGATCCTCAGTGGCCCTGTGGAAAACATAAACGTGTTCTCATCTTTGCTTCTTACATGGTGAGTGACTGGCACACCTGAACAGGGGAGCAAGTGAGTGCCTGGAAGATCGTCCTGTGAAGAATTTTCTTGAGGAAGAAAAATTCCTCTAGGAATTAAAACTTGTGTCTTTTCTGATAATTGATTAGGAAAACTACAAACAGTTGAGTTTGTACAGTAAACTTGTTGAAGGCCAACCTGGCATTTATTTCTTGTAACCATTTGCTTAGTAGTTTTTTAAGACTGTAGTTGGGGTTCAGCATGTTCTATTAATCTTAGGACATTTCAGAAATGTTGAATCGTGAATAATAAAACTCGGGTTTGCCTTTGCATTAGTGTCTTTGGAAGATTTCTTTGGTTGTCAGTCCTGTTCTCAAGACAAATGATAAATTTTGCCTTTTGTGTTTCAGACTACGGTCATAGAATATGTGAAACCGTCAGACCTTAAAAAGGATATGAATGAAACCTTTAGAGAGAAGTTTCCTCATATTAAGTTGACACTGAGCAAAATTAGGAGGTAAGAAATAAGCACTGAGTAATGAGAACATCTTCTACACTGCAGGAGGCTGCTTTTATCTTCCACTTGTATGGAGCAAATACTAGACCTATTAATAGCATATATGATTAAACACTAATCTCCTGTTGCCAGTTGAGCTGACTGTAGAGTGACAGCCCTGTACAGGAATGTTCAGGGTGCTGAGAAGGGCTAGCAGTTGGTTTTCACAGTTCCACCTAGAAGGGTTTTGTTTCACCTAATGTGGTACTAACACTACCATCCAATTAACAGTGAAGCAGCATTAGCTTTGAAACAAACACTTGTAACCTGATTGCTTGGCTGCAGTGCACTCCCACTCCAACTGGATTGGCTTTCTCTGGCTATTTTTGCCTTTCAATTACCAGACTCACTAATGGGTTCCAACAATGGGCTCTAACAAGATTCTAGGGTAAAGGCTGTTAGATCTGGGGAGTCTTGGTAAAGATAAGCATTTTGTGAAGGTCACACAGAATTTTTCAGCTTCCAGTAAATGTATCTGGCTGCCCCTCAGCGAGGTGCACTGTTGCACCTTCAGAGAGCTGTAATCTTGCTGGTGTTACAGGGTGAGTAATGCAGTCAGGGCCTGCTGAAGTAGTGACTGAAACACAATTCTGCCAAGTCAGCAGGGCCAGGTGTAACTCAGCTCCAGGTGAAGGCTTGCTTGGGCAGTCTGTGTTCTGCCAGGGTCCTGCATACTCCTCTTTGTAGCTGTTTGGAGTAATGTGTTCACGCAGAGAGCTTGCAGGTGTGGCGTGGGTGGCAGTCAGGAGAGGTACCGCTACCTCCAAGTCTGCCTTAATGCTGAGGTGAAGGGCTGGCTGTGGTGGGGAGTGTGTAAACCAGGCTGCCTTCCCCCTCACACCTGGCTCTTACACGAAGTGTGTAGTAGACAGATCTCTACACAGCAACTGCTGTGATCTGCACAGCTCTGATGTGGTTTTCTGTAGGTCAGAGTGGTTCAGTCTTATGATATGAATCACAAACCAGTTTGTAAGCCAAGAAGGAATCATACAGCCTGTGTGTCAGGGAGGCAGCTAAGCCCTGGTTTACGGGCAGATGATGAGGAGCTGTTCTACCACAGTGGATGTTGTCAGCCAGGTTAAATTGGTGTGTGCAGCAGTGCCAGCTTGCTGCCAGCTGGACTTTTGCTCTCTAGGATAATACTTGTGGTGGTTTTCCACATAGGAGTCTTGCCCATATGCTCCTCTGGGTTGCCACGCTGCAGCATTTCTACAGCATTTCATAAGAGCTCTCATGTTTGGGGTGGGGGTATCTCTTTTCCTATTCCCAGTTTGAAGAGAGAGATGAGAAACCTAAGTGAAGAGTGCAATCTGGAGCCCGTTACTGTCTCCATGGCTTATGTTTACTTTGAGAAGCTCGTCCTCCAAGGCAAACTCAACAAACAGAACCGCAAACTGTGTGCTGGTGCTTGCGTTCTGCTCGCAGCCAAGATCAGCAGCGATCTCAGGAAACACGAAGTTAAACACCTTATAGATGTAAGTACTGTCAGACTTCTTCCAGGTGTTGTCAGAACCTTCCCTCTAGTTCATAGCTGAAGACAAGCATTAAAGCCAAGATTTTCAGCTGTGCATGCTTGCATTTAGGACAAGCTTTTTCAGACAATTTTATGTCTTATCAGGGCCCTCAATTTATTTTTTTAATTCATTAAGTTATTTGACTGGTGCAAGCTGATGTCTTACTGATCCTACAGTAAAGTTATTTTTGCACTTGCATATGTTTGCCTGAGAAGCAGTAACTGTTGTGTGGGTGTCACAGCTGAGCTGATAAGCTGATCTCTGGCAACACACTTTGATTCTGTAGGTACAGCTCAGGCCATGCATTGCTGACTCCTGTTTTATGTTGACTTAATTTAGCAGTGCCTTGAAATCATGTGGATTAACTGATTCTTCCTCCCCCTCCTTTGTTTTGTTTTGTTACTGTCATAGAAACTAGAAGAGAGATTCAGATTCAACAGAAGGGATCTCATCGGTTTTGAATTCACCGTCCTCGTAGCTTTGGAACTGGCTCTTTATCTTCCTGAAAACCAAGTTTTACCTCATTACAGGCGGCTCACGCAACAGTCTTAACCAAAGTTCCGTCCCAGCCGGCGGTGCCGGGGGTCACATCCCTGGATGCTGCTGGTGGAGGTGCCACTGGCCCCGCCACGCGCGTCCCGCCGCGACTCCAGCTCGTTTGGAAGGCTGCAGGGTGTTGTCAAACTGTCCAGTTGTGTGTTGTGGACACGGATGCCAAGCCTGGGGGATGGTACGAGAAGAGTTAATGAACTTTTTGTTTTCTTTTTGGACGTTTAAAGCACAAATATTCACCAGTCAGCTGTCACGGCTGCTTATTACTCCTTATTTATCTTTTTTGGTTTTACTGAAACTGCTCTTCCCTATGAAGAATACTATGGTATTGGTTCTTTTTTTTTTTTTTCCTTGAGCATTTATTCTATTCCTTGAAACTAAGGGAAGCATCACTTCCATTCCAGTGCACCATAAAGTTCAGATATTTCTAAGAATCTTCACGCATTTTTACATTAATGAAATGCATATTTTATTTTTTTAAAGATGTGCCTAAAACTGGCTGGTCTGGTACCAGTGCTTTTTAAGTTAGTTCTGTTATTTAGTAGGGAATCCTGAATTTGTATAGCCATTTATTCTTTACCTGCATTGGCCTTGCATACAAGGAAAACAATTCCAGTATATCTGCACTAAGGATACACAGGGCATCTATTCTATGATTCTGTAGATCTATAAGTAGCGAGATTGAAATTACTCCGTTCCACTTTATTTGCTGTTAATACCTTAAAAGTAACACATTTCACTTAAAAAAAGGGAAGATGGTTTGAAAATGTCATGAAGTACCACATGTTGAACGAGGTAGCTGGGAAGTGATTGCCGTCCTGATCCACTCTTCAGTGGAAGATGAGCGCTCGACTAAGAGCAATTTGCTGTCAGATGTATCATGTAGGATTTTTATTTGTTTCAGTGTTCCATAGCCTGAAATAAGCACCTTTTTAATATGACTGTATTATATATGGTCTTACGTGCTCTGAGCAAGTATGAAGTCAGTAGAGTTACTGCTGCCAAACGAAGCCAATGAAACAAAGCATGCTCGGTATTTAAAATGCTACTTTTTTTACTCGGTTCTTCCAAGCGTTGCATCACTGTGATGGTCCTCATAAAGCTGGCATTTCTTGCACATCTGAGCAGCCACCAATGACTGGTGCCCAGCAGCGCTCCAGAGCGTACGCACAGGTTAAATAACTTCTCTGAACATTGGCTATTCCTTTGTTTATTTTTTAAATATCCAGGTTGGGAATGAATTCTTGATTGTACTTGGAACCTTCTGTGGTATTGGCTCTTGGGTTTATTTTCTGAAGCAATATTATAAGTAACTGTGTCCTTTTGCAAGGAACAAAGCTGATACTTGGCTATTCGGACTGAGAAATTTGTCATTTAAGTTTGACTCCTAAATCAAACACCAGACCCCTGTGCTGAGGTCAGGGACTTGCTGTCTAATGTGTAAAGTAATGTAAATTCCTGTTCCTTGTATTAAATGTTGGTCGTAGCCAAAACCAAGACTGAATCTTTGCTCTTCAGCCTTGTTTTGTCTGAAGCTAATTTGGCTTCATTAGAACTGCAGCAAACTTTACTGGAGCCCCTTCCTCTCTGAGTAGGGCTCAAAGTGTATTTTTCATATATAATAGTTACAGTGACTATCAAACCTTTTGTAACTGTGTTCAGCTGTATGTAGCTTCAAACTATTTGTGTAAAATTTAATATGCTTGTGATTTCTCTAACACAGAAGGATTTTCCAGTCTCGATAAGGGAGATGGTAGCTAATAGCTTAGACAGTAAGCTTGCCAGTTATCTTCCAAAAGGTTTAAAAAATTGCCTAGTAGTTAAACTTTCTACTGAATATAACTGTGCTTGCATGCAGAAATACTGATGTACTAAACATCTAGTGTGTAATGAGCCTCCAAACTAGCAAACAGTGGTGGAGACAGCTGAGGTGGTCCAGCATTTCCTCAAAGCATTGTAGAGGGGACAGAGGTACAAGTGAGCAAAGAAATTTCTCACAGGGTGTCTCCAGGAAAGCTTGGATAGGATGAATGAAATGAGAAAATACCTTTTCTCTGGGAACTTCTTTGTTTAGTGTATAAAGAGTTTTATGTAACAAAATTAACTTTCCTTTCTCACCATCTAAGGGGAAAAAAACTGCTCTTTGGTCTGCAACACTTTGCAGTCTCTGTTCAGTGGAAGTTTGTCTAGTTGAAGTGGCCATCTGGGCTGTAATTATACTCCCAGAATCACGTCACAAACCAGCAAGCTTTTGTTTTCTTCCAGGAGAACAAATTAGGATAAGGAGCATTAAATTACAGAATGCTGAATGTTGTCTTAACAGTTATTCTAAAACTTGGCTTGGGCACACACTTGAGTTCAAAAGCTGTTGGGAGCACAGGCCAAAGATGACGCAGGGCAGCGAGTGCTGTGCCAGTCTCTGGCAGAGCCTGGGGTTGGGGTGATGCTGCCCAGAGCCGTAGCCTGGGGCTTGTACATCAGGCACCTTGTGTGTCTGTGCAGAAACAGCCCTTCTGCAGAGATACACCAGCTCTGTGTGTTTGTGTGTTGGTTTTTCCCATTTCTAGAGCGCAGCTCGCAGTCCCGTGTGGGAATCTCTCTCTTTTCACCTAAAAGCTGCCACCATGTGGCAAAGGACTATTAGTACGTTTTCTGTTCGTAAACTCAACGTGGGACCCAAAATAAACCCCAGATCTGCTGGTTTACGTTTTTCACAGCCAAACTCCTCTTGCTCCGAAGAGAAACAGGTTTACGTTCGGGGTGGGGGCTGTTTTGCTGTGTGAAGGTGCTGCTGGGGTGGCTCAGCACGGAGAACTCTCTTGATAAGAAGCTGTACATTTTCCTGTAAACAATACTGCTCTGGTTTTGTCATGCTCCCATTATTTAAATGTCTGAGTTGTAGCCTGGTTTGTTTTTTGGGTTTTTTTTGGATTTTTGTGTTCTTTCTGTGAAATTAAGATGCTGTGAAATAAAACCTGTTTTTACAAAACATGTTTTGTAACCAGGTGTCTCATTCTGGAATCACAGAATGGTTGGGGTTGGAAGGGACCTCTGGAGATCATCCAGTGCATCCACCTGGAGCAGGTGACACAGGACATGTCCAGGTGGGCTTGGAATGTCTCCAGAGAGGGAGACTCGATGACCTCCCTGGGCAGCCTGCTCAGGGCTCTGCCACCCTCAGTGTAAAGTTCTTCCTCACTTAGTGGTGGAGCTTCCTGTGTTTTCATTTATAGCCACTGCTCCTTGTCCTTTCACTGACGAGAGTCAGGTACCAGACTCTGAAAAAACATTCTATGATTCTCTGAAAACAGCCTGGCACCACAGAATCATGGAATGTTAAAGAGAGTCATGAACATGCCATGCCATGGACAGGGACACCTCCCACTCGACCAGGTTGCTCAAGGCCTTATCCAACCTGCCCTTGAGCCACTGCCAGGGTTGGGGCACCCACAACCTCCCTGGGCAACCTGTTCCAGTGCCTCACCACCATCACAGGGAAGAATTTCTTCCTAATATCTAACCTAAATTTCCCCTCTTTCACTTTGTGCTCGTTAATTTTGTACCCATTACTCCTTGTCCCATCGCTACCCTCCTCTTGACAGGTGCCTTGGAGATATTTATATGCACTAAGGAGATCCCCTGTCCATCTTCTCCAGGCTAAGCAGGCCCAGCTCCTGCAGTCTCTCCTAAGAGGGATCATCACTGCTGGACCCTCTCTGGAAGCTTGGAATGAGGGCATTCCATGAGGGTCCCGGGGCTGGTCTGGCCACGGAATTACAGAATAGTTCGGGCTGGAAGGGACCTCTGGGGATCCCCCGGTGCCAAGGCAGGGTCCCCTGGGGCGGGGGCCACAGCGACGCACCCCCGTGGGTTTGGGCGTCTCCTGACAGCCCCCGCAGGTGAGGGGGAACGGGGCAAAGACCCCCGTTCCATGATCCCCCCCCAGCCGGGGTGGGGGACGCACAGCCCGAGCGGTCCCGGGGGCCGTGGTGGGTCCCTCCATCCCTGTGTGGGAGGGATGGCCGCTCCATGATCCCCAAGCGGGGGGACACAGCCGGAGCGGCCCGGGGGCCATGGTGGGTCCCTATATCCCCGCGTGGGAGGGATTCCCGCTCCCGGTGCCGTCACGGGGGCGGGTCGGGAAGCGCTCCGCTCCCTCCCGCGTGTTTCCGTGTCCGGCCCCGCCCGCCCCTTTCCGCCCCGGCCGCGCGCGAGGTGGGAGCGATGGCGGCGCCGCTCCGGGACCGGGGGGGCTCCGTGAGGGGCTCCGAGGGGCTCTGCCCGCCGTGCCCGGGCTCCGGCACCGCCTCGCCGCTTCCCCGCCAGGGGCAGCCCCGCTCTCTGTGACCGGCGACGGCTCCCGGGGGAGGAGCGGCCGGAGCTGGGCCGGGGAGGGGGTGTTAGGTTGGGTGTCGGGGAGAGGTTCTTCCCCCAGAGGGTGGTCGGGCACTGAACAGGCTCCCCGGGGCAGTGGGCACAGAGCGCAGGGAGCGTTTCGCTGCCGGGCACGCGGTGGGAGTGTTGGGGTGTCCGTGCAGGGCCCGGGGTGGGGATGGGTGGTCCCTGTGGGTCCCTTCCAGCTCAGGATGTCCCGTGGTTCTTCCAGGTGTTGCTGCTTAGTGGCTCAGCGGGGATCCCGACGAGATGCAGAACGACGCCGGGGAGTTCGTGGACCTTTATGTCCCTCGGAAATGGTGAGCGGGGTCCGCGAGGGGCTGGCAATGGACCCGAGGCGGGTGCAGCCGCTGCAAGGAGGCGCCTTGAAGCAGCGAGTGTCTGGGGTGATGGGGATGTCTTCTATCAGTTCCTGTATTTTTAAGTACCTTATGTGAAGTACGTGAAGTAAAGACTGAAGCTGAGAATGTTCCGCATCTCCTGTTCCAAAACAGCCTGTGGTAATTAGGGAATCAGTGACAGCACATGGAATCACAGAATGGTCTGGGCTGGAAGGGACCTTAAAGCTTATCTCGTTCCAACCCCCTGCCATGGACAACAACACCTTCCACTATCCCAGATTGCTCCAAGCCCAGTCCAACTTGAGTGTCTTTGACAGCTGTAATGCCTTCCAATGAAAAAAGGCATAGAAACTACAATCTTACGAATTACCTTGATTGCTGCATCTTTTGCATTTTAGAAAAGAAAAAAAAAATAACATTCTGTGTTTTGAAGGCCTACATGATGCTACCAAGTGAGAATTTCCTTTAAACGTGCTTAAAACTGCATTTTAATTTTCTAAGTACTGAAAGCTTAAATTCTTACTGTCTAAATTTCTTCAGCAGTTTTATTTGCCTGTAGACTTGGCTTTAGTAGCTTTTTTTTGTCACCATTACTGTCTGTTTCCTTTTGTTTAAATATATCTTGTTTTATTCCTTAGCTCTGCTAGCAACCGAATCATTGGTGCCAAGGATCATGCTTCCATTCAGATAAATATTTCTGAGGTAAGTGTCTTGACAGAAGTATGTGATGAGAGAGCTACACCTTTAAACTTCTGATAGAGGCTGAGGAATAAAACAGCTTGTGATGCATTTCCTATAATTCATTAAAGAAAGCCACAGTAGGCCTTGACTTCTGCAGGTTCCCAGTTAATGCATGTGGGCCCCAGTTGATTTAAGCTCCTTTTAGCATGATTTGGGGTTTTTTTCCCATTTGTTCGTTGCTTTTCACCTTTCAGGATTTCTGTGGACAAAGTGTTTCCTGGAGCTTATGAGCTATAGAGCTTGATTTAATTCTTGAATGGGAGACCACAAGGCCACGTTCCCATATTTTTTAAACATCTGAGTCTCTTGTGTTAGCTGACTTTAAAAAATGCTCTGTTTGTCATTTCCTTGTTCACCATGTTTCATTCCTTCAGGAATCCCTATTTCTTGTTTTCAAAGGATCAGAGATTAGCAGAATGTGGAAACAAACCCACCTGACATTACAGGGTTCACCACGCTGTTTAATTTCATGATTTATATTGTTTAGTCTTTTTTCCTGTTAAAATTCTCAGCAGCTGGAGAAAGTGAGACAATTTATGTCTCTCAACTTGGGCATTTTCCTAACTATGTAATAAGTCTGTCCCCTTCCCCACTTCAGTTCAATTTTCCAGGATACTGGCCTTAGTTAAAAGAAATGTGAAAAAAAATCATAAAGGCAGGAAAAATCCACAAGCAAACTTCACATTGAACTTTTCCATTTGTTTAGAACTCAAATATCTTTTATCTACCACTTTTTGTTATTCTGTGTGATCCACTAAATTTCACAGCTGCACTATGTAACTGAATTTGCTGTGCAAAAATTATCTGTAGTTGACCTTCTAACTTAAGTATTTGCCTGGAGTTTCTGTAGTTTACTTGCTCAGCACTGCAGGTGTTTTTCTGCAGCTTTTAACTTTGTGTGATGTAAGAGCATAAAACCTCACAAGAATCTGTGTGCAGTAACTTGGCTGTAATTACAGGTTGACAAGGTGACAGGCAGAGTGAACGGCCAGTTCAAGACTTACGCCATTTGCGGCCCAATCCGGAGGATGGTGAGTGCTTTTCTCACCTACAAAACTACCCTGCTTCCTTAAATGTTGATTAGTAATTAATGGGATGTATATTTAGCCCTGGAAACACAATGTGCCTTCAGCTCATTCTCAAGCCAGAACTTTTGTGGGGGTCATGGAAGGACAAGAGGGAAATGTGAACGAATTCACAGAATCCCAGAATGGTTGGGCGTTGAAGGGACCTTAAAGATCATTCAGTTTGAGCCCCTTCCACTAGACCAGGATGCTCAGGGCTCCATCCAACCCGGCCTTGGACATTTCCAGGGATGGGGCAGCCACAGCTTCTTTGGGCAACCTGTGCCAGGCCCTCAGTTTAAGTTGGGATAATCAGTTTCTTCTCTGTTCTTGTTTGTTTGTTTTCTTTATACTTTGGTTTGTAGAATTATGTATGTTTATTTTTTTAAAATCATTGAAGGATGCAAGTGATTTCTTTTAAGAATGTACCAAGACACTTAATACCTGGCTTTTATCTGTTGTTTACAATTATTTAAGAGGATACTACAATGACTTCAAGTTGTTAAACATGGTGTGAAGCTTCGTAGAAGCTTCATCACAAGTCCCACTTACCCAAAACTATATCTTGTAAATGCAAATGCGTATTTTATCAAGTTAAAACTGTTTCTTATCCTTAAGGATGAAAAAGAATTAACAGTTTATTTTGAAAACACTAATCTGTGTATAAAATGTAAGGTACTGTGGAAGGCGTTGTGCATTTCCCTGCCAGCATTAACTGCTGCAGCTGCCTCTCTTTCCCATGTGTGTCAGCAATTATTTGGACACTTCAGAATATTTTTATTTTGTTTCTTAAAGGGTGAATCAGACGACTCCATTCTGCGCCTGGCGAAAAATGATGGAATCGTTTCCAAGTATGTATGTTTATCTTATCCTCTAACTTTTGCAGGGGTGACTTCCATACCCAAATCCAGCTCTTAGGATGACAGTGCGTACATTGTATTTATAGGATGATTACACAGTTGCTCAAGAATATTTACTTGGAGCTGTTGAAGCAAATCGGTTTGTAACAATGTTTATTTCATTTTCTTCTAGGAACTTCTAACTGAAGAAACTTCGATATGGGACATGTGATGTGAAATAAACAGTTCAGATGTGTATTGTGCTGTGTCTTTTGTTCAGTTCATAAACATCATGCGATTTATTATGGTTAATCTTGAAAGACTTAGAGATGTGTCTTAAAAAATATACAGATTCTGATTGTGAATTCTTAAAATAAATCAGCTTGTAAAACAAGGCCAGAATTGAAATTCAGAAATTTCCACTTTACTCTTTGATTCACTGTCATCTTTCCTTTCCAGATTTAATAAGTTTTGCAGTTGTAGCACAAGTGCTTTTTTGATCTGTAGTAGAGCATTTCAGCTTGCTGCTTTTTCAGTGGAAAAACTAAGACAATTCTTCTCATTTTGTTATCACAGTTTAGTGGGTTTTCTGCTCAGAGGCTCACAATATTTCTTCTGCTGTTGACACATTCTTTAACTAAATTAATGAAACTGAAATTCATGGAAAACTAACTGATCTGCATGTTCTCAGGCATTACTGAGAGGATATATCCAGATTATACCATGTTCCCTGCTCTGTGATCATCTCTAGCATAGCATTTGCAGTTGTCTGTACTCAAATCTCTGTATAGACCCTCTCAAAGTTCTCCCAAGTGATAGGGAGTGTTTGGTGATACTTTCCTGTTTATGCTTTAAGCTGTCACCATGTGGAGCTGGTTACCATGTGGCTTATTTCTGACTTGTTTGCAAGTTGCTGTTGATGTGGGTGTGGGAAACAAGGCTCAGGCCTCTCTCAGGAGAGCCTGGAACAGGGATGCTCTCGCCTCTGGACTAAGGAGAACTACTGAACTACCCAACTGTAGCATCTTTCTCCTTACCTGTATTTTTTTTACTTCTCAGCCATATCAAAGTGCGACATATTTCTTTGGAAGATCCTGTCTTGGCACCATGGGTAGATATTGAATCTAAGCATAGCAAATCAGGCCATGTTAATGTCTAGTTACAGTGTGGTGTGATTTCTTTAAATTGAATCATTTGTTTCTCAAATCATGAAGTATATTAGGATTTAGAGTGTATGCCACTGTATAGACACAATGAAGTACATAACTAAACCTTTATTTCAGGAGCAATTTTAGCAGTCAGAACTCAGCAGTCTGAGTTTTAGCGTAGCCATAACCTAAAACATCTTTGGCCCCTTCCCACTGATAACACTTGAATTTACTAGTACTCCTCTGAGATTATAGTACTTCTAATAGATAAACTCCTGGATGTTTTGAGTAGAGGCAACTCAGTTAAAAAGACCCAAAAAAAATGCTTCATGTTGAATTCACATTGAACTTAATACAGAAAGCACATGAGAGAGACCTTTTAAATGCTAAAATTAGAGGGGGAAAACTGAACCCACACTTTATTTTTGAGCTATGTTCTTCTGACATCTAAGTTAACCATGAAAAATGCATTAAAAAAAAAGGTGGGGGTGGGGAGTGGTGGGGGACGATGACACTGTTAGTTGTGATTCTCCTAGAAATAATTCATTTTTCCAGTAGATAAATCTGTGAAAACACTTTCTGGAAAGACAAATACAGTCTCCAAACTGGAGAGTTTTCAGCTTGGCATATGTCCAATCCTTATTACTTTCCTCTGTATGCAGTAAGAGGAGATAAATTTTAATTGGACTTGATGGTTTTTTTCTGACATATCTTAAATTAGCTGCTTCTGCCTTGGCATTAGGGTAGAACTTTAAATAAAACCACTAACTGTTTACTGCTGATAAATGCCTGGTTTACCAAAGACTTTAGATATTGTTGACTTGTTTCTAATCCCCTGAGACTCTGTTCATCCATGTGGATTTCAGTGGAATTCCACCATAAGGCAAGTGAACTGACAGCTTAAAAGTTCAAGACAAACTTGAGGTCTCTCAGATGTCTTTTTGAGCAATACAACCCCATTAGCATACAGCTGTACCAAATTTACACTTGTGTTTTAAGTATTTAAAAATAATGTTGTAATTTAAAATGTTCTGGGCTTTGTCGTACTGATTGTTGCCATTTGGTTTTCAGAACTTAAAAAAAAAAAATTGAAACAAATTACTCTTTCATCAATTTCTTGTCAAAATAAGAAATGTAATGGTGCCATATCCTAAAACAGTTCAGTTGGGAATGGATTAGTGCGGTACTAAAGGCTTCTGGAGTTCATGCTGTTGTCACCAGCAAGACTGCACATGAGTCTTACAAGAATTTTCTGCATAATCCTAACAAGGAAGGACGTGTCCCTTTAAAAATGCAATTTTCAGTTGCATTTTCTAGTATTGTGATGTAAAATGGTTCTTTGTTTTCCTGGAACAAGAATAGTTCAGATGTTCGAGAGCCATGAAAGGGAATGAACTGTACTTGTACTGTACAAGATGGACAGAGTTGCCCTTACATGGTTACATTGCACCAAGTCGTGAAATTCTTTGCTGTTACTTAGGAGGACTTGGCAGTGGCATCCTAAAGACATCTGATTTAACTGGGGCTATTTTAGTGTCTTTGGCCAAAATTTTGCTGCTCAGCCAAGAGCCTATCTGCTCCTGAAAACACCTGGGTTTTCTGCAGCTTGTAGATGTCTCATAATACTGATTTTTCTTCTAAGCCTTGACATTCTTCTAATGAACTACACCGTGTTGAAAAGCTGCTTTAGTCAGTCTCAGCTGTAAGCCTGTTGTGATCAGAGACCCAGGGTTAGGAGGTCACTGCTTCTTCTGTTGCCGTGGGCACGGAATCAGCAGCTTTGATAACATCACCCCTCTGCAAGGTGCCAAACAGGCACGAGACTGCCAGGCTGGGAGAAGACAAGAGGCAACGGTGCTTCCCTGGCATCATTCCTGCTTCACTGCACAGAGGAGCACTGTGACTCAGGAGAGGGATGAAAAAGCCCAAGAGTGCTCTTTGCCTTCATGTGTGTCCATCCACTGCTGCTGCTCTGCTGCCTGGCTCAGGCTCCTGAGGAGTTTTCCCGTCTCACTAGTGCTGCCTGCAGAAAGGAACCTGGGACAGCTGTGCGGGATATAATTTATTTTCCTGAAGCATGTGGTGATGCTGGAGGCTGCTGAAAGCCTACCTAGAGGCCTGAGCTAATCTAGTTCCACTAGATTTGGCAGCAATTTTGTTTTTCAGTGGGATGTTATGGAGAGCTGTCTATTCCCACCTCCTGTTTTGTTCAGTTGCTGTCACTCTTAGAGATACACCAAGATAAATACACCTCTGCTGCAAATATGACTTTGAACAAGTTAAGGGAGGTTTTGATTTTAGTTCATTCATTTATGGCTGTTTGCGTTGAGGCATCCCAGAGGGGGGCAGCTTCCCTGTATGTATGTTGGACTAATCAGCCGTGGAAAAAAAAAACAAAGAAAAGCAATTAGGCATTTTTTTCCTACTGGGAAACACACTATTGTTTGATATCAGACAGGAGTTCTGCTTGGCTAAATCCTCAATAGGAACTGCAGGTGCTGAGATTTTAAGAATTGAGAACAGTTAATAATGTCAATGTGTGATTATTTTTTTTTTAATGCATGATGATGAAAAAGAAAAAAAATCACAAAACAGCATTTTCATAAAGTGCTTAGCACAACTCTGTACAGGTTACTCACTGAGTTGGGAAATGTGATAGTTCATGCTCTAGGCAAAGTGTTTCAAATGTCTGAGGCTAAAAAAAAATAGCACTTCAAAATAAACTGGGTAGTGAATGGGGAGGAGGCAGAGATGATTACTTGCTGTTTGTCCCTGCTTCATTCAGTTCTTTCCCCTACAAGGGCTAGAAAGGCTGGGTATTTAATTTTCCCTTTGACCAGTTTGAGGCTAAAAGAAAGGGATTTACATGCCTGATTTCTGTTCTGGCCAATGGAGCCATGCTCACAGCAAACTCCCTCTGCATTCCTGGGAAAATGGGGTCATTTGTGCTGGATCACTCAGCCAAGCATGGATCTGTGACTGTACAGCCCACAAGCCAGCTGGGCCAAGGAAATAACAACCTTAAAAAGTTGACTCTGCAATTAAGTTCCGTGTCTGCTGATGGGACACTTTTGCTGCTGTCTTGTGTCTGCTCTCGAGTGCCTGGAACCATTATCCCAGAGTTCAGTGCATTACCTGGTAATCTCAAACTTGGAAGAGTTTCCAGACAGGCTGACCAAAATCTGAGGACCTAAGACTGCCTGTGCCCAAGAATAAGTAAATAAAAGGAAGCTAATCCCAGATGGTGCTGATTAAAACATGAACTACAAAGGGAGATTAAGGAAGCAGCTTTCAGGCTGCGAAGTATATTACCTGAGAGGGAGCTTGATCACTGTGCACAGAGCTCGTATTTCTGGAAACCCAGCACATCTTGACACAGCAGTGCCTTTGCAGAGCCTGCATCCTCCCACAGGAGATAATGGAGCCAAGCTCTGGGGCTTCTGATTACAGAGGGAATTAACATCTTGGCACCACATTGGAGATGAACCCCCTTCAGGTTAAAGGGAGGCAAATTTATAAGATCTTTCTGACCTTCTCCCAGATGCTGCACTTGCCTAGGGAACAGGAGGCTTTGCAGGTGTGGGACAGGTGACAAGGTACCTGCCTGCTGGGAACACTGCGGCCAGTGTTCACTTCTGATCTCTGCTGCAAATATGACTTTGAACAAGTTAAGGGAGGTTTTGAGAGAAGAAAAAGTGTTGTTTGTTCCTGCAGAGCAGAGAGCTGCTCCTGGCGTGCTTCCCATGAAGTGTGCATCACAGGCATTCCGAAAAACTAGAGCACTGGCACCAAGGCTCAGGAGACCTAGTTTCTACATACAACAGTGATGTTTGCTGTGAGCAAGACCTGTTGACTGCTACGTCCTGTACTAGAATTTACCCGTCTCTCAAATGGGTGTGATTAAAACAGCAGGAAGCTTTGAATCAATTTAGGGGGTGCTCAGAAAATGCAGTATGAGGTGGCACAGTTCTTTAAATAACTTTACAAGAAGTGTAAACTTTAAAGAAGATCTGCAGGGAACTCAGTAGAGTTGAGCCAGAGGCAGGTGTCCTAATTTACTATTTTAACCCCTGGTTTTATCTGCTATTCAGCAGGGAAATTGTACACCACCAATTATGTGGACATGCAAATAAAATAGTGCCATTTTCCCCATTTTGAATCCAGCACCATTTATGGAGGTAGGACCCTTTGAGTGTTTTTTCTTCCTTTAGGGAGTGCATCATATCAAGGGAGGGCCATATCAAAGTTGATTGCTGGAAGGAATTACTCTGATTTACAAGGCTCTGCACCTTGAGATAATGCCTCTGGTATTTGGAGACTCTGAAATGCAAAAAGCAACGCTCATGGGGAGCCTGCTCTCCATGTCACCCCTTTCTTGTATCATTAAATGGGATCCAGGAGTCGTGAATCACACAAAGGACTGGTCCTTGTCAACCCACTCCAAGCTGCAGCTGCCGTGTCAGGTCCTTCTGCTCTGGCCCAGTCTAAAGACTTCTCTGAGATCTCTAGGGTCACTGGAGCCTTTAATGCAAATTAAAGGATACCATTAGCCTTAGATTCCCATCTTCATGAATTTGCAAGAGACACAGGACACTCTCCAGAAGTGCTCAGAGCTGGGAACAGAACAAACCAAGAGAAATTCCAGCAAAGGGGGCGGTGACTGATTCCAGCTCCAGATAACAGTTGTTATCAGAGAAGCTCATAAATCCACCCAGTTTAAACAGTGTCAGGCAGCATCCCGTGCTGCATTGTGTGTTGCCTCAAGGGATCTATAGCTGCTTGTTCTGATCAACAACTTCCATTCTATCTTTCAGGTTCCCAAAGTCACTACTTCCTGGAAAATGTTTGTGGGAATACTAGTTCTGAGTGTCTGTGCAGCCTTAGGAAGAAGGAGCAGAGCATGTTGCTGTTCTAATAAACAGCCCCAAATTACTGTTTAGCTGTCACTTGGGTGGCTGGAAAATGCACTAGTGATTAAAACAACATATATTGGCAATAACAACATGCCAGAAGTATGGAGGTTGTTTAAATGTTGGGACATCCCCTGTTGGGATCTGATTTTCAACTGTCAGGTGGAATTTGAAGTCTTCATTAAGAAACAGTGCCAGTGTTTCTCCTGCAACTGTAAATAGACACCTAATAGCCCCATGCTTTGAGATGCACAAATACATGGATAACATCACTTTCTGTGTGTCACTGTCACCCTTCTGGTGTCATCACTGCCACTGCAGAGTGTCCCTCCTTCTTGGCAGATGAAGATTACTTGAGGAGTAAGACATGGTAATCTGTAAGATTACTTGAGGAGTAAGACATGGTAATCTATGTATTTTAACTCTAGTTTTGGCTCAAGCTTTTGTTCAGACGTAGTATGGCCTAACAATGAGGCAGACCTTTGGGAGAAAATAGACATTTAATGTCTGGGAAAAAAACCCTACAGGTTTATCATGGAAAACTATGGATTTGCTGTTAAAGAATGATGTAGATGTGAAAAGATGAGCATCCCTGGCAAGGAGCTGGTCCCAAGTACAGTGTCAGGCTGACACTCATGTGCTCCAAGTGATTTCTCAACAACTCCTTCCTGCTACATGAAAAAAAAATATTTGTATTGTGGTCAGCCATCCCTTTTAGGGATGTGCTGCAGCAATTATGAGGAGCAAGAGGGAGTCATGACCTTGCTATTTTTCTAGCAACTCAGTTAGGGGGAAAATCTGTGGATTTATTTGAGCCACATTTTGTCTCCTCCAGCAAACAGTTCAGTAGTTTCCAGTACACCAAAAAGGGCATGAGGGGATTCTGCCTCCACTGTCGTCACTTTTGAATGACCTTGCAGTGCAAAGACTAGATGATGAAGTGACCTCATAAAATACTCTTTTAGGAAAACAGCATGTCATACACTGCTGGGATGAATTGTCCAGAACAGGACAGTGGGAGTAACCTATAAAACAAGACTCTCTCACCCCACAAAGTGAGAGAGAAAGATATGAACCCGTGGGACTTGGTGTCAGTCAAGCAGATGCATGAAATCTCTATGGCTCCTGGAAGGAGCTGCTCACCTAAATGCTGAGCCTGTGATCTTGTGTGTGTCTCCCTGCGCTGTTTAGAAATGTGTTGCACAGGGTGCACGAGATGTTTCACAGCTGGGTCCAACCCTCTCTCCAGCCCTCCCCAAGCAGACAGGGCAGATGGACACTAACAGAAAACAGGAGGTCTGAAGAGAGACAGAGTGGCTTGGTAGTTAAAGAACAGAGAACCATGGAATCGGGCTGATGCCACCAGAATGGGAGATGTCTGAGCCTCTGGAGTGGGTCTGCTTGTAAAGCAGGATAACTGCAGAAGCAATGGGAGAGGTTTTTTGTGTTTATATCCTCTGTGGGGCCCAGATATTCAGATCACCGTGCAACCACTGCACTGCCACGTGTTCTTTGTAAATGCATGGGCAGCTGGATGAGTCCTTTCTAACCAGCAACACCGTGTTCATCTGCACTCTCTGGTACAGGTTAATCTCGGAAAGAAGCAGTACTTCCCTGTCTGCTCCTTAGAAATGACCTGAGCAGCAACGGTGTAATCACTTGCACTGAACACATGGCTGGAATCCTTTTGATAAAGTCCAAGACATACAACAGCTTCCTACACGCTGCCTCGAGGGCAGACCTGACCGTCTGACTCCCATTGTAGTGACATTTCAGGAGCAATTTTATTTGTTCCGGTAGGCTTTAATTGAACATCTGGGTTAATAGCGGGGAGATTCCCAAGGTTGGCACAAGAGTCGGGAAGGAAAAGGAGTCATTTTGGAGTTCTTCCTTAATCCCAGCTCCTTTGTTAGAAATGTTGGTGTTATTTAATTGACTGTTAAATCCCAGTCACATGAGCACCCTCGAGTGTAATCTCCTGTGATAAATTGCCCAGTACTCGTGTCAGAGACACATTCTGGTCTCCAGCCTGTGCAAGACTGAGTGCCCTGTGATTACAGCTGACTTTTGGAGAGGGAATGAGGGAGGAATGGCTCTTACTTCAGTTTAAATTGATTTAAAAAGACAATTGACTCCAGATTTGGATGAAGACACCATTCTCTAATCTGCTTGAGGTCTTTGTAGTTGTAGTTATTTTTTCCATGCTTTTCAGAAAATGTTTGCAGGGTCCAGGTCTTATCAGACAAAGGCAGACAGCCCTTAGGGGGGAACAGACGATTGTAGGAGGTCTCATCTCACAGGTGGAACAGAAGGAAGGGAAAGGGCTTAATAAGGGTTAGGTGGGAGCTTGTTATCTGTTGCAAGCAGCCTGAACGCAGGCAGATCTCTAGGACTGGGAAAGAGAACTTGAAGGTGGAAATGGAAACTAGATATGAAGAAGGAACTGAGCAGATTAGAGGAGGATGGGAAGGAAAACCTGTAAGTTTTGTCCTCTTGTCCTACATTCCTCTAATATTTCTGCATGTTACTCTGCTCATTCTGCCCCCTCAGAAATTTCATTTTGGGGTCTCTGAGATCAACTAGAGCCAGAAAGATAGGCCAGAGGCAGAGCGAGGTGCTGGCATTCCGGGGGGGAACAGATGCTTGGGGTGAGCATGCAGGGGACAGTAAGTGGCTTCTAGAATGCTCCTGACTTCACTGGCATGGTGTTCCCCAAACATTGTGAATTAGGAAGGTGTCAGCACCTCTGAGCTGTGCACCAGAGAGGTCTCTGCTCTCAGACCTCCACACTTGGATAGTGAGCAGAATTTGTTGGCCTCAGACACAGATTTTCATCCCACTGTGAAGCCACTTACATTTATACCCAGCTGAGAGGGCAGGTGTAGCTTTGCTCAGTCAGTCTCCATTTAGAGATTCCTCACCTGATGTTTCCTTCACTCTCAGGGCAGCAGCAAAACAGCACAGGGCTCCGTGCCTGCCTCCAGGAGGGTGGTGGTGTGCACCAGCAGCCTGGAAATTCACTGGGACCAAAGCCAAGGAACCACAGATCTGCAGCAGGAGAGGGGCAGCCCTGGGGAGAGCTGCTCGGAGCGTGGACACATCCAGGTAGGACAGAGGTGTGGCCCCGACTGGCTGCACCTGAGTGCCAGGTGCAGACAGCTACGTCTGGCACAGGCATGGTCTGGAGTGACCGCTCCTGGTGTCAGGCACCTGTCTCCCTTCTGGAACGCAAGGCTTGTGCTGAGACCAGCTCGCTGGGTGCTGCTCTCCCTGTAATGTTAAAGCTCTGGCACTAAGGGAAATGGCAAATGGCAGTGTGTGCTGTGGTGGGCTCAGGGCACACAGCCTGGCTGAGACACTGGGCTGGGGTGTCTCCTCTCTCAGTGCCTGTTCCCGGAGTGCCACCTGCCTCCAGCCCAGCAGCAGCTGTGACAGGAGCCCTTGTCCCGCCACACACACAGCACACCCTCCAGCATGGCCCTGCTGATAACAGCCTGTTCCCTCAGCCCATCACAGGCACATCACAGCCATCTCATTTTATCCAAACCCCACTTCCCTCCCCAGTCCTGAATCACCAGCAGGCTGATATCAGTGCCTGTGTGTCAGTACCAAAGAATGCCTGATAATATCCCTTTTTCTCCTCAGCTTTTCCCAGCTCATTTTAAATTCAAAACAATTCGTGCTTCCTTGTGACCCCAAAGGCACTACTAAACAAATGTATCAACATGAAAGTAAGCATTTTAATCAGTAAAATGGAAGGTTTTTTTTAAAAAATAATAACAAGACCCTGCAGGGAGAAAGACTGAGAAAAGAAGAGCAAATAAAAAGAAATGCTCTGTATGTTCTGGCTGGGAGCCAAAGACCCTCTGGGCCAGGTTTGGATGAAATAGGGCTTAATTTCTGGTGTGAGAAACCGCTAGAGTGAATCTGTAGCAAACAAAGGCCAATTCACAAAGGGACATAGGCCAGGGGAAGGCAGCCTGCCAGTTCTGCCAGCTCCTGTGATTTTATCATGTCTTGCAATATCAGATGTTTTACTTGCAGCTTCCTTTTCCACTTGCATTTTTTTAAAAAACTGCATTTCTACTCATGAAACCTGTGGGGAAAAACATGAGGTACACTCCAAAGAGTGTGGCCCAGAAAGCAAAATGAAGATGAAAGACACTAGACTTCATTAACTTAAAGAAAATGAAATTGAGATTCTTAAACAAGACTGAGAGAGGAGGGGTTTTATTTAAAAAGTGTTTGGGCTGGGCAGTGTGAAATGCCTTCTTGGACCATGAACAACTGTTTACATTTGAAAAGAAATGCTGTGTCAGCAGTGCTAGTGGGCTCATCGCTCAGTGACAGCATTATCTCCCTGGAGAGCTTCCAGTGCCAGAGGAGTGTGAGATCCCCCAGATCTCCCAGGGCTCAGCTCTTCCAGACCACCACAACCTCTCCTCTGCACATCACAGGGGTCAGAGAGACGACATAAAGCCAGCTATGGTAACAGGGTAGTACAAACCTACCAAGGGAATTCTCTTCATAATGGGAATCTTGCCCAATTCTTAAAAGTCCATTTTTTCCCTTGGGAGCACAGCAGAGAGCATGTACCCAGAACAGTGGCATTTCCATCACATCCCACAGTACGGGTGGTGCCGACTGGAACGAGTCGCGCTCCCCTTACGTTCCCTGGTTCTTTCCAATAAACAGAGCAGAGAGAATGGCTTGTTCTGAAAATCTAAAGCTTTTCTATTAGCTGCACGCTGTGCTTAATACCCTTGACAATTAAACAGTTGGCCAGTAGAATATACTTTGTTTTTTCTCTAATTGCTCAGATCCTGGCAGTGTGTTTGGGAGTCAGCTCTCAAACAACCCGGCATTTAGTGCAGCTACAGAAACCAGTGGCACTGTGTGCAGCGGTGACAGCTTTAGAGTCCCTCTCAAGAGGCTGTTGGGGATGCAGGATTGCTTCCCCAGGGGTCATCCCTGTATTTTCCCATGATATTATCTGATTTTTGAGGCCAGTTGTGGACGCAGGAATTCTGCCCACGCACATTTCTTCTGGCTGCTGTAGGTCCCGGGATGACAGTAGGTCGGCCCACACAGGGCAGCCTGTGGCCATCTACCAGCCCACACCAATATAAGCTCACTCCTAATTCTTGATTTCTAAAACACCATTATGGGAGTGTAGGAAACACGACTTTTGTGTCATCATGTCCACTTTGGGTTTACCTCAGGCATCCATGATTTGGGCTTTGCCCTTACAACTTGTGACTGAACACAGGAAATGTCAGGTGCCTCTGTGGAGTGATTTTGGCTGTTTCGGGGTTCAGTCCCAAAGGAGGCACTTCTAGATACTGTCGTTTGAATTGCTGTCATTTTAGCAGATGAAATAATTATGTTTTGGGGAAGATACTGAGCTAAGGAGCTGAGATGTCATGATGTAGTTGGTTGAGAGGAGGTTGGTGGAGTTTACATTCAAACCCCACTGTATGTTACTGAAGGATTTAAGCGCCATCCCAAAAGCAGGGACACTATATATGCATTGGGGAGGTAAGGGACGAGACAACATTGCATTTTGCATGACAGCTTGTGGTAGAAATCCAGTTTGCTCCATCCCCTCTGTGCCAGGCACAGGTGGACACAGACTTATATACACCCAAGGCACCAGCTCCAGTGACAGCCAGTCTTGTAGCACTGGTGGCAGATGTGTTACCTTTCAGTACAAGTGTACTGGGAGTGATGCAGGTTTTCCACTGTGGAACACAGGCTCAGTGTGACTAATGGAAGGGAAACAAGGAGCATTTGACCCTCGTTAGTGTCATAATTTCAAGTGATGCCCACCCTCTCCCCATTTTACAGCCGCGAGGCTCTGACAAAGAGGGCTGTGTTCTTGCTGTGTATGATTAACTAAATCCTGAGTTACATGTAACAGGCTGAATGGGGAGCTGAGGACACTGTTTGCAAAGATAAAGGGCGTGCAACTGTACTGGCACAGGCAGTGCCTCTGCAGGAGTGGGTTTTGAGAAAAACGAGAGGCAGGGTCCTGTTTTCATCTTGTTTGTAGCTGTGGTACTTACAGTACATGAAATTTGAAAAATCCCTTTGTTTGGCCACCCTCGGGCTTCCCACGTGGAAAAAGGGTGTGTGGGGATGGGAGTGCCCACGCTGTGAACACAGTGTGCTCTCTGCTGCTTGCACTGCCCAGGCTGATCCAGGCAATGGGGAGAGAGAAGTCATTCACCCACTCAGTGGGAATTGCTTGGTTACCACCATCATGGAGGGGACCCTCTGGAGGTCACCCATCAGGGAAGCCCCCAGGGGATCAGGTTCTGCTGTACAAAACCTGTTCTCTTCCCTGCCTCCACCCCAGTGTTTCACACTGTTTAGACACAGACATGCTCAGACACCACTTTTTCCCTGCTGTTTCCACTTGCCTCTGTTCTCCTGAACCCAGATCACATATATCAAAATATTATAAAGGTCAGCTGCTTGCAGGATGAGGAGGCACAGAGAATTCCCCGAGATTTCACATGCTAATTCATTTCAGCATCATCTGTCTCCTCTGCTCATCATATAACACTGTTTTTATTACTCATAAATTTTCAAGTGGAGTAAAGAAGTTTGGGCAGCTCAATTTGACTGAAAATGCTTTTGGAGACTGACAGGAACAACACTTATGTTGTCACATTCCAACATAAGCATACCTTTCACTTCGGATACTGGGATAAAAATGATATATTATGATGGTGTTCCAGGCTTAGTTTCACCTACAGCATCTGTACATTATATGGCAGCAGCCATTAGATATGAATGATGCCAGAACCAGACAGAGCCTGTGCTCTTAATTGTAGGGGCCATTTGCTCTGCTGATGACAGACAGTGTCTGCCTGTGTACACTGACTTCACCTGCTCATGTGTTTCTGATTTTGCTGCAGTGTTTGGTATGGAGTGAGACTATCCCTTTAGTACCATTTGTGGTGGGGTTTCTTTCCCCCAAGTGCTCTGAAATATCAGCTTGTACTCAGACAAGTGTGATGCCTTTGAACTGGATTGGAGAGACACCCACAGGAATACAGGCCCACTTCAGAACTGGTCTAGGGGACACAATTCAGAAATGTTATAGCCCAGAAGCCTCTCCACCTCCTCCTGGTGTGGCTGTGTCTTAGCTGAGATTGCTGCCCACAGCACAGCCCCTTTCAAGCACATTTGCTCAGGGGAGGAACAAGTGTGGGGGCAAAAATGGTACAACAGCCCTTGCACTTCGTTGCCCAAATATGAGTCCTGTGCATGTAGAAGTAGCTCAGCACGTCCTAGTGTGGTGCTTATTAACACACAGGGCATCGCTTTTAATGGGTTTATGTTGGTGTAAATATTCAGCATGAGTTAGGGTAGCCAGTGGGGTTGGGACAAGTGTGAGATCTATACTAGATGCTTTCTTAAAGGGACATTAGGACAGTATATTTTGCCTTTTTTTTTCTTTTTCTGTTTGCAAATATCTGCGTGTCTGTGTATGCACACGGTGAGTTTCTTTCATAATGAGTTTGCTAATTGCTGCAATGCAAAGCCCTGCTGCATTTGGCATCTGGTTTCCTATGAACACCTTCACTTCTGGATATTGCTTTGGTAATCCCAACAAAGCCATCCTGACAGCTCTGACTGATTGTCTCCATTCATAAAACTGCATCTTAATACCTAATCCTCACCACCGCTGCCAGCCAGGCAGTTTCATTGTTAAAAAGATTAAACTATTATCCCATGCAAACACCAACTTCTAATTTTTAAATGTTAGGCCAGAGTCTTCTGATGATGGAAAATGCCAGGATGCATGGGATACTGTATTCTCCAGAGCTTCATGGCCAACATGTTTAAAACTCAGTGAAATATAAGTTACTGCCTCATTCGTTACTTCTGTGGGTGAATTAGTGTCCCTTCCCCCAAGCCAAACTCAGCTGGTTTGAAACTCAGAAATGAAAGTGAAGCGTCTTTTGTTTTGCTTTTAATTTTATTTTTTTTTTAATCCTGTTTGAGTCATAGGCTAAAATTATCGTTGATTTTGGACTATTTACAGCACAAGGATTTTAATAGCAGGCTCTCACTGAAAACCCAAAGAACAGTCCCCAGACATGGACAAGTTAGACTCTTTGCTACTGGGTCTTGTACTAATACCAACTTTTTCCCATGGTTTAGTATCAGACAGACATGATCTAATCGAGGTGCATTTTGAGTCAGATTCCTGCTCCCTCAGAAGAGCAGACTGCTTGGCTGACATACTTAGGTGGGTTTCATGAAAAGTCATTTGTGTTCTACCGAGTTCTGCCTTGAAAGGTGCGATGACACCCCAAGATGGGTTTTGAATCAAGCCGTTTCGGCCGACGGGAGTCTAATGTAGAACAGATTTAAGTAGCTTGAGTTACAATCAAAGATCCCCACGAGATTGCTTTTGGCCAGCTCAACACTTGCTACAGGATGACTCATTTAATCTCTGTCAGCGTGGTAGATGGTGCGTGGTAACCCGCACCAGCGCATGTATCGAACACAAAACCTTTGTCCAGGCAGCCCCTGGCGTGGGGCGCTGCTGTGAGCCCTGGTGAGGCTCACGGGGTGGATGCAGATCCTGGTCTTGCATGTGAGCAAAGGCAGCAGAGGCTGAATATGTGTGGGTGGGACACCAGGCCGTAGGGGTGGGACACTGGGCCAGCGCGTCCGCTCACGTCACTTGCTGGAGCTGCTGAGCTGTTCCATGCAAGACCTGGAAAGTCAGCATGGTCTGGAGAAAGTGATTAAACAAAGACACAGGGCCTAAGGAAATGCCCTGGTTAGCTGAGATTTATGAGCCATGGTCGGATATGTCACTTGAAACTGCCAAAACAGAGGGGGATGGGCTCTGGCCCCTCTGGATGTGCTGGAGAGCTGCAGGCTGTACTTTCCCATCCATTTCTTATCAGTGCTACAATACAGCTGTGTGAGTGATGCCTGTAGCTTCAGGTACTAGGCTTTTCGTGGTGTTTCTTGCCCTGGCTTTTTTTTTCCACTAGTAAAAAGAATTCTGCAATCTCACTTACATTTCACATCTTCAATTAAAAAATATTAGTAATTTCTACTTGGACTTGGCTTTTTTTGCTATTTTTTACTGAGCAGGGGAGCTGAGTGTGATAGAGCTGCAGTCTGGGCTGAAGGATCCCTAGGTTTTATCCACAGCTGTTGCTGTGGTTGGGGAGTCTCTTGCTGACACTGTGCATCTAGACTATAGCAGAAGGGTTGTGTTTTCATAAAGCAGCATCTCTCTGCTTTGCCTGAAGTACAAGGGTGATGAGTTCATGGCTTCTGGTTCAGTTATTTCTGCTTTTCTGTTCTGGAAATGAAGGGTAATCCCCAGCCTCCAGTTCCTGAGCTAAAAAGAGCCAGTGTCCACGCAGGGAAGAAGATAAAGCAGATATGCACTAACTACAGTGCTCTGAAGATCCAGCAGTGACCTGTGAGATAAGCATCTGTCCTCTCTCCTCCGTTTCTCCTGCACAGCTGTGAAAGGAGTGAGAATTGCCAGGTCACCTGTGGCACAGCTGTTTTGTCATGCCAGGAGGTGACTGGAAAAACCACCAGCCATGAAGTATGGAAATCCCTGGAGTGGTGCCTGTCTTCTTTTCAAAGAGGGGATCTTCTGGTACATTTTGTTTTGAAAACAGTTTATTAGGGGGGAAAAGGAACTGCAGGAGGTAGAAATGGCAGGCAGGCAGGCAGGCAGGGGAATGATTTCAGAGGAGAAAAATGCTCATGAACCTCTCTGCTCCTCCCAGGCAAAGAAGCTGCCAGCCTTCATGTGGCATGTCATTTGTCAAGCTGTCACCCGGGGGCCCATGGGTTCGCCCAGGAGGGAGCGTGGGGCACACCTGTAACCTTTGCCTCCAGAGCTGTCTGTGGTTGTCCCCAAGGCCTGTTTCTGACTGCAAAGGCAGCAGTGGGCTGTGGGCGAGGTGGGGAGGGGCTGTGGGTGTTCATACCTGCAGGGGTGGGAGTGGGGAGCGTGCTGAGTGCCCTGGAAAGCCTCAGCTCCTCCTTTGTAGGGGTGTGTTGTAGCTGAAGGCGCAGTTTCCCCTCACAGCGAGCAGCAGCACAGTTCATCTCTCCCCCTGTCACTGCAACCCAAACCTCCAGAACATCCATTTTCAGGGAGGGATCCCTAGTGCTGGATTTGCTCATGCTGAAGACTGCTGGCCACCTTTTTAGCACACAGAACACCTCCCAGACCTGCAAGCAGACAGCTCCTGCCCAAAGGCTGGGGCTTCTTAGATTCTATTTGGAAGTAACTCTTCCTCTCCCCATCAAAGACCTGGGCGTGCATGTTCAGATTTTCTATTTAGTGGTAGTTTCCAGATGTTATAGTTGCTTAGTCTGTGTGGTTTATCTTGCAGCAAAGCACAAAAGAGGAGCCCCGTGCCCATTCCCGGCTGGGCACAGGCAGGACAGCTCCTGCTCCGACAGTGGGCTGGGCAGGCTTTGTGTCTGCTGAGGGTATAGTATGTGCTGCAATATGCCAACAGAAACAATATGGACATGCAAAACACACCTGGGAGGAAAAATGAATGAGTGCCAGCTTTTTCTGAAGCAATGTGTGAGTATCTGTATCGGGGGAGTGGTCTTGAAACCAGAGTAAAGGGCTATCAGGCCAGTAAGTCCCACTCTTCATGGTTATTGTATAATTTATATGGCACTTCAAAGGTATTGAGGCACTCTGCAAGAAAATACTGGGGGGAAATCCACTCCCCAGGAAGTCTGCACTATGACCTTAAAAGCTCTAAATCCCCAACTCTCCCTTTCTGCTGTAACCTGGAACCCCTTTCTACTCCAAAAAGTGTCCCTTTTCCTTCCCTTCATCAGTTACTTTGTCGTTATTACATGTAAATTTATGGATTAAGGCAGACACTATTATTCCTGATATTTAAGAAGATGCTAGTGTGCATCAGGGAATAAATCTCATTTCTTAGCTACTGAATATTTACAGATTTTTATTTTTATTTTAAGATCTTGCTCCTCCTTCTGTTGTTTTGTTTTGTTTGTTGATGTTTGGTTTTTTAAATTGTTTTCTTTTAACCTCTCAGCTCCAAAGGGAAGTGGAATCTGGGTGGCTGAAGTATTTCTGGTATTAGGGCTGTAGAATTTGCTAAAGATCAAAGGAACCTTTTCAAACATCCTTGTTACCATTAAGAGGTGGCAGATGCATCTTGAATAACCAGCCTTTTCATCCGAGGAATCCTTGATTGAGACACACCAAGTCCAGCAGTGTGGGCTGGACTTCAGCTACTTTCTGGTCAGTTTGGGCAGCCCAGCTCTTCTCTTGTAGCTGAGCTTCGGCTGCAGTGAGCCCCCAGGGGATGATCTGACCTTTAGTATGAATTTAGATCGGCGCTGTGACTTCTCTAAATTATGACTGCCAGAGGTCTCGGGGTCACAGCGCTCTATCGTCAGAGCACTCCCAGCTCCCAGCACACTCCTGGTAGTGTGGGAGAAGGGATGCAATTATTCATAGTAATTAAAAAACAAAAAAAAAAGGCTGGATGTAAACTGGATGTAAAAATGACAATCTGCTGGGGCGTGTGTGCTTGTTGTGAGTGCTGTGTATTTAGAGGTGCTTCTGACGATATAAATGGCACCACCTAAATTACTGGTGTAGGACAGCAAATTAGCTCTGCACATGTGCCAGATGATGTTTCTGCCACCTTATAAATGGTGAAGTAGAAGAGCTGCTCTCTTTGCTTAGATAAACAGGGTCTCTGTGTGAATCGCTTGCAGCCCCCAGTCATAATCCCCTTCTGATCTCTTGTTATAAAAATGATAGATGGAATGTAAACTCCGTAGAGATTAGTAATCACCAAAAGAGTAGGGAAAAGTATTGGGAAGAGCTGTAAGGTTTTTCTGCATTCCTGAGGAATTCTGCAGGGATTCCTTTGCCTTGGTGGAGGTTGTGCTTGGAGGAGCTCCTCTCCTTTCAAACTTGCTGTCTGGAGACAGCGGAGATGTTTGTGGAGGATTTTCAAGTAGTTCTAAAGAAATCTGGCATGGATTCATCGTAAGATCGTGCCTTAATTTCTGCAGTTGTAAAGCAGCTTAACAGGATGTATGTACTTGTCAAAGAATTTGGGGATTTACTGCCGGATCAGATGGTGCTGGGGTGTTCTCAAGGAAGGAGTTCTGACTGCGAGGCATCACTGCTACATGGCAAAACAGCAACCCTCTGTCATTCTATACATTTCAGCTTATTCATGTGGCATCTCTTTTTCCTAACCTTTTGCATGCAGGGCAGCACTTTCAAACACAGATATTGATCTTGAGTGTCTGGTGTAGCGTGTCTGATTTTCAGAACTTCATAGTTTACCTTAAAATGTAACCATTTTACAGTGTACAGATGTGGATTGAAAGTCACATCTCTCAAAAAAAAACCCCAAATTCGGTCCTATTTGTGAAACTCTCTGGGGTTACAAAATGTGAAAGTGGATCTTCCCAACAACTGAATAGCTGGAAGCTGGGTTATGACAGCTGCAGACTTTGAATAATCCAGCCCACTGCGCATATGTGGGATTTGCTGGATTTGAAATAAGTTTGTGGTAACTGGTGAGAGCAAGGTAATTTGGAGGAGGGGGAAATGCATTCAAATTAGGCTTTACCCACACCTCTGAGTTCGGATAATGCTGGTCTTGAGATCCATCTGTAATAGTGTATTCAGCGGTTCGTGATAGATTGGAGGAGGTTAATGATTCATTGCTACTCTATAGGAGTGGTTAAACAGAACCTCTGTTGGCTCCTGCTCTGTGCTCCCTGGGTGTAAAACCAGTGAGTTCCATGGGGGTCCTGGGTGGATCAACAGCAGAAGATCACCATGAGCTGCTCATTTCACAGAGCTGTGCTTTGGGGAGGCTTTGGGTGCACTCAACAAGAGAGATGTCCCCATCCTTTGGGATGGAATGGGGTGGGGGGTGAAGATCCTGTCCAGCTGGTGCAGGTGGTTCACTGGGTCAAGCAAGATCTGCTGGGAACAAATCCATCAAGCACTCGTGGTGGTTGCATGTTGTTTCACCTACACTTCTGCAGGGTTTTCCCCTGTACCTCCCACCCTCTGCAGGGCCTTTGGACGGCATTCAGAGCAGCTGTGTCAGGTTGAACAGCTCCAGGGACAAAGTTGGGCTTTCATTAAGTAGGAAGGTGTCTGTGGTACGTTGCCAAGATGGTGTTTTATTGCAAATTGTCAATGTAAGCTGCATCAGAGACCACCCAGATCTTTCCCTGAGAACATGGCTGTGCTTTGAAACTCCTGTCAGTGGTACAAGCTGCCTCTCCTCTGCTGATGCCATGTGCTGTTAGGTGAGACTTTTTTTTTGTTATCCTATGACACTGTTTTACTTCAACGTGTGGCATTTCATCTGCTGTGTCTGCAGTCATGTTGTACCTACCTTACAGCTGGGAAAGTGGGGTGCAGGCAAGCAATTCTGCCAAGACCATATAGGACACTTATGAAAATCGAGGACTCAATCCAGCAGCCAGATAAGCACTTAAAATATTTTGGGGTTTTTCTCTTTTGCTGCTGATTACTGCAGCTCATTTATCTTTCCTGACTAACTCAGCTATCCCATTGCAAATCTGGATTTGGCTGGAAAGTACTTCAGCAAAACATTTGGGATTTTGCCCTGACAAGATCTGTAGGGCTGGCTGAAACAGCACAACTTATGCACGCTCCAAGAACTGAAAACTCTAAGTGCATTGACCTGTCTGTCTGTCCTACCAAATGGATGGATCACTTTCAGTTCTGGCCTAATGACACTCCACTTTGCTATACATCATTGCTCTTAATATTAGGAACTGCTGTCTTAAATCAGATGTCCCTTTCAGCAACTTGTAGCGTGTACCTGTGTTAGCCTCGCACAGAAATAGTTGTGCTTCCAGAGGCCTGACTCGTGCAGTCTCCCAGGGAGGGCTATTCCTTAAATGGGTTAAGATAGCTTAAAAAAAATAAACCCTAAAAAGATTGTTTACACCCCTTTTTATAGCTGGGTCAGTTCACAGCCTGGTTCTACAAATGGTTCTGTTGGCACAACCAGAAAGGGAAGAAGGGCAGAAACTGATTAGACCAACGCTGCTGCCAAAGACAACATGTTGTCAGGCCACAGCCTCGGTCCCTCCTGTGTGGGGAGCAGGTCTCCTCTGCTCCCTCCAGCCCTAAACATGATCAACAAACAGCAAAAAAGAGTCTTATGTTTCCTCTCCCAAAGCCAGTGAGTGCCTGTAATAATAAGGATGTGATAAACATCCCAAAGCATTTAATCTGCTTTTTCAGTGAGCTGCAGGCCAGGGAACAGCCAGAGAGACATTAAGAGCAAAAGCAGAATAGATTGTAAATAACTTTAAAACACTGTGAAACTCGTGCTGCTGTGTGTGGCAGGCTCACTCTGGAACAAAGTTGGGTTTAGTGCAAGTTCTAATCTTGGTATCAAGTCAAGGCTTGTCCAGAGAAAGTGTTATATGTGCCTTTATTAGCATGCAAATCACATACCCTCTTTATTACACTGTCTCTGCATCTCTCCCTCTAGAGTTGTTTAACAGAAGCAGGCAAGAACTAATTAAATTCCTTTTTTCCTACCTCATCCTTGAAGTGCAGAGCTCAAGGCAAGAATGCCAATGGGCACACGCCCATACCCTCTGTGCTTCCAGAACGAGCGTGGCACGCCTGACCTCCACCTCATTAGGGAAGAAATAAATCCCCTAGCATGAAGATGAGGATGTCAGGCACTATATGCATAAATCACATAAGGAGTTTCCAAATGGCTTTCATCTTGGGAGTCCTTAAAAGTTCAGAGCTGTGGATCAATCCAGAGTGGATACCTTTCAGCAGTAATTCCACATCTGAAGCACTTTAATAATCTGGCTCCTTTAAATAAGATTCTAAAAGCCCAAGCCAACTGAAATGGTAGTACACAATCAAGTTAATTACTTTAATTACTATAAAATTATCAGACAGTGTATTTGTAATTTTAATCTCCTAATCCGCAAAGTACCTTTTTCCCTTTAGTGTTCCTAAAGAAAGTAAAATAGCTTTTGGTTTCCTTGCCAGCTTTTCAAGGATCTTTGAAAACTGAGGAGGAACCTCCCACAAATAGCCCAGTTGTGGTTAGGAGGCTTCATTTTTCTTTATTTAAAATATTATCCTTCATATGAACGCAAAGCATTTAAAAGCAGTAACAGGATCTACCCCTGCGAAGCAGCCACTTGAGTTTTAAGATTTCTTTGGTTACCTGAACTATACGAAGGTAATGCACAATATAAACCTTCCTTAAAGTGCTGAGGAAATTGGAGGTTATGGAAAGGGAAGGAAATCTCATGCTGAAAACCAGTTAGTCAAAGAATGAACCCCGGGCTACTCTCTGTTATGTTTCCAGCTACCTCATTTGAAGTGTTATGGCTGGAAAACTGCACTCAACATTTAGCACTGAAGGATCCCAAAGTGCTTCCCCATGGTGTAAACAAGGGTTCTTGACCTCCAGGGCTGCAGACATTCTACATACCAGCTCGTCTTCTGGGATGATCCAAGACTCTCCAGCGTAGCAGGGCTGTTTGTAGAGAGGCTGCTCCAGCATCCCAGCTGAACCTCCGGAGCTCCCAGCGTGGAGAATCCCTCAGGCTGCCCAGTGATGAGAGCTGGTGATGGCTTTACCATTCACCAGCTCTTGGAGCTGAGTGTAGGGTCCATTGTGTCTCCAATCTGTGTAAATCCTGACACGCTGTCAGTTTTTGTGCTTGCTGTTTGATCTCCTGGAAGGCAAACTGGAGAGGCTGGGCAGAACGTGTGGGATTTTACTGAAGGTGACTGGACCTACAGGGTCCAAAGCAGGCTGTTAAATCCATTTTTTTACAAAATTAAAAATGTGCCTAAATTGGATGGTTGAGCATCTCACAGCTTTTATTGTTATCATACCCCATGGCTGCTACTTCTTTTCATTTTGAGTTGATGAAGAGAGGCAAAGAGAAAGCTAAGTGATGTGTCCAAGGTCATGCAGGAAGAGAGTAACGAAAGGATTTGAGCCTCAGCCATAGTCTGAGTTCTTGTCTGTGGCATCATCTCTGTGATGTCTGAAACAGGTTCATTGCTCTTTTAATTTGGTGAAAGCACCTATTTTCCTATTTGCTACCTCTTCCTACTGGAGGTAATTATTTTTAAGCACAAAACAGCAAATCTGTTCCTATTAAACTACTGTAGGAATAATCTGCACGGAAAAAAACTCAGATGCTTTCCCGAATAGGAAGCAATTTAGATTTCAGATTAATGGCTGTGACAATGGAAATATATAAAATCTTTTCCTGATAAGGAGTCCAAACCATGGCTAGTTCTTATCTGTGGTGGACACAGGTGTGAAAACTCACTTGTGATGCACACGATGAGCAAACACTAATGAAAGGCACAAATATCCCTGTTACACGGAGCTCCCAGCCTGCAGTGTCCGTTTAGAGGGTGAGTCAGCTGGTGGTGGTGAATGGCTTAGGAGTGGGCAATATGCTTGCCTATATCCCCTGTAAATTGGCTCTTAAAACCTGGTTCACACACAACTTAGTGCAGCATGAAACCAAACCATGAGTCCTTAGTGCCGGCAGAGACTGTGCTGCTATGTTTATTTTTTCCTTGCTGTTAAAAAAGCTGATTTTCAGGATCAGGCCATTGAGTCATTCTCTCTGGGACCTATAAATCCTTAGTCCTGACAGTGAAAGGAGCTTCACAAAAGGAAAATTAAGGGTTGGAGTGGACAGCTGGGATGGAGGGAGCCAGCACAGGGAGCAAGCCCAAGTTTGGAGCAATGATAGTGCTCTGGGCTGTCAGCTGCAGTTTACAAAGGAACCGCTTAAGTTTCCCCCACTGTTGCTGCCCAGTGGGAGGGATGGTGCCAGCCTTCCTGGGGACAGCAGGGCTGCAGTCCAGGGCTTTCTTTGCAGGCACCTGCTCAAACAGAAGAAAATGTCTCTTTTGTGCAAGCCTTAAGCTGTACATGGTCAACAGCACGTACCTGAGCACGTCAGATCCCATGCAGCAGACAGGGACCCATGTGCATAAAGAGCCAGGGAGCTTGGGTGGGAAGAGAAGGCTTGCTCAGATCTGGATTTTGTGGCAGAGATGCTGGTGAGGTCTGTACATGGAACGCTTCTTGCTTTGCTTTGCATGAAGGCCCTCAGCATTCCCCACGTGTTCTGCTCGCTGATAAGGTTAACAGGATAAAGAAAATGTTACCAAATGCATTTTAACAGATGACTGCAGTTAGCACTCAGCTAACTGTTGGGCTGCTGGTTTTTTCTGTCTTAGGAAATGCAGAATGGGAAACCCCAGCTTGAGCTATTGAGAGGGGCAAGATGAAAGTGAGGGTTGCAGAGTGAAGCTCCGCAAATTTCTCTTGCACTCGGTCAAACTACAAATAATCAGATTAAGCCATAACTGTATAAATGGGGCTTGAGTGTGTTTGCTCTGCTGACTTGGTCATGCATTCAGGACATCCAGAGTGGTGTAACTACAGCCCAGGAGTATTAGTCACGCTGGGAGAACTTCAGTGAATATAAGAGGGCTTCATCTGGGCAGTTACCAAGGCAACTCTTGCTAATATTTCATTACAATGCTTTCGCCCTCTGCAAGTCCCATGGATTAGGACTGGGAATCTCAGAAAGAAGAGCTGATTGTCAATATTGTGCTTGGATTGAATGTATCCCAGAGAAGAAAAAAAAAAAAAGAAAAAAAAAAGGTAAAGCATTTCTCATAGGCAGAGCCCACAATGCACAGCTGGAGCTAAACTCCATCTGTCATCCAGCACTGCCTTGTGCCCTGAGGAGAATCTTGGGTAGTAACTAATCTCCCTCTTTCCAGCTCTGAAATAAGTGGAAAATGCAGGTACGGACTCATCCTCATCTGTGCTGAGATGATGCTAAGATGCCCTGCACCACTACAGGCTGGTGCCCTCAAACAGGGGGAACAATGTGCAGCAGATGGGCCCCCTCCACACTGCACTGCTGTGGCTGTGACTGGTGTGTTTGGTGAAATCGTGTCCCCAGTGCCAGCATGTGGGGATATGGCAAGCAGAGGCTGTTTGGCCTTCCCGAGTTGTAGGGACTAAGATATTGCACATGGAAGGCTGTTGACTTTTTTTCCTTTGCATTGCAGCTTCTGTCCTGGAAAAGGATGGGGACTGCTGGGCAGAGTTAGTGGTATTGCATTTATGTCTCCTCACGTGCTTAAATCAAATAGTGCAAACGTGAGTGTGTTTGACATCGATGGTGTGTGCCCTGGATACCAGCTCCTTCCGTTTGTCCTCACTGATGATCTCTTTTATTCCAGGGGAGTTATCTTCTCCCTCACCTGTTGTTGCCCTTGCCCTGTTTGAAGTGAGAAGAAAAGACAAAACTGGTGTGTTGAGACTGGTTTTTATTTTTTATGGCCTGAATGTGTCTCCAGTGCTTCATTCAATTTTTTGCGTTCCTAGATATCAAAGTAAACTGCAGATTGGAGGTAACAGGGAAATTCAAAATGTAAATGTTCGTTCTGCTAAGTCCTACAAGTCTGTTGGGCTGCTGGCTCTGTGCACCTTCCTCTAACTGTATTCCTTGTGACTGACAGAAGAGCTGTTACTGATTCCTTTGGGGAGCCACAGCCTCTGTGTGTTGGATTGGGCAGCCCCTTCATCTGGAAAAACACACATGAAAACAAAAGGGCATTTGCTCCTTCCTCTGGGGCCAGCTTGGCATTCGTAATGTTGTTATTCCTAATTATGCTTTTCATTAACTAGGTATTATTTCTTATTAATGAAACAGGACTTAATAGGAAAATGGTAACATTACTATCATGTATGGCAGAGAAGATTAGAAGTGCTACTGTTGTGTTTTTTTTTCTGCCACCAATAATTTCCACCTAGATTTTGATAAACTGGATATCATGTGATATGTGTGGAAGCCAGCAAAGGCCTGCCATGACCCCATGCCTGAAGAATACTTGTGCACATAGCCACAGGGTACAGAAACAAGCCCTGGTGAAGTAATCTGTGGGAGGATGAACTTCCCGGTATTCAAAGAAGCTACAATGACATAGTAGGAAAAGTCCTATTCTCTGAGTCAGGCTTGAGTCAGTTTCCCATTTGCAGTGCTGGATGTGTCCCACCTTTCAGACAAGGAGCAAAAGCACGTTCTGTCTGTGTGTCTCCAGCTTGACCCCCCACTCTTTCACACTCGAATGGGTGCGTTAACTCCCATCATTGCACGGGTCTCCATCCCCAGCACATTCACTCATCCCACTGCTCCCACCATGGATTCAGCTTGACACGGCGGTCTTCGTTCTCCTGCAGCGCTAAACAGCTACCAAGGCTCACCCCAGGAGTAGCTGCACTTTTCTGGTGGGTGAACTGATCTCTGTTGACATGTCAGCTCGTTAAATCTGCAGGGCCCTTCTGGCTGAAGGCAGAGCTGTGTGGCAGACATTTAAAGCATGATTTAGTTATTAACATAAAAGCAGCTGTGTTCCTGTTTGAGCTGTGCAAAGAAAAACACGTAGCTAATGATGACCGAGCCTGAAGCGTGCCTAGGAGACAGCACTTGTGTATGTTTTCTGTGCACCCCAGAATAATACAGAGTTTAGGCTTTAAAAGAAAGTATTTGGGTCCTTGCCAGGTAGACAGACAGTATGAATGAAACACCTGTTCTGGCTTTGGGAGGGTTTTGGAACCATTTGATTACAGGGAAGGTACAGGCTGACCTTAAAGTGAATTGAATTCTCCGGTGTAGAGTAACATGTCCTGCTATATTATGAAACTTCTTGATCTCTTTGTGAAAATGTCCACAGCAGACAAAACACAGATGTGTGCTGCCTTTTGGTTTTAACTAAAAGGTGCTGTCCAGGCATGGCAAATTGAACAGCTCTGTCTCAAACCAGTCTTTTTCAATTTTGAGTAAATGTTAAAGGAGCAACACTATAAAGGAAACCAAGATAAAACACATTAAAGTAATTTTATGAAGTGAGGGAAAAAACTGCTCCTTCCAGATGTGTCCAAATTCGGCTCTTGCTTATGCTTATTGATGCTTGGCAGTGTTGGGGGGTTGCATTTTCACACGGTGTAATTCAATCCCAAGAAGATATAAAGTATCCTGTCTTTCCTAGAGTCGCTCCCTGTTGCATCACCTTATCCAGCTGGTCAGTTTTGTACAGTTTTAACTATTTCTGTTAGCATGGCAAAACCAGCACCATGAATACTTTCATAAGAGCAGAGCTGTACTGGGTGTAACACCATGGGGTAGATGTTTACGGCCTGTAGCAGACAGCAGATGACAAAGTGAGATGAGTTTGATTGTCCCCTCTAGCTTTATGCGTTTGCAAGAACCAGTCTGAGAAATCAAGGCAGATCCTGGTCAAATTCCTCGTGCCTTCAACAAAACTCTTCAGTCATTTCCCACTGTAGACTCAAGCTGTTCCCTAGCTCCCCCAGTGCAGGAGGGTTTAAAAAGCTGTATTTGAGCTGTCAGTTTGAAGACCAAATGGAGGAAATGTACGCTGGGTCTGTGTTTGTGGGCTGTTTGCAGAACTGTCTGTGTGTGCATGTGTGCAGGGCTCTGTGTGAACAGGAGGGGAACTCCTTTCAGTGCCTCTGTGAACTCAGCAAACTCAGTGCAAACCTCACATGGGTTTGTTTTACAGTCTCCTCAGGTAGAGCTTGTGAAGGCTGTAAAATTATAAAGCTGGAGATGTGCTTGAAGGATATTGATTGCGCTTCTGGTTTGTATTGGTTCAACTCCAGCTCATGTGGAATTACTTCTTAGCTTCTAGTAGCTGTTCTTGACACCCTTGTGTCAAGACACGACACGCTTATGAAAATGGTGAGCTTGGAATAATGTTCTTGGATCACCATGGAGCAAAGCTCAGGAAACACGTTCCTTCACAGAGCTTGCAGCAGGGTAGTAGAAAAGTAATTAAATCTTCCGTAAGATAACATGTTCCTGACCCTATACCATACAAGAACCATATGCTCACTTATTTCTCTTGGCTCGGGCCCTGCTCTTACTGGCAGCTCTGACTGTGGTGGTACCTTGGTAGGAAACACTGCATGTGAATGCAACGGGTCTTGTTCCATTTGCCATATGTTGGTTTTCCTGGAGCGAGGAGAATTCCTTTCATTTCTCTATGTAACAGACAATACAGACCCAGAGAATTTATGCACAGCAAGCAGAATGTGTTTGTATCACCACGGAATTACTAGACCGGCCTCGCTTCTGGCTGCGGGATGCTTCCCTGTGCTTCCGCTGTAGCTTAAAAGGGTCTGTGTAGACAGGAAAAACTCACTTGTAACTTGCAGAATCTTTGTTCAGATTTAGGAACTGGGTTCCCTCATCAAGGTAAGTTGAATTTGTTCTCAGATCTCTTTTAAGATCTTCCTGTCCCTCCCCACTCCCAAACCCCGTCTGTCACTCCACAGCTTGCTTGAAGAAAGGGCTTGTGGTTTCTGCTGGCAGCTTCTGGCAAGTTCCTCATGGTCCTGCAGTTTTCAGGGAGGCAAAAAACCCCAAACTTCAGTGGAACTCAGCTGCCTTTAAGGGATGCAGATGGATGGCAGCATGGTTGAAATCATGTTGCTACATGTAGACTCAGAGAAGACTGGAGTAGGAATGCTACAAGTTGGATTTTTTTTTCCAGTTCTTTCTACATTCACTGGTAGTGGATTGGATTAAAACGGAAAAGTCCCTTCTGCTTCAACACCTCCTATTTGAGAGCATGTCACTGTGACCAGCAGCTTTGTGAAGCCAAGCCAAGGAGTACCATTGCTAGGCTCAAGAAACTAGTAAAACTCAAAGAGGGATCAGAGTAGAGAGTAACAGGAATGGCAAATGTCCAGGGATGTTGAAATTAATGCTTAGAAAAACTTAAATGGAAGAAAAGGCTTCAGTATTGCAGCGAAGTTCTAGCTACACAGATCAAGGGACATCTTTTTTGGGAGCAGAGTATTCCTTGACCATCCACGGGGGTTTCACCTGAAATGTTTGCTTCCAGTGACTCTCAAATGAGACACTGGACTAGAGAGGACTCATGCCCTCATTGTGGCTGAGCAGAGATCAGGATAGCAGTTCAAGGAGTTAACCTCAACTTTTTGGCTAACCTCTAAATCAGATGTTTAACAGTATTAGAAACTCTCAGTCCCTTTCTTTCTGTGCTGGACAAAGATCCTCAGAATGCTCTTTCTTTAAACCATTTCTGCTGCTTCTGGGTAAACTTCAGGTCCCCTTAGTTTTAGGTGGCCTGAGTGCAGTCTTCAAACTGTCTTTGAAAGTAGCTCTGTGGTTGACTAGAGGCAGTTCATACTGCAGAAGGGTCATTTTTTCTGCGTGGTGCTCCTGAGCCTGTGCCACAAAACCCACGTGGTAACTGTGATTTCACTTTCCTTAATTGCATTTTGGAGAGGAGATTAATTACGTGCCACCACGTTACCACTAGAGGGATTACGGATATTAGCTTGGCCCGAGTCTTTTGCCTTGAAACTCTTGTGGGGGTGGGAGAAAGTTATTTTCCTAATCTGTGCCCTGCTTTCCTTGTTAACTCCTTTTACACATTCACAGGTGCCGTGGGGTGTAAGTAGCTAATTAAACACGGCATTTGATAAAGTTTGAGGAAGTTTTAATTCCTGTCGTGTGGAGTATTGGTCTCCGGCACATAAACACGTTAGTTAACCATTACTGCAGAGCACAAGTATTTTCAAAGGTGCCTGTTCCACTTTCCCCAGAGGAACCTACCCATTTTCAAGCACAGTTTAAAGGGCAAAGACTGCCTGCTCTCTTGATAAGAATTTGTTTTTAAAGGTTCTATTTCACTTCTAAAGGATACATTCATCTGCGGAGCGATAAGATCTCGCATTAAGTGGGGAAACCAGGGGAAAGGTCTCCAAAGAGACGGGCAAGCAGGAAGGGGTTAAACGATGTCTGAAAGCCCTTTAGGAAGTCTTTCTAACTGAATGGGCTTGGCGGCTGTGCTTCAGTGCTTCCTCGCCATGTGGAACCAGGCACCTCTCACCGCCCTGCGTTCACAAGTCCTGATGTCATGCTAATGCATCCCAGAGAAACAGCTGGCACTGGATGGCTCCCTGGCTCCTGATGGCATGTGGGTCTGCACTCCTCCTGATGCTGAGACCCATCAGCGTTCCCAAGCAGCACCTGGCGGGAGGGCTGCGAGTGTCGGACTGCCTGTGGCGCTGCGGTGACCAGGGCTACACTCTCACCCTCTGGCATCTTAAAATATAGCAATACCTGTTATCCCACATATACAGTGCTTCGGATACAGTAAAAAAGATGTTTCAAAGGCCCCTGAAAATGCTGAAATTAGTGTAATTGCACAGCCTGTTAGATACATGCCATATGTGAACGCAGTCTATGGAACTACATATTTGAACTACAGACATTACAACGTTTTGTTTGTTTGTTTTTGGTTTTATTATTATTATTATTTTAAAGAACTTTTCCAAGACGGCTGTCCACAGAGAAAAGAAACAAAGTGGATGATGTTTGGCAAGGAGCAAATGCCCAGCAGCAACCTGTGAAGACCTGGACAGCTTAAGAACTAGATTTGCTTCCTGTGGGGTTCAAATACTGCAGCAATTTAATTGTATGGAGTCTAGACCTGGTCTCTTGGTATCTCCTAGTTTAAAGAAACAGTCTTGTCCAGTTCAGGCACAACGTTTTGTGAATATCATTTAATTCTTGGATTTAAAAAAAAAGTCTGTGATTTGATGAGTTAATTTATGTGTTGGTATATATATACTTACATATACATGTTCAGTTTCTTGTCTGTAAAGTGTCTTCCCCCGAACAATATCTAAAGACCTGACAGTGTTTATGTCCTTGCAAGTCACACCGCGGAGGGACTGTCCGAGGACAGGTTGGGCGAAGGCTGGGTTATCACTGAGCTGCTTTCTTCCTCCTTGTGAGAAAGTAAAATCATTTCCCGAAAGCCATCCTTTCTGGGCAAAGTGGAAGTAAAATTTTCACTGCCCAAATGTAACGAGAACCCACATCATACCTCGAGGAGAGCGAACTGGAATTGGTGGAGCCTTCCACTGTTTTGTTAATTAGTAATAGAGTTTTTTCCTGTAGATAACCCATCTATCGGTTAATGGAGTTTAACGTACTAAAACACCAGCGGAGCCTCCGGGCAGCGCAGCCCCGCACATACAATGGGCACATTGTTCCCGGGGGGGGGGGGCAAACAGGGGCGTCCT
>JAYRBT010000054.1:9377281-9495902 GCA_036023395.1 Myiotriccus ornatus
TGTTCCCGGGGGGGGGGGGGAATCCTGTCTCCCCTTTATTCGGGAGGTGGGGAATCCCTTCACCCCGCTCGGCGGGGCCGGAGCTGGGGGTTCCCGGGGCGAGGCCGGGTGGGGGGGTACCCGGGGGCGGTGAAAGGGTTAATGGGGGCGGCGGGGCCGGGCGGCCCCTCCCCCCCGCCGGGGCGGAAGTAGCGCGGCGGCGGCGCGGCCGCAGATCCGAGCGAGGCGGCGGGACGGGAGCGCGGAGCCGCTGCCCCTTCTCTGCCCGGCCCCGCCGCTCGGGCAGCCCCCGGTGAAGATGGCGAGGGCGGCGGAGCGGGGCGCTGCGCGGCCGGCGCTGCTCCTGGCGCTGCTGCTGGCGCTGCCCGCCGCCGCCCGGCCGCCCGCCTCCTTCCCCAGCGATGTGAACGGGCACAGCCTCCACCCGCCCTACTTCAACCTGGCCGAGGGCACCCGCATCTCCGCCACCGCCACCTGCGGCGAGGAGGCGGCGGGCGCCGGCAGCCGCCGCGCCGTGGAGGATCTCTACTGCAAACTGGTGGGGGGCCCGGTGGCCGGGGGGGACCCCAACCAGACCATCCAGGTACGGCCGGGAATGGTGCGGGGGTGGGGGGAGCGCGGACCCCGCGCACGGGCGGATCGCGGAGCCTCGCTGGGGCGGCTCAGTCGGGGGGTGCGGAAGGGTCCCAGCCCCTCTTTGTGCTCACCCCCGGGCCAGCGCTCCCTCGTCCCACCCGTTTCTCGGGGGCCGGGAAGGGCAGAGGCTGCGGTGGGGAACCTCGGGGCCCCATGGTCCCGCTCCGCGCGTGTTTTCCCACGCATCCCTTGTGCAGAGCTGGTCCAGCAGCTGCTGGTGGGTTCGCGCTGGGGCGCTCAGGGAGAGGGCGAAGGGCCGGCAGGGGTGGTCCCAGTGCATCCCCCTGCCCAGGCCTGTCCGCAGCCCCCCGGAGCAGCGGGGCGGTGGGACGCACGTGCTCTCTCTCTCTCCCAGCCTTGCCAGGAGTTGCTCACATGAAACGCGGCTCGCTGAGTTCCCAGGGCATTATTTTTAAATTTCGGGGGTTCTTCATGTTTATGAAATCCCGGGCAAACCACCTCTCACATTCCTTCTCTAGTCAGAGAATCGTTATGATAAACATGATAATATTTACCTTGATGCGTCTTAAACGTGATAATATTTACCTTGATGCGTCTTAAATGTGATAATATTTACCTTGATGTGTTTTAACTCCGCGGGTCCCCGTGTGTTTGATGGGGCGTTGGGATGAGCAGAGGGAAAGTAACGAGGGTGGATTTTACAAGCGAACGTCAGGTGACTTGTCTCAGGGGTCCCATTTTGAGCTGCCCAGAGGGAGCTTGCAGCCGGGAATGTAGACGGTGAAGACTGCCGTGCAGTGTAACAGCTATGGCTCTCCTGAAGAGAGGAAAGAGCAGTTGTAAACGGGCTTGTAAAACACTAGTTTTAGTTGCAGGAACTCCAGATCCTGTGCCTCCCCTCAGGGCAGCCCAGGCTGGGAAGAGCAGCTCTGATGTGAAATGCTCTCACAGCCTGGAGCCACCAGCTGCTGCTCATCAGTGTTTTCTGCCTGTTGCTTGTGAGGGTCATGGTGCCACTTCACCTGTTGCCGTGGAGCAGTGGGGTTGTCCATGTTGTGGGTAACAGTAAGGATGAGCAAGGGCAAACCGTCAGTTTCTTGGTCTGAGCCTTTTTCGGCCTCTTGGTAGGGGCGGCTTTGTTACATAGTTGTCTCTGAAGCATTTTTCTCATTCTGGTAACATTCTCCTGCGTTAGTGCTGTACTAGGAATTTTCTGGCTATTGTGTGGTTATGACATGGAATTCTGCTCTCTGCATAGTATAAATTATTGAAGATGTTACTGAATGGCAAAAACGTGACTTATCCTGCTCTTGTTTTGCCACCTTTTAGAGTTATCTGTTTCACTTAGCTGCACTGTAGAATAATGTAACTTGAAGGTTTGCTTCAGGTCCTAGTAGCAGGAGGCTTACCGGGACCTCGATGTAGTAATTGTGCCTACAGTGAGGCAAAGGAGTAAGGAAAGGTGAAAAGTTAACTGCTACTTATGTGCACTTGCAAACAAGTGTGAATGATCTGCCAGGCATAACTGGGAGGAATAAGAGTGCTTGGAAAAGCTGGCAAATGTGGGTGTGCATTTATCACTCTGCATGTGTCCATCTGTGCTCTGGCCACCCTGCTAGCTCAGCATTACACATAGCGCTAAGGATGCTGGTGACTAAAAGAAACCCTTCAGGCTGTACCAGCTCTGGGGGCAGCCCCATCATTCCCCTGCTGCCAAACACAGCTCTCCAGCTGTGGATTTCTGCAGCGACCCCCTTCCATCCCCTCTGCAGCTCTGGCACAGGGTGGCTTTGATCTGAGCACCACTTCCCAGGCCAGTGGTCTTCAGTCAGTCTGAAAGCTTTAGAAAAATCCTTTTGTAGTGGCTCCTTTCCATGACCACAGGCAGCACCTAAAAGGGAGGGGAGGAAACAGGAGGCATTGGAGCAGAGGTCAGAGTTCCCAATTCATCCCCTTTAGGGGCTTTGGCACCACCCGGTGACTAAAGCAAGGAGGGAGGTGGGAGGGAAGTGTTCAATTTGAGCAGACTGAAACAACAATAATGAACTCCACATGCATGTCCTCGCTGCCTGTGTGTCATACCAGACCAGAGTCCCTTCCCTTCTCCCTTCACCTGCTCAGTGCTGCTTGTGTGTGGTGGGGCTGTGGCATGAGGGAGTTTGGTCAGGAATTCTGGAAGAATACCTCAGGACCCTCCCAAGACAGTTCCACATGCTGTGGTGGTGAAGGGACATTTGCTTGATTAAAGACCTAGGATAAACATTAATACAGTCACTTAATAAATCAGTTCAGTTAGTTCTCTTTTCTGCTGTTTCAATTTGACATTGTAGAAGACTTCAGAAGAGGGAGTTCACTGACTTTAAAACATGATGGTCTTAAAATGTCAATAATCATTAAGCTTTCTGAAATAATGGTGCTCTAAAGACACTTACAGTGGTTTTGGCACAGCTTGTGGGAAGGCTGTAAACCTTTTCAGGGAGTTTCCTTTGCTTTATTCAGGGGTTTTTGGCAGAAGAGAGCATTTCCAACTGTGGGGGGCTTTTCAGTCTGGAAGGATGTGATGCACAGCAGCGCTGAGGTGTGCTGAAAGGGACTTGCCATGGAGGTTTGCTTCCCTTGTCCAACTCATTCTTCAGCATGGGCGATCCTACCTTAATGATCATGTCTTGAAGATGTGGCAAAAGAGAGGTCGTGGGTTTCTTTTTTCTGATTGAGCTTTACTGGAGGTGTTTGTAGCTGTCCTCCAAGACAGACAACTCTGCAAAGGCATAGCCATGTGCTCATGTTCCCCATCCCACTCTTCTGCCTAGGGGGCTGTTCCAGCAGGGGTTGTACACTGTGCTTGGAGTGAGGCAGGGTTGTAGATGATTATTTTAGGAGATTAGGAGTATAACAGTAAGGCAAGTTACTAGCATTAATTGAAGGAATTCTAGACCTTAGAATTTAAGGACATAAAACAAACCTCACTGATTTCAAGTCAGTGCTACTTTTGCCTTCCTCTGAAGCCTGTCTTCACACACGCCCTGTGTTCAGAGCACTGGTTTGCACTGGTGCTGAGCTATACTTGCCCGAGCAGTGCAGGCATTGACCAGAGGTCTGGTCCTCTCACTCCTCCAGGTGTCACTAACAGATGAGATCTGAAGCTATTTCATACCTGAGTGTCTATGAATGAAGTGACATTCTCTTTTGATATCCTGCAGTAGTCAGCGACCATTTGTCCCGGTGCTTCTTAATCCCACACCGTGTCTCTCCTGTGTGGCAGTGGGAATCTGGCCCAGCCCAGGGCTCTCCATGCTCTGGGTGACAACTGCTGCTGTACCTCTCTGTATGTGTCTCTTCTGCATTTACATATGTGATAGAGTTGGACTTCAGGGGTTTAACTGTGGCTGAAAATGCACAGTTTTTAGAACAAGTTTTGCTGTTGCTCACAGAAGAAACACCTGGTGAGACAGCACTGCTTAACTTTTCCTGAGCAGCTGATCTGCAAGGACAGCCCTGGTAGCAGCCAGCATGTATTTTACTTGTCTGAAACAGTTCTTCTTAACCTCCATTTCCTGCCCTGTTTACCTCATCCCCAGCAGCCCAGGCTGCCCCATGCTCCCTGTGGATTTCTGATAAATCAGGTAAGAAGAGCTGATGTTGGGTCATGGCAGGGCCAGGTAAATTGGGACAAAGCCACCCGTTTTCCCCAAGGCGAGTGGTGCCAGTGGGGTGCCTGGCTAGTCTTCATGCTCAGGGGAAACTTCAAAGTTCACACTGACTTGAGTAGGAAGAGGATCAGGCCTTGCAGGTCTCTGTAAGCTGCCCTCCATTCAAACCTCTTCCTTATCTCTCTCTCTTTGCAGTTTGCTCTGATAGTGGCAGTTTTACGTTCTCTAAGCTGCCCTGAAACTTCTTGCATTGCTTTCTATTTGCAAAGTTCTTTCTTTGGTGGAACTTAGCAGTGTCCACACCTCTCCTGCTCTGGCAACCTGCTGTCTTCACCAAGCCTGCGGTTCACAATTGCTTTTTTAATTAAAATCCTCTGCTGATGTCAGAACTCCCCTGTAGAGAACCTGACACACTGTGCGGGAGCCTGAGTTTCTCTGAAATACAAATAGCTGGAAATGATTCTCACCAGGTTTAGGTCTGGCTCTAATGAAACAACTAATGAGCAACTGGTGCATCAGAGAGGCTAATCACACTTTTAACAGCAAACTTGGTTCAGCTGTTGATGTGTTTCCAGCCCAGGCTGCACAGCAGTGGGGAGGGACAACAGCAGCATTACAAATGCGGAGCAGCTGATCCTAATTTTTAGTCCCCTCTAACTTAACTTGAGTCGACTGTCTTCAGTCAGTGTGAACTTTGGGTCCAAAATGGTTTTTACATCTGTAGCAAGAATTTAAACTATGTGAACATTTTATTTTTGTTACTTATCCCGATTTTGTAACCATGCCTCACTTCCCCCCCGCCCCAGTGTTGTGCATTGTGCAGCAGAAATTTCCACACAACCTGTTGCACCGGTTCCCAGTAAAGGTTTGAGCTGAAGAGTTGGGTCAGTTTTATCTGGTCTGCTCTCCCTCCTGGCTCAAAGCATGTTAAAACGAGCCTTGTCCTGACCTCCCTGTACAGCTGGTGCTCCCTGCATGGGTGTCAGGGTTACCTGGATGGTTTTAGCTGCCCTTTCCTTTGGCCTTGTGCTTGTCCAGTCTGCTATTTTCATATCTCCAGAACACTTAATGAAAATGTGTTCTTGTTCAAGACAATTTGTGTTGCATAATTGCCTGCAAACGACATAGGGCATGGCTGTGGGGAAGAATGCTGTGAAATCTGTTTTCCTTTGAACTGAGTTTCCCCCAGAGCTTGGAGCATCTGGAAAATCACACGCTCTGCGGTGGCTCTGTCTTGCCTCAGCCCTTGTAGGGCAGTGAGCAGGAAGGGGATTGCCTGTCTTGAGATCTTGTACCTGGTGTAATATTAACGCTGGCTGCAGCTGGGACAGGCAAGGGCAGCATTCCTGCCTGGGGATAACTGCGCCTTTAAAAGGAAAACTGCCTGTAACAGAGTTCCCTTCTAGGCCTGTTGTAGCAGCAATTCAAGCACAGAACAGTGGCTCCACAAAAGAAATAACTTGCCAATTTTCAGGGCTATTTGAAGATTTTTTAAAGAGTGGGTCAGATTCATTTGTCTCTTAATGGGAATGAAAGAATTGCCTCTAACAGCTCAGGTCTTTTGTCTGGTCGTGCTGTTAAAGTTGCAGGGCTGTTTTCTCTGGCAGCGTGTCCATGGAGCTGACACAACCACCCGCACCACAAAGGCAAGGCAGAGAAGTGATGGCAGTGAGGTGCCTGGCCAGCTGACAGCTGGGGCTGTCCCCTTCTGGCCTTGCATTGCAGCATCATCAGCAAAAGGAACTCTGCTGTGAGACTATTAAGCTTGAAAATGTAGCTGAAAGGACTATATTGTGAAATGAATAGGTGGACAAGAAACAGATTGCAGGGAGCTGAGCAGAGGAACTGCCAGTCTGAGTCTGTAGAAATGACTGAATAGTCTGGGTCAGGATCTCTGGGCATCAGCAGGGATGTGAATGGCAGCCTCAGCAGAGGAGCTGGTGGCCATGGAGCTTGAGCTGCTGTTCTCTGCTGTGGTGTAGCTTCTCACTCTGCATTTGGTAACCAATTCTTTGTATCCGAGTTCCTTTGCCAACATTTGGTGCATATCTGCAATACAGAAGGGATGCTGCTTAGAGCAGCCCAAATGCTACACTGGGTGGTTGAGGGGGTTTTTGAGCCTCCTCATGTTCCTTTTTTCTATTCATGCTTCAAATTAGTGCAAACAAAAAGTTTATACATAGATTTGCATTAGCAGGCTTACACCCTGTATTTTCTGAATTGCTGTGATACCTGTCTGCTTTGTACCATGTTTCTCTGGCTGGGCTTTAAGTGTTGGTTTTGTGCTTTCCAACAGGGCCAGTACTGCGACATCTGCTCCTCTGCAAACAGCAACAAGGCCCACCCCATCACAAATGCCATTGATGGGACAGAGCGCTGGTGGCAGAGCCCCCCTCTTTCCCGGGGGCTGGAATTCAACCAGGTCAACGTCACTTTGGACCTTGGACAGGTAACCCAATTCCCTTCTTCGTTATGTTGTAGGTGATGCTGGTAAGGACGTGCTGCTCTGCTTCTAAAATCCTTTAGCAGACCTCTGTGGAACTGTGGGACAAACCCCACTCATTTAATAACATGGCATGAGGTTGTAGTTAAAATATGGAAGGGAAAATCTTTTGCCCCTTTGCAATATTAACTATATTAATATAGTTATAACAAATTATATGCTGTTTATTGTTACTATTTAGTTTCTCCCTAGAAGTTGAGTCACTCGTGGAAACCCACCACATTTTGTAAGTGCCATTTCCTCTTAGAGGGTACCTAACTCTTGAAGGGGGACAGTTAGCAAGGCTTCACCTCAAAATAGGAGAATATGGCTCTGAGGAATTCAGGGTTGCTCTCTAAAACTTTTAACCAGTGCATTTAAAACTTTAAAAACAGCAAGTCCATGCTGAAGATTTTCTTCCTATAAAAGATGAAAAATGACAATGGATGTTTGGTCTCTAATGCTGGCAAGTCAAAGGGAATTACCATTGTAATAGCAAGGCTGCCAGCCCCTGCTGCCTCTTCAGCTGCTCCTGTTCATCCACAGAACTGCCCCTCTGGAAATGGAGTGTTCTCTCAGATTTTCGTCAGCTTAGAGGGAAGCAGCAGAAAAGATGCTCTGGCTGGAGTGCAAAGGCAGGAATCTGAAGGGCTGAGGGATGTGGGTCTATGCTTCCCCTAGCTCTGCTACAAGCCCTGCAGCCACATTTGGGTTCTCCTTGGCTGGAAGGTCAGCTGGGATGGGGCAGTTGTGGAGCTGTGGACAGCTCACCTCTTGCACAGGAAATCTGGCTCCTGTGATTGCTCAGCAGCCTTTCAGGGGCTGAGTCACTGTCCCTTTAGGAGGTTGCACTGTTTGCAGGGATTTTGAGCCTCACTGGGCACTAAAGGTTTGCACTGGCCTCACAGGTCGCCTTTTCACCCTCTGGTGGAGTAAAGGCTCATTTGTCACTGTGGTGTCTGACTCCAGATTTACAGCTATGAATATCTGGGCTGTATTGATGAGGACACCCTTCTTGTTAGATGCCTCCAACGCAGCCTGTAGTCCCCAGGACTGTCTCTGCCCTCTAGCACTCGCTTGGATTCTCTCAAGCACCCTCCACGAATTTGTTCTCTCCCACAAGTGCCAGCTGTCCAAAGCTGTGCTTGTGCACAGCACCAGTGAAATATCTGCTAACGCCTGGGGTGCACCAAGCATCGCACAATAGCTGTGTGGGCAAAGCCTCCCGGGGCTGCACACGCTGTGCTGAGCCCTCGCCAGCGTGGGTGGCATCTGCTGTGTCTCTTAGAAGCATTCCAGCTGGCAGGGATGTGCTGGTGGGTGGATTGCTTTGCTCTCCCCCTCGGTCCAAGGGCCAGCCTGCAATGTGCCTTTCTGATCATTCACGTCTTCTGGAGAGGGGTTTTCAAAGACCAGCTTTCCTTGGGAGCTTCTCCTCCTCTTTGTCGTTCTCTGTGGCAACTTTCTGGCTTTAGGCCAGAGCTAACCCAGCTGTGCTGTGTTCTTGCAAGCTGCTGCACTTGGCTCACCTGGGGGTTTGTGGCCTTCAGAGCTGCTGTGCTGGGAGACAGAGCCTGGAATAATTTGGAGGGGCTCCAGTACTGTTAAAACTGAGCTTGTCTAAGCTGACCACCTCCTCCTGCCCTCCTCTCCTGAGTCGTTTTGCCCTTGGTACCCAGGGAGGTGGGATTGCATGATCATTTCTGCAGGGTTGGTACTAAAATTAGCAGGTGGTGCTGGAGGCAGATGCTTCACCTGCTGTGGATTTTCTGTGGGCTCCAGCCCATTTTTAGTGGCTTCCCCTTTATATGTGCCCTTACTGCATGTAATTGCTGTAGTAACCTGTTTATGTTCCTGGTGAGGGTCAGGTCTTTGCTTTTCCCTCCTTTGTTTTGGTAGGTCGGGCAATAGGAACAAGATGAAATGTTACAGAATCCCATTTCCTCCTTTTGAAGTTGAGTCTGGTTGAAAGGATGGAAGAAATAGGAATTCCTAGGACCCAGCAGGGCAAGCACAGGATCAGGCCAGCATACCTGGTAGCCAGGCTTTAGAAATTCCTTGGATACCTGTGAAACAGCACAGGTAACAACACCCTCAAAGGCATGTCTGAGAGCTGGGCTTTATTTTGGCTGGCAAACAAGGGCTCTCCTTGCTTCGTGTATCCCTCTAGGCAGCTCTTGGACCAATTAAGATTTAATTTAAGGGGCCGATGGCCATTAAAAGCTTTTGTCCCTCTGGGGGGGGGTCATGAGTGCCTGGAGTGCTGGAGCTGATGGCATGGGGGCACAGCAGGGGCTGGCACAGGGTTTATGGTGTCAGCCCCTTCCTTTGCTCCTGTGCTTCCCTGCTGGCTTCATCCCTTTCGAGCCAGAAGTGCTTAATTACCGGTTGGAATCGGGTTTCTCCAGCGTTTGGCGAGGCTGTGGCAACTGGGAGAGGGGCAGTTAATTAAGCAGCCTGTTGGTCTTTGCTTTTCCTAGCTGGGAGCTTGCTCTCCTCGCAGGGATGTTAAAATCCTATGGGAAGGAGAGAAGGAGGAATATTCACAGCCAGCAAATAAGTTAAAGAATGGCTTCGGCTGGCCACCCAGCTGGTGTGAGGATATTAAACACTCTCCTCACGTCATCTTAGTGCCAGCAGTGGCCTAATCTTAATGGCTTCATCAGCAAGGCGGATCAGAGCTCCCACAACTGTTTGGGAAGAGGCTGAGTCCGGTTATCTGCTGGGGAGGTTGGATCGGAATTGCTCCTGCTGGTGCTGTATCTGTTCCTCCCTCCATGAGGAGGAGTGGGGGGGAAAGGGTGGAAGAATTGAAGTTGCTGTGTTGGCAGGACACTACTGTTGCTGGACAAGGTGAACTTGTCAGAGTCCCAAAACTGGCTGTCCTACTTGGCTTGGAGGGAGGAGGTCCATGTTGTGATGGAGGCTCTTAAGCCTGCCTCACTGCTGCTCAGCTCCATGCTGTTTCCTCTCCTGCCTGGAGGCTCCAGACCAGCTGGAAATGGGAAAGTGCCTCTGCTGCAGAGGGGCTGTGCAGAGGACAGAGGGACAGGAGACCATGACTCACTGCCACCATGGGAATTGTCCCGTGTGATCCTGCAGTGATTAAGTGCCACAGTGGGTGGAGGGGAGGAAAGGGTGTGATGGAAGATTCTTTTTGTTGTTTTGTTTTGGTTTTTTTTTTTTTCTTCTCCAAGAAGGTCATTTGAGTCAGAGCTGACAAAAATCAGGAGGTTTAAAGAAACATGAATGGCTGGCTTTTTGCCAGGGCCTGACATCTTCCTTGCATGAAGGTGAACCCAGGCCAGCCCTTCCCAGAGATGTTTATGGGTAGTTGGTGCTTTATGATAAACTCTGTGGGGAGGAATGCTCGCAGTCATGCAAGAGCAGGAGCTTCGTGCCAGTGCTTGCTTGAGGTTAATTACTGCAGTGAGAAGGTGGCTGGATACATCCCCCATCTCCCCCCGCGTCATCTGCTGGCCCTGGTGACACTGGAGAACAGAATTTCAGACTGAAGCTTTGCAGGGAGTTATGATTTACACCCCAAAGGTATTTAATCCAGCAGCGCCTCATGGAGGGCACGCAGCCTCCCCTGCACACTTGTCGCCAGCAAGAAACACCAGTGTCCATTTGCCACTGAAGAGAGAAGAGAAGCCTCCTCCTTTGGAGAGATCCACGGTGTTACTGCTTAAAATGCAGCTCCCTTTAGGGTTAAAGGGAGGAAAAAAAAGAGTTTCATTTGTTGCTAACTCATGAGGATGGAAAGGAAATTAAAGGGATTGTGAGCCAAGCCCCTGGGCCGGTCTGAAGGTGTGTTTTGTAGTCACTGTAGGATGTGCCTCTGCAAGGGAGTAGGTGGATGACTTAGTGAGTGTTTGAGAAGCATTTCATGAGGTTTCTAGTAATTACAGTGCCAAAGCTGCCACTTTTACTGGCCTCTGGACTGATTAACTTACACTTGCCAGGCTCATCTAGCTCCGAAGTAAAGGTGTTGATACCCAGTGCACATGGGGCACTTTAGCCCTTGGCCAACAGGCTGCTGGCCTTTCAGTGCACAGCTTTGCTCAAAAGGAGATGGATGGTTTTCCCCAGGTGGATTTTCAGGGCATAAACCTTCTTTCTGTTCCCTCTTGCACTGCAGATGTGGCCCCTCAGGACTGGCTTTGCAGGATACCTACCAATGTGCAAATGCAGTCAAATGCCTGACTTGCATGAACAGCTCGATCCTCTTTGTGTGAACTGATTTGTTGTTAATGAATTTTAAACTCCTACTCGTCTTTGGCAGATTTGGACTGGATTAAACCTGGCCTAATGCTAAAGGAACTTCACCGAAGCAGAGCATGGTACCTTGTGTGTCACAATGCTCTGAAATCTTCTTTCACCTCACTTTCTAATCTCCCACTTATTTTCATTTAATCGAAATAGTATTGGAAGCTGCTGGTGGAGATCTTCAGGAGCCCTCTTTGAAAGGCAGCTGGAAGGAGAGCCTTGCAAAGAGATGGGCCGAGGCTTACCTCCCTCCCAAAAGCCTTCAGCGTGCAAATGAATCTGATATTTATTCCCTGGCTTAATTAATTGAAAAATCCTTCTTGATGAGTAAACTCACAGAATAGCAAGAGAACGCTTGTGGTTGTTCCTGAAGGGAGCTGTTGCCCAGGGGCTGCTTTCCCTAGGTTTGGTGTGGGATAGGGATGATCAACCAAGAAGCATTTTCAGCTGAAAACTAGGTAAAATTCTGCCTTCTTTCACCTTATTCCTTTGGCAACTTCATTTCCATTGCTACTTGGTCTTCACTGTGCTGGGGCACCACTGTGGGAAAGGGGTAGGAGGGCTTAGTGACATTTATTGTGAGCTTTTGCACCTTAAATAAAGGGCTGGGGCGTAAAATCTCTAACAAAGACGTTCTTTCTCCAAATTGTTCTCCAGCTCTTGGAGCAAAAGCAGTATTAAAAATAAAGCATGTTAAGTAGGCTGAGCAGAAATCCTTTTTATTTGAACAGCTCAACCTTTGGTCTCTTCTGTGTAGAGTCCTCTGCAATTGCCATTAAATCCTTCAAAAGTAGATCTGGATCTTCATCTGTTTAGAGGCTTCAGAATTGCAGTTCCCCGATCTGAGGTGGTCTGTGGCTCCCATTTAACTACAGAGCCTGTTCAGTGCTGCTGTCCTTTGCCATTGCTGTGGAGTGCAAGTGGGGTGCATATTTGTAATGCTTCTCTGGGAAAAGCAGAAAAGGTGTGACTGTGGGAGAGTGCGGCACTGGCACTGAGCCCAAGTGAATGGATCTTCCCTTCCCTCCCAATTTATTTTCCCCTTTATTGTTTAAATTAACTTAGCTGTGAAAGCTGTTCTGTTTTATTCAAAGTTGCAGTTCCCCTGACCCAGACCAGCAGCTGGTTTTTGGGTTGGTTTTTTGGTTTGGTTTTTTTTTTTTTTTTTTTTTTTTTTTGGTGCTGATAAAGGGAGATTTTTTTCCTTTGCTTGACCCTTCTCAACCTTTCTGTGCTATTTGCCAACTCCCACCAGATTCCTGGCTCCAAGGGCTGCGTGGGTGCCGTTCAGGTGAGCGGGCAGGGAGTGTCTGGTTGTTAATCAAGTGGGCATGCCTCTGGCAGCAAGGGCAGACCCATCCTCTCCTTTTCAAACAGCCTTGCCAAGCTGGATGCCAAGCTCCAGAATCCAGAGCAGTCAAGGCTGAAACTTCTTTCCTCTTTGTTACTGCTGTCAGGGAAAAGATGTGCAGAATAGCAGTGTAGGTAAATCATGGATGACACATGAATTTTAATTGCATGTTGTGTTTACTCAAGTCATGAACCAGCACTGCTTAATATCAGTCTTCCAGGACTGCAATGAGTAGGTGGTATTTCACTTGTAACACTTGATTCCAGAAGGACCTGCCCTGCCTCACGTCTACCAGGCTGTGAGCACGGAGAAGAGCACAGGAGGAGGAGGCTCTGGGCAGGTCACTCAGCATTGTGGCACCTTTTGTGGCCTCCAAGGAGGGTGTTTCTGCCCATCCTTTGCATCTTGTACAAATGACCCTTGTGCTTCAAGGGCTTAATCTTCCCAGAGGCTGTGCTTGCTCTGCCTAGACCTGAACCAGGTGTTAAAATAAGCCTCAGCCTCCCCCCTCAGAACAGCTCCAGGTAATGACTGATGAAAGGATAATTACTGTTTCTAAGAAGTGCGTGGAAGATTTCCACTGTAGTTTTTCCCTAGATATTGTTGCCTGTTTTTGATTTTGGTGTGATGAGGAACAAAGAGGCTGATGGCGAGGTCTCCTACCATTCCCTCCAGGCTGTCCCTTCCTTCTCAGCTCCCTGGGATTCTTCAAAGATCAGGAAAAAGCCTCGGGGCGAGCACGAGACGGGGAGAGGTCAGGGGAGCTGCAAGCTGGTGTATGGGAGGCTTTAGTCTGTAATGAATAGCTGGAAGGCAAGCCTTGTAATTTCTTGCTGTTCTCCTGGAAAGTGTCTGCTTGGCTGGGCTGGAAAACAAGAGCGTGCCTTGAATCGGGTGTGAATGTGAGTGGATACATGTGCTCTGGGGGTCAGCTTTGTCTGCTCTGTTTGTGGTTGTACCAGGCAAGTTAAAACAGAGCAGAACCGTCTGGGTCAGGCCCCTGTTTACTGGGGAGTTGTTTTCCTCCTTCAGAGAGATGTTACGGGGTTTTGGGGAGGTCGGTGTACCCAGTGGAACCGGAGAGGTTCACAGCTCTGGCACAGAGCGTGCTGGCATCTGAATAAATGAGTTAGAATTTTCTGTGATTTGGCTTGTCCCACCTCCAAAGTGGGAATACTGCATCTATCTCCATCGTTTTCTGTGTGCAGAAGCCTGTGCAGCACCAGACCAGTGAGTACAAAATTGTTTGCAGGAGAGAATTTCTGGAGTAAGACTCTTGGCTTGGCCCTGCACAGCCCTTCTCTTCTGTCTGTCATCCTCCTCCGGCAAGTGACAGCATTCCTTACCCCTGTGGGGTGCTTGGCTGTCCGTGAACTCGTGTCCTGCACACGTACCCATGTGCACACTGCTGAAGCCAAGGGCTGTGAGCCTGGAGTTGCTGCCAGTCCTGTTCTTCTTGAGGGACTGGGAGACAGGATCATCCTGTGGCATTGCACAGTCAGTTCTTGACGCTTGTCCTGATCAAGATGAGAAGACCCTCAAGTGAGCTTTTCCTGCTTCCTGGGGCATGTTTCCAGGAGCTGTCCTTGTACTCTGCAGCTCCAGCACAGCAATGTACTGGCTCAGATCCACCGGGCTGGCAAGGAGGATGCTAAATACACTTATGATCATCTGCCTAGTCAGCTTCTCTGCTCTTTCAAGCCTGTTCTAGCCCCCTGCACCTTTCTTTTGATGCTTTACCAAGCCTGGCTCAGCCTTGCTTTAATCTCTGCCTTATCCTTTTATTATAGTCATAAATGGGGGCCTCTGGGCTGTGCCCAGCCTTGATCCTCAGCCGTTTCCTGTTTTCTGGATTCAGTGCTCTTCAAATTCCAGACCTCCCCTCCCATGTGTAGTGCCAAGCAGTGCAATAAATAGTACTTTCTGTGTGATAGAAATTGAAAGGGAAACCAGTAGGAAGGCACAAGGTGAGAGGCACATACCTGGTGCGATGGGTTGGAAGAGTCTTTAGAAACGGCTTATGAGGGGACTCGAGATCAGTGGCAGCAGATGAGGAAAATGGGGCCTATTCACACAGACACCTGGTAGCTGAAGTTCTGCTTCTGGAGGCATGCTGAGGGGATGGTCGGAGAGGAGAGATTGAAACAGGAATGTGTTGTATTGGGAGATCCAAGGAGGAGGAGAACAAGGCCTTGACAAGACAAGGATGGGGCAGTGGTTTGGGGCTACTTTGGTCACTGGGTCCTGACAAGAATAAGGGGAATGATGTTACTTTGTTCTCCATAAAAGGACTTGCCAAGTCTTCTCCATAGAAGGACTTGCCAAGCATGACTATAAAAAGCCTTTGTTAACATGAGGTCACTGCGAATGGAAGGTGGGTCTGGATGGTGCCAGCTCCTGTTTGTGCAGCATAGGAAGCCACGGTTCCTGTTTCCTCCGGGAACCCCAACCTGGCCCCACACACGCTGCTTTGGCAGGACAGCCAGCCAGAGACAGGGAGAGCAGAGGTGGAGCTGCTGGTAGAGTTTGGGAACTCAGCACCCACTTCCCTTCTCAGTCCCCTTCCGAGATGGTTTATGTTCTCCAGGTGCATTGGGTATCATCTACTTGCTGGCAGCAAGGATGTGGTGCAGACTGAATGTGCTGCCGCTGATAGATTGCCAGATGGCTCTGGAGCAGCAGGGATAGAGACATGCTGCTTTCTGACAGGTCTGCTCAGGGCTAACAGCTCTGGCAGAGAGGATGAGCAGGTAACGGGGCCAGCAATTGCTGCTGCAGTAAGACTTGCCTGGGCTTGTCAGTCAGAGCTCCTGGAGGACAGTGTTAGGATGGTAGTTAACTGTCTTCTTCCTTCTGTCAAGCAACAAAACATTCATGGGAGATGATGTGGCAGGAAGCATCATGCCTCTTGTTCCCAGCTGCATCTACCATGAGAAGTTTGGGCTCTGCCAGCAGGGTTAAACTGGCTGAGCTCCTGTTGCAGGGATAGGTGTCTGTTACATGGTGTACATGGTTATCTGAAAGTTAGAACAACTTCCCTTAGAATAAGTTGCCTCTGTCCTAGAAGATTAGCGTATCACTGATGTCTTTTTTTCCATGTACCTGGATGCTGAAAACTGCGTCTTTGATGGAGCAGATTTCCTGTTGGAATCTGCCTGTGTGTGTAACTCACTCTAGTTGGTGTGCTCTGCCTGAGAATCATTTTGCATCTATTGCTTGGCATCCTGAGTCCTACCAGTGGTTGTTTGCATAACCCATGCAGGGACAAGCAAACAGCCACACTGAGAGTTGCCACAAAATGCTTTTCTTCAGTTGCTCTTTCCTGTTTCTTTCTCTGCCTGCTTTGACACACAGAGCTCTCCCTCACACTCACAGCTGAGCTCTGTTTATGGGTTCCTACAAGTTCCCGTCACTGTGGGTCAGAGCGTGCCCTGTGACCAAAATCCAGCTGGCATGCTGCTGTAGGCATCTCTTGGATCTAGTTAAATGTGCACGATGCCAAGCCCTGATGGGAAGAGGAAAAGAATGGCTTTCTGGTATTTGCACATAGTTACAAATTGTAATCACAGACTCATGACTGCAAACAGAAAGCTATATCGCTGGCTTCGTCATGACTTCACTGTTGTTGTCCTGGCTGTTTGCTAAAGCTGTTCCTTAATCCTTTTCCAGGCTTTTGCAAAGTCTGCATCCACCCAAACTTAGTGGGCACAAAGATTTTGGCTGGACTCCAGGATGGGGTTTGTTTTTTCCTTTCTTTACCAGCCATTGCTTTCTGCCTCAGAGTAGTCCTGCTTCAAGTGTCTGTAAATAGGGCTGTAAATGCAAGAGGGTCTTGGGGGATCGTGAGGACAAACCCCGTGTTCTTGTGACCCTCATGGGTCCAAACAGCAGTAAGAACTCCACACAAACACAGTAGCTGCAGATCTCTGCTGGTGTTAGCAGTGCTTTGGGAATGTTAATCCTGCTGTGACCCTGGTATGTGCTGCTGTTGGGTCAGCTAACCCAGCTATGAATGACAGTGTCATGGTGGGGAAACTTGCTGACAAATGCTAACACAGTGCATGGCTGTAATGCAGATTTTTAAAAGAATAAACCTGCTTGCACATGTTGGGATTGGCTTTGTTGAAATCTGCCAACGGCCAGAGCTTTAAACCCAGTGCTGTCAAAGCTTGCAGGGACCATGCAGAGGAATTACAGAAGGGTGATGCTGCTGAAATGCCTGGAAGGTGGGTGCAGTTGGGTTTGGGGCAGGGACCTAAAATGTGGTGCAAGGAATGCTCTCTTCTGCTTGGAGCTGGGTCTTCTCAGTCAGTGGTCCAGAAAGGGACCTTCTAAAACCACTCGACCCAGGGAATGGAGAACTAAGAAAGACAGGGAATGGAGAGAGGAAAGGAGGTGGCATTCAGGTATACTGCTCCTGAGTGCCAGAGGGCTTGAGCTTCCTCTGAGGTTTGTGTGAGTCATTCATCTTTGGCAATTGGCCATTTAAAATGAGAAGCCTTTCAGGGGCTTTGGTGGCAAGCTGAGACCTCTCACGTTGTGCCAATTTTCAGCTAATTTGTCCTCTTCCGTTTCCTTCCTCTCCTCACCCTTCCCATGCGCGCAGGTTTGTGACAGGATATCCACTTCATTCAAGGGAATGGGGGAAATATTTGCTTGTAGCGTGGCCAGTTGCCAAGGTTGCTTTGTTCTCCTTGTCACTCAAAGGAACAGCCCAAGGAAACCCTCAGAGCTGAAGCTGGCATGTGACTTAGAGTGGATTTCCTGCAGCTCTGCAAGTGAAATGTATGACATGGGGATTTTTTTTTTTTTTTCCTTTTTTAAATCCCATAAATGCAAGGAAAAAGAGGACCTGAGTGGGTTAGACAGGTTGGGTCTCAAATCCTCTCTGATGGGAAATTGCTGCGTCACATCCATACAAGTTGTGCCTTGTCAAGGTTAAAATCAGTCTTGGGTTTTTTAGTTGAATTAAATAGCTGAGCTTGCAACAGGCCTGGGTTTTTTAGTAGAATTCAGTTGTGTGGTGAAGATGATGGTTGCTTCTGCACCACTCAACGTGTTGTAGCTGGAGGCTCTGCTTGGTGACACCCAAGCACTGCCATGATTGCAAAAGGCCTTTCTGTCACAAATTCAGAGCTGTAATGATAAGGGCAAGCAATATAGTGAATTTGCAGTATCTGGGGTTTAACTCCTCGATGTGACCCAAGCAGTGGTGTCCAGGGCTTTGGGGTGTATAGAGAGAGTGAGACAGCTCCTCCTCAGTGTGATGGGCTGACAGCTGAGCTGGTGCTCTGACACCTTGCTCTGCCCACTGTGCCCTGTAAGATGGATGATTTAGCTCCTCTTTGTCCTAGCAGATCAGGTGGCTCTGGAGAGCCCGTCCCAACAAGCTTGTGGCCCTAGCTGATGGAGCTGTGCTTGTAAAACTCTGGATGTAAAAACCAGCCTGCAAGCTGTCTAGAGCACAGACAAGTGTTCTTTTGTCTGGCTTCTCCCTTTCAATTTTAAACCAGCCCAGGAACTCCTAAGAATATTTAAATACCTTGTGCAGTGAACCTGTATTGATATTACTTGCTACAACTCAAACAACTCATAGAATGTACAGTTAGGAACATTTGTTTGCTCTGGATGGTAGGAATGTCCTCTTGAAAATGTGCTATGCTTTGGTAAGTATGAATAGAGGGTTTTTCCACCCCCCTCTCCAGGTTTCTGAAGGCCAAAGTCTTGAAACGGCTTGGAAAGGCTGCTGAAGCTGTGCTGATAAGATACGCAGCAAAAGTGCTTGAGAGCCTAATGTAGGAACAGAAATGTCTAAGCTGTTTGCTTTCCCCTTAACAGTGTGAAAAATTAATATGCCTTATTAAGGAGCCTGGGGAATTGTGTGCTCACAGTGAGGACTGCACTGAGATGTTTCTGCTGGCTTAAGTTATCCCTGGGGCTGGCAGCTGAAACGCTTGGTTTGTAGTTACTGAGTAGGAAAGTGGAGCTGATTTGGACCCTGCAGAGCCGCAGTTGTTGCAGTTTCACTTCTAGCAGTCTCCCTCTGGCTCTGAGCTTGCTGTAGAGATGAAATGACCACTTCATACAGCAAGTCCCATGGTGTTTGGAGATGTGACTTTTTTTCTATGCAGTTAATTCCTTATTTTCTTCCCCCACCACTTTGTCAGCCTTCTTCAGCCCAGGAGACACATTATCAAACCATTTTGATAGCAGGTCTGTGCACCTCTTAGAACAGTGTGTTGGGGAGCTTTTGGAGAGGCTGGGATCATATGCCATCAGCTCAGGTAGATTGCACTCTGCACACCCTGGGCTGCTCTGACATCCATGAGCCATCTTCAGGGAGACACTTCCATGAAGGCCAGTTGGACATGTTTCATCAGACTGTGCTGATTATTGCTTAAATGCTTGTCTTGTAACCTCTGAAGTAGATGACATACCTGTGCTGTGCCCCCACCCTGGACACATGCCGTTCCATATGCCCGCCCTTCTTTCAGCAGTGGTCTTTATTTCAGTGGTGTGTACTTACTCACCCAGACTTCTTATCTCCACTAAATCACAGGTTTCTTAAGCACTCGTGTTTTCTGTAGCACTCCCCTTATCTCTGTTCCTTCCCAGAGCTGGGCAGTGGGAGCAGGGAAGCAGGAGGGGCTGAGCAAAGCTGTAAATGCCTGTTTGCCCTGCAGTGATGCTATGTGAGGTACAGCAACAGCAGGGCTGAGAGCAATAAGAGCACCTGTAGGGCAGTTGGGTTTTCCCAAATTGCTGAGCAGCTGGGGGTTCTGCAAGGCAATTATTTTTTTTTTTTTTATTTTTATTTAGGGTCTGAGACAGTAGGATTTGTAGCATGTTAAGGCAGCACAGAACTTCAGTCTCCCTTGTGGATGGCAGGTCATAGAACAGGACTGAAAACTGGCTTGAAGGTCTCTGTCAGGTGTATCTGTGGTCTTGTCCCTGCTCTCTGTTCCCTTGTCCTTCTTCCCAACCATCAGAATAAGGATGCTGTGACCCTGGGAAGTGCTTTCAGGGATTCCAGCCAAGCCAGGCTGTGCAGCCCCACACACTGCTGTGCCTTTTGGTCCTATGTGAAGTTGTCTGTAGGACAGTGTGGCTGGTGCCCTGCCCAGCCCATGAAACCGCTGTTCCATGTGAGTTTTGTGGCTCCTTCCATGTTTTCTTTCCCTTTCCAACAATAAGCATTCATCCAACAGTGGTTTCACAGCATGAAGTCACCTCTTGGTAACTGGCAGACTCTGGGTCAGCCCTGTGTGTGCCTGCAGAGGGGTGTCCATAGGTGTGCACATGCTGTTGTCCTGTTGTGGCTGAACCTGCAGGAGAGACGGTGGCTTTATGGCTGCTCCTTGCAGGGACTCCTTGCTGTCTTGTTGACCCTTTAAATTGGAGAGTGCCAAGTCTGAGCTCCACTTCCCAACAGGTTTGGTTCCCATGAGGGAGGTTGCCATCCGTAAGGAAGGGCAGCAGCTCCGCAGCTCACCCCACCTTAACCCTATTCTGTAGCCAGAGCTAAAGGTGTGCATGGGGCATGGCTTCAAGAATTGTATTTCCACATGCTGTTTTGGGGGAAACCTGTGCCACGTGGGAGCACCAGGATGAGATATGATGCCTGCTGTGGTGTGAGCAGCTGTGTGGATGTGCATATCCTTCACATGACGTGAAAGTAGTTGTACAGCTCTGTGGGTCCTGCTCAGTTTATAAGGCATCTGACCTTTCTTTTGCTAAGGCTTTCAACAAGTCAATTTACAGTCTTAGCAGGGACCACCCAGAGCCTGGGGCTTTGTGGCCAGGGGAGAAGGAAGGGAGGGAACTCTTCAAAGAGCAGAGGAGACAAAATTACTACCGTGGCCTGTATATTGATTTCATGAACCGTGAGGCTCTGAGTCAGATGCCAGCCTGCTTTGCTGTGATCTTGGCAGAATGTGACCCCTGTCCCTCAGCAGCAAAGGAATGGAGGTGATCACGTTTCCCCAGGCAGATCCGATTTCTGGAGGCTGTCAGGGCGCCTTACCCTGTGCCTGGGAACGGTGCTGGGAGGCATCACAGGGGAGGTTTTGGCTGTGCCTGGTAGACAAACCATCTAGTACAAACACCCACGTCAACAGCTTTGGAGGCGAGTGCCAAGCTGGATTGCTTGCAGCTATCCTGTTTGCATGAATGGCTTTGCCTCCCCTCCTTTGAAGATGATGACTCTCCTTTTGAAAATAGGAGATCAAGAATCTGGTATCAGACATGTTGAAAGACACTATTTACAAATGTTTATTGTGGAAAATATTTATAAAGCTCCCCTTGGTAGTAGGGCTGTACAGTACAGTGGCCTCCCTTGGACTGAAGTACAGCTGTCTAACAGCTCTTGAGCCAAACCTGCTCAGGTTAGTGTGAATCCTGCTGAGATCCTGCTTCTTCCCAATAGCCACTTGCTGCAGACCCCGTGGTGTTTGTTGCTGTTACACTTGGTGCTGTATTCAATGCTAAACTGCACTTGCATGGACCCTGCATCTAGAATAACTGTGTGCTTAGCAAAGGGTAGGTAGAAGTTATATGGCTGCTCTCTGCAGCTGCTCTAAAGGTGTTTTGTGGTATTTATATCAGATCACGAAAAGCTTCTTGTTCATCTCAAGATGTGCTACTGCCACCTCCCAAAGTACCAGCCCTGTGTCCTTGGTTCTTCCTCCAAGGAGCAGCACAGATTCTGGTGATGATCAGCAGTGGTGCAGGGTAATGTGCACCTCCCCACCTTGTGGTTATGTGCTCCCCTTTCACTGTCTCTGCCTGAGCAAACGACAGAGCAAATCCCAGAGCCTGATGGAGATGAGCTCCCTGTGCCTGCAGTGCTGGTGGTTCCACACCTCTCCAGTGAGGACATGTGCTGGGTGTTCCGGGCATGCTGAGTTCTTAATCCTGTGCTTACGCTGTATCCATAACTAGTATGTGAGTTCCGGTCCTTTCTACTTGTGTTGAGGGGTATTAAATCCTCCCAGTGATGCTATTTTTTGGGCAGGGAGTGGGGCTAAGGGCTTGTATTTCTGCAGTGCTGAGACTGATCAGTTATCGTGTGCGTACACCACAAGGAAGAGGGAAACACGAGACGGCTGCTGTGCAGGCTGGGATGTCATCTTTGGTGCCGGCGTTGGAAAGGCTTTGGGGTTTATTTTCCCCACATCTCATGTCAGCAGCGAGTCCTGGTGCAGTCCAGTGTCCCCAGGGCCAGGACAGGATGTGAGCGCGGTTGTGGCGTGGCTGCCCAGGGTCGGGTTGCTGAAAGGGAGAGGGATGACAGGTGCATGGCCAGCAGCACGGCCGGGGCCGAGGCACAGCTCCTCGAGCTCTGCGAATAGAAACCGCCCGGGTTTGGAACTGGGTCAGAGGCATGACCTGAAACACACCGATGAGCTGGAGAAGTTCTGGGCTGCGCCACTTCCTCCCGTCCCTGGCTGCTGCATCAGCCAGAGATTCGGTGGTGGAAATGTGAGCAGGTGGATTAGCGCTGCTGCTGGCTCGATGCTGACTGAGCAGGAGCGCCTGCAGTGATGTTTGCAGTTGGGTGTGCTGGAACCTTTCTAACCAGGAGAGATGGAGTTGTGTTGAAAGCATCAGTCCTCGGTGAAGTGAAGCTGTTGCAGTTGGGCTGGGCTACTCTGTCGGCAGCAAGACCCGCTTTGGGCAGCACAGAACCTCCAAGGCAGCCTTGCAGCAGGTCAGAGAAAAGTGTGGCTCTATGGTGAGCAGAGTAAAGCCACTGCAGATGTCTGAGCCACTGGAGCTTGAGAGCAGAGTGACTGCACGTGTCCGCAGCGTGCTCCGTCTTCGTGTGTTGTTTATTTGATGTGCTGTTTGTTCTGGCACAGCTCGGTCACATGCTGAGATAGATAACACTGGAGAACAGTGTGAGCTTGCTCTGCTTCTCAAAAAGAAGCATCTTGCATTTGCCAGAAGCATCTTCTCTTCCAGTGGCTGGTATGTGGCAGCCAGGGATCCAGGGAGAGAGGGAGGGGAGTCTCTTTGCCTGTCCCCAAGGTAGGGGAGGTAGCACAGTTCATTATTGGAAGTGTCTTTGATGTTCAAGGTAGATGCACCAAACCCAGACAAAGGCTTTAGTCTTCACTAGCCCCCCAGCTATGGGGGACAGAGTGCATTGGATGGGGCACCTGGAAAGGCTTTGGCTCTGCCTTCCCTCTTCCCTTTTATCTGCTGCTGGTCCTTTGAGGGGTGTCCAGTGCTTTCTGCGGACTCTGCTACACATCCAGCAGTGACAGCCAGCACACAGGATATGGCCATGGTGGGGACAGCCAGCAGCCTGCCCCAGGGGGACTGCCTTGTGTCCCACCACATGGCGAGCCATTAATTTCCTGTTATTGGTTGCAATAACACAGCGCCTGTTCGAAAACAACCCACATTACTCCTCCCTCCGAAAGAATTCGAACCTGTCATGAAAGTTAGAGGAGAAACATTTTCCCAGACATCTCATCCAAAGTGGAGCGTTTCTGTTCTGTTCAGCTGCTTGCACTTTTGGGAAAAGGAGTCGGTGCCTCCGGAGCAGGGATTTCCTGAAGTATGGGGCTCAAGGAGCACTGTCCTGAGGGGTGCTTATCTGGCAGGACCTGCTGTAGCCTTTCCATCAGGAGTGAAGGCAGGGTTGAGCAGTCTGGTGTCAGCTTGAGGTCTCTCAGCAGCTACTGTATGGCCCTGCTGCATGATCAGCAACTGGCTCCAGACCTTGGGGTGCACTCGGGGTGCAGAGAGTGATGGTGTAACAGTGGAAAGAGAGGAATAGGGGTCTTCTCATCTGGAAGGCTTAGTGTGAGGGTCTGGCCTGGACAAAGCAGTATTTTGCTTGCAAGCATGTGTGCCAGTTGTCATTCCTTGTGTTCATGCCAACCTGGGCTGGAAGAGCTTGTCCCAGGGACAACTTGAAGCTGAGGAGTGAAGGTGGGCTCACTTGCCATCCTGGGGGGAGAGGAACATGTCAGCATCACTCAGGGTGTACCAGCTGAAAAGATGTGGGATGGAGAGGAAAAAATTCCCTTGATACTTCAGTGGCTGATCGAAACCATACTGAAAATCCCTGCCTGGAGGAGTTGCTGCATTTCATTAAATAAAAACAGGTTTTCTTCATCGTCCTGGAGTTGAGCTGCCAGAGGCAGACAGAAAACATGCTGTTCATATCACACTCACAATATGATCTTATCAGCCCCGGCCTCTGAATAGTGACCAAGTTTAATTGACTCATTCCTTGGTTTGGTTTGAGAAGGCTCCTCTTCCCCAGAAATGAGTTTTCCAGATGCTTACTTTAAAGGGAAAAAAAAATTAAAAATAGGGGTTTTCTTTGGCCACCTTTCCAGCTTCCAGCTGTTAAGTACTGGAAATGTGTTCTTCATTATGTCCAAGAGAGAAACGTTTCTTTCTTCCGATTGGGGAGGCAATAAATATTTCAAAACATAATATGCTGTAGACAAGTGAGTTAGGATAGTTAGGATCATTTGTTCTCCACGCAAGCAGGACCAGTGGCTGCTGTGTGATGGACGGGGCGGGGAGTCACTGTGGTCTTGCCTTAATACGTCAGCTGTCCCCAGGCTGTGCAGAGTCACTTTGTTGGGTTATAGATTCAACAGTCAAGTGTCTGGTTCTGCCTTCAGAACCAAACCCCAAAGCAGAAATCATCAGCAATCTTTAACAGCCCCTTTGTGTTAACCTTCCAGCACTGCCACTTCCAGCCAGTGTGCTGCTGCCTTCACAGCACATCTCCAGCCTACAAATCCTTTCTCCTTATCTGACCCCAGAGCAGTGAGTTCTGGATTGAGCCTGATGAGCCAGCAACGGGGCTATTTTGGAGTAAGAGGAGGAGGGGTGAATTCCAGCTTTGTGGAGCATTCCCTCTTCTGCCAGTGTTGGCTTTGCTCCTAGCAAGGATGCTCCAACTTGCTTCCCGTGATCTTGGCTGGCCTGGCCAGGGCATTTTCACAAATGAGAGATTTGCAGGATACCACATAGTACTTATTGCATCTAATTTTAGGCAATTAAGTTGCCAAAGTCTGGCACATAGTTTCCCTCTTTGGTCAAGAAGGTGCATGGAGTTAGAGCTGATAAAGTTGGGCAACGGCAAGAGTTTGTCTGTAGTTGCTGCATCCAGCTTGGGGCCCCCCCAGAGAGGTGGTGATGCCAGGGACAGCAGTGACAGCATCTGGATCTGATGGGATCTTCTCGGAAAAGGCAGAGATAGAGCTCTCATTGATGGTAACATCAAGTCATGATCTAAATCGGCTCATGAAAGTGATGTTGTAATCAGGGTGTTTTTGTGAAGGAGCCCTTGGAGCAGAACAGCAGTGGCTGATGATGTAGGTGATAATTCATAGTGTGAAAGGAAAAAAAAAAAAGCTGTGGGGGAGATTTTGTTATGGACTGACTGAAATTGGAAGGAGTATGAGCCAGCATGGGCCCCGCAGGGAACTGAGGTGACTGAAAGAGGGCAGAGCTGGAAAATGGAACTGTGAAGTATTTCTTAGATAGGAAAGGAAGGAGTAGTCCAGCAGGTTGGAAGGAGGTTAAGCGACAGAGCTGGGGTCTCTGAGTCTTTGGGGGATGTAATGAGGCACAGGTACCCATGTGGGAATGAATGGGAATGCTGGGGAAGTTACCAACGGTTTGTGTTGTAGTTGCCATTTCTGAAAGGGCTAACTTGAAGCTTAAATCAGCTGTTGTGCTCTCTCCTGCCTATGTACTTTTAAAAATATACATCCTTTTTGCTTCTCACATTTTCTGTGGTAACAGCTTGAAGCTAATGGGAAAGGCAGGATGGGACTTTTCAGATGTTCTAGACCTTCATTCCCAGTATGGGAATAGCTTTAAAATATGCTTTGCCCACAAAGACTGCAGCATATTTTTCCCTTTAAAATAACGTTTAATAAGATATTTTAGAAAGAATTAAAATACCAATAGAAGCAGGAGGGCATAAGCCAAACATTAAGAAAACACCCTTGAGGATAAAATGAGTTTGTGAGCAATTTAGTCTTGAACTCTGTGGGAATGGGACTAAATCTGTGAAATCTTCCCGGATATCCCTGCATAATTTGGAGCCCTAAAAATAGCTTAAAACTTGAATAGCCTGGATGACCTCAAAGCTGCTTTTCAAGAGACTTGCAGTGTAGCACGAGTAGGTGAACACCCTGCAGCACATCTAGGTTTCAGGAACCCCTGATGAGTCAGCTGGGGGATTGCTAATTGGTTACTGTTCTTCGTTAGCATCAGGCTTTGATGGATTGGGCTACCGTGTTTGCCTCTGCGAAGAGCAAAGAGTGATGGGGGACAGTGGCCTCCTTTGGAAACATGAAGCGAGTCTAAAGGGCCCAATTAAGCTGGTCCCAGGGAGGGCTGTTTCACAGAAGGCCGCAGCCCTCGCTGCTGCCGGCTGTGCTGGCAGGGAGCCCACTCCAGTGATTTATTCCTGGGCTCCGGAGCTGACCCGTGGGGGGGCTGAGCAGCTTAACCGAGGAGATGCAAGGGTATGCGCAAAAGGTACAAGGCAGCTCTGGTTTGAAACAGAGCAGCCAATTTCCTTTCACCACAGACAAGCCTTATCTCGGGAGATTACGTTTGTCTCCAGTGGAGCCTCTGGTGTCATAACCAGGCTCTTCCCGGGCAGATAGAGAGAGGCTTGCGCAAAAATCCCACAGCAGCAGCCTGGGCTCTGGCCTGGCCGTGGCTCACGAGCCCTGGACTGTGTGGGAGGAGATGGGACCAGGCAGTTTGGGGCTTTTTGATTTGGTGGTTTTGTGGTTTTGGTGCCTTTTGAGCCATCTCACCAATGCCTGGCTGCTGTTCTGGGTGTGTGCCGCTGCAGACCTGTGCGTCCTGCTGTGCTGTTGGGAGAGGGATGCCTGCCACCTGCGATCTGTCTTGCTGGTGTGACAGGCATGGGGATTTCTCCCAGTTGTCATGAATGGATGTTGTCCATGGGAAGGGTCTTCTCTGGGATGTGGTCTCCTCAGCCAAAGTTTCCTCCAGCTCCTTGGAAACACTTTTCAGTGCGCTTTCACAGATGCAACAGCAGGAATCAACTGCTACACAGTTATTGTCCAAAAAGGTTGCAGTGTGGATTGCAGATAGGCTACTTAGTCCATCATACCCAAGAGTGGACCATATTTTATGCTCCTGGCACAAACATAGCTGAGATGTGTTTTGCCTTTTTTCTTCTTTCTGTGATCCCAGTGGATGATGCCTAGCTGGGGATTAGCGATGGGCTGCAGATAGGTTGGTCTGCTTTGACCAGCGCTTAAGACACGGCATAAGTCTTGTAATTACCCTGTCCTCATCAGCCAGGGGAGATTGCTTCTCCTCATTGCTGCATGCAAAACACCATCCTGCCTCCACCAGTGTATACTGGGTAGCCAGGCTGATGAAGAGTTTGCACTGGGTGTTTATATATACTTTTTTTATTTTAGCTCATTCATATTGTTCTGTGATGCTCAGTGTTCTTTTTGAAGCTGGGGCAGGAAGAGGCTGGAGATAAGACAACAATAAAAGGCTGGAGTAAACCCTGCAAGCAGAGATAATGCACTTCAGAGAATATGGGTGAACTGGCAGACTGGGAAGTTCAAGGCAATCTGAACTTTTGTCCAGTCAGGATGATTACTTTTCCCACCAACTGCTCTGCACAGCCAGCTTGGTTTGTGATTTACCTGAAACAGCTTTTAGTTTAACTTGGACTACCTGTTAGATTCAAGTTCTTTATGTTCAGAGCTGTATGACATCATGTGTGTTACTTCACTGCATTTTTTTTATTAGTCCGTTTAAAGGATTTTGCTCTTAATACCTGACCTAAATCAAAAGGTTTTTCATGTAACCCTCCTCATCTTTTCCCCCCCTGCGTTCTTGTTCCATAAATCCATCATGTAATGTCTGACACTTCTGCAATGAGGAGAAATTAATCACTGTGCCTTTTGCCTTGATTTTTCACCTTCCCACCCCACCTTGTTAGGAAGTCAGCATTATATCATTAGGGATTTCTTCACCCAATGGAGAGAGGTCTCCTTCCTGTCTGCATTGCACATTTCTCTCTCTAACTCCCTGGATTTGGGAGGTGTTGAAGGCAGAGTGATGACAGGGAGATAGTGAGTTACAGAACTGGTTGCAGGGTCACCCTGGCTCCAGGGGGTTTAAGACACATTCGAACAAAAATCCTTTCTTGAGGCATAGTTTTGAAAATTGCTGAGTATTGCATCTCTCAGGGTCTTGATTCTCACGCTGAACCTGAACTGAGAACCAAGGCAGACTCTTTTCTGACTGTGCCAATTTCTTTGCTTGGCTTGAGATGCCTTCAGGGGTTCCACAGTGGTAGGCTCCCCATCGTTATTGGGGTGTAATTTACTCGCCAGCAGTGTTTGTTGAGCTTAGATACCAGCAATACAATGTAGGTGCCACAAACTCTGTCACACATAGACTTACCTCAGCACACCCCAGTCTTCAGCAGCCCACGCTGCTTCCATACAGAAATTGTACAAAAAATTGAGATCTGGGCTGTGCCGCTTTTTAATTGTGGAGCAGAAGAAATGGAGTGGTATGAAAGGCCAGACCAGATTTTTTCAGTGAGGAGCTGTTTGGAGGAAGTTGAGGAATTTTGGCCCAATGCACACTGAAATTCCTGCTTGGTTGTGTGGGAGCTTTGGGGGAGGCAGCTCCACTCGCAAATCCACTGAGGCTTTGCCTGGACTGTTATTTATAAGGACACGAATGGTTTGTGTCTTGAGAGCTGTGTTGTGGTGGTTTGCAAGAGTGAGAGTTGGAGGAGCTGTGCAGAAAGAGCCCCCTGTGCCTCCTTCCAGGAAGGCTCACGGGGAAGGGGCTGTGCCGTGGGCAGAGCCTGGAGGAGCCAAGCACACCAGAGGCTCTGAGTGAGCTCTGCTGTGCTGGACCTTGGGCCTGTGCTTTCTCACAGCTGTGCCCATACATCTGGGTCTGGAATGCACCAGGGTTTAATGACTTGGTTTCATCAGCACGGCTGCCAAAGTCACGGATTCCTTCTATATGTTTTAAAAGCAAACAATCCGTGACTGTGGACACTGTTCTCTATATCTCAGCATGCACTGCAGCTGGTGAACAGTTAACCAAATTAACTGAGAGCGGTTCAATTATTCTTGGAGGAAATGAGAAAGATGAGCAGCAATGCCAAGCTATGACTGACAAACTCTTGGTGAAATCCTCCGTGGTGATGTCACTGGCTGGTAGAGGGATGAACACAGACTTTTAATGGGATTGTTTCTTTTTCTTGTGCTCAAGGTCATAGTTTCTCCTCTGTTAGGCTGCAGTTGATAAACAGGAGGTGCCAGGCAGAGCTGTCATTGCTGAAAGTATTGCAGCTCTGGACTTCGAGCCCATTCTCTCTCTGTCAGGAGCTGATGCCCAGAGGCCTTACAGACCATGTCTGCAGCTTCTGGGATAGTGTGACAGTGGGAAGGACCTGAACTGGGCTGTCCTCCCAGCTCTCCTGGTGCTTGCTGTGCAGTGGTGGCCACTCAGTGGGGAAGAGGGACAGGTTTTTCTCTGAAGTTGCATCTTCTCCCCACGCCACAGCAAGAGGTTATGGATAGGTGGGGTTTTTCAGCTGTGTTGGGGGAGGTTGTGGCAGTGCCATCCTCTCCTTCATACATGTCTGCTGTCTGTCGTTTGAGTCTTCACGAAGCAGCCAGTTGATGCCCTTGAAATATCGGTGTAACGTTGTTCCCTGAGCTAGGGCAGCACTGGGATCAGCTGCTCTTGAGGGATGTTGTCCTTGTGAACAGGAGCATTGCAGAATGACACGGTGGATGCAGACTGAAGTGGATTTAAGAGGCTGATTTGCAGAGCAGTGCCATGCTGGAGCTTTCTCTGAGGCACTGAACCCTTCAAGCCTGGGCACAGGGACTGGTCATCTCCTTCCAGGACAGAGATGTTTTCCTTGTTTAAAATTTGTCATGGCAGGATAGGGCAATCCAAGGTGACTTTTTTTCCTTTCAAAGTCTATCTGGCATTAAAAACTGTGTCAGTTATTTCCCATTAGTGACAAAAAAAACCCCACCTACTCTCCCTGTGTGTGAAGTGACAGCTCCCTGAAGAGACTGTTGCTCCTTGCTGTCTCAAATAACTGCAGTTGGGTGACATCCCCCAAGTCAGGCTTTTTCTTGGAAATTTCACATTTAGGATGCAAGCACACCAGTTAGTATTAGCCAGCAGGAACTCCCTGGTTTTTCTATTTATAGGAAAGCACATTTTTTTCTGTATGTTTTGGGATTATGAGAGTTTTTACTGGTATAGTTTTCATTATTCTAAAATTAGTCTCAAACTCCTGTTAGTTCAAGGGAGGAGAATTAAGGCGATGGACCCAAGAGCCTTGGAAAAAACAGCCTTGAGAATAGTGAGGGTTTTTTTTTCTCCTCAAAGCCATCATCAAGTAGGTGACTGGATATATTTAGCTGGCTGAATTTGAATGACTTCTAGTTAAATTCCTCTAGAATATCAAGTGTTCCCCGGGCACCTGCTCATTGCTCACCTATCTACACAGAGCTGCTTGCAGACACTTTGGCTGGAAGACCCTGGTATGAACTGCCACTAATCCTGTCAACTAATTATCGATGCAGATATTTTCCCAGAACACCCAGCTCCCAAAAAAAACATTCCAGGAAGCTCTTAGGAGTATTTAACCATCAAAGACAATTGACACCTCAAGGTAAATATTCTGAGAATCTGAAATCCTGGAAGCACCAGGAAGTTTAAAGGGCATCTTTTCAGCCACCTCTGTGCTGGGCTTCTGCTGGTGTTTGCAAGAGGATTAAGTCCCAAGGAATTGCAGCCATCCCCCTCTGTCCTGACACGTTTTGCTGTGCAAAGATGCCTCTGGTTACATATGCCCACCTCGAGCACGGCTGGCTGACCTGAGTTTCAGCACAGCCTCGTGTTTGAGTGTGTGCAGGTTGGTTTCTGGGCATCCCTGAACGGTGCCCCTGTAGCTCTGTGGCACTCGCTGTTTGCAGCTCCAGACAGGCAAGGATTTAACGGGATGCTCCCCAAACCCCACGTCCTGCCCATGCTCCTCTGTGCCCCTCCTTAGTGCCAGCTGGCTGAACCTGCTGCAGATCAGGCTCTTGCTGCTGCTTTGTTGGAGGTCATTTCTAAAACTTGGCTGTCCAAACCTTCAATTCAGTACTGTGCAGGCCACAAGTGATGGCACTGCTCTGCCCAGGCATGTGCCAAGTGCCACAGATTTGGTCCCCCCAGGATTTTTGGCAGGAGGCGTGTCTGGCGCTGGCAGGGGAAGGACAGCTCGCACAGGAGGATGCTGTGGAGATAAAGCAGTGCTGTGTGTGAAATCAGTGAATGAGCCAAATCCTTCTCAGAAGTGGCATTTAAATAAAAATTCCTTTGTGAAAAATGCTCCATCAGCTGTTCACCTAAGCCAAGCTGCTTAGGAAGAGAACAGGGGCTGTTTAGAAAATAACATCATAACGCATTGGGTTGCTGTTGCTGCTTGTTATGACACTGGGTAGGATTCAAGCTGGCTGGTAGTTCTGAATCTGTGTTTTCCTGGAGAGTGCTTTCTTTGATGTCTCTGAATAAAACTGTAGAGTTTTGAGAGAAAAATTTGAAAACAGGTTGGTGCAACGCTGAGTCCTTTTCCTGTACCCTGAGTTTCAGTGCTTGTCTCTCTCCCCAGCCCTGCAGAGATGTTTAATAGCTGTGACTTTGCAGCTCTGTCCCCTCCCCATGGCCTTGGGTGTGTGCTGGGCTCTGCTTCTGTGAACTGTGCCCTCAGCTGGGCAGGGGCTGGCTGTCACCTCCTTGGGCAGCCAGGGCACTGCATCCCCAAGCCTCTGCCTTGTCCCAGACCTTTTGGAGGAAGAGAAGAGTTAACCCACCTGCTTACAGGCAGTCCTGTTTTCTCTGAGAGGTGTGGGGCACCTTGAAGGGTTTCAGAGCAGGGGTGTGGTGAGTGATGGACACTGCAGACAGTGAAAGGGATGGGTGGCTGTTTCTAAAGCTTGGCAATCAAAATACTGGACTGTACAAGCATAAGGAACCTTCTCGTTCAGAACCCTGTAACCCTGCATGAGTGCCTGGGGAACAGATCATTTTTAGGAGCAAGGACTTGACATGCAGACATAGGAGAATGAGGCAGGAGGTGCTGTGAGCAAAATGGGGGCAAAGTGTGTTTCAGTACCACACCCCTCTTTCAAACACTGACTTCGGTGCCTTTTTTTGTGTGTGTATGTGGGGGGTTGTTTGCTCTCAGGGACTTGAGTATTTTGTGGAAAAAAAATTACTGGATAAAAAGCCGTGCCTGCTTGGAGGGGAAACACCTTTTTTCTAGGTGCCTAGAAGGGTTAAAGTAGTTCTTGTGTGAATGGAAATAAAATGTAGGCACACACTTGCCCGCAGCTAAATGTGAGAGTTTAATAAAGGATTCTGATGGATGGGCTGGAGAGAAATAAATCTGCTGTAGGACAGCAGAGGCTCAGCAGGGGGACAGTCAGTTGTTAATGAGTAAATCCATTGCTTCCTTGAGAATAAATGATTACAGGCAAAGGATGCAAAAGGAGCAGATCACTGACCTAGAGAAATTCAAAGTTAGTCAGAAGCTCTCTGCCTTTCCAGGGGTTTTCCACCCTCCACATACTTGTTTGTGGGGATAAAAGGTGCACAGAGAGGCTTGATCTCTTGTTAGCTTTAGCTTCTGCTGCTGATCTGGTGCCAGCTCTGCCGGGCGTTTCCAAGCCTGACGAGAGCCCATGGCAGCTGAGCAGCCACTTGCCCGAACGCTGGTGACCAGGCTGAGGACAGAGGTGACCTGTGCTGCCAGAGAGCTGCTTCTCCCTGCTGCTGTGGATTGATAACCCCATCCAGGCTCTGACACCTGCCACGTCTTCCAGGTGGGCTCGTGGCTGCAGTGGTGGACCAAGGCAGTGCCTGGGGGATGGATGGACTTGGGAGGGAGCAAAATCATTTAGTCACTCTTGGAAGTGCAGGGAAAAATAAATAACACTCCTCCACGCTTTCCATGGTGGTTCTTTTTCTGCTTTCCCTGCCTCTCGTTTTTGCAGATATCTGGAGCTGCTGTGCAGTGACCCAGACTGGGGTGCAGTGCACCCCAAACACTGCAGGTGCCTGCTGTACATGTCCTGAAGCCCTTTTCTGCGTGTATCCAGGAGGCCTCATGTGCCCCAAAACAGTGGGATTTATTGCCCATGCACTGCCATTGAGCTGCACCTGCTCGGCAGGTCCACCTGATCCTTCCAGGAAATCCCAAGCAGGAATAAGCGGTGCTGGCAGTGCTATCCACACACGTGCTCCACGGGGATATCCAGCAGCAGTTGGGAAAAGATGAACTGCTTTTGTTTTCACATGGTGCTGTTTTCATAAGTCAACGCCAAAGGTAACAAATCCGTCCTATGGAAACTAGTGAGTGGTTTGCTGTGTAAACTACTCCTGTGTGCTCCAGGGCCAGGAGCAGAGCTCTGTGGAGCTCCCAGCCAGCACAGCCTGCTCATACCTTTTTGTCAGAGGACCAAAAAGGGCCCCTCTTGTTGTTGATCAAAATGTAGTTGCTAATGTTGCAACAGCGAGAAGGTTTGTTTGCCTATTGAATGTTATTGTGTGGCTTTGTGGTGCCTTGGGAGTATCAGTGAGACTTCACCAGAACTCCCTCACGAAAGGAACGCAGGATATGGTTGGTCCAGCTTGTTGCTTTGTTCCCACATGTGCCTCCCAGAGCTGGAAAACTAAAATCCCTTTTTCAAGGGAGGGAGTATATGAGAAATGTGCAAGTTTGACATTGTGTGCTGCTTAGGCAGGAGAATGGATGGACAGAGAACGTGCTGCTCCAAAAGCAGCTGAGTTTTTCTTGTCTCTCTGAAATCTTTTACTCTTAGAGTCTTTGAGCTGTCACACTGGGCAGCAATCAGAATTTTATTTTCATGGGATTTTGGTGCTTGAAAGAGCTGCCCACCATCCAAAGATGCAAAGGGATGGAGTGTGGGAGATGGAGGAAATGCCCTCATCTCCATCTTCTTCTCCTGGCTCCAATGCTTTCTCCATCCTTCCAGGCACTGATAGTCACTAAGGAAACTTGCTTCTAAACCACTAACAGCAGCATTAGCTAGATGTAGAGATGTTACTATTTTCAAAGAAATCTGGTTGCTAATTAAAATACTGTCAGAATTTCCTTGCTGAAAGCTCGTTTCATGAAATCCCAGGCACTGGTCAAAGGTTGAGTTGTACCTGGCATGCCTTCAGAGGTGGGGAGGGCAAGGAATCTGTGTGCCTGGAGACAAGTGTGAGCATCAGATCTGGTGCTTTACCTTCTTTCTCCATGAAGAAGGGAAAAAAATTGCCAAAGCAGCTGGGAGCATAGAGGTTTTTATTCATCTGACTGATAATAGGAGCTAAATAAAGGCTTTGGAAAAAAACCCCAACCATTTCTCTTGCAATATTGGTTGGGCAGAACTGTACTGGAACTAAACATGGAATGAAAAGTCTGGCTTTTCTGCCAGCTCTATTTTTAGAGCAACTTCTCCATCTTTGCATCTCTCTCTGAGATTTCTCAGCAGATGCACTTGAACCAGGCAATCTGCCGTTATTTTTTCCGGCAGGCTGTGATCTTCTGCAAGATAAGGATGTTGGATGGAGGGGCAGGAGACTCACCAGACTTGACAAAAATCCCCCTGAATACCAGATGTGGGTCCTGTTCCAGATTTGGGTTCACTGCGGTCACAGACTCCTGAATGTTTTCTGTGCTCTATTAGGAATGACCCTAACCCTTCCGTGCTGGAGGGGAGTGACTTTGCAGTGTTGGCTGCCTTCTTTGTGTCCCAAAATTGCAGTCATGACTGGAATAAAACTCAGCAGCAGTCCAACAGCACACAGCAGTGCTAGTGATGGGTTTGGGTATGGAGGGGAGAATTGCATTTGGCTTTGAGAGTGAATATCTGCACCGGACTTCATCTGAGCTGCTGCAGCTGATCCAGAAATAATCCAACAAGAATTGAAGTGGTTTTTTTTTTTTTTTTTCTTCTTCCCTATGAAAAGCAGTAATAAAAGATAAAAGCATGCTATCCCTGGTCTTGGATGTCTAACCCTGCCATGGGGTTGGGATTAGCCTTTCAGAAAGTTCCCATCAAGCATGGACACAGTTCTCCCCAGTGCCCACTGTGTGTACGTGTCTCCCATGACTCAGAATGTACTGAAACCATCTACATCATCTTCTTTCAGCTGGAGAGGGCCCCGATGGGTCAGGAGCCTGTGGCTGCCCGACCCTGCCCCAAGGGCACTTACAGCAGGACTTGCAACCACCAGCACTGAGTTCTTTTTCTGGCTGTTGTTTCCATTTCGTGAATCAGTGAGCCTGAGGCTGGGTTTTGTGTGAGATTTCAGTGTTGTTTCAGTGTTTGTGCAGAAGCTGCACCAATTTGACTGCGTGGTAATCCATGCCCTCCAGAGGGAGGGGACTTCTGAGAACTAGAAGCGTGCAAGGAGTTTGGACTCAAGGACATTTCTTTCCAGCATAAAACTGGACAGCAAGGAGGACCCCCTGCCCCCCAGAAACTCTATGGGATGTAGCTGGCATTGTAAAAAGAAATGCAGAAGAGAGGGATGCACGTCACATTTCTAAATTTGTGTTTGTGGTTGCTGTTCATTCAGAGCAGAGGCTCCCCCAGTGCCTGAGGCCAGAACATGTAAAGGCACTCTGGAGCTGCAGGGAACTTTGTCCAGCTAAAGGCAGTGCTAGATTCCAGCAAGAACATTAATTTGGTCCCTGGAGAATAAAGCTGGAGGAGGGTTTACAGTGGAGGGAAGGTGTAACTCCACAGGCTGGTGCTCAGCCCTGTTCCCATGCCAAGAGGCAGATGTTAAGCTGTGAGAACTGGTCCTGCAGAGAAAGCAGCTGCCTGAGCTGGAGCCTCTTGGGTTTCACTATCAAATAACAGCTTTGCTGAGAGCGTAAATGGGCAGAAAACACTGGTCCTCAAAAAAAGCTTAGTCTTGTGTGCCTCAAAAACACGTAGAGGTTGCAGAGAGGAATTAGGACATAATTTAGATCTGTTTTCCCTCAGTTTTTACTAACTTGAAAATCATGTTTGTTTCCTCTTTGATTGGGTTTGGAGGTCTTTTAGCATTAGGGAACTGTGCTGGGTGGCCACTTCGGTTTCTTCATTCTGGATTGCACCAGTCCTTACCAGTGCAAATCCTGAGAGGTGACAAATCCCACCTTCCTGCCCATTCCCAGCTGGAGAATGGCCTCTGACCTGCTGTACTTGGTGTAGATTTCTTAGGTGGATCTACTTCACCCCTCCATGAGTATCTCTCTCAAGCCCCCTTAGCCTACACCCAGGTGTGAATTCAGGTACCACCAGCCTGCAAAGAGAACCAGAGCAATCCCCAGTACATGGAGGAGAGGCTGCCCCAGAACCAGAGGAGTGTTTGGCAGGAGCCTGAGAGGTTTGTGTATGTCCTGCTGAGGGGGTGACTGAGGTGGTTGGTGCCAGTCCATAGGGCTGCACCATCCTGTTTCTCCATACCCACACACCAGCACTTGGACCCCTCATCTGAATGACCATAACAAGATATGTGCTTTTTTGGATGCCTCTTCCTTGTTTCTTCTGCCCTTTAAAAAGTCTTCTGTGAGTTGTCAGGGCTACTTTGGAGGCGTGTTATTATTAATATTTGCCCTCTGGCTCGGCGATGTGTGTGGCTGGGGCAGGGCTGAGGTGGTGGCTCCTGTTCTGGCCCTCTTGCAACTGGTCATGTCTGGGACAGGTGGGCTGAGACAGGCACGGAGCTGTCCTTATTCTCACCTTGCAGAACTGTACCTTTGGATACCTGTTAGTCTTTGGGGGGTAGATGCTCATGCGGCTCCAGCTCTGCATGAGGAAGGACTCCTGAGCTATAAATCTCTGCCTTTCAAGCACTAAACTCCCTTTTGGGTTGTTTTTGACGTTAGGAATTTTCTCTGATAAGAGAACTTTATTTGCCTTTAAATATCACTTTGTGACAGGATGATGGAGTGGGGATTCTTGGAGCGAGCTGGTGCCAGCCGGGGAAGGGAAATTCTGCTGGGGCTTTTGTTTCTGTCTAGCACTGACATTTTAGCTCTTTAAAGAGTACGTTTATTTTATACTTGGCAGCAGTGTGTGTGCACATGTCAGTGTCCAGACAAATGGGAGCAGCCCAGTGTTGGATCTGTGCTGAAGCCAAGTGGGTCTCCTGCTCTCCCCTCTCTGTGGCATCTGGGGAAGAGGGAGCTGTGCTGGGGCTTTTGTGCAACCAGGTTCAAAACACAGATTGTGTGAGTGAAGCAGGGCTGCCAAGTGGAATGCCTTAAAAAAAAAGAAAAGAGGATTTAGTGATATCGTGTGCAAGGTGCAGTTGGATGTTCCCTGGCTGGCAGATCAGTGTGTCACCTGTTACCGCAAGAACAGCCCAAAAGCCAGGTCCCCCAGAACAGTGTCATAGCTGGTTTGTCGTGCTGGCTGCTCAGGTCAAGGCTAAGTCTGAGGTGTCACCCAGCACAACCTGGGAACAGCCCATAGCCACAAAGTCTGTGCTTTGTTTGCACGCAGTGGGAGCTGAGCTCCCTAATCTGGCTCCCTCCAGCAGCCGTGTTATATCACCATCCTTTTAGATACGGAGGATTTTGCTCCACAGGCTGCTTGTGAGCAGCAGGATCTGCAGAGTGCCAGCTCATTTATTCCGCTTGGATCCCACTAAGCTCTGCCCGGTTCTGATGCCTCAAGCAGCCAACTTGACCCTGTGTTCCTTTCTTTTCAGCTCTTCCACGTGGCATATGTCCTGATCAAATTCGCCAATTCCCCTCGTCCTGACCTTTGGGTGCTGGAGCGGTCGACTGATTTCGGCCTTACCTACGAGCCCTGGCAGTATTTTGCCTGTAAGTATTTCAGTGTTGCAAGGGAGCTGCAGCTCAGTGCCAGGTGGTGAGGCCGTGGTGAAGAGGGCTCTTTGTGCAAATACAAGGCTGGGTTTGGAGCTGTTTCCGTGTCATGTCCTGGGTTTCCTCTGCCCAATAAGTCTGCAAGAAGTGAAGCTTAGGTGCTCCTCAGGGCAGGAGAAAGTTTTTACTCTCTAGGACTAAATGTATTTTTTAAAGTACTGTCATTGATGCCCACCCAAATCTATGGGAATGCCAAAGTTGGCACCGGTGTCAGTAGTTGGGCATTGCTGATCAAGGTCTGGAACTGAGGTTTCTTGTCATCTCCTCCCTGCCCTCTTCTCTGTCTGCTCTGTACTATCCCAGATTGGTGTATTTCAGCTCTTCCAGATGCAAAACAGCAGCTTGCTTCCAAGTGACTGCTGTCACAGAAAAGCCTGAAAGCCAAAAACTGTCCCTTGTGCTTGGATACAGCCTGTGCAGGGCAGGGAACCGCCGTCCTGCCGCTGTGGGATAAGAGACAGCTGGCTGGAAAGGATGGCTGTGGAGATCCAGTCTGTGCATTTGGCTTCCCCATTCTCTGATTAAAACCTTAAGAAACAGCTGGTTCTACAAAACTCTTCTCCCAGAGGGTCTATGGGGTAGCCGGATGCTGAGGAACTTGTTAACCACCAGCTCCTCCCAGAAGCAGCAGCAGTAATTGGGAGAAGATGTGAGTTAAGATCTATAGCCAGAGCTTAAAACCTGGCAAGGAAGGACCTGGGAGCGCTCAGAGGCCTTGCCCTGGGCTGTCCCCGAAGGCTCATATTTCTGGCTTACCTGTCAGCCTGTGCTTTGGATTTCGGGCCCCTTATTGTGCAAGACAGAGCTGCAGACATGTTACTGCTGTGTTGCCTTAGCATGGTAGCTCCTCGCCAGTGCAGATGTTTTCCTCTCTGCTGTGTGCTAGTGGGGAATTCCTGCTTTCGAATTCCTGCTTTGCTTTTTTCTATATTCTCTGAGAATTTATCTTCCAGCTCTGAAACCTCTCCTGGGGCCCATTAGAGTTGTGTTGTTGCATGGTCTGGGGCTGCATGGAGAGCTCTTGCCCTGCTGACTTGTTCCTGTGTGTAGTGGCAAAGCTGCAACATCTGGAGTCCTCTTTCTTCCTGCAACATCAGGCCCTGTTACCACCCCCCTGGAGAAGTGACATGCAGTGATACAGCCCCGTAGAAAATTCCCATGGAAATAAAGAGGTGGCTGCTTCAAAACCTGCCAGATTCGCTAGCACAAGAAGTCCTTCTCGGAGGTTTATTTCTGGCATGGGGAATTCTGTAGGTGGTCTAATAAATACACTGGTCAGGTCAGCAAGAGGGTTAAAAGCAGCTGGCAGAAATGCAAGTGTTCTCCAGAGACGCCAGCAAGCCTTGCCAGAGGTGGCACTGTCCACCCCAGCTCAGTGCTGCCCCTTGAGCTGCGCTCATCGTGGGAGGTGTTTGATTCCCCAGGGCCCCCAGCCAGGCTGCCGAGGTGCTTTTGGGCTTAGCTCTGCGGGAGGAGGGAAGAAGTGCCTGCTGTGGAAAGCATCTACCCTTGCAGCTGATGGATCCTCTCAGGGAGGGGGGACAGGAGGGACTGTGGCAGTGCAGGTGCATTCATCGTGGTGGGGAGGCACCGTGCTTTCCTCAGCCACCAAAAGAGAAGCAGGAGCGCCGGGGAGAGATTTATGGGGGTGTTTATCCCCAGGAAAGGCTCCCCACGCAGCATTTCAGGTAGGGGCAGGACGTGAAAGATGCTTGGTCCCATCTGTCCATGCAATCCCACAGAGCCTCATGGTGTTGTGCAGGATCTGGGTGCAGGATTAGCCCCTTTGGTCTCACTTTGCTGGGCAGTGCCACTGCAGAGGGGAAGGCAACCACAGCACAGAGCAAGGCTTCATCCTTGTCTGTTCTTTCCTTAAAGCACTGCTGGGGTTTAAAGCTGATGGGTTATTCTGCTTTAGTTCTGAGTGCCCAGTATTTGCCTCACACAGTTGTGTAGATTTGGAGGAGTTCTTTGGTTTTCCTGAGTAGCTCCTCGTGCTGAGCATCCTGTCCACATGCCCAGCTGTGGCAGCTCTCTGGAAATCAATCATCTTGAGCCAGTGGTGACAGGCTCCTCTCCTGGGGCTTTAAAAATAAATTGCCTTTTAAAAAAAGCACCTGGTAAAGGAAAGCTTGGCGGCCAGAGACCTTATGTTAAATGTTTCCACATCTTCCTGTGGATGCAACTGAGCTCTCGCTGTTGCCAAAACAGTGTTTCATGGAGTGAGGCCACATTCCTGGGACAAGGTGTGGGTGGGTGCAGGCCAGGGGTGAAGGCAGGGAGGCAGAAGCTCTCTGCTCCCCCTTTGCTGCTCCTCCTGCCTGACTCAGCCTACCCGAGCAGCACATGGACTGAAGGACCTGCCTTCTGGAGGCACATTGAGACAGATTTTGGAGGATTAGTCCCTTGAATTGGGTTAACGTTTCCCCATCAGCTTCCTGCGTGAGCTGAACACTGCTGGCAGGCACATTCACTGTGGTTTGGTTGGCACTGCCAGCACAGGGATGTCAGATGTCCTGGGGACAAGGCTGCTGGACTTGCAGGAGAAGCTGTTCAGGAACCAGGACGTTCCTGAAGCTGCAAGGAGAGTCTTGGCATGCAGCGATGCCAGAGCAGGTCGCTGAGCCAGCAGCGTGCCTGTCCCCTGGCTTTAGCCAGCCTTGCATTGCCACTTAGTGGCAGGAGCCCTCGTTTGCTGTCCCCAAGGGGTGGTTCTTGGTGGCTTTGGCATTTCTGTTTTGTAGTGTTGGTTTAAGAGCAACTGCAGAGTTCATATTAAGGTGGGAGAAGGAGACATCCTGCAGGCAGTTGTTCTGCCTCTCCCAAACACTGCAGTTCCCCTCCCCGCACCTGCATGTCCACCCTAAGTGGTGGGAGATGTCCACTGTGTGATTCTGTGCTGGCTTTGGGACTGACTCAAGAAGTTTAGGAGCCCTGTGAAATGATGGAACAACTCCTTCATCAGGGGCAGAGCCCTGGCAGCAAAGAGCCCTTCCACAGTTCAGTGGAAGCAATGCAGCAAATCCAGTGCCAGCCAGGCAGCAGATCCAGACCAGAGTTAGTTCTCAAGCTGGTTAAACAATGAGATTGATGCCAAAGTAAAGGGATGGGTTCCTCTGCAGGTGGTTGCAGTAGGTACAGTGGCCATTCTCACTTTCCTCATTTACTGCAGGGAGGTGATCTGGGGCATTTTCTGCCTATTGCTGTTACAGTGACTCCCTCACATGTATTTAGCTGTGACAGAGTTAATGATACAAAGCAATCTGTATGTAGTGAATGCTTAACAAAGATTGTACACCCATCTATCCCTTGGTCAGCGTGGGAAAATCCATACAGGGCTTGGAATTGTTCCTTTTCTCTTAACTGCTCTCTTCCCTGGTTGATGAACAGCTTCCAAGAGGGACTGCATTGAGAAGTTTGGACAGCACACCGTGGATCGGATCACCAGGGACGACCATGCCATCTGCACTACCGAATACTCCCGGATCGTGCCTTTGGAAAATGGGGAGGTGAGCAGTTGAAGGTTTCCATCCCCTGGAGTTTCCAGGATTTCTCAGTGGCTGTCGATACTGTTACTGATTGGTTCCCTCTTGATTTTTGGGTGCCACTTAAACTACTCAGTTAAACCAAATGAGATTGGCAGGGACCTGATTCAGTCATGTGGATAACTGGGTTCTCCTAAGGGAGAGATTCATTTCCCCCCACCCCACAGGATTGCACAGATTTTTCTCATGGAATCACGGAATGGTTTGGCTTGGAAAGGACCTTAAAGACCATACTGTTCCAACCCCCTGCCACGGGCAGATGCACCTTCCACTAGACCAGGTTGCTCAAGGCCCCATCCATCCCTGCCTTTTCCCTCCTTTCACTGGCAGATTGTTGTTTCTCTGGTCAACGGGCGACCAGGAGCCATGAACTTCACCTACTCTCCTCTCCTGCGGAATTTCACGAAAGCCACCAACATCCGACTGCGCTTCCTGCAGACGAACACTCTGCTCGGGCACCTGATGGGCAAAGCTTTGAGGGACCCTACGGTGACAAGGAGGGTAAGGCAGGCCTTGATGCGTCTTGCTAGTGATGTGGAACTGTTTGGGGGCTGTGCATGCAACCCCTGGGGAGAAGACATCCCTGGATGTTGCCTGGGAGGGATCCTTTTATTGCATAAAGTCCTGCTGAATCCTGAGTAGAACAGTTACAAATCTTGTTTGTAAAGATGCTAATGGCCAACTCTTCTTGTACTCTCCAGTATTACTACAGCATCAAAGATATCAGCATCGGAGGGCGCTGTGTCTGCCACGGCCATGCAGACGTCTGCGATGCCAAAGACCCCAACGACCCTTACAGGTACCTTTTTCAAAGTCCCCGTTCTGTGTAAAAGCATTTGAATTATTGTGCTAAGAATGGAGATACCAGTGTGAGTTGTGTCCTGTCCTGAGCTCGTAATTGTGCCAGCACTGCTAATTGTGGCTCTGCCCTGAGAACAAATCAGAAACTACTCCAGACAAAATAGCAAAAATTAAACATTTTGTCAGGCTATTTTTCAGCCAGATCAGCTCCTTGGTCTGGTTTCCCTGTCCAGAACTTTGCCATCCCATGGGAGCAGAGTGTTGGAATGGAAAGGTGGGATACTAATGTTGAACATGGAGGTTTTCCGTCAAAGTCCAGGGCTGGTTTCTGAACTTGTTCAGAGAAGTCTCTTGCTTTCCACATGACTTCTTAAGGATTGGGACAATGCTCTCATAAATAGATGAGAATTGTCTCATCATAGATAGATGAGAATGAGAGTCCCCATGAAACCAGAGGCTCTGCTGCCCATTTTTACCCATAATAACCATAAATTGGTTATTGTATGTAGCTGAAGAACTACTCTTTGCAAAAGAACAAGAGCACGCAAAGCAGTTACATTTTGGCTTATGGAATTCTAGCCATCTGCCTTGGCAACTCGGAATGCCAAAGAGCTGCTTCCAGCCATGAAAGTGTTGCTTTTAGCCATCTGTTTGCAGCTTGAATGTTGCCTTTATAAAAGGAATGGGTAGATTCAGCTGGACGAGGGAAGCTTGTATTTCTTTCTCATCAGGATCATGTAGAGCTTTTGGACCTTCTAAAATAAAATTCCAGTGAGTCCCAGCCAAGGTTAAAGCTGTTAAGTATTAAAACAAGGATGTATTGGTAAGCAAGTCTGCCTTAGTGTGCCAAAGTCTCTGACAAAAGGAAGTTCATAAATATTTGAATGTACAGTTCCTTGTTTTTCAGATGTTGGTGTTGCTGGACGCCAGTACACCTGTGTACCAGGGCAAAAGACTTTATGGGGCCAAGTCATTCTTTAACATGGAAATGCTGTGACATTTCTTGAGTGAATCAATGACTTGGGGCTCTTCAGGAAGGGAGGGAAGATTGAGCAAGGAGAGATGTGTTGGAAATTCTCGTTCAGTGCTACTTCTACTTGCAAGTATCTCTTGCTTCCTGGAATTCCCCTCCTTCCACTCTCATTTGAATGCATTTGGCATCTTTGCTCTTGACCCCAAACTGTTCTCTGATGTTGCAGCACATACTGGTAAGCAGCTGTTGCATTTCACCCGGAGCAGATTGCACTGGCCTGGAGGAAGGATACATTTCTTCCTTGGGTGCTTTGTATAGTCATCACATAACAGCTGTAAGTCCTTTGGGATACAGCAGGAAAAGGTGCTGGGTAAATAGAACTTCTCATGGCATTGCTGTACCCTGTTAGCAAGCCCAGGAGCGCGGAGGAGTCAGCAGAAATATGATACTTTCAGTTGAGAAAATGAGTAATTGGTGAAATGCTGCCATTCTCCAGGCTCCAGCAGCAGCTGTGTCCAGCCTTCCTGCTGAAGTGGGTGCTGCCGGGAAGGCATCCCAGCCCTCCTACCCTGACACAGCACAGAGCCAGCTCGATGATACCTGCGGTAATGCCACATGCCAGGAGGCATTGCTGGGGCTCAGACACACTGTTCCCTCCAGCCATGGGCCCCAGCTGACAGAAACATCTCATGTCCTCAGCAGTCTGTGCAGTGTATGCCTCTGCACATGTCCTGCCTCTTCAGGTGCTGATGTGTGACAGCAACAGGGCAAGGAAATGCAAACAGAGGAATGTGGATTGGCGTGGCCCTGTTAAAAGTCCCAGTTACTGTCTCTGCTTCTCGTTGTAGCTTCCCTCTTCTGCACACGCCTGGGTTTCTTGTGCCTGTTGCCCAGCAAGGCAGGATGAGCACTTTGATAGAGGTGAGGTGAAACCTTGGCAGAGACTTTAGGATGTGATGGGGCATGTCTGTGAGCTGACTTCCTGGCCATAAATGATAATGTTTATCCAGCTTTGGAAAGTTTCTGTCAAGTGCCAAGGTACGGAGGCTGCACATCCAGCTGTGTTAAGCTGGCAGCACGTCTGGGCCCTGCGTGTGTGTGTATGTGCAGGGACCTGCAGTGTGTGGGCAGGCACAGCCTCCTCCAGGCTCTTTGCACTTTTCTCTACTGTCTGTCTTTGCCCCAAGATGGAATGGGCTGAATTAAGCAGAGGGAAGGAATGTTCTCCTGGTTAAAGATGAACACCAGCAGGATCAGGCGTAGCCCTTTCTCCTGGCAAACCCTGGGATCAGTGAGATAAGCATCAGCAGGAACCTGGCACGGAGAGCCCAGACAGGAATCATGTGTTGACATGCAGCTGCTCAGGTGTGTTAACATGACGTGAGCTCAGGAGAAATCTGCAAGGGCTCTGCATCTGTCTGATAAGAACAACTGTTTCTGTGGGTACACCCATCACAGATGCCACAAACTAGAGAGGAGGCAAGTGGAGAGTCCAGCTCTGCCTCTGTGCCTGATGCTGAAGATAACCAGCAAGACAACAGCACCCTGGCTGGTCAGATGCACATCTGCAGATGAAGGATTCTTTCCCACTGCTGGATCCTGAACTCTAGCTTCCTCTTTCCCATTTTGGAAGGAAGAGCACCATCTGTGCTGGTAGATTTGTGCCATCTGTCAGTCTCTTTTTGCAGGTGGTTTTTCCTCAGTACAGTCAGAAGCAGAGGAAGGGGCTTTTTTTTCCTCTTGATTGTGCGACTCAGATGTCCCAGCCAAATCCAGATGCTGTAATGCTTGTGTGCTGCTCTCACCTCTGCCACAGCTGCTCACTGCAAACTGTTTAGTCTCTCTTGCTGAGCACCAATTGCAGTGGGAAGACTGCGGTTTCATTTCTTATGTCAGGACAAGCAGGAAATATGTGCTATGTGAACACAGCCGCTCCCTCTTCTTCCTTGTATATATTCAATCAATGAAACATGTAAATATTGTAGTTTATGCACATTTGTCCATAATTCATTAGCAGCAGGGATTCAGCACAAGGTGCAGTAAAGCCACGATAGATGAACTCTCCGAGAGGCCGTTGCTGACTCTGGGCAGCAGAGACTAAATAAATAACTCCCTCTCCATATGAAATGTGCATCTTTACTCATGGAGTGCCATCTCTTTGCGTTCTGGGAATGGAACCAGTGCTTTTTAAACATCTTGAACATTAAAGAGTCAGGGTGTGTGGCTAGGGCCACGTCCTCCAGTCAGGGAGATTAACACTCTGCTCAGCAGGTTTGTAAGTTCCCTGACTAAGTGACCATCTTTCTCCACGCATATGTATATGGATATTAATTTTGATCTCCAACTGCTGCCATGGAAAGAAACCTTAAAATTTTGTTTCCTTGGAAGTGCTGAGTGGTAATCAGGCAGGTGAGAGGTCTGTGGGTGATTTTCTTACAGACGTGGGCAAAGTTTGCCTTTCATTGAGTCTCTCCCCTCTTGGGCCTGCAAAACACTGGGAGAACAAGGTTCCTGGTTAATGTTTCAGGGCTCTTTTCTGCCACTTAGGCTTCAGCCAGGACTCTGCCAGCCACAGCCCAGCCTGGGAATGTGGGCAGGGGCAGGGCGTGATGAGTGCTCAAAGCCCTGACTGCGGCCAGGTGTCCCATGCCGTCTGCAAGGGGAGGACCAGCAGCACGGCTGGGAGCGCTCTGGGACCTCCTGCCTCTCAACCCCTCTGGCTGAAGCAAACATGCTGAGTGTGGATCCTGCTTGCATTCCTGCAAAATTTCGGGTCGTCCCATGTTTGATTGCAGTGAGATCATTTGTCCCATTCTGCTGCCTCTGTCTGGCAGTACGTACACTTGCAGGTCCCACATCTTAAAATTTCGTGTAGGTGGAAACCCTGGCACTCAACTCACTGCAGCCACGGATGAGTGTGTCTGCACTCCTGCACTTCACCCTGAATGACTGCTCCTTTTGTCTCTAATGTTTTAAAAAAATTACATTTATTTTTAAACACTGCTTTTGAATGGAAAAGTGTTGGAGGGAGGGAGAGATGGGAGTGGCAGACAGGCCCTGAGGGGAAATGAGTAATTGCACAGATAAAAGCTGGAACATGTTGTATTATCCATAAGTCTAATACAACAGAACGCATTTGTGTTGGATGGGAATCGCCTTCTGCTAAGTGGAGGTTTTGGAGATGATGTCACTGATGTTAATGAATCACCGTTGCGGTCGAGCAGGGACGAGATCAGTCGGTTGACTGTCGAGATTTCTTGCCTGGCGCCTCCGGAGCCGCCTGTTTACCCAGCACAGCCCTGCCTGGAAAGCAGGAGGTGCATTTCACGGGGAGTGTGGGGCCAGCATCCGATAAAAGACCTAATTCAGTTTTCATGTCACCTCTCTGCAGCACAGGTACACCTGGAGGAGCAGATAGCACCTGTGTGGCCGTGCTCCTCTTCATCTCTGAGCTGTCATTTATTCCTTTCATGCTGCCCTTGCACCACACTACACTACACAAGAAATCTGCTTCAGCTCGGGCTTCTACCACTGCCACCTCCAACCATTTCACATTTTATTGTCTGCAGAGCTGGCTCAGCAGTGTCACGCTGATTTTTCTCTAATCCTTGTCTCCCTGAGAAGAAGAGAGGAGTGATGGTGGAGGAGAAGGAAGGGAGAGAATGGTGCTGGAAGAGCCGAGTTTGGTGTTCAGCTCAGAAAAAAATTAATCAACAGTTAAAAGGTTGAAAAAAATGCCTTAGAAGCCTCTTTTTCAGAATATCTGGATTAGCAAATACCACTCGTTCATGTATCTGACTAGTGACAGCTCTGCACAGCAGGGTCACGTGGCAGCTCGCCATCCCACAGATCCCTGTCATCACCCCAACCTTGTCTGTGCCCTGTCCCTGTCCCTGCAGGCTGCAGTGTGACTGCCAGCACAACACCTGCGGCGGGTCCTGCGATCGCTGCTGCCCCGGCTACAACCAGTTCCCGTGGAAACCTGCCACCGCCGACAGCGCAAACGAGTGCCAGCGTGAGTTGGAGTTGGGCTTTCCCCTTCCTTTTCCAGCTGCTTTGCAAAGCACACCAGCCCTGGACGCTGTGGTGCAGAGAAGCCGCTCGCTGGACCGGTGGGGTTGGTGGTGTGTGGGACGGGGGGATGGGGAGGTCACTGGCACAGCGAGGAGGACTCTGCACGGTGGTTGAGGGTGCTCAGTTGAGGCTCACACAGGGAGGTCCGCCAGGTCTGTGTGGGATTTGGACTCTGCTTATGTTCCAGTTCCTCCTGCGTGTCCAAGGGTTCGTGCAGGCAAGTCTTGTTGCTCAATTCTGTCTCCAAGATGAATTACGTTTGGACATGTTTACATACAGGACATCTTTATTTGTCCAGAGAAGCCTTTGGTCAGTGCCGACAGTGGAATTCCTGCTGTACTAGGAATGCAGAGCACGGAGCATAGCTGCACCACACGGTGTCTTATAAGTGTAGGGTGGCAAAGAATCCTGTGGATTTATAAAGCCCCCTCCCTGGGTGCTGAATTTTACAGTTCACCTCTATCCAGGGCGGGATACAAGAGGCAGGAATGTTGTTTTCTAAACCAGACTGTCTGAGGCCCCAAAGCTGGGTAGTTTCTTCTTCTCGTCTATACACGCCTGCACGTATTTTACTAGTGATTTTTGTGCGCACTGCGCTCTCCTGGTTGCTCACCAGATTTTGTGAGAGAGTTGCTGCTCCTGTGCTTTTGAACTGAAAGAATTCTTCAAGCTCGGGAGATCATGTAACCTCTCCCCCCCAGTGCATTCAGGCATCTTTTCTCGTAGCAAAGTAACCCATCCAACATCAGACCCACAAAGGAGCTTTCACATCTTAAGATGCAGCTGGTGACTGAAGGATCTCCATGGGCTGGTGGCTTAGCTGATGTCTCTTTGTATTTCAGCTTGCAATTGCAATGGCCATGCCTATGACTGCTACTACGACCCGGAGGTGGATCGCCACAAAGCCAGCAAGAGCCGTGAAGACAAGTTTGAAGGGGGAGGTGTTTGTATTGACTGTCAGGTAGGGCTGAAGAGCTCCAGTGGAAAAGGCTTTTGCAAATTTTTGTGTTTTTGTTTCCACTGTCAACCTGGAAACTTTCCCTGGAAATTTAGTCTCTTTGCCATGGATTAAAGGAGTGTGCACCAATAATTAAAATAGCACTTGGTTTTCTAGCTGTCCCCTGGTTAGTACTGCTGCCTTCCTGATGCGTTAGGGTTAGGTCTGCTGAGGCACTGGAACTGGGAGGGACAGGTTGCTGCTCAGCACTTTTGGGGGTCCCTGCCTAGTTCACAGCACTCAGGTGTTGCCATCTCCTTGGATCTATCTCTGCCCACCAAAATGCCAGTTTTCTCAGTCTCTGAAGTTCCCAGGGAAGGTGGTAAAGTAGCTCTTCCCTACCCAGTGTGACTGTCCTGGTTAATTGACGCAGTGGCATGAAACTTTTCACTGTGTTTTCTTACTGGGAGGAAACGGGTTTCTCCCATCCTGCAAGCACAAAGTGGCCAGGACATTTTGCCATCTGAGGGAAGTGAAATGGGCTTGAGGTCAGATATGAACCTGAAACTCACTCTGTTTATGGGAGGATACAGTTTGGAGGAAATGCTTTGTTTTCAAATCGGTGTATGTGGCATTTCAAGCAGATTTATCTCTTCTGTGTGCTGACACTCCTGAGCAGCTTCCTCTGTAACCTGGGGCTGTTAGTAAATCTGGCAGATGAACGGTGAGTCCTGCAGGCTGAGGACCTGATTCCCCTCTAACCCACTGTCTTTCAGCATCACACCACCGGCATCAATTGCGAGAGGTGCATCCCGGGATACTATCGGTCCCCTGACCACCCCATCGACTCTCCATACATTTGCTACCGTGAGTGTGAACTCCTCTGTAGGTCATAGGTGCCCTCTTGGACTTGGTGACACTGGGGAGGGTAGTCTGGAGGGTTGGGCTGGGGGGTTTTTTTGGTGTAGGGATTCTGGTGTCTCGGGCAGTGACACCACTGCCAGCTTGTCGCTCTCTGCAGGCTGTAACTGCGAGTCTGACTTCACTGATGGCACCTGTGAGGACCTCACTGGCCGCTGCTACTGCAAGCCCAACTACACTGGGGAGCACTGTGATACCTGTGCCGAGGGATACCTCAACTTCCCCCACTGCTACCGTAAGTGGGGGTGATCAGATCTGGGATCCCGCAGACCCAGGGGGTGCGGGAAGAGCCAAGAGCTCCAGTTGTGGCTGCTCTTCAGGTGCCTTTTCCCCATGCCACCTGGCACGCCTATCCCAGGAGGAGTTTTTGCAGATGGGGACAAGCCCACATTTGGCTTGGGTGGAAGCTGGACCGGAGCTGAATGGTCTGAACTCAGCTCTCTGGAGTCAGTGGGAGCTTTCCATTTTGCTGGAGTTTCGTATCTCACTTTGTAAAACAGGTTAACAAGGGCTGTAATGGATTGTTGTTTAGTGGGATATCCGTGCTTTGTTCCATGTTCCACATTTTCATTCAGCCTGTTCAACTTCAGGATTGTCAAGCCCTTGATATTCTGACAGGATTTCTTTGAGGGTGTGTGATGACCTGTGCAATGTCTCTTTCTCTGCGTAGCTGTTCCAGCTTTCACTCACAACGATACTGGAGAACAAGTGCTTCCCGCAGGACAGATAATAAGTAAGCAGTGCAATTTTCCTTGATGCTTTTGCAGTCACCATGATATCACTTTTGTTGCATCTCCCCATCGAGTGCAAAATCAGGTCTTCAGCTTAGAGAGGGAGTGGTCTGAGAGAGGAGGCAGCTGAAGGTGGGGGAAAGGAAGATTTATGATGCCTGTTTTTATAAACATGTAAACTCTAGCCTTGAGTGCCTGTGTAATTGATTTTTTCTGGGGTCCAGGCTATATAGGGATGCCCTTTCTGGCCTCACTGTGAGAAACCCTTGAAATACCACAGAGGGGCTGTGGCTGAGCTGGGAGCTGTGCTGTGGATGCCTCTGAAGCGTGCACGGGCAGCTGCTCCCTCTGTGTCACTTTCTGTGTTGTTTAGAAAGTTCACTCGTGCCCTCATCCCTGTTCCCCTCCACCTCCCTCCTCTCTCATGCTCACTCCTCTCAGTTCATCTACTCCCTTGTGCTTTTTCTTGTCTCTTTTCCCACCGAATCCTCCCCTGTCTCATGCTCCCCAGAACACTCCAGATAACCTTTTCCTTCCTTCTGATATTTTCAACTCTGTATCTTCCAGATGGGTTTTTTTCTTTCCTGAGCTGGAATTTCTCACTTCCCTTCTCATTTCCTCACCTTCCCCTCCCTCTAGTTCTTGGATGATATTTGCTCTTCTCTCCCAGCCCAGCACCCCACACCACTGCTGTCAGTGATGGCAGGGCTGGCTCAGAACCTCAGCACTGCTCGCCCAGAGCACCTGCCTGCCCTGGCAGCGGGGAGGCCTCGGGTGTAGCTGAGCACGGAGTGACCGGACAGAAAGCTCTAAGCTCACCCTGGCTGGTTGAAGATTCTGATTATTCCCCCACTTGGGTAATGCTGCACTGAATCAGCTGTGCCTGGGCTTGTGGAAGCAGCATTTGCCTGTCCTGTGCATTTCCCTGCTGCCCACCAGCACCTTGACTCCTGCGTGGTGCTGAGGTCTCCCAGCCATCACACAAGCCAGGACTGCTGGTTGCCTGGGCAGGGTTTGGTTAAAACTTTTGCATCTGGTAGGAAGGATACCAGGAGGGGCAAATGCTTGAGCTGTTACCTCTCGTGGCAAGTCCTGCCATATCCTTGTGGGACCTCAAAGCTTGACTGACAGCCATGTGTGGTGTTGCCTGTTGTGTGTCCCCTCTCCAGACTGTGATTGCTACGCCGGTGGGACGGAAGGCAACGCCTGCCGCAAGGACCCTCGTGTGGGGATGTGTGTGTGCAAGCCCAACTTCCAAGGAACACAGTGTGACCAGTGTGCCCCAGGCCACTACGGACCCAGCTGCCAGCGTGAGTAGCTGGGGGTCAGTGGCCCCAAGCTCGCCCTGCTCGCCCCCCTGTTGGGCAGGAATGTGCCTCTCCTTGCTGGGGAGGAGAAATTCTCCAGCCCCACTTCCAAGTGACAAATTCCCATGACTTTGCTGTTGCTTTCCACCCATCCCTGACCCTCCAGCATCCTCCCAGGCTGGGGGGCACCTTGAGAAATTCCCAATGAGTGTGAGCTATGGGCCAGGCATGCTTGCTGTCAGCGACTGCTCCTCTTCCTCTGAGGAGCAGGCTCTCTTGGTTCCTCCCCTAGGAAAGGGAAAGATGAAGAACCTGCTTGTTTACTAGTGCCCTTGTTTTTTTCCAGCCTGCCAGTGCTCTGGTCCTGGTCAGTACGATGGCACCTGTGACAGCGAGACCGGGCAGTGTCTGTGCCGAACAGGATTTGAAGGGCACTTGTGTGACCAGTGTGCTCCAGGCTACTTCAACTACCCTCTGTGCCAGCGTGAGTATCCATCCTCCCATAGGCCTGGGTGGCTACACACAGCCAGAGTCCTCTGGCAGGGGGTTGAAGGACTGGAAAGTGGGTTTTTGGGCGTTTTGAAGAGTATGTGCAATGGACAGAGACTGACGGGTTGAATTCTTAGAGCAGCACCTAAACACCCATCTGAGAAGCTTTCAGAGGAAAAGACATTGCCATGAGCTTTGCTGTGTGCTCCCAGCACAGGGCAGATGATTTCTCTGTGTTGCAGTGTGTGGTTGCAGTGCTGTTGGGACGCTGCCGGGAGGCTGCGACTCCGTCGGGAATTGTTTCTGCAGACCTGAGTTTGCTGGGCCGCGGTGTGAGCAGTGCAGTCCTGGGTACCACTCCTACCCCCATTGCTATGGTAAGGACCTTAACCTTTGTTTCCTGCTGTTCTGTCACCTTTTAGAAAGCATACCTGTTTTTGTAAGGCTTTGGTGTTTCTCGACATCAAACCCATTTGGTTTGCACTGTGAATTTGGCAGGCTTGCTTTGGAGGTCATGGATCATATCAGAGCCTGGAAGACAAAGCACTTTTTATCAGTCACACTTCCTCATCACAACCCTGCTGTGACCTGGTGTCTCAGCTTATGCCTCTTTTGCATGTCTCTTTAGTGCATTAACCTACTAAACTGCTGGGGAACATTGAATGGGCTGTAGAAAACCCTCAGTGGCATTTTCCTGGTATGGCCATGACTCCAGCTGAAAATACCTCCTGACTTGCCAGGGAATTAATAAATTTTTTAATTCCTGGGGGGCCTGAATGACAGACCAGCCACGGTTGGCCACAGATCATCAGGCTGTTGACAGTCCTGCTCTTACAGCTTGCTCCTGTGATTCCCGGGGTGCCGTGGACAACAACTGCAGCCCAGCCGGCCAGTGCCGATGCCACATGAATTTTGCAGGACACACCTGCAACCAGTGTGCCTTGGGCTTCTACGGATACCCCAGCTGCACTCGTGAGTAACCACCTTGTTGCTCTACAACTGTCTGAAGGGAGGGTGTAGCCAGATGGGACTTGGTCTTTTCTCCCAAGTAACAAGCGATGGGACAAGAGGAAATGGCCTCGAGTTGCACCAGGGGAGGTTTAAATTGGGTATTAGGGAAAACGTCTTTATCAATAGAGTCGTCAAGCACCAGACTGCCCAGGGGTGGTGGAGTCACCATCCCTGGGGAGATTTAAAAGACATGTGCATATGAAACTTGGGGACGTGTTTCGGTGGTGGGATTGGCCGTGCGTAGGTGTTGGACTTGATGATCTTAGAGGTCTTTTCCAACCTAAACGATCCTGTGATTCTATCCTTTTCCCTGGGCACTGCATCGCTCCTGGACCAGAGGTGCAGTTGCCAGGGCTGAGCAATGCCTGAGGCAAGTGCCTGTGGCCCCAAATACTCTGACCAGTCCTCCCCAGCTCTGGGCAAAGTGTCCCCATCTCCCTCCCTGCTGGCAGTCCGACTGGAAGCCAGATGTACTCCTATGTCTCCCAGCAAGAATTTACCGCGCATTAAAAAGTAATCCGTGATACAGTTTCCCTGAGGCAACAAAAGAGCATCATCACCCTCTTGCACTGTACTAAATGTAGACTCCTGAGCTGTGCCAGCTGGCAGAGCACTCCTCCCAAATGCTGATGCCGGCAGTATGCCTTTGAAGAGGCTGGAGGCACAGATGAAATGGTCTCACAGGAGTTCAGCAGTCACCCGTTTTTTTTTTTTTTTCTCTTATAAAGTAGTGCCCACATTACAGAGCTGTAGAGGAGCCAAGCAAAGAAAGAACCACCTAATTTTTATGGGTTTTTTAACCCATTGTTTTATGAGCAATGCTTTCCTGTTAGCCAGTCTGGGGGTGTCAGCCTAAAATGTCTCCTTTGGCAGAGATTTGAGGAGTGCTGGCTGGGCAAGGAAGGCATGGGCAGCTCCCTGGCAGCTTGCTGACCTTTCCTGTCATAGGACGGTGGGATCTCTGCATGTGTTCTTGGGAGGCAGGTCATGCAGGAAGCCACAGAGCCATTGCCCTGCCCTTCACTCCCCCCTGGCCTGGTGCTGCAGGCTACCTTCCCACGTACAACATCTACAGGGCCTGATGGCTGGGTGCTGCTCTTGGGTGTTTGGGCTTTTGTAGAGCCTGATCTGTCACTGGCCGACTGACTTTTGGGGGATGAAATCACACTTTTCCCTTCTCCTCAACCAAAACTTTTCCCTCCAAAACACACATAAATGTATATGAATTGGTGTGATAAACATTGCAGCTTGTACTGTTTTCCTTAAAAGATGGGGTGGTTTTAACCAAAAAGCGAAGAATGAGCACGTGTGTTATTTATAACCCATATTTCTGGCTGCTTTGATGGTGGAGAAGGTCAGGCAGGCAAAAAGAGGCTGCTGCTGGGAAGCCTTGAATGCAGGAGTCCCTGTGCCCTGCAGCCCCAGCAGTTGCTCTCCCCTCTTTTGCAGCTTGCCAGTGCTCCCAGGAGGGCTCCCTGCACGGCACTTGTGACCAGGACACGGGGCAGTGCAGCTGCCGGCCCAAAGTGACGGGGCTGCGCTGCGACAGCTGCGTGCCAGGAGCCTATGGATTCCCCCACTGCGAAGGTAGTCCCCTTCTCCCTTGTGTCTTGGGGCACTCCAGTGTCCTGGGTCATCGTGGTGTGGTGCTGGTAAATGGGTTTATCATTCCCCAGACAGCCTGGGTGTGTGAGTTAGTTCCATGAATCCCTCCATGTGCCTCTGTTTTCCAGTGGGCTCCTGTAACCCAGCAGGGTTGGAGATTGCAGATCCCTCGCTGGCCCCGGTGAGTATCAAATGAACACACCAACCCCTGCAGGTCATTTTTGCATGATCCCCTTTATCTCATTTTGGACCAAGTTTCCCCTTAAGCCTAGCCTGAAAGCAGCCATTATCCACACCAGAGCAGCACATCCCACGTTCAGCCACTGTGCTGCAAATTCTAACCTGCTTTTCTCACCCCCTCCCTTTCCCCAGGGCTCCTGTGCGTGTCGGGCCTATGTTGAAGGCCCAGCTTGTGACAGATGCAAGCCTGGATACTGGAACCTGACTCCAGAGAATCCCTACGGTTGCCTGAGTAAGGAAATGGCATTTGCACAGCCCCAAGAAGTCCCCTTCGTGGTGTAAAGGTGCAAAACCCAATCTAGGGAGGGGACACACCATCATTGCTGGATGGAAGTGATGCCCTTCCTTCTGTCTTCTTCCAGAAGGGACACGTCAAAGGTGGAGTGGTCTGGGTAAACCCCACATAGAGAGGGGAAAGGCTGGAGCCTGGAGATTTTTTCTTAGGATCAAACATTAAGGCTCATGCAATAAGTTGTGCCATTCTCAGCCCTCCCTACAGACTTTACACACTTAATTTTTCATGGCCAAAGATGCAGAAAAGGCAAATGTCTTTGGTCATTGTGTCCTCAGCAGTACTCTGTCCAAAATGAAATGTGAGCCCTTTTTGGTGTCCTCTGGTGTGGTGGGTGCTGACCCCATCAGGCCTCTTCTCAGGGACTGATTGACCTTCTGGCTTTCTTGTTCATCTCCCTCTCTCCAGGCTGCAAGTGTGACACCAAGGGCACCATCAGCAGAATCGCAGAGTGCCGGCAGGTGGGTTTGCTCCTCTGCTTCCAGGCTCCTCTGAGTGTGCTGTGTTGGGAGTGTTCAGCTGTCTCTCTCTGCAGCTGCTGGAAAGGCCTGTCCTGACGCTGAGCTCTCAAAGTTCGCACCACAATCTGGGCTCGCATGAGAACACGGGATTAAGACCTGTCATAAATTAGGCACCTAAGTATTTCTGTGTCTGTCCCAGGATGCCTGGATTTTTGTTTGCCTGCATTGTTGGGTAATTTAAGTTATCTGGCCCTTATCTGGCCCACCCACGCTCAGGAAGTCGTGTAGAGCATGAAACTCAAAAATGCTTCTGCAGTGTCTCAGACCAGAACCCAAATAACTGAGAAACAGCTTAACCATGACAAGGAACAGGAGGGAATGAGTTTTCATGCCTGCTTTTCCCTCCTAGGGCGACGGGCAGTGCTTCTGCAAACCCAACGTGTGCGGGCAGTTCTGCTCGGCGTGCAGGGACGGCTACTTCAATGTGGAGAATGCAAATTACTTTGGGTGCCAAGGTGGGTCCCCTTCGTGATGGGTTTTGGGTGAATAAGGGGGGCTGCGAGAAGTGATCCTGGAGCACGCAGCCCTGGATAGACAGCTGATTGTTGTCTGTAGAGAGAACAGGCAAAGGATGTTCCACCTCCTGGTTTGGGTCACCGTTTTTGGGTGATACAGTTTAGTGCTCTAGGGGTTACAGTGGTAGCACTGGGTTAATGGTTGGACTTAATGATCTTAAAGATCTCCTCATCTCTTGATGATTCTATACCATGGCCCAGAGCAGGGGCTGGGTCTTCTGTGGATCAGGAGACCTGAGTTCACACTTTTACCACCACTGGACACAGGTCTGTCAGGCTGGAGAGCAATCAGCCAGGAAGGGTGTTCCTCAGAGTGCCAAAAACTGGTGTGTGTGAACCACTGGCCACGTCCTTGCATCCATGTGCCCTGCCCCTGCTGAGAGAGGGTGGTATGGACATGTGGGGTTGGCTGCTTTCCATCATGCCCATGGGAAGAGGTAAAGAAGGAGATCCGGCCGCTCTCAGCCAAGCCCACACAATCGTGGCAGGGCTGGGAGGAGGGAGCAAGGCTGCTGCTGGCGGCACCCAGCCATGAGGGTTTGCAGACCTTGTTCCTCCTGCGGCCGCCTGGAAATAGCTCAGCACTGAGGTGGAAGAAGAGACGATCCAAGTGGGGCCGGGGCCAAATATGAAAACGGATACAATGGAATAAAAATAGCGGCCCAAGGCTCCCTGCCTGCTGGGACGTGCCTTTGATTAGTGACCAGGAGCTCGTTAGCATGGCGGGAATGTAAACAGGCTCTTCCTGCCCGCAGGCTGCCGGTGCGACGTCGGCGGGTCCCTGGGGCCGTCCTGCGAGGAGCGGAGCGGAGCCTGTCGCTGCCGGCAGAGCACACGCGGCCCCACCTGCACCCAGTAAGCTGCCAGCAGGAGATGCACCTTGGAGTGCTCTGCCTGCTCCTCGTTCCCTCAGGGATGGTGTTGTCTGCCACCACGGGGATGAGGACCTTGTTGTCTGGGCAGCTGCCACACCAGCCACACGCCTGGCAGAGGTGTCCTCTTGCCTCTCCCTCCAGGCAGCCCAGTAGGTAGCAGCTCGCTCTCTCTCTCTCTTCCCCAGACCTGCACGGGACCATTATTTCCCTGACCTTCACCACTTGAAATTCGAGCTGGAAGAAGGCACCACACCGTCTGGCCGGGCCGTGCGTTTCGGCTACAACCCCCTGGAGTTTGAGGGCTTCAGCTGGCGAGGATATGCACAGATGTCCTCCATCCAGGTATGCCTGTACCTGCATCCCAGCGCAGCTCCCTCTGGGGAGGATGTGGCCGGTGGAGGACTGATGTGCTTTTGGCACACATCTTTCACCACAAGTGCTTCTCAACCCCCCCAAAGTGACATGGTGGCCAACATAAACATCACAGTGTATATATAGCCTGTTTGTGCAGATATTTCCTGTAGCACTGGGGGTGGCACAGACTGATGAGGGGAAAGATCCTAAATTGGGAATCCCATGACATCCTAATCCATTTAGACAAAGGTGATAGCGTGGTGATTACTTACAGGGATGTCTGTAAACTTTGTCTCTCAGTTTCCCTTGTTGTTCTTTTCATCTGACTGCTCTTTCCTGCAACTCTCAGCATAACCTTTCCTCCCTTTTCCAAAAATAAGTTCTCTCCTCCTTGGCTTCCATGTTCAGCTTGGACCTCTTGTTACCCTTCAGCCTCTGCCCCTTGCTGTTAGCTGGTTTGCTGTAGTGATGGTTTATGCTAATCTGGAGTTGTGTAAGCCCTAGAAGTGAAGCTGTTCCGTCTGTCGACCCTTTCTTCTCCATAGTGGATTCTTCTGCATGGCCCCTGCGGAATTGTGTGTGTGTTTGGGGATGGGATGCAGGGCAATAATTCTCTTGACAGTCTTGTCCCATGTAAGATGCTCGTTACTCTGGTGCATGTACTTTCAGTTTCTTTGCTTTTTCATGCTTAGGTAAAGTAACAGAGGGCCATTTCCCATTGAATTTGTAGGCAGGAGCTAAATGAACCCCTGTAGCCTTCCTGAGAAAATCCCAGCCTTAAAGCTTAAGGATGGAGCTCATGCTCGAGCTCATGGCTTTAGTATTTGAGATAGAAATAGGCCTCAGTAGAAGGGCTGGCATGTGGCTTTCTGCTGGCAGGTTTCACCTGTAGTTTGTTCTCATCAAGATCGTTCCAGTTTGCTCTGCAAGTGGGAGGATGGAGTGTAACTGGAGCTTTGAGGAATGCACAGCCCTCATCAGAAGTCTCCCTGAGCAGACCCCAGTTTTGCCCTGTTGGCAGGAGGTTATTTAAGCTTAGATCTCTTTGAAATGGGTCATACTTAAGCATCTCCTTAACTGGGGTCTTGCCAAACAGTGTTCAGGCTGGCAAAGGGCTGGTGCACCATCAGTGGCACAGTCCATTAGCCCCACTAGCCCTTGGGATGGTGCCTCCTAAGGACAAGCACCAGCTCAACTCCCAGCCCCATAAACACAAGTGCAGGTGCTTCAGCATTTGGTGAGCCTGCTGGCTGGTTATGGCACACGAAGCCCAAGTGCAGTGTGACGATACCGAAAGCAAGAGCTTCTCAAAACCTTTCCCTTGGCATGGCGTGTGCCCCAGGACAGCCCAGCCACCCTGCTGTGCCACAGCACCTTCCAGATGTGGTCAGAGCCTTTCCACCCCCCTCCCACAGGCAGGTTGCTCCCTCGGTGGCTGGTCCCAAAAAGGGGACAGTGCCATGATGTGCCCGTGACTGCAGTAGGGTCCGTGTGCTTGTGTCCTGCTCGCACTGTGGCATGTTGCTTCGGGAGCAGTGAGCCGAGCGGCTGCGCTTGGGCTGGCAGTGTGGGCGGTGGAGGTAATTGAAGGTGTGCTCTGCTTCTCTCCCCTTTCTCTCTCCCACCAGCCCAAGGTAGTGGTGACTCTCAATGTGACCTCCCCCGACCTCTTCCGCCTCGTCTTCCGCTACGTCAGCCGGGGGCCCGCCAGTGTGGAAGGGAGGGTCTCGGTCGTTGAGGAAGGAAAGTTTAATGTTTGTGGCAACTGTAAGTGCATTTTTCACTTCTAGACTAACTCAGAGCATCCCACGCTGCGACACTGCTCCTCTGCCCCTTCTCCTGCCCCAGGTGTGCCCGTCCAAAGTGTGCCCGTCCCAGGTGGCCGGCCAGAGCCGTGCCGTGGGATGGCGAGGGAGGGGGAAGAGAGGCAGGCAGGTAGGCAGGCAGGCAGGTGGGTCAGGCCCTCCCACAGAGCGGGTGGGCTGTCAGGAGCTGGCCCCCAGTGACGTGTGCCCCATGTGCTCTTTTGCTTTTTGCAGAATAAAATCAGAGTCACTGTAGACGTGAAGGAGGCAGAGCTCTATCTGTTCCATGTCATCCTGAGGTATATTAATTCAGGAGGGGCCACTGTGTATGGCAAAATTACAGCTTATCAGCCACGAAGGAGAGGTAAGGATCCCAGACTGCTCTGCTCCCCTGCGCCATCGCCACCTCCTCCCCATCCCAGGCAACCTCCTGCATCATCCCTTCCAGAAGACGCTTCCGTATGGCTTTACCCATTAGTCCTGCCCTTCCAATTCAAAGGCTGACTTGAGTTTGCAGTCCCCTTTATCTAACAAAGCAGCAGCAAGCTGGGCCCAGCCCTGGGGCTGCACACTGAGGACTGATCCCAGGCTTGTGGCAGATAAGACTATTGTACAATTCTATACAATCTTTCCATCATGGGACAAGATGACGCCAGTGTCCCAAGCAGAACTGAGCCGAGTTTCCACAAAACCGGAATGAACCAAGTGATGTGAAGTGGATCCAAACTTTGGCAGCTGGATGTGGTTTTATTTAGCAGATGCCCTGATGTGGCAGTCGTGCCCTTACTGTGCACTTGTCCCAAACCAGGCTGAAGGCTTCACACGTGGTGTGGGGTTTGGAAGTGGAATGGAATTGCATATACAGGCATTGCACTCTGGTGCAGTGTCTTATCAAGCTGTTGGAGAAGCAGAGCCACCAAAAGATGTATGAACAAGCCTAGAAGCCTGGAGAACAAATATTCTGGGAAACAATATGAGCAAGACTGCATGGGGACAGACCTGAGGCTGTACAGGTCGATTTTACCCCCTCGGGTGCCGCAACCACATCGTCCTGCTGAAGCTCTTCCTCCGGACCGTACACAGACAGCACAAGGCTGTCAACAGCAAACATCCAGTTTATCAGCGTGTGAAGTTCTCTCCTCTGTCTCGAGCTGACATAAAAGGTGTTCTGCCTTCAATGTGATACACAAAGTTTGAAATGCCAAGATACTTTTTTTGTGCCTTCTGTTTTTATGGCCAGTCATATTGCGCAATAGAAAGACAAGAGAAGCATGAGCCACTGTCATGCTTTAGGATCCCACCAAAGGTCAGGAAGTATTTCATCTGTCCTGTCCAGCAGCAGGGCTCATTTGCCTTATAGTGTGCTTCATGTCATGTGCAGAAGCAACACCTGATTCTTCCAGTGCTGAAGGCAAGCACCCAGACTGGCTCAGCAACAATAGGATCTGGGAGGGCAGCATCCCTGGGAGGCTCCAGAAATGCTCATCCACCCTCTGCCTGAGTGGAATGGGCTTCACATGGTGAAGGACAAGCAGCCTGGAAAGAAGTAAAGTCGGAAGATGTGGCTTGAAAAAAGGGAAACCTTTTCCCAGTATAGGATTTACAGCCAGTACCGGTTTCTCTCACCCCACCTCCAGAAGGCACTTCAGTTTGAGCTACATACCATCCCAAAAGGATGTGAAACTTCAGCTTGTCAAGAAATCTACTCCACTGCCTGTTCAGGGAAATCTCTTCATTCCTTGCACCCTCACCTCTGCTTTCCCATTTGGGAAAGCGAGGGCTCAGCCTCAGCTGATGCCGGGCATGCCACAGAGCTGGCACACATGGGAAGGGGTTACCCATCCCAGCAGTAGCACAAGGCCTTGCTTTAGATTCTGATCCTCTGCTTTGTGCCTTGATGTCCACGTACCACACCAGGATAGTCAGTGTGTCACATTCTCCACTCCTTCATCCCATCTGCTCACTGTGCAGCCATTCTCGGTGAATCCCTCTCATCTGTGCTCTCCAGAACACTCCTGAGACTGCTGGGCAGGCAGACAGGCTGCTTCTAGCTGCTGTATCATTGTTGCATCCAACTTTAATGAATTCAGAGATTGTGGGACTGTCAGCTGAGCCGAGGAGCTGTTCAACAGCAGCAGGATCAGGCCTTAAACCCATTCTGTCCTGTCAGTTAAAATTAACGTCTAAATCTCAGTGCAGAGTTTGTGGCTGGCGAGAAGGAAGACACGAGCACAGCTTGGGGGTCTGAGAGTTTACCAGAAGACAGGTATCTTGCCTGTGGAGCTGGAGTCAGAATATCCCTAAGGAAAAATGCGTCTGGGCAGTTCTTTTTGTCGGTCTCACAGTAAATTCTTCACAGATGACTTCCTTCCTTTTCTAGCTGGCAAAATACTCATTGGCTTGTAATACTCAGTGCTTTGCAGTCTGGGGCACACTGTGAGAGCTCTGGATTGGCATCAAGGATTGCAGTGATTTTATTTTTTTTCTCCCATTAAGCTACTGAGCAGGTTCAGAGTGGATGTCTCTGTTTCCAGGACAGCATGGAATTGGGGTGCATCTGTTCTGGCAGCCCTGAGAGTGGGAGCCCGGGACTCCCCACTGCACCACAGAGCTGCTTCCCTGAGCAGAGCTTCCCATGTGGAGGCCCCAGGTTTTCCATACCAGTCCCTTCACAGCCTCTCATCCCTCCCACTCCAGGTACAGAGCAGACCAAGCAGATTGTCTTTGCTCCCAGCACAGAGCCAGCCTTTGTCACCGTCCCCCAGAACAGCTTTGGGGAGCCCTTCGTACTCAACCCCAGCACGTGGTCTCTGGTTGTTGAAGCAGAGGGTGTGCTGCTGGTAAGGACCTGTGCTCCATCCACCATGGGGGCTTCAGCAGCTCCCTGGGGACAAAGTGTCCCAAACATAACAACTCTCCTATCTCTCCTCTTAGGACTATCTGGTTTTGTTACCCAGCTCGTACTATGAAGCACCAATCCTGCAGCTAAAGGTCACAGAGCCATGTACCTACCAACCAGCCCCTGAACAAGCCACCCAAAAGTAAGGATCTCCACATCTTTGTGCTGTGGGGCACCTACTCAGCTCCTCTTGGCCCGGGGTTAAGGAATATACAGTCCGTACTCTGTGAGGGTCTGGATACAGTAAAACTGCTTAGTAGAGCACTTTTCTGGGATTATAAATCTTATGGAACCTGCACTGGCCTAGAAAGCCAACCCACAAAGCTCTTCGTCCATGGCACAGGCAGTCTGGGTGTTCTCATGGACCCTGGAGGGCCAGCTCACCCAGTAAGACCATAGCCCACCTCCCTGCTAGGCTGGATTCCCGGTGCCAGGTTGTGTGTCAGTCAGCAGTCCTGGAAAATGGCTACAATGACAGACTGGTAGTGCTTGGAGCATCTCAGTGCATCTGCTTGCCCAGAACCTCTGTCCCTGTTGGCAAGAAGGCTGTTTGGGCTCTGGACACCAGTTGTCCCCTCTGCTATAGTAATGGTCCCCAGGATAAAGCACAATGCAAGGGGAGAAGGTTTTTATTGTTACTGCCCTCACTAGTCCTGTAATACCCAGTCTCTTGCTCCCCTCTAACCAGAGGTGCTCCTTGGCCCTCCTGATGGACCAAAGCCTTTTGCAAACCTGTCTGGGACCAGGCTGTGTGGGTGCTCTCGACTCTTACAATCATGATGTAACATTTGTACTTCACAATTTTGTTTTTATTGTGTGCTTTCAGCTGCCTCCTGTATCAGTACCTGTCCGTGGATGGCTTCCCTGCTGCGTCAGGGGTGGATGCCGTGTGCAGGCTGGACAATCGGCTCCCCAGGTTGTGTCCCACGGAGCAGCTCACCCCCTCCCACCCACGGATGGCCACCTGCAGTGGCAGTGATGTGAGTGGCACTTGTGTTTCATCCCTCACACGGGCACTGCAGCGCTCACCCCTCTGCCCCCACTGTCTGGTGTTTTACCTGCACCTGGGCAGGTTACTAGAAAGGTGTTACACCCATGTGCACCCCACTGTTGCCCCATCAGCCTTGCAGCTGTGTGCTTGCATGCCCTGCTCAAGGCACCCAAACGCAGTCTCACATGTAAAGGGCTTGTAAGGACTTGGTAAGAGTTGTCCCATTTCCCCCTCAGATGCAGAGGAGGTTTGTAGCATTCTGCACACACTCACTGCAGGGAGTGGGACTGAAGACCCTCCCTCAGGTCATCCTTCTGTCCTCCAGGTGGAAGTCCAGCTGTCCCTGCCTGTTGCCCAGCCTGGGAAGTACGTGCTGGTGGTGGAGTATGCCAACACCAACGCCCTGCAGACGGTGGGCGTTGCCATGAGCTCACCACACTCAGCCATGCAGCAGGGCACATTCACCTTCTACCCCTGTGTCTACAGGTATGGTCACCTTTGAAAGGCAGAAAGGGTTCAGTCCTCCTCTGCCATGGCAAGGACAGGCCCTCCAGTGGAACTTTTTCTGGTTTATCACATGAACAAAGTAATGCCTCAGCTGGACACAGATGAAACTGTGTACCAGTGCCAACATAGTCCTCTAATGCCTCTGCCAGGAGCTAATCTGTTGCATCCATTTACAGCTGGATACACTGGTGGGGGACTTGACTTAGTAGGGAATACCTACAGGCAGGTTTATTGGAGACAGGTCAAACCCCGTCTGACTTCTGATTGTAACCTTTGCAATAGGAAACAAATGTTTGGGGTGTCCTTGGGAAAATTCACTCATGACGTGCCAGAAAAAACATCAAAAGGAACATTGTGTGAATCCCTTCAGGACATATAGCTGGCAAGACAAGAAATGGGTCATGACCCTGCTCAAGGCTGGCTTCAAAGTCCGTGTTTCTCTTACAGTTTCCTCTGTCGAGGTATCGCTGTGGATTCCCAGAGCCGTATGGCAACTTTTGAACTTACCTCGGAGGCCACCATTCGGTTCACCTCTGATCTGGCTGACTTCTTCCTGGTAAGGCTCCCCGTAAGGGCAGCGCTGTCAACAGGTTGCAAGGAGTGGTACCCAGCCTCTAGTGCTGTTTGGACTGGATACCAGATCTTAGTCTGTGTCATGACCAGGCCAGGGTGGAGAACATGCCCAGTGGGGTTGAAGTAGACCATGGGACTGGAACTGGGGAGAAAATGGGGAGAAGCAGCTGCTCTTGTAGAGGGAGCTCTGCAGCCCTGGGGCAGTGCCTCTTTTATATTGGAGGCATTCACAGTTGCTTAGCCAAGGATAGAGGAATCCCGTAAATGCGTGGAGCTCCTAAATGCCTTAGGGCTTGTGCCAAGGAAGAAGGGGCAATGAACAAAGATGCTATGCATTAGCTGATGTGTCTGATGGGTGCTTAGCCTGGTGCCTGGTGGGCACAGGAACTGCTGTGGGCTCCAGTGGCAGAGACTGTCACATAACCAGGTGTCTCTCTCTCGCGTGTGGCAGCACAAGGTGTACCTCATCCCTGCTGCACAGTTCACCATGGAGCTCATCGAGCCGAAGGTGCATTGCATCAGCGTCCATGGCACATTCTTCTCCAACAGGTAAGAGTCTCAAGTCCTTCATGGTTTTAGCATGAATGTGGCTGTTCCAAAAACAATTGCTTCTCTTACTTCCCTCGGATTTAGAGCCATTTAAGTTCTTGACACAATAGAAAGAAGTCTCTGGCTTGAGGTGAAGCTCCTTGTCCATGTCCACTGAGCAGGCAGCTATGGAATACAGACTGGGAGTCAGGCTGCTGGTCCTTTATCTGAGCACCATGCTGCCTCCTGGGGCAGACACTCAGGTGTTATCCCAAATAGGCATTCCTCTGCTTGCTCACATACAGCAAGACACTCGCTGTATCCAGTTTTTTGACACTGCTTTGAATAAATGTTTGCAGAGGAATTAGCCTGTGCCAGATTCCTGTTCTTCCTGCTAAGCCCATGTCCCAGAGCCCCAGAGGTCCTGGTAGCAAGCTCTCCCTCTGCAGGCATGCTTTGTAATCCACCAGGAGTTACAGGGCATGCTTCTCCTGCCAGGACTCCAGAGCCTCTCTCTTTTTGTGTCAGAGATCTTTACATCCTGTTTTTCTCCCTGTTTTGCAGCAGCTCCTGTGTCCCCTCAAGGTTCCTGAAGCTTTCTCAGTCAATCATTTTGGAGGGGGCCCAAGCTCTGCCCATCGCCCCTGATGTCCCCCTGGCTCAGGCTGTCCATGTGGCTCCATCTGGGGTCCCGGTGGCGCCTGCTCCTCGTCCTCCCACAGCGATGGATCCCACTGCAGAGCTCATCCTCCTGGAGTCCCCACAGGTAGCGAGTGGCACAGGTGTGGGTTGGGTTTAAACTTGTCCCTGAACCAGTAATTCCCATGGGCTCACCTGAATTAGCTCCATCCAACCCTGCTTGGTTCTCTGGGATCCCAGGAAAAGCCTTGCAGGTGGCATTAGTAGAGGGGGGAGTGTGGAGACATAAGGGGTTTGATTCACCAAATTCTCAAGACCTGACAGTTGTGCAATAAGAGCACGAATTTGCGCAATAATTAACAAATATCCCAGCTGTGAGTACAGGCATCAGGCATGGATTTTTGTCTCTGTCCTCCCGTTTTGGGCCAGGCTGCAGTGGTGTTCAACAGCCGGATCCAGACCCTGGGACGCTACGCTTTCATCCTGCACTACTACCAGCCCAACCATCCCACCTTCCCTGTGGAAGTGCTGATCAATGGTGGGCGCATCTGGCAAGGTGAGAGGAGCGAGGACCTGGGGGAGCTGCTGAAAGCTTTTCACGCCAGAGAATAATTTCGTGTTCTTCGGGGATCGCAAAGATGAAGCAAGACTTGCTCATCCCTTCCAAACTGGGAGATGTGATGGGGACTCCAAGGGGAGTGTGTGACCAATACATTTGTTGTCTTTTCAGGTCAGACCAACGCGAATTTTTGCCCACACGGCTACGGGTGCCGGAGCCTGGTGGTTTCTGAGGACCAGATTATCCTGGATGTCACTGATAATGATCTGATGGTGGTTGTTCGAGTGCCAGAGGGCAAGCAGTTGTGGCTGGTGAGCCTCTCTCTAGGAAGCTCGCAGGGCATGGTGGACCAGGCTTCAGCAGGGCTGGAGTTTTTCCTTGGATTTTTGTCACTGTGTGACTGCAGGAATGTTTCCCACTAACACTCATTCTCTGAACTACCCTAGAAAGTTGCAATCTTAGTGGTTAGTGCACCTTAGTGGTTAGTGGCTTATAAGACCTTACTTCTGCCCTAGCAATATTTGAGACTTGCATAGTATTGTTTACCCAGACAGGTCTCATCATGGGGGCAGGTAGTCCTTGTTATGCTCAGGTAACAGGACTAGAAGATTGACCAAAATTTGGATAAATGGCTGAAAGACAGAGTTGGAATCCAGGTGCCTTCATGTCTAGAGATTTAAGATGACAGTGATGCCAGTGACTGCCTCCCTGCTGAGGCACAGCCAGTGCTGCCCTTTGGGGTGTCCGGCATGTTTTTACTCCAGTGAATTTGGGGCACTCCTCGCATGGAGCATTAGATTAGATGGGTCCTGATGTACAGACCCCAGTAGAGGAGTGACCCCTGGTCTTTGCAGTGCTTGGGTGCTTTTTGTGTTACATTCTGTCCCAGCAAGAGATGAGAGGTTGAGGGTGCATTTGGAGTCATTTTGGATGGTGTCTGTCTGTCTCAGATGAGAGCCTGGCTCACCCAGCTTACCCTTGCTTTGCAGGATTACATCCTTGTGGTGCCTGAGGACAGTTACAACTCTCAGTACCTGCAGGAGGAACCCCTGGACAAGTCCTATGATTTCATCAGCAGCTGTGGCATCAACAGCTTCTACATCAAGTGAGACCCTTGGCTTTGGGTGCTCTTTCTGCTGTCTACAGCCTGCACCTTCCTCAGGGAGCAAAACCACGTTCCCTTCACATGGGGCAGGGGAGGGGGGTGGTTAAGGCTTTCCTTATGTATTGTCCAAACATGTGAATATTTAGGGGATCTCCATGACACAGGGCTCTCCCTCCCTCCAAGTCAGTACCCGTTGCTGCAGGAGATCCTGCTGGATTTTGGGGTGGTGGGGAGGCTGTGGGTAGACGTGCAGCTCGGTTGACCCCCTCCTGCCTTGCCCCGCAGCCCCAGCACGTCGTCGAGGTTCTGCCGCGACTCCGCCATCTCGCTGTCCCTGTTCTACAACAACGGGGCCCAGCCGTGCCGGTGCCACGAGGCCGGGGCGCGGGGCAGCCAGTGCGAGCCCTTTGGCGGGCAGTGTCCCTGCAAGTCCAACGTCATCGGCCGGGAGTGCTCCCGCTGTGCCACCGGGTACTGGGGCTTCCCCAACTGCAGGCGTGAGTTGTCCCATCTCCCGCTCTGCTTTCCCAGCTCTCGCTGGTTTGCCTCTTCCAGGGCTGAAGGCAGTTTTGGGAAATGGCTGTGCGTTCCAGCCCTGTAATGGCTCTGCTTGGTGCAGGCAGCCCAGCTGCCCTCAGAGCGGTTGAGCTCTGCATCCGTTCCCCAGGCTCTCCTTGGGTTCCTGGGTCTTTCTCCCCCAAACCCAGCCCTTTTCTGCCCCTTCCAGCCTGCGACTGCGGGACACGTCTCTGCGATGAAGTGACGGGGCAGTGCATCTGCCCCCCTCACACCCTGAAGCCTGAGTGTGTCGTCTGTGAGCCCCAAACCTTCGGCTGCCACCCCCTCATCGGCTGCGAGGACTGCAACTGCTCCCGGCCCGGCGTGCAGGAGCTGACAGAGCCAGGCTGCGACGTGGACAGCGGGCAGTGCAGGTGAGGGAGCCTTGTCCCGGCACTGGGGACATCTGGCAGCATCTCTGGTCCCTGCTGGAGCGATGGGACACATCGGCAGTCTGCAGGGAGGAAATGTGCAGAGTGGGGGAAGCTCTGAAAGCTCCTCACGCAGCACGGCAGAGGTCCTAACGCTGCAGCTCTTGTGTCCACCCAGGTGCAAGCCCAACATCATCGGGCGGCGGTGTGACCTCTGTGCCCCTGGCTACTACCACTACCCCGAGTGCCGGCGCTGTGACTGCCACCAGGCTGGCACCGAGGCGAGCACGTGTGACCCGGTCACAGGGCAGTGTCACTGCAAGGTCAGTCCCCCGATGCCTTCACGCGCTGCCTTTCTCCTTGGCTCCACTCTCCTGCTCTGGCTGCGGAGGGCTGGGGGTGTCTGGTGTGCCAGAGGGAGCAGGGCTGTAGGAGGAAAGTGCCTGTGTGCCTGAGGTGCAGCCAGACTGCCCCATGGGTTGGTGGGTTCAGAGCACCCTAAAAAGCTCTTATCTATCTGTTTTTTCTGGCTATGAAGGGTCACTCCTTGTCAGGGCTATCAACCCTGTTGACTCCTTCTGCTCCTGCATGGCTGCAGAGTAACTCCAACTGCTGCTGAGCTGCCTGCTCCAGCCTCTTTGTAGGATGCTTTCTCTCAGGGAACTTGATGTTTAATGGGTGCTTTGCAAGCAGACCTGTTCAGGGACTGTTTTATTGTCTTTCAGCATCTTTCAGCATCAAATCATTGTGTTTTAATCACTCACACAGCCATCCCTGTCATCTTGAGAAGCTGCTGAGCCTGTTGAGCTTTGCTTGTCTTCCAGGAAAATGTAGAGGGCCTGAGGTGTGACCAGTGCCGCCTGGGGACGTTTTCTTTGGATGCCACCAACCCCAAGGGCTGCACCAAGTGTTTCTGCTTCGGTGCGACTGATCGCTGCCGCAGCGCGGAGAAGCACCGAGCTGAGGTGAGAGGGGCCAGGGGGCCACAGAGCCTGCAGGTCAGGTGTGCTCCATAGGCTCCCTGCTGCCCTCGGGTCTCTGTCCTGCATTAATCCTACCCCTCTGGAAGATACACTGTGAGGAGGGTTATCTTTGCCTCCCAGTGCCCACCTCCCACTTTCAACCTCTTTTCCTCATCTCTGGGGTCTCCTGTCATGCTGTGGGGGGACTGTGCTGGGTGGGAGGCAGGGATGATGCTCAGCTTTCCAGTGGCCTCATCAGGATGCATGTGAGCCCTTTCCGCTGCTCTGGGACTTGGCTCTTCACCTGAATGCTTTCTGTAACTCCGCTAGAAGATCCACAGTTGCTCTTCCCCCACAGTTTGTCGACATGAACAGCGGGTGGCTCTTGTTGAGCAGCGACCGCCACGAAGTGCCAACCACTCTGAGCCTGAGGGAGCAGCTCATCACCGCTGACCTCAAGAACCTCCCAGATGCCTACCAGGAGCTCTACTGGGTTGCACCCAGCTCCTACCTTGGGGACCAGGTGAGAGGCCAGTGGTGACTGGACCACCCTGACCCCACCAACACGTGTGCCAGCAGCATTCCCTCTGACACGCAGGCATTGCTCATGCTCCAGTTGAACACAGAGAGCTGTGTCTTGTCTCAGTGGTGTGGACTTGCAGCAACATACGGGATTTGTCTCTCCCTCAGGTTTCCTCCTATGGAGGGCACCTGCGCTACGAGCTGCACTCCAACCCACGGAGGGGTGACGTGTTCATTCCCATGGAGTCCCGCCCGGACGTGATCCTGAAGGTGCAGCCCAAGAAATTCCCTGGTGCCCCCTGCTACTGGAGGAGCAGGATGAGGTGATGACTGACTCCTTTTTTGCTTTTCCCAGGGAAACCAGATGAGCATCATGTTTCTGGAAGGCACTTACCCATCCCCAGGGGAGGTGCATGAAGGCCAGCTGCAGCTGGTGGAGGTGAGTTTGCACACTCCATGTGCTCAGATGCTACTGGAAGATCAAGACCAGCATGTAGACAGAGGGGCAACTACTTTGACCCTCAGCATTTTAGGTGCTCCCTGTTGGCAGCAGAACTGCCTGTGAAGAACCAGGGCTGTTTCACCTGTGCAAAGGGAAGTGGAGGCTGGGCTGGATTTTCAGGTGTCTGTGCTTCCTGCCAGTAATGCCACGTCTTCTCCCACCAGGGTAACTTCAGGCACACAGAGACACACAACCCTGTGTCCAGAGAGGAGCTCATGATGGTGCTGGCAAACCTGGAACAGCTGCAGATCCGGGCACTCTTCTCCCAGCTCTCTTCCTCCGTGTCCCTGCGCCGCGTGGTCCTGGAGACAGCAACAGACACAGCTACAGGCATCCGTGCCAGCAACGTGGAGCTGTGCTTTTGCCCAGCTAACTACCAGGGAGACTCCTGCCAGGTAAGGGGGAAAGGAGGGGGCATGCTGTTCCAGTCAGAGGAGAGTCAAACAGTCAAGGTTTGGGTCTCAGCCACTCTTTGTGCTTGGTGTGGGTGGCAGCTGCGGGGTTTGGATGCCTGTGCAAAGCAGGGGTGCCAGGGTACTGGCTTCTGAGCTGACTCCTGAGGGCTTCAGTTGAAGTTACAGCTTGGGTTGTTCCAAAAGAAGGAACATCTCCCAGGCTCTCCTCCCCCATCTACAGTGCACCTGGGAGATGTTCAATAGCCGCATCTACCTGCAAGGGGCATGATGGGGAAATCATTCAAGTGTTGCAGACCAAAATTATGTGCCTGAAGTGCTTTGGAATAGGTCCTTCTGTCTGGCCAATTGTCTCATGGTGATGAGGAGCAGGAAGGAGCTACATGGAGAAATCTTCATCGTTGCTTTTAATCTCTTCTCCATCAGTAAAACCCTGTGGGAATTCTGTCATGGAAATTAAATCAGTTTCTTTGCTTTTCCTGAAAGTATCAAGCTGTTTTTCAGATCTCTGACTTTTTCTTTCTCCTCAGGAATGTGCTCCAGGTTACTACAGGGACACCAAGGGGCTCTTTCTGGGAAAATGCATCCCCTGCCACTGCAATGGCCACTCAGATCAGTGCCTGCCAGGCTCTGGGATATGCCTTGTAAGTAAACGGTGAAGCAGCAGTATATTTTGGAGTTACAAGGTCTTCACATACTAACTGAGCTGGCAGGACAGTGCCTGAGTCGGAGCATTAGTTGCATGTGCCATTTAAGGGATGGTCCTGCTCAGGGACAGTTTAGGGTGCAAGGCAGTTCTGGGAAAGAGGCATCCTAGTGGGGAATTCTTAGTGCAGTCCACCACTTCTTGCTGTCAGTGCTGAGCCTGAAGCTTGCCTTTGCCTTGCAGAACTGCCAGCACAACACAGAAGGAGACCACTGTGAGCGATGCAAGGACGGTTACGTGGGCAACCCCTCTGCCCAGGAGCCCCTGCAGTGTGTGGGATGTCCGTGCCCTCTTTCAGTTGCCTCCAACAAGTAAGCACCCTTGGATGGGATTCCCTGCCTGGCCTCACTGTTTAACCACTGGGAACCACGCTGTGCTCCACTGGGGCACTGGCTTGGCAGTGGCAGTGCCAGCCATTGTCCTTGGCTCCAAACCATGTCCGTGGCCTCTTACCCGAGGGCCAAGCAGCTCACAATGAGTGACCAGCTCCCCTGGCACCACGTCAGGGGAAGCTGCACATCTCTGTGTATCCCTTATCGTTTCAGTTTTGCCATTGGCTGTGTCAACAAGGGTTCCAACATGCAGTGCCTCTGCAAGCCTGGCTACGCTGGACCCAACTGTGAGCGGTAAGGGTGGTGGCACCCGTGTTTGTGGAGCCTCAGACACACTAATCCTGTGCACCCACTGCTGTGACAGAGGGGAAATTGTCCTAGTAAGGATTGCAGTGGAAACAGTTGGCTCTGCCCCTGCGTGCTTTGTGCTGGCAGCATTTCCTTCAGTCCTTTCCAGCCTTTCCTATTGCTGAAATGCTGTGTTACTGTGAGTGTATGACTTGCAGTCTGTGATAAAGGCACCGTGAGGCAAAGCACGAAGTGCTCTAAGCTCCCTGAGGGCTGCAGCAGTTACAGGTGTTGGATGCTCACACTGTTACAACTGTGCAACTCCAGCACAGCGCAAGATGAGCTGCAGGATCCCCCCCCCGCTGCCCTCGCTCTGTTTTAACTCGCTGTGTTTCTCCAGGTGTGCCCCAGGATACTATGGCAATCCCTTGGTGATCGGCAGCTCGTGCCAGCCCTGCGACTGCAGCGGGAACACGGATCCCAACATGCTGTTCAGCAGCTGTGACTCCCTGACGGGCGCCTGCTCGGGGTGCATGCACCACACGGCCGGCGCGCACTGCGAGCTCTGCGCCCCCGGCTACTACGGGGACGCTGTGGTAGCCAAGAACTGCACACGTGAGTTCTTGCTGCCTTGTGGGGCAGGCAGCAAGCACGGGGGGAAAGGGGAGCTTGGGCAGCCTGACTGTGGACGTGCTTAGTGCTTTAGCCGGGCTGTGCATTGTCCCAGTGAGTCATGTGCTTGGTTACATGCGTTGCAGCATCCTAGACAATAATAAGGAGGTTGACGTGGTGATGTTAGGTCGTAGGTTGGACTTGATGATTTCAGAGGTCTTTCCCAACCTGATTGATTCTGTAATTCTGTGAGGGAAAGAAATCTGCCCTCAGCATCATACCTCCTAATCCACCCCCTAATGCAAAACTGCACCCAGGCTGGAAGGGTCTTGCCACGAGCAGCTGCTGCAAGCAGTAATGCTGATGCTCCCTCTGGAGCATGGGCTTGCACAGCCCACTCCCAGCACTGCTCCTCTCCTTCTGAGGAGCAGCAGCCCAACCACAGCTCACAAAAGTGGGCTGTCGTGGCAGGTGTCACGGGAGTAATTTGTCAGGATCAAATCCAAGAGGAGAGAGGCTCTGTCTTGGTCTGACTGTGATAAATAAGGGGGAAATAGGATTCCTTATTGGGAATAAGTTTTGTGAGAGGCTGACAGGGTCCTCAGTGTAATACTGGATGTATTTTTCCCTGACAGAGTGCAACTGTTCACCTTGTGGGACTGACTCCTGCCACCCACGAACTGGCCAGTGCTTCTGCAAGACTGGAGTGACAGGCCAGCACTGCGACCGCTGTGAGGTGAGGGTCACCTGTGCACTGGGATGGTGCCTGTCCTGGGGACAGGGATGAGGGACAGCCCCACTGTGTCATGCCCAGGCTGGCAGCCATGTGGTGAAGTCTGGATTTGCCTGAGCTGCCTATAGGCGAAAGCCTATTCAAGTTCTATCAGCAAGTGGTGTAGGCAATGTTCCACTGCAGCCAGGGCAGGAATGTGGTATCCTTTGGGAAACTGCAGTAAACCCCATTTTCCTGAATGCATCCAGCATGAGAATTGCAGAGCAAGGGCAGGTTTTGCAGGGCAGTGCTGTGGTGTGTCTGGGTTCTTACTGCAGCTCCACATCTTTAACCACGATGCTACGAGTTTTGTGATGGTCAAAACACACCAAGAAAGCAAGGTTGGGGTCCCACATCACTGCCCCCGGGAGGGAGGCACTCATGCCCCCTTGCTGAACAGGGCACCCTCTGTCCTGCTTTTCCCTAGGAGGGATACTACGGCTTCGAGGGGTGCTCGGGCTGCCGGAGGTGTGACTGCGACGTGGGCGCCATGGGGAGCAGCTGCCACGAGCAGAGTGGGCAGTGCAGCTGCCTGCCCGGCGTCAGCGGCTCCCGCTGCCAGCAGTGCGCCCCGGGCTACTGGGGCTTCAGCCAGAGCGGCTGCACAAGTGAGTGTGGGGTCCCAGTGTGGGGGAGTGGGACGGGGCTTTGGTGGCACGTGGGCTTGTCCGGTTGTTGAAGGCGGAAAACGACTGGCTGCTGTCGGAGGGCCCGGGTTTGCGCAGGGAGATCCCGGCAGCAGTGCATGGATAAGCACAGCTGGAATAAACACAAAGTGATGCCAAGGGTCTTTCCCTGTTGTTCAACTCTGCAGAGTGTGAGTGCAGAGGGGGCTCCTGCGACCCACGCACCGGGGAGTGCACGTGCTCCAACGGGCTGACGGGGAAGCAGTGCGACGTCTGCATGCACGAGAACGAGATCCCCGTGGCCAACGGCCCGGACAGCGTGAGGTGTGAAGGTCTGTATCCTGCAGTGCTGGGGGGAAGGAGGTGAGGGAAGCCTGGGAAGGGGCCTGTGCTGACTGCTCTGTTCCCCTGGCAGTGTGTGACAGCTGTGTCCTGCTCCTGCTGGAGGACCTGCAGAGCATCGAGATGTCCTTCCCCTCCATCCGTGGCCAGCTGGTCAACCTCAACGCCAGCTCCATCGCCTGGGCTCGCCTCCATGGTCTCAACAGCACCATAGTGACCATTGCTGTACGTGGAAGGTTTAACATCACTTTCTGCTCATGTTCCCTGCCTGCTGGCCTGATGTTGTCTTTTTCTTTATTATTTTTTTTTCAGAACCAGCTCCGGGAGTCCCACAGAGCCATGAGCACGGTGAGGCAAAGGACTGACGAGCTGGAGGATGAGAACATGGACCTCACACAGGACCTGAATGCACTGCAGCACAAAGTAGGGTATTCCTTTGCCAGAGCACAAGTCCTTCGTTTTATCAAAATGAAGGCTGTGAGGAGCCCAGTTCAGGCTGGTTGGATCTCCTGCCCAGGTGGCACTAAACTTCAGTATCATGTTCTCCAGCTTAGATGCTCAAGCTGGATTACCTGCATTCATCCCTCGGGGAGCTGTTAAATATGGTGTGATATTGATGGTTGTTTCTTGATTTACTACTTTTTTTTGAGGTGGATCTAACTTTAAGCAGTAAATCTAAATTCAATCAAATGTCATTTATAGAAGGAGCATACAAGAAAGAAACATAAAACATCTGGGTTCATCATGATTTTCCTGACAGATCACATAAAATGTCATCTCATTCTTCAGCTAAGCCAGTGTTTTTGTTGTAGATGACCATGACTCACAGAGAAGCGATCCGTGTTGATCAGAACACGAGGGACACCTACCAGAGGGGGGAACAGCTCCTGCTGCACATCCAGAGCATCCAGAGGGGCATTGCAGGTATGTGAAGAAGGGCCTTCACTTCGGGTTTTTTTTCGTGTGGTATGCCATGCTGTTGGTTCCAACCACCACTAAGCGCTTCATCACTTCGGAAAAGCTTTGGAGAGAACAAGGGAAATACAAATGAAATTAAGATCCCTGCATAATTCCTGCTTTTACTCTGACCAGTTTTTTGTGGGGCTCAGCTGCTTGGCTAAGCGCAGTCTTTGGAAAAAAACACATTAAACTTGCACAAATGTTACTCAAATGCATAAAATAGGGGCAGTCTGTTCTACAGCTTTAGGAGAGGTTTAGCAAAACAGAGTGGCTGGATCTGGGAGAGGAGGCAAAGCCACAGAACAATGCTTTGGATGTTACTGCTAGTGGTAGTGGTAGTTTCTGCCTCCTCCTGGCCAAGGAGGGCAGAAATGTGGGGCAGTGTCTCGGGTGATCTCAAGCGATTGGGATTTCTGAGTACTGCATGAAAGCTGGCTCTTTGTGAGGGTGGTGTAAGAGGGGAAAGACCCCAGGGAATTATGAAGGACCTAACTTGACCAATGCTAACGGGGAATCTGGATTTCTCTGCAGACCTGGTGCGGCAGATGACCAGATTTGGGGCAGCGAACACCAGCACCACCTCCACCGAGGAGTTCCGTCAGAAGATGGCCGAGGTGGAAAGCATGCTGAGGGAGATGAGGGAGCGCAGCCTGGGCACTCAGGAGGAGCTGGCAAAGCGTGAGCACGAGGAGGCTCAGAAGTGTGAGTCCAGCTCAGTGTCACGGGACAGGGCTGCACAGATCCCGCTGGGTGTGGCCATTCATGGTTTGGAGCCCGTGGGGACGCTACTCGTTGTGGTCATGTTTAGAGAGTGCTGTTAGTAACCAGACACCCCAAAAAAATTTTACAGGATTTTCAGAGTCCCCTCCGACACCGCAATGGGGTCATTTGTGGTTTCTTTTCCGAATTTTAGAGCAGAACTAACTGGACAGTTCTGTTTGGTGACCAAAAATGACAACACTTAGAACCAGGAGTCATCGTTATTATGTGATGTATTCACATTATATGTGGCTGTGAATAAATCACATCATTTTTCTTCATGTTTGCTGTCCCAAGAGAGGGGTTCAGTGTAATAACCACCAGCTTGCACCACAGTAGCTCCACTGTCCTGAGGGTGTCCTTGCAGGAGTGAGGGCACTGAGCCCAACTGCATAACCAGGCAGGTGGCACTGTGGAAATTGAGCACTTCTGATTAACAGGCTCTGGCAAAACATAACTGGAAACTGGAATTATAAACTGTCTCTTGTCGGAAATAAGTAATTTTTTACTGGGGAAGTAATTGAACACTGGGATAGGCTCAGGTGGGGTCCCTCCATCATCTGGAGCCTTTCAGGCATAGCTGTGCATCTTTCTGACAGAGATCCCATCTCTCTCGCCAACACTGGGGAGAGGGAGGGAGAGAAGATGGTCAGTTCTGGCCTTGATACCTGCCAAGAGAGATCAGAACCAGGCTTTAAGGCAGCCAAGAACAGGAAGAGGCTGTTAACACAGGAGGATGAATTAGCAACAGTTCTTATCTCCTCCATCCCATCCCCAGTGCTGCATCGGGTGAGGAGTGAGCTGCACGCCCGCTGGCAGTCCAACCAGGACCTGGTGAGCAGCATCCAGGACCGGCTGGCACAGCACAGCTCCCAGCTGATGGATCTGCGCGATGCCCTCAACGAGGCTGTGAACAAAACCAGGCAGACGGAAGACTTGAACAGCCTGAACCGAAACAACCTGGAGGAGAGCCAGGTAAGACCTTCACTAGGTAGTCCTGACCGTGCAGTGAGGAGGGGCTATCCCATCCCTGCAGGTACCTAACCTTGGGTCTGTGTGTCTAGCAAAAGAGCCAGGAACTCCAAAAGCAGCACGGGCTGGTGCAGGAGACCCTGCGGATGGCCAAGGATGCCCTGGCCCAGGTCTCTGACTTCCTGCAGAAGATGGAGCAAGCAAAGGAGGTGAGTGGCAGAGGCACTTTGGCATGGGCAGAGGATGGGGGGTGGCAGCTCTCAGGACTGAGGAGTGTCTTTGCAGGCCTACGAGAAGCTGGCAGCACTGCTGGATGGGGCAAAGCTGCCCCTGACTGAGCGGGTCAAGAAGTTCTCCCCAGCCAGCAGCAAGATCCCCATCGTGGAGCAGGCAGAGGAGCATGCCCGGCTCCTGGATGAGCTCGCAAGGAACCTGTCCAGGTGAGACACCAGTCCTGACCCTCACCAGTCAAGCCATCTCCTACCAGAGCTGGGAATGGGAAACTGCAGCCCGACACCATGGCAGGGGAACAGCAGGGTGGGGGGGTCATCTCTAAAGCTTTATCCTGGAGTACATGTGTTGAGGAGCCCAAAGGCATTTGTCTGTGGGGGCATGGGCAAGAGCCTGAACATTGTCCATGGATTTGATGGCTTCAACTTCCAACACAGCATTATCCAGGGCACAAACCAGGATGGCTTTATCCAGCGGGCGATTGATGCCTCCAATGCCTACGCCAGCATCATTGAGGCTGTGAAGAAAGCAGAGCGAGCAGCCCACGATGCTGACGAGGCAGCCAGCGAGGCCTTGATGGTACGTGCTGTGGGGAGCAAAAAACAAAGTCCCTCAACAAACTCTCTTCCCTCTGGCACTTGGGCACTTTGTTCTGTGCCCGGGAGCAGTGCCTCTGCCACGGCTGGGGCCCGACTCCGTATTTGGGTCTCCCCATCTCAGCCTACTGCAGTTGTCTGAACGAGCATTTTGTGCGCAGTCAGAGCCAGAGACTTGAATTCCTCCTCAGAGTGCCGTGTTTGTTTCACAGAACGTCATGTCAGAAAATCTCGGGGCCGTCTCTAAAGCGCTGAAGAGGAACAGCAGCAGCCTGGAGGAGGCTGTGAGGAGAGAGCAGACAAAACTAAATGGAGGTAAGAGGGGCTCCTCGCAGGGTGTGATGTCCTTTGGGCTGGACCAAGCTCACACACAACATGTGCGTTTCTTTAATTACAGCTATTAAAGGCACTCTGCAGACAGCAAAGGACAAGCTGGCTGACCTCCGTGTGAGGAAGGAGCGGCTCCTGACCCAGCTCCAGTCTGTGCAGGACATGCTGGGCAAGGACCAAGGTTTGTTCTGGGGTGGCTGGACTGATTCTCTCTGCTCCCTTCTTCGTGCCTAGATTGTAACCCAGGGGTGCTTTCCCCCTGCTCATGGCCATCCCAGAGTTATTTCTCCCCTCTTTCCAGAGGACACAAAGGAGACAATCCAGAATGCCAAAGCAGCTGCTGCTGAGGCCAACGAAACAGCTGCAAGAGTGGAAGATACCCTGAGCACCATGAAGAAGAACCTGGATGAGTGGAAAGACCAGTATGGAGGCCTTAGAAATGAAGACCTGAACCAGGCAGTCCAGGATGCCAGGAAATCTGGTGAGTGCTGAGCCTTCTGGGCTGCCAGGGCTGAGTCTGACATGATTTTCCAACTGCCTGAGCTTGTTATTTCCCTTCCTCGCTAACCTCCAAAACTCCTGGCTCCTTTCCAAGTGTCCAGCCTGGAAAGCACCATCCCACTGCTGCTGGAGAAGCTGAACAGTCTGGAGAACAGGAGGAACAAAAATGCCACTGTGTCGGAGAACATCGTCCGGATCCGGCAGCTCATCACACAGGCGAGGAATGCTGCCAGCAAGGTGGGCTCAGAAGAGGGCTCGAGGGGAAGGGGTTTTATCTGAGGATAGCATGCAAATAGGAGGGTATCTAGGAGAGCTCTGGGGCCACCAGGCAGGGTCCCTTTCTCATGGGAATACTCCAGTAGGTGCTTTGTCTTGGTAGAGCTGGCACTGACCAGACAGGCATCATCAGCAGCGATGGGTTCAGTGCCACAGGGCTGGATTTCTTTCCCTGCAGGTGAAAGTCCCCATGAAGTTCAACGGCACTTCAGGAGTTCAGGTCCGGATGCCCAGCAACCTGCAGGATTTGGCAGCCTACACATCCCTCAAATTCTACATCCAAAACCCCGAGCCCAAGAGCCAGCAGGATGAGGCAGAGGAGGGGCGGTTCGTGTTGTACCTGGGCAACCGGGAGGTGAGATGGGGCCCTGTGGGCAGGTGGAGGGAACTCATGTTGGTAGCATCAGTGGGGGATGACACCTCGACTTCAGCCCCTCACCTGCTCCTTGAATGTCTTTGTGGGGAATATGAACAGCCCCTGGATGCAGCCATCAGCCTGGCTGGGAGTGTGTGGGGAGTGGAATGGGGGTGTTTGTCTGGTGCAGCCCTGGGAGTGTCAGGGAATGCTCCTGCCTGTCCCAAATGCCAGCATGTGGCCCTGCCTCTTCCTGTGTTCAGGCCACTGGAGACTACCTGGGCATTGTGCTCAAGGACCGCAGAGTGCAGTGGATCTACAAACTGGGCGATGAGGAACCAGCCTCCCTGAGTGTCGATGAGGATATTGGGGAGCAGTTTGCCACCATCAGCATCAACAGGTAGGAAGGAGACTGGTGGGACACATCCCAAGAAAGCAGAGCAGGATACTGCCCCTGCAGCAGATGTGCTGTGCCCAAGCTTGGACAGGCCCTTGGGCTTGTAGACGTGCTGTGGACTCCACCATCCAGTCATCCCTAAATGATTAACACTGAAACACCTCCGCAAAAATAGCAGGGAGATATTCTCTTACCAGTTCATGGAGGGTCTGGGGTGTCTGCAGGAGAAGAAAGGTGAAGCTCATCCTGGATGGTCCATTCACCTGTGGCAGTGCTGGTAGCATGAATGGTGGCCCCTTTCAGTGTACTGGTGCAGTGCTCCCCAGTGGGAGATGCACCCTTTTTTGGTAGAGCTGTGTGGGGTGGGCAGAGTTGGCTGCTCTTTGGGGATCTGCCCTTGTCCTGACCATCCCTCCCTGCTGCAGGATCCTGCAGTACGGGCACATGTCGGTGATCGTGGAGAGGCAGACGGTGCACGAGACCAAGGGAGACAGCGTGGCCAAAGGGGATCAGGGGCTGCTCAACCTCGACCCGCGCAACGTGGTCTTCTACGTGGGGGGCTACCCCTCCAGCTTCACGGTGAGTCAGCAGGGAGAGAGGGGCTTGGCTTTTAGGAGGTATCAGCGATGCCTTTGGAGATTCCTGGTGGGGGGGAAAAAGCCCACTTGATTACTTGAGGAAACCAGGATCAAACTTGCCCTAACTGTTGGGTTTCATTCCCAGCCTCCTCCCGCTTTGCGCTATCCCAACTACCGCGGGTGCCTGGAGCTGGACACTCTGAACGAGGAGGTGGTGAGCCTGTACAACTTCCAGCGCACCTTCCAGCTGGACACCACTGCTGAGAAACCCTGTGCAAGGTAGGGCACTGTGCCCAGGCCAGGAGCAGCTCTGCTCCATGGCACTTACCGTGACCCTCAGCTGCTCCAGAGCATGGAAATGGTGTGGGATTGACGCCTCGGGCCTCTTCTTGTTGTCTCAGGTCCAAGTCCACGGGAGACCCCTGGCTGACTGATGGCTCCTACTTTGATGGCACTGGTTATGCAGAGATCAAGTTTGAGAGCCAGTTTGGCACAACCAAGCGCTTCGAGCAGGAGATCCGTGTGGTGTCCTACAATGGCATCATCTTTTTCCTGGAGAACCAGGCATGTGCTTGCTTACAGCAGTCACTCATCTGGTGATGGAGGGGCTCCCCAGAACTGGACAGGCCCTCCAAGCTGGGCCAGGGTTCACTGGGGCAGAAGCATTTCCAGCTTGCAGTGTTAGCCCTGTGCCCCAGGGCCAGTGTTTGCAGATAAATCCCAAATAACTGTAACCGTAGTGTGTCAGGGAACTGGCAGCAGGACCTGCTCCCACTGGAGCTAAAGGGCAGGTGGTCTCAGTGCGACATCTGCATCCTGGACACCAGGACGTGGAGTTGAGTGTCTGTCCTGCCTCCCTCCAGGGTCAGTTCCTGTGTCTGGCCATCCGGGATGGGAAGCTGGTGCTTTACTACGACTTCAGCTCTGGCCTGGAGATGGCAAAACCCAGCAACTCCTCCTCCCTCACCATCAGCAGCACCACGAACAAAGCGGTAGGAGGGAACAGTGCCTGCCAGGCTGGCTGGGAGGGAGGGCTCCTCATCTGGGGTGGGGAGGCACATGGACCCTTCTTTTTGTGGAGGGGAAGAGCTACAAAAGGTTCTTTGACTAGAGCCATAAACTAGACACCTTGTGCTGCCCTCAGTGATGGACATAATTGGCCCAAATTAATGGATCATTTCTCTCCTCTGCCGTCTCCAGATCCAGATTTTCCTCCTCAAAATGAATAACAAGAAGCGCATCCTGGTGCGACTGGAGCGCCTCACCATCTTCGTGGTGGAGCAGGAGAACTCCCTAGAGAATGCTGTCTCCTACTACCTGGGTGGTGTTCCCCCAGCTGTGCTGCCCCCCAGGTGAGTCCAGCCGATGGTGGGGTGGGATAGTCAGCGTGTTCCCCTCCCTAGTCCCTGCTAGTGGCCCTGACCCTTTCTCAGCCACAGCCAGGGCTGTTGGGGCCCTGCTTAAACCCTGGGGGAAGATGTCCTCTCCCTGTCCATCATCCTGAGCATTTGAGGATGGGATATCTCCATCTCTGGTGTGGGATGAGGTACTACTGGTGGGTGTCACCAAGTCCTCCTTTGCTGTGCTGGGTGCTTTGGAGCAGCCTTATGCCTGAGGCACTGGAGATACCCATGACCATTACAATGCCTTCCCTGACACTTTGTCTGAAGAGCTGCAGGGCCAGATCCTGCCCGGGGCTGAGTCCTGCCTGGGGCTGTGCTCATAACACTGCTTGCTTCTCTGGCAGCTTGAAAGCGCTTTTCCCCACGGGTGGGCCCATCCGGGGCTGCATGAAGGGCTTGAAGGCTCTCGGCAAGTACGTCGACCTGAAGCGCATGAGCACCGTTGGCGTGAGCTACGGCTGCACCTCGGACCTCCTGGTAAGCACAGGAGGCAGCCTGGCCAGCCATGCTGGGGAAAGGGTCTGTCAGGGAAGGGGAGCATGGGACCCCCAGGACAGGCCCCATCTCCCCTCATTCGCACAGGAACAGGGATAAAACCCTCGTGTCCTCAGCACGGAGGGGTCATGGTGAGGTGCTCTGCGTGGCTGGCCATAGGACCAGCCAGACCCAGTGAGCACCCGAGCACCTCAGTCATCTCTCAGCACCCCAGCAATGCCAGGGCCAGGCTCCCACCTTGCCTCTGTGATGTCCCTCACAGGTTGCCCGCTCAGTCAGTGTCCATGGCCACGGCTACCTGACCCTGGCTCTGAAGGACGTGCCAGGGCTGCGAGACTTCTACAGCGGCTTCGGCTTCCGGACGAGCCAACGCGACGGGCTGCTCTACCACCACACCACCCAGGTGGGCACCTGCAGGACCCCTGGGTATCCCAGCAGTGGGGCTGCTGGTGACGGTGCTGCTTTCCCTTGTGGGAATTTTGGTGGGGCCAGGGGGTTGAATCTGCAGTGAGATCTGCACCCTGAGCTTCTGGAGGGCAGCGGGGAGATGGGCCCTTCCTTGTGCTGCTGGGCAGCAATGGGGTGATGCTTTCTGCAGGAGGGGACGTGCCAGGTGTCCCTCCAGAAGGGCCAGCTGGCCTTGAACCTGCTGGGAACCGAAGTCACCACTGACAATGCCTATGCAGATGACAGGGCCCACTACGTGGCCTTCTACAGCGATGCCCGTGGGTACGTGTCCCGATGCTCTGCAGGGGCTGGGGTGCCAATGGCCACAGGAACCTGCTGAGCCCCCACTGCTCCTCCCTCCCCCAGGGTCCGGCTGTACGTGGATGACGAGCTGCAGGACACAGCGACAGGCCCTGGGCCCAGCCGGCGGCAGCGGCGCCAGGACGGGCGGCAGCTCTTCCAGCTCGGGGGTTCAGCAGATCCAGGTGCCCTCAGCAACCTCACCGGCTGCATCGGGAATGTCTTCGTCAAGCGGTGAGCACCCCCGTGCCACTTCGGAGGGCGGGGCTCAGCCCCTCCCTGCTGCTCTGGTGACAAGGACCTCTTCTCCCCGAGCGTAGGGTGTCAGAGCCACAGATGGTGGTGGACCTTCAGCAGAATGTGGAGAGCATCAATGTCACCATGAGCTGTCCCTGGGGTGAGCAGCCGCAGCAGCTCAGAGTCACTCCAAAGAAAGACAGGAGGAAACCCAAGGTACCAGCTGCTGCCAGAACCCCACATCCTCATCCTCCTCACATGCCACTGCTGAGCACCTCTGCTGGCACCTGCTCCCCTCACCCCGTTCCTCGGTGTGTCTTGTGTAGGTGCCAGGCAAGCCTGCCCCCAAGGGCCGCCGCCACAACCAGGATGGGCTCTGCCAGCTGCACCCCCAGCCCCGCGCAGCCAGGGGCACCTTCCGCTTCGGGGGGGCCCCGAGCAGTCGCTGGGAGTTTGATGAGATCCCAGCCTCCTTTGGGTGGAGGTGAGCCTGGCCCCATGCCCACCCCACACAAGCTTGTCCCTGGGACCGTGGCTTGGAGAGCAGGTGTTGGAGAGCCGGGTGCTCCCATTACCCCCTGTCCCTGCAGGTGCCATTTCTCCCTGGAGGTGAAGCTGAACTCTTCCAGTGGGTTGCTGTTCTACGTGGCGGGTGAGAGGGGCTCCTTCATGGCTCTCTTTGTCTCCAACGGGCGCTTTGTCTTCCTGGTGGACGTGGGCAGGCGCCAGCTGCGGATCCGCAGCAGGGACAAGTACCGGGACCGGCGGTGGCACACGGTGAGCAGAGGTCGGGGCTCAGCGGGACCTCTTCAAACCCACAGCTCTCCCCACAGTGACAAATGCCCCTGCAGGGGTTGGTTCAGTACAGCTCTGCTCTGGTAATTGAGAGCTTCCTGATACCACATGGGACACCTGCAGTCCCATGGAAGCAAAGGGGAGAATGAAAATACAGCCAGGACTCCTGTCACTGGGCACATCCCTGGGGCTCCTCCCAACCCAGGAAGCCTCCAGTTCTGGCACTGACCTTTGGTCCTTGCAGGTCTTCTTCAGCAGAGACCAGAGCCGGGCCCAGCTGGTCATCGATGGGCTGCGAGCCCAGGATGCTGCAGTGGCCACCACAGGGCTCTTTGTGGCCCAGACCCCCTTGTACGTGGGGGGGGTCCCAGCTGGAAAAGCCAAGGCTCACATACCGGTAAGGGCTTGTCACTTCCATGGCATCACCCTTGTGCCTCCCACATTTTTCCCTCCTCTGTGCTCAATCCAGTGGCCTCTCTCCACAGGCTGCATTGGCCTCCAGCTTCGATGGCTGCCTGAGGAACCCACAGCTGGACGGGAGGCCCCTGGGTCCCCCCTCACGCACCTTTGGGGTGACACCCTGCTATGAGGGCACACTGGAGAGTGGGGTCTTCTTCTCTGCAGATGGCGGGTCCATCGCCCTAGGTACCAACAGCAGCTTGGGATGCCTCCCACAGCCCTGGGACGCCTCCCACAGCCCTGGGACTGGGTGGAACACATCCTGCGGGAATCCCCTTGTCCCCCTCCTCACCAGTGGATTTCTCTTCCAGCCGATGCGGTGGTGACTGAGCAGGACCTGGAGGTGACAATGGAGGTGCGTCCCCGCAGTGCCTCGGGCCTCATCTTCCACATCGGCACGAGGAGAAGCCACTATCTCCTGCTGTACATGGAGGAGACCAAGGTAGGGGGAGGGAGGGTGGCTTCCCCACAGGTTTTCAGAAGCAGTCTCCATCTCCTGCTTGTCCCACTCTGCTCACTGGGCCCTGACGGGTTTGTCTCACTCAGGTCACTGTGAGAGCAAATGCTGGGACTGACGAGTTCTCTGCATCGGTGACGTGCCCATCTCTCTGTGACGGGCAGTGGCACACCATTGCAGGTGAGGTGACAGCTCTGGGACTCTGCCCCACCCCTGCTTAGCCTACACCTCCTGGGGAAGCCCAGGGCCCTTCCTTGGGTATTTAAACCCCAGCCCCACCCGTATGCATTTAATTTAAAAGATTGTAGCTGATATTAAGTAATTTCTTAATTAACAAAAGTCCTTGCCTGATCTTAGTGCTGTCAGATATAGTGGGCAGGAAAGACAGGGTTTTTCCAGGCCATGGAGCAGCCGGTGAGGACAAGGATGTCCCCCATGGGACTGGCTCCTTCCAGGACTGTGATGTCCTGCTGGAAGTGGAAGCCCAGCTTGCTTTGGTGTCAAGTGTGTCCAGGGGGCTCAAAGCCCACAGCTGGGAGCAGGGAATGCAGGATTCACACCAGTACAGCAAACTCAGCCTTTAATTTATCTGCCATTGAGCAAGTGCTGAGGTTTTGCATCAAGCCCTTTCTGGGATTGGGGATCAGTAGTTTTGCTCTGCTCCAGCACTGGGCTGGGCCGGAGGGTAGAGATGGACTTGCTCCCTGGGTAAGGAAGCAACGCTGACTGTTGTTTTCTTTCAAAGTTACCAAATGGAAAAACATAATCCAAATTGATGTGGACACAGAAGGCAACCACACAGTAGGACCCAATCAACCTCCTGCACCCAGCACAAGGGCAACCTTCTCCCTGGGAGGGCTGCCAGGTGAGTTGCGAAAGATATGCTCCGGAAAGAAATACCCCAAAACCAAACGAGATACTATTCCTGCTGCAAGGAAGAGGTACTTAATCCCCTGCCCTGTTATGAGCCAGACTAATGCCTGCTTTTCCTTGTTCCATCTGCAGAGACAGACAAGGCCAGCACAGGGCTGCTGTTACCTCCCCTCCCTCATTACGTGGGCTGTGTAAGGAACCTGCTGATTAACCGGAGGCACGTGGACCTGCCACGAGCCGGGACTGCCAGGGGCTCCGTGGGCCTGAAGGGCTGCCCCATGCTGTAAGTGCCACATCCATGTCCAGCCTGAGTGACACAACGCTGCTCCAGGCCCTGGCGTCACCACTTGATGGCATCGACCGTGCTCAGACACACTTGAACTCCGGTGACTGCAGCACAAGTCTGGGCCACACCAGAGGGGCCACGAATCCAAGGGGAAGGAGGGCAGGGGAGGATGGCTGGGGAGAAGGGGGCACTCTAGGGACATGTTTCACAGACAGAACCAAAAAGTTGGAGCAGAATGTGGCGACAGGTGAGTCCTTCCCTGGTGGTGAAGCATCTGCAGCAGGACTTGTGCTGCCACATGGCTCGTGGTGGGAGCGACTGCCCGCAACAGAGCGTGGGCTGGAGCACATGGCAGCGTGTCCTGGATCCTGTTCCCTTCACCCCACACTCACAATGCACATAGATTTAGTTCACAGAACACTCCAGGCTATTAATAAACTGTCACAGACTGTCTGCTGATAAAGGCTGCAGGCAGTTTCTGTTTTATCATAAATGCAATTAGGACAAACTGGATTAATTTTGTCAGTTTTGTGGTTTTATAAGCAAGGGCACATTTAACCTCCCCCCCCAAGGGCAGTCTCAACTCACCCACCACTGCTACACAAAGAGCTCTGCAAGGGGGAACTTGGACAAAATTCTGTTCACAGAATTAGCATCTTCTAATCAGAGTAACTTATAAAAATCAAAAGAAAAGAACAATACGCTGGGAGAACTGCTGAGGGAAAGCAGAAACACAACCACCACTGACTCTGCAGTTGCATTCAGCACTGCCAGTACAATGACTAAAGTCCTGTTGTGTGAAGCAAGAAACTATTGCTCGAAAGGGAAGAAATAGAAAGGTTAGCTCCACATTTGGCCAGGTGTGCAAGGTGACACCTGGCCCTCACCCACCCTGGCTCCTGCTCAGCCTCCCTCACACCTGGTGTAGTGCAGCCTTCACTTGAAAACAGCTTTTTTTCTCCCAAGACACCCAGTTCACTTGTGCACTTACACGTCATATATATATTTGTGTGTGTATATATATCTCTGGCCACTTGGGGACAAAATCTTGCTTCTGAAATGGACTTGTAACTTATATCATTATATTGTGGGTTTTGTTTTGTTTTTTTTTTTTATGAGGGGTAAATATTGTAAAATGGGTTTTTAAGATGTCCATTTTAAACAAATGTAATTATGACCTGTTTTTAAAGTTGTAGTATTAAAAGATGGTCTTTGTAAATCACTGGTACATACTTTGGAGTCAAATAAAGTTTTATGTTACTCTCTTTCACTTTACTGGGGAAGAGTAAGCATGAGGCTGATGAGCTGGAAGAGGGATAATCAGCATCTCAGGAAGCAGCACAAGAGGGACTGTACAGACTGGAAAGAACAGTATGGCAGATAAAGAAAATTCCTTTATTTGTAGATTTATAGAAGCATAATATGAAGTTAGTAATCCTACTGCAGTTGTTTTAAGTTAGTATCTAGGAATATCTGTAAGGAAGAGCAAATAACTTAATCTAAACTCATATCTTCCTCTTCGTCTTTCTTGTCCTTAGAGTCTCCTTCCTTTTGATCTGACTTGACACTGTTCTGCATAGCTTTGGCAAAGGCTTCTACATCTAGAAGTTAAAACACATTGGTTATTGAACTTTGCATTTTCTGGGCCAGACATTATTGTCCAGATGAGGTTAATCTTCATTACTTGGAAAGCAAACAGGTGCTTTAGTATGAATTAGCAGGGAAAAAATATTAAACACTCAGTATGACACATATCCAGATGTCTCAGACACAGCCAGCATTTTATGCACTTTAACTGTGCATGGGCAGCCTAAGACCAGAATTCCTGCAGTAATGGAAGGGATGCTAAAAGCTCATTAGGGAAAAGGGATACCCCCTGCCCCCAGAGCTATGGGCCCAACTGTGTTTGCTGTTTTCAGATGAATCATTAAGGACTCCCACAAAAAGGCATTCCTGAACAAGGTGACTGTGACACCTCTAGAACAAAAACAAGGCCAAGGCTGCTCAGCACATCTCTGTAAAACTCACACTTCTCTGAATCTCTGTCTGATCTCACTGTGCCTGCTGGGGAACAGCCAAAATACCCATCTTTGCCTTGTAAAAATCAGTGCAGAGTCAGCTTTGGACAGTTACACAGGAGCTGATCGCACTCCACACTGTCAAACCACTCCAACAAAGCACCTCATCCTGTCCCCACCACCACCAGTACTTACCGCCTTTATTTGCTGCATCTACTGCCTCTGCAGGTAACCCAAACTGGCTCATTAGTGGGCCCAGCTGTCCTGAAGCTAAGGCAGCACTGAACATGCTCAAAGCCTGTGAATGGGAGTCAACAGCGTCAAAATAAAGTTTGCATCATGTTCCTGCAGCATCAGGCGGGTACTGGGCAATAATCCCAGGAGGAGAGTGGTCCTGTCAGGGCACAAGGGCCACACACCTGGCTTGGCAACAGATACTCCATCAAATAATCACCAGTTAAACATCCCTTACTTCTGAGGCTTGACTGCATGTAAGTTTGCTGCAGTTTCAACTAAAAACAGTAATTTAAGCCACTGAAATTTTGCAAATTGAAAATTTAAATCAATCAAATTTCAAATGTGTAAATAATTAGTTCGCATTGGAGTATAACACACCAGCTTTAATCACACAGAGTGTCCTGGAATTAAAGGACTGGTGTTTCAAGAGGAACAAGGGATGCAGTGCTGTAAACATGAGCATCTCTTCCCTTCAGTCACTTGAAATGACTTTTAAGGAGACTGCTCAAGCCACTCTTTGACAGGGAATAATGAGTTTGCTACTACTCCTGTCATTTGCCAGAGAGCATTTATAATAAAGAGAAAGTAAAATCATTTCCATCTGCCCTTGGGTGACTGCAGGAAGGAAGAACTAGTGCTCCTTTAAACCATGTCCCTCCTCCTTTCCACTTCTACTGAGCAACTTCCCACTCTGAAAAATGTCAAGGAACCTGGAAAATCAGGAGCATGGGGGAGGAGGGAAGGAGAAGTGCACTTCCCCCCGCAGCCAGGCATCTCTATCTACCTGCTGGAACTGAGGAGACGTCAGGGTGTTCTGGATCTCTTCCGCAGTCTGTGGCAGGGATTCCCCTGAGGGAAGGTAAGGCATCAATCGTTCCTGAACTTCAGCGTTGGCCAGGATGGGAGCCATTATCTCAGGAGTCAGAACAGCTGCCAAGTCCACTAGGAGAAAATAAAGGGTTGGCCATTAGACTATGCACAAAATCGTATGTTTTTGCCATGTAAACCAAATTATCAAGTCTGAGTACTAAAACACAGCACACTGGCCAGCATCCTTTCTCCCTTTCTCACTTTTGGAGTGAGAATAGGACTTCAAGCACCAAGAACTGCATTGAAATTTTAAAAAATTAAAAAAAAAAAAAAAAAGAACGAAAAAAATGGTAAGAGACCTTTCAAACCAATTTGGAACAGGACAGGACAGTACAACAGCTCCATAGGATCCCTGGATCCAAAGCTGTCTGGCCAGAACACTGTTACCTTGCTGTCCTCCTGCTCCAGATGGCACATTCATAGTAGCTAAAATGTTCTGAAGGTCACTCAATTGAATGGGCTGGGTTGGGCTTGTGGCTGAGCTGGTTCCATTACCCGAGCTGGGAACGGGGCTGGGACTGGTCACGGAGGCAGTCGCAGGAACGGACGGGGCAGGCGTTACACGGGTGGAAGAAGTTGTGGAAGATGGAGTCACTGCAGCCGACTGGCTGCGAGAGCTGGGCAAGAGAATTGGGAGAATTAATGCCCTGCAAAAACCTCTTGTACCCTGAAAAGCTTCTTTTCAAGCCCTTAAGAGTATGAAAAGCTCCTACACCACTTTAGAGAGATAATAAGCAGCCTCAGTCCCCAGCATATTCCCCATTCAATAGGCCATGATTCCTCCCACAGAAGTGGCAGCTTCACGTTACAAACCCTCCCCAGAGCCAGGGCAGACAGGCCTCCTACCTTGATGATGAACTGCTGGTCGGGGGTCCCCCACTCCCAAGCAGACTGGCCAGCCCAGGCCCCGTCAGCGCGCCCAGCCCACCTTCCGTAAACATAAAACAAAAACACGTTTAGACATTTATTCCTTCAGGTTTTCTGCACCTCTCTGCTCTAGAGAGGTCGCTCTTGCACCTGAAAGGTTTTTATTTGCTAGAATAGAGGAGGGGATGAAAGAGCCCAGCCTAAGGCCCCCCACCCCCTTCTGTAAATTATCAGCTCTTGTTCTCTGATCTTGTATCCCTGAACATATCCGAAATGACTCAATTTCTAGGTGTACACAAGGATGAAATTGCTTCAGTTTGTGCTGTACATACATAATCATTGTAACACAGCCTCTCTCTTATCTGATATCCTGAAAATCCACCTTGTCTCCAAACTTTCAAGCCAAGGCCCTCAGCAGAAGATCCCAGAGGTGCCTTTGAGTCACCACCGTCTCCCCCACACACTGGGGTTTTGCAGCATCAAACAATGCAGGGGCGCGGCAGCAGAACCAGCTGAGCCCTTAAACACCTCACAGACCAAGTGAGGAAAACCCCCCGCACCAAGTGCTCCCAGGGGAGCAGCCAGCAGGAAACCAACAGCCCTATGCCAAAGAAACCAGAATCAGCCTCCTCCATCACACATCCAACCCCCGAGGACTTAACGCAGCACCGAGAACCTCAGCTAACAAGAGCTGGGGAAAGGCCTGGCTGCTGGGCCCCCTGGAGCTGCCAGGGACTCAGCTGTCCCCCTGCAACTCCTCTGAGCCACATCAGGCAAACACTCCAATTCCCACACTCTTCCCGTCACCGGTTCCTTTAGACACACATTCCTACATGAGCACCCACATCCATCACCCGCCTTGGGAGCTGCCTGCAAGCAGAGGACAGACAACAACGAGCAAACCTGTGGCCAGCTGCAGCTGCTGACTCTGTGGGTCAGAGTGAGCCCCACCAGTCCCTCCTTCTACTGGACTCATCCCATGGAAAGACACCCCAACACTTCTGTCACCCATCCCAGAGCTTCCACAGCAGCAGGCACAGCAGATGAAAGACCCCTGGCTGTACAACCCTGCTCTGCTCGGTTTGTCCTCACTAGGAAGTGACCCACGAGCAAGAGAGTTCCTTGGGAGCTCTGCAGAGCCCTGGGATATGCAAACCAGATGTGAAGAGATGACACTCCCAGGGGAAATGATCCCCAGGGATTCACCACAACCACAGTTTGCAGAGGCAAGCACATGGTTCCCCTTTTTGTTACAGTAGTGACCTTCATGTCAAGCTGGCTTATGGCTGGATGTAAAGGCAAAGGAACAAGAGCCACTGAGAAAAAGTGGTGAGAAGAGAAAAAGTCTCAGGATTATGTGAAGCTTCAAGAAGGAAGAACTTTTCCAAACACATCCTAAAAAGCCAGAATCTTCCAACACTAACATGAGATTTGCATCTGAACATCCCACCAACGAAATTTGCATCTGAAGCTAAAAAGACACGAGCCAGATCCACAAAAATGGACTTTGGAGCTTAAGCACAGAACCTCAGTCACTGCCATCTGTGTGCCTTAGCCTACTTTCACTTGATGGTCTGACCTCTCAGAAAATGCTCTTGGAGCTCGGATAGAAATGAGAACAGACCAGAGCAGGAACTCCAACACACCCCTCACCCCTTCAGAAACCAGCACAGTGACTGAGCTCTCCCCAGGGTAGCCCAGGAGAGAAAGCCCTGACCTGAGCCTTGCCCCTCTGACGAGAGAGTGCTGTGGGCTGGGCAGGCTCCAACCTTCCTCTTGAACACTCTCTGCTTTGCACACAAATATTCACTGAACCAGAGACAACACCAGCGACTCCACAGCTTGATAACCAGGACATGCACCAGGAATGAATCCCTGGTTTTCAGCCCCTGCTCCAGTGAATATTTAGGAGGAAGAGGAGGAATAGAAAAAAGGAGGGGAAAAAAAGGCAGAAAGATCAGTGCAGCAAGGAGTAGAACCAAGGCTGCTTGCAGATCAAGCCCTGAGATGAGTGCTGTGTAGAATCTGGTACCCTTTTTGGCCCTGAGCTCATTTCTGAGACAGGGCCTTGCCTTCTCATGTGAAAGGAGCGCTATTGAGATCAATAGCACTACTTGAAAATATTGTCAGGTAAGATTTAACCTGGCAGGAGAAAATACCATTTTGGCATAAAGATATTAAAGCATTTTACCAAGTCCTCCTAAGCCCGTTGGTCCGATCAGCTGCATGAGCTGGTTATGGCTCATGTTTCCAAGAAGGCTTTGCAAGCCACCCTCACCTAAAAACAAAAACATTCTGAAACACAACATATTCACATAGGTTTTTTTCACAGCACTCCGGCTCAAACAGCAGGAGATTAATTGGCATCACATTCTGTATGGAAAAACAGTTTCAAGTGTTTACTGATTCATGATCTTCATAAAAGATAAATGCAACTTGGCTTCATAAAAAGGTAAGACTCCAGAGAATCTACTGGAAACAAAAATATTTCTCCTGGCAGTCTTAACTTTTAGCCTGCACCTATTTTAACAGCACAATTTTTTCTGCTAAAAATCACGTTTACGCTTCTGGTATTAACACTGTCCCCAACTCACCCTCCACAGCCATCAGGAATGCCTTCCTAGGGAACTCTTAAGTGCTAATTCTAGACATAAATTTTTTTTTAAAAATAGGCCTCTGACGTGAAGGAGCAGAGAATGGACTGTACCTCCTAGTGCTGACAGCTCGTGGCCTCCGCTGGCATTGCCACCCAACGCCCCCGGCATGGGGGGATTGTTGAGATACTCGTTCACCTTACGGCAGTGCTCCTCGTCCTTGTCTGTCTTCGGCTCCTGCAAGAGAGTTGCTCTTGGTACCAGTCAGACTGGGAGGATTTCGGTCCCAGACCTTTGCCACTGACTCCCCACAAACCTGCATCCAGAAGAAGAGTCGTTTTGATCCCGCCTTGAACTTCAATACATACACACGGCCCGTGGTGCACTGCGGGACCCTCTTGAACTCACAGTCATCAGGAAAAATAATCAGATCCTGGAAAAATGTGGCAGGAGGAACAACTGTTTGAGGAAATACACCAACTTTCCTTTTCGCCTCCCAAAGGCCTCTGCCCCCCTCCCCAAACCTTCTTCCATCTGCTCCTCAGAGCAGAGAGGGCGTGGAAGTGCAGGTCTGTCAGTGACATTCTCGCCCTAATTTGTCCTGGAGGAGCTCTTTCAGCAATACCAGCAGAACATAACAAGACAGGCCATGGCTTAACACCTCAAGCCCATACTCACATCCTCCACGTTGCCTGAAGTCCTGTCCTTCCAGCAGAAGTGAATGAGGGAATCGTCGGTTTGCTGGATGTAAACTAGGCCTTTTCTCTTGTCTGGGGTTACAGTGCTGCCTTTCAGGGACATCTTCCCTGCCCGAAATTCCACCAGGTATTTGCTCGAGGAGCCACGGGAGCCTGGCACCAGGCTTGGAAATAATGCACCTGAAGACATCCTGGAAAGAGAGAGAGAGCAGCAGGTATGAGAAACCTTCCCCCCTTCACTCTTCCTAGTATCAAATTTCAAGCTTTGTCACGTGGGCTCCACAAAAGCAATCTGTCCCGCTGCCTGCAGAATTCCAGGGTGATCCAGCTGACCTAAAGCGGAACCCTGAATGAAGCCAGGAGGCCTCACAGACCTTCACTAACAAAGGTGAGCCTGCGTGCTGAGGTACTCGAAAATGAAACCACCGTCCCCTGACGCTTCCCTCTTCGGTTCGAATTACGGTTCAAAGCTCAGGGACGCGCAGAAAGCCCTGCCGTATGTTCAGACTGCGGCTCCAGCATCCCAGCAGAGCCCCGCAGGCCGCCCCGCGCCCGACCGACCCTCACGGTGCCCCCCTGGCTCTGCCCCCCCTCCCCCGCCCCACGTCCGCACCGACCGACCGAGCGGCGACGCCGGGCCCGGGCGGCCGTGCGTGACTGTGCGGCCGTTCCCGGGCTCGCCGTGCGCTCCCAGCCCGGCCCGGCCGCAGCCCGAGAGGAGCCGGGCCCGGGGGGGAGCTCAGCCCGGCCCGGCCCGGCCCCGGCGCCCCCCGCCCGCCCGCCCGGAGGCCGCGATCTCCTGCCGGACCGTCCCGAGGCCGCCGCGCCGTCTCCCCCCACCACCGGCGCCGCAGGCAGGAGGCCCCCGGCGCGGCCCCACCGAGCGCGGGTGGTCGCGGGGGGTGCCGGCGGTACCTGCTCCCTGTTCCTGCTCCCCGTTCCCTGCTCCTGTTCCTGCTCCCCGTCCCTGTTCCCTCCTCCTCCGCCGCCGCCTCAGCTCTTCCTGCCCCGCGCGCCGGAACCCCGCCCACCGCGGGGCACGCGCCGCCGCGGCCCCGCGCGATTGGCCCGCGCCGCTGTCCATCACGTGGGGGGCGGGGCCGCGCGCCCCTGCTGTGTCACGGAACATGGCGGCGCCCCCCCCCCATCCCCTCAGCCAAGCACAGCCCGGGGCCGCCGCGTCTCCAAAACCGCCTTTATTCCCGTCACAGTATTACAAAAATAAATCTTTCCACGGAGGAGCTCTCCTGCACACGCCCAAACCCCTCGGCTGCCTCACAGCATTTCAGTGTTGCTTCGCTGACCCAAATCCCAGGTGTTTTCCAAGGAGCCCCCGCTGGTCCGTGTGGGGCTCGGCCAACACTGGTGCATTCCCAACAGGAGCAGCGTCGCTGGGCGAAGAGTCTTGGGTTTGTTTTTTAAAAGCAGTTTCAGTAAAAATTACTGGGAAACTGTTTTTAATCAATAAACAAGAATAAATACTTCTAATTAGTTCCGTTCTCTCTGGGGTGATTTAGGGTGGATGGTTCCTGCCCTTGTTGGTCCAGGTAACAATAATTACGTAAACGCCAGAATGTCTGAAAAGCTGCTCCCAATTTACAACAGGACATTGCCTCGAAGACACAAACACATAACTACAAAGTTAATTTTCACTTCTATTACATCTTTAATAGAAGTCCACTCTCTCCCCGGCTGCAGCTCGGACACGGCCACTCTGCTGTCACACCCGTGTGGGGTCCCAGTGCTGGGAGCGCTCCCGGGGCTCTTCCCGCTGCCCCTTCCCTGTCCCCACACAGCTTTCCCACCCTGTACCCTACACCCACCTCACCCCACACACCACAGGGTGCTAAAGGAACAGCGCCCGCCACGGTCAGACAGCTCCACCCAAGGCTGGAGGTGTCCCAGGCTCCCATTAAATCATCTTCATCCAATAAACATCACGGTGAAATATAAGTACAGCCCCAGCGCTGGCTGAGCAAAGCAGGAGTCCTCCTGCCCCACTTGTACGGGTCTCACACAAATCTGTCACCATCCAGAGGCCCAAAGGGTATTTATTAAGTATTTATTATAATTTCTTTCTAGCTGGTTTCTCTACGTAGCTGTATTAACATATACTAACACAGTTATATACAGTGTTTCATCAAGTTATAAAAGTGACATTCTTTCAAAAGGTGCAAAGTTATTAATGTTTTGACACGTAAACTACTGAGGCGAGATCTGCATCGAAAATAAAACTTTTGGACTTTGAGAGCATCAGGAATGCCAGGGCTGGCCAAGCACAGCCGTGTCAGCAGCACAGGGAAAGGGTTCTGTAAGTGTTGTCAATGAAGAACAATAAATTAGAAGAATGGGTTTGGAACTAATCTGAAATTTTACTAAAAGCTTTACAATAAAGGAAGGGGAGAAGGGGGTGAAGATGTAACTAATGAAGTCTTTCTTACTTTGGAAATGTTCCCAGTTGCTTTTTATATCCCATGAAGATTCTCTACTGAAGTTTGGATTAAACACGTTGGTACAATTATTTCATGCTTCCACATAATGACAAGGCTTTAGGTCTTTGAATTTAAATCATGGCTTAGACGAGAGGGATGCTAACTTGTACACCTCCTCTTAGAAACAGAACATCTCGTTAGCAACTACTTACAGGTTCTTCCATTCAGGCAATTTCTATTTATATGTATTGTTTTAAAAACGCTAATCCAGCATTAAACATACCATGTAGTTTAAGCAAGTTTTAAACTCCCATGAGATGTTAAACTGGCCTAATACACGAATCCTTTCAATCCTCACCTAACAAAAGGTTTCCTAACCTGCTTGCAACAAGTTTGGAAAAGGATTAGAGTGCCTGGCACAGTCATTAAAATTCAATTTTTTATCAAAACTATTTTTATGCTGTTCCATGTGGTTCAGCAATGTCTTTTTAGAAGTGTCTGCGCACTTACTAGAAACAAACACGACCTCGTTGCCTGCACCGTGTCACCAACTCAGCTCGTAAGTCCTGAGGACCTGCGTCAACACAAGGTACAAATTTTGGCAACACAATCATGTCCCCACAGGTATGTTTCACATCAGGCCCTTCCTTACTGCCTTAAGTTTTACAGCTTCTTATTTTTCCAGTGAAGCCAACAACTAAATTTCCCCAAAATTTAATCTAATCATTAGATGCACAATTTGATAGAAAAATGTTTCTCTATGAATATGTTAATTTTCTTTTGTCTTTTAATCCTGTGGCTGGGAGAGACGCACTTCAAAAACCTATCCTCTGGATGAAACCACAGATGTTTTGGACATAAATCATACCAGTTCTTTCTTGAACTCCTCATGTTGCTGGCACTTAACACCAGCTATTTCTAAATTACTGTAAACTTCACAGCAGTGCAGCCGCTCTCCATTTTCGCCTGGTTAGTCAATTAAAAACTTCCATAAAAGAAGCAGCAACATTAGGACTAGTTTTAATTACTGCACCTAATTTTTCAAGCCTCTCTCCCTGCCTTACCCCCTGAAGTGTACCACTTGAAAGAAAATGAATGCATCAGTTCAGTAATTGATTATTTTCCAGTATTACATGGCTTCGATGGTTTGATATGGAACAAAAAAAATCCCACTTTTTGACATCACGTGCTCACAGGAAACTTGTAATAGGTATAAACTCTGCCAAAGCTTTAAACTGATTCTGCTTTTTCACAACATACAAAACAGACATGACCTATTAATGAAAAACATGCAAACCAAAACTTCCCCAAAAATATGAACCTGTGTGGATATACATACGGAAGTGCTTCCAAAGGAAAGTTTAGCCTAGGAGCATACACAGTGCCAAAGCTGCCAAAGGTAGTGCAGAAGTTAAGCCTCCAAGTGGTAGCAAGCAATATATTGTACATTGTAACCACCTCGACATTCCTGCTACTGCTTCCGAAGCTTCTCCTGTTTTTAAGAACAGCATTTGACTTCAGAAAAAGCACGTCCGGACCGCGCCCTTCCCTTCTCCTAACGTATGCTTTATGGGATTCATCACAGGTACACAGTTTAATGCTCACAGTGTCCCAAAGTTGTGAAGACTGTAACAGACAACCACGGTGTGAGAAGCTCAGGTTGGGTTTTGTTTCCATGAGTCTCTCAGTTATGGAATTGTTTGAGAGGTGGGCCGGGAGCTCCCGGCCCCAGGGAATGCTACATACGTACGGGGAGTATGACAGGACTGGGTTTGATCCTGTTGGTACCACATTGGCTTTTCACCCCTGCTCCGAGTTCCAAAAACTTCAGATGCTTCGCTATTGTACTAAGTAACAAGGATATTATCTCTATTTTATTTAAGTTACGTAGTATTCAAGGATGTTATGTGCTCTACCGGATACAGCGTATCCTCCTGACAGAGAAACTAGGGGAGAAGATGGAGAACCAAAGGTCCCTTTGAAAATTAGTGAAAACATGGTGATTTCGGGTGCAGCTTTATGGAAGGAGCACAACGGTATTTAAATATTTGGCAATCCAACATTAGTGATAATTAAATCATTGATTGTTGACTGATAGAATTTTTGTTAAAATTTACTTAGAAAAGCTGGTTTTTGCTGTCAACAAAACCACAGGAACTGGCTTGGAATGAAATCTAGTAACTAAATGTCCAGATGAGATGAGCAATTGGTTCTGTAATTTCAGTATATGTCTGGACAGTCTGAGAAATTTCTATCAAAATAGCCACCTGAGTACAGCCAATCTGAAGACCCAGTGTATGGGTTAGTGCCTTGATGAAACCATCTGTAAAAGAAAAAAGAAAAAGGAGAGAAACGAGAAAACAAAAAAAGCAAACAGAGTGAACAGTTATTAACAGGGGAGAAAAAACCAACCTCGTCTCTTCCACAAAATGTTATAAAAACACAGTGGTATTTCTTATCAGAAAAAAACTCAGGAAATTATTCATGAAATATTCTGAACATGAAAAACTTCCTACACAATTATCAGCACCTTGAAAAGCACCTTCTTTTTTTTTTTTGCATGAAGTCAAGAAAGAGTATGAAATTAATTTTAAAACTGCTGTCCTATTTTTAATAAAACTAACATTGATACTGTAGATTATATAACATATATTACGCCAAAAAAGTTACACAATCCTTTTTGTAAATTTGTCCAAAGAGGAAACAGTTTTGTTCTCCAGAGCTGTGCTCTGCACAGAACATCAGCAGCTGCTCACTTTTTAGCCACGTTGACTGAAAACAATTTTATGTTCTCTGGAAGAGATTTTCAAAGGCATTAACGGGAATTGGCCCATAGCTGCTCCTCCAGGCTTCGTGAGGAAAATGTTTTCTCTTCTGAATTTCATGAAAGCATGGGAGCATCCCAAAGTTCTCGCCTTTGAAGGAAACACCTGCAGTGACTGGCTGTGAGCACACACTTGACTGCACAGCACTGGCAGCTGCGAAAAGCAACTCGGGGGAGCAGCAGCCAAATCACACTTCACTCCCTGATGCACTCTGTGACTGAGAAGTCACTTGAATATGCAATTCAAAAAGCAATTTTTCAAGTATCCAAGCCAAAAAATCCAAAAAGTGTGAAAATGAAAGGCCCTAAAAAGCCACAACATCTCACTTGACTGCCAGAAGAATTGGTTAAAGGAATTGGTTAGGAATTGGTTAAAGGAGAGATGCCATTTAACAATTTACTCATTCTAAGAAAAATATGACCTCTGTAGGTTAAAAAAAACAAACCAAACCAAACACCAAAAAAAAACAGCATTACCATTCTAGTTAATTATGACAGGTTTCAGCATTTATCATTAGCTAATTTGTCCAGAACAGAGTTATCAGCAATTTTGGCTTACAGCTTGTTGACCCAGCAATGCTTTAAGTGACACTACAAACTGTGCTGTCATGGAGGAAATCAAACACATGCTGTCCTGAAGAAAAACCATTCAAGCAGTATATACCCAACTATTCCAAGCTTAAACAACCGCCCACCCTCCTGCCCCCTTACCGTGTGTGCCACTCCACCTCGTCCTTCGCACGCTCCTTGCGAGCAGCTCTTTGTTTCTCCTCTAGTCTCTCCTTCTCTTTGCTTGCCACATCTAGCCAACATTCCAAGAGAAACTGGTTACTTAGCAAAATAGGAGCAAAAATTAAGAAACCACAGGAAAGACTGCAGAGAAATGAAGCAGAGCTCATTTAAGCACGACAAAGCATTTGCTGTACACAGGCAATGAAAGCCTAAAACAGCCATTTCAGAAAAGCTGCTGCTACAAACACAGGGTTGAAACTGAAATTTTGGTGTTTTATCTATCAGGCACACTGTACTGAGACAGCAGGAAACAGCTCTGATTAGGCACAACAGAGAGAGTGATTTTTTTCACTATTTGTCCATGCGTTTTCTCTGACAAACACCAGAGCAACAGAGCACGTCTGCTCACCACATGTCTTTCCAGACAAACTCCAGAGCAAGGGAGCATGTTGACCATGTCTGCCAGCACCCCCCCAAGCTAACAAACATGCAAACACCCCATAACACAGGATAGCAGCCCTGGGATCCACCTTGGACGCTATTTGCTCTCCCAGACTTTTCTGGGAGAGAACAGACATTATACATTGTTCAAATGCATATTCACTACAGAGGATGAAAAAGAGTTAAGGCTGCTCTGGGAATGAGAAACTGAAGACAGTGTTTCCTGTATCAACCTCCCTTTGGTCATCTCAAAAGCTGTTAATGTGGAAATATTTCCTGCAGCAAACACATACCCATGTTCCCGTTCTCCATATTTCTGATATCCGGACGTAGCCGACAGTCGGTGGGAGCCAATATTGCTTCCATGCCCTTTTCCAGCTCATTGAGACTCACAGCAAAACTGGTGAAATTGTACATCTTAAAAGCAAAATAAAGATAACAGACAAGTTATTCTGGCAAAGTGGCACCGGATTCCCTACATTCAATGGACACAACAAGATTTCCAAGGGAAACTGTTCCCTTGATAAATCACTGGCAAGAACAATGCACAGGCTGATTGAAACAGTTACCTGTGATGAGTTTGGTGGCCTACAATTTATTCTCCAAAGCAATTTACTGCCTGGTATGAAATGCACCGTGTCTTGAATCTCTGGCATATCATCAGCCTCATCATTTTCGGATTTAATATCATCTTCACTCTGAAATAGAGGTAACATTTGGCAGGGGAACAAAGGAACATTGGACAGTTTCATCCAAAACTCCACAGTGGCTGTTGAAGAATCTGTTCAAATCTGAGATACTAAACGCTCTCCTGTATTTCTGCTTCCCCCCTCATGTTTGCTTTTACTCACTCTGTACACTGTTCCTCTCATTTTTAATGTAATGTCTTGCTCCTGATATCCCTGAATAGACTCCCACCCCTCAAGTATGACTCGAATGTCTCTTTAAAAAGAAAACAAATCAATAATAGTAATAATAGTAAATCAATGTCTTTCAGAAGTGTTCTCTCCAGCTTCCCTTCTATTCTATACCATAGCTTAATTTCACCTAACATGACTACTTCAGGTTAAAACGAGCCAGGACTGCAATTTAAACCAGTGCATGTTCCCAAAATGGCCTGAGAGTCACAAATAGGGCACGCCCACTTTTGGATATTGCTTCGTCATTTACAAAAGATCTGGATGTGTGGTTAGAAAAAGATAAGCCCTTGTTCCAGTCCAATTTCCTACAATCCAGACTCTAATCACAATTGGCACTGCCAGTTTTCTCACTGTGAATACTGTGTGCTTCAGTTTATGAATCCAGTGTCTTTCAGAGTTCCTTTGTTACCAGCTGCACTGCCATAATGCACATATAAAAATCCAATGTTCAGAGGGCTGCACTCAGAATCCGAGAGAATGTGGCTGTTGCAGGACACAGACAGCTACATTGTGGAATTTTAGGGGATTTCACCCTGAGAACCAATTAAAAACCACAACAACCAGAAAGGAAGTCTGAGGCAATAACATCCTGGAGTGACAGTATCAGAGTTTTCTTCACTCCCACCCCCCCTTTTATTTCCTTTCTGCCCTCTCTGACACGGCTCATTTATTTTATTCAAAAATACCCTACTAAGTTAAACAGGGCCTGTTTTATACACTAGAAAACAGCTCCATATGGTTAAGAGTCTCATTTCAATCATTTGGTTTGAGTATTCATTATTTAAAAAGACACTTCTAGGCTACTTTCCATGTCAACATCTGGTTTACTGTTAGACAGTTCCCCATCTAAATATAGACACAACAGGAAGGAAGGAAAGAAAGAGTTGATTTTCTTAAGATGAACAGAACCTTCTTATTTAAAAAAAAAAAAAAGTCAAAATATAAACCTTTACCATGACAGAATCCAGAGCCAAAAGCAAGGCCTGTTGTTGCTCTAGATTCTTCTGATGTAAATGCTTTTTAAGTTTGAGCCTCTAACATTAAGAGTGAATGGCTTCTGTTTAACCTTTCATTTTCACTGAGCAACCAGGGTCTGCACAACCCTGTTGATATCAGGAAACCCAACAGTCCTTTGCTCACCATTCAACATTTTCCATTTTCCATACAACATTGAGGCTTTGGTACTAAACTTGACACTGCTTATATGTGGGGGAAAAACCCAGCATGTTTCCAGACCTCTTTGCTGTCAAGGTTGTCTATGCCATAAATTCTGAAAGGCTGCATCACCAAAAAGCGTATCTGACTTAAAAAATCATATAATTTTTTTTTTTTACTGCCCAAATCCTAGTATTTTTACCCCTGGAGTTGGCAGTAGAGCCACTTTCCTCATTGACTGACAGGACACCAGTTTGGGGGTTGATATTTGATGACTTCTCTCTGACAAATTTCCAGCAAACACCACTCCATGAGCTCTCTTCTATGCCAGCAGCTCACCCTACATCTGCAAAGTGCCAAGTGCCTTCTCACAGCCCCCATCCAACCCCCACCAAATGACAGATAGTTTTTTAGTCTCCATTCACACCTGGCCATTTCCCTAAATAAGATGTTCTGTTTTCTTTTTTTGATATTTCAGTATCTTTTCTCCCTAAAGATTCCTTCACCTTACCAGCTTCTTCTTCTGCTCTCCACCTCTCTTCTCGCTCTTTTTGTAAGTCTCATACGTGGTGGGATCAGTGCACCACAAGCATTCTGTCCACTTGCCATAGATCACACACAGCTTCTTTCTGCTGCAGAGAAAAGCAAAGGAGACTGAGCTCTGGCTTCATATTTGAGTCTTCCAAGCCAAGCCATGCAGATTCTGGTCCAATTAAACACCCAGTTTCTACTTCTCTGCATTTTAAGGGTTTTTTTGCAGATTTCATAGAATCACAGAATGGGTGATTCTTAGAAACCAGATATTCAATAATGCAAAAAAAAAGGTTTCAGCTCATTCCAGTCTTCCAGGCAGAACACATCCTCATGAGAGTCACATGCTTTTGCCACTGCTAAATGAGTGTGGGTACATCAAAGCCAACAGTTCACAACAGAGACTCGGAGCCAGGAAACAGGTTTGGGTTAATTAAAAACTTCTAATAACCATATTCTCATTATTTTAAATTGAAGACTGGAATTATGACTGTACAAGGGTGAAATCAGTTGCAAATAATCTGTATTTTTCCTGGATACCTTTATTTCAAAAGGCTTGACTGCAGAGTTTTTCTAATAATGCCTAAAATTATCATCTTGGAATCAAGGGGGTTAGTGCTAACACAGAACAAAAATGGGTTACAATCTCCATTGGTGACAATTTTACAGTCACATCAGTTGTGGTCACTACGCCAGCAACCCCCGTGCCCAGAAACAGAGAGACCAAGAGGCTTTTATGACTTACTGTTTGTCCTGAATGTATCCCTCTACTCTGTGAAGCTCTTTCCCAAACAGTCCACACGGTTTAAAATTAAGGACACATTTATCTCCAGTACTGTAGAGGAAATAAGTACAAGCTTTAAGAAACATGCCCCTAAATATATCAGTAATTTACCTTTTTTTTTACCTTATTTAGCTTTTTTTCCTATAGTTATAGTTAGTTGTTTATTATTTTTCTTCAAGTATGGTTTATTATCTGACTGGGGCATTAAAAAAGGCACACAAATTTCAAAGTTCCACACAACAAACAAAAAAAGATACAAGTGTGCACACGAAGATATCAGCCCGTGCTGTACCCCTAATTCAACATATTCTCCATTATCAAAACTAAAAAATTGACAAATCACAATCAACATGATAGAGGTTTACTCCAAGACTCTGACAATTATTCCATTTAAGGGTTCTGGAGTTAAATTTTATTTCTGTTCTCTGTCAACAGGGCTGAATTTGAATGGGTTACTCACAAAAGTAAAACCTTTGCAGCCCGTATTTGGCCTTATGCCTTTTCATTAATAATACTATGACAGATAAGCCCAGTCCAAGGGATAGTTTGCATTTGTCAGAAGCAGATTAAAACAAAACAAGCAAAAAAAAAACCCCAAGACTTTGGAGCTACAAAACAAAGCTTCCTGTGTGTCTGACCAAAGTCAAAACCATCTGCTTTGTAACACAAGTGACCACACAGCAGTGCCCACGAGCCAACCCTCAGGTCCCTGATTATCATTACCTGTGATTTACAATTTCTACTGTTCCGTACTGTTCTAACCACAGTTTACCAATAATTACATTATGTACACAACAGGTTGGATTTGTCCATGTGTAAGCTTCATTGTGCCTGTAAAGAAAACAGAGAAAGAAATCAAGTTCTTGAGTCTGAGATGGAATGTAAGCCTGTTTACAATTCTGTTCATGGCAGGGCAAAATATTTAGCACTCCTATGAACAGCCAGCACTTAACTTCAAAACAGAAGAGAAACAGACTTTTCTTTACAGGCCAACGATGTGTTGTATCCAAACGTTACTGCAAGTTAATAAAGTGATATTGCCTTTATTTTTCTCCCTTCTCACATAAGTCTCACAGTTGCTGTGCTTCGGATTACAAATTTCAGCCCTACACAGAGAGCAGCCCAGGAATTCATCTTCTTCATTTGCACTTTTAAAGTTGTATGTGATAAAACATAATACTTGCAGGCAGGAGTACCAGACTGATACCTAATAGTGTCTTCTATTCAAGTGCTGCAAAAGCAGTAAACTGCAGTAGTGGTTTTCACAAATATGCCACAAGTTTCTTCACCAGTATTTGAGGCCTGTTCGGTGCCACTGAAGGCAATTTTGGGGGTGTGAATGGGTTTCTTCTTTTTTAGTTGTTTTTTTTTTAGCACCAGTGGGACAAACAGCACCATTTTAAGCTTCACAAACACGACATTTAAAAATTGTGTTTACTACTCAATTCTATCCTTTCCTCAAAGATTTACTGAGAAGAAGGAAAAGTCCTAGAACTGAAGAATTTTCCACTCGGTTTCATTTTTGTTTTAATGTTTTGTGAAAAGCTTTAAAGGTGAGTTAAGAGATTCTAAATCCTTAAAAGAGGTTATCCTACAAGTGGTCAAAAAATTAAACAACAGGATTCCCATTATCACTAGCAGAGTCAAAGCCATCTATTTTCACTCATCTTTCTGTGATGGTAAAAAAAAAAGCTGAAGTTACTTGCTTGGCAGTCAACCCATCTTAGGAAAGCTTGCAAACTCTACTTTAATACAAAATAATACAGAGACAAGCAGTGTCATCTGTAACGAATGTCTTGTACTTCTATTTCCAGTAAGTATGGAGAGAACACTCCTATTTAATGCTTCCAACCTGTCATTTTCCAGTACAGAGAAGTAACAGATCATTGAAGTCTGACTATTTCCACAGCTCCTTTTCTTCTTTAGAACAATGACTACTCTTCAAGTGGGGAGAAAAATACCAGAACCCCTCAAATTCATCCCACCAGCCTTTAAGAACAGTTTTACTCCTGAACTACTTGACACCAAAAGCTGTACAGTATAAACCAAAACCCCACACAAGACACTTACGGCAAGTGCTGATAAATTGAAACACTTTTTGTGCTGGAGAAGTGCCTTCTAATTCATGCTTTGAAAGCAGTCATGGTTAACATAAAGGCACGATTTAATACTGACACAGTTTTGCCAAACAGCTTCTTGTTCACTCAGGCCTTGAGCAGTTCTCAGACTCCTCAAACCAACAGAACAATCTGAATCACTGAGAGGCTCAAAATTTGATTTCAACTTCTGCTGCTAACTTGAATCAATTATTTAAAATAAATCATTTAATTGTTTATATTCCAGTTTAAATCTGAGCACTGTAATTTGATTAGGCTGAGAAAGAATTTTAATAGTCTTCTAAATAAAGGCTCTCAAGCAAATATTATTTTGGTCACATCTGCATTCTGCACTAACATTCATAGTTCTTTCTACACTCAGAAGAAATTTCCTCTCATCACCATTCATATCCAAAACCAGTTCATACTTCTATAAACTTTGAAAGATTAGATGCCAACAGCTTGAAAATTAATCTGCTTCCAAGAGGAAGTACAGGAAAAGTCAATGCTTGCTATGGCAGGCAAGTTGAGCCTTTACTGAAACCACATGTCTAGAAATTTCTTAAGCCAACATTTCAAAACCCCCTCAAAGTTAAGCCTTATGAAAGCTTTTATAAAAACACCTTGAAGTGCTCAGCTGCAGAATACTTCTGCAACTATTCCAGCGCATCCTCACGTCCCACTTGGGAAAGCTCCAGTCTTTGTGCCACCAGGGCACAACCAGCTTATGGGAAGTCACTCATAATTCATGAGAGACAAGCCTGGCAGTAATTTAGAGAGGCATTCTTGGCTTTAATAGGAAGTTGATCCTTCCCAGGAAGTGTTAAGGCAATCCTGACAAGTTTCTCATGTTCCCTTATCACAGAATTGTGAGATGTAGTTCTTTCCACACAAACATTCACATAAACAAAACCAACAACAATATCTAGAATTCAGATGAGCTTGAACAGCCCAGTAATAGAATTTTATATCTACATTTTAATTTTACGTGCCTTCACAGACCTAGCTTTCAGTAGCATTCAATTTTTAAAAAATGCTTATTTTCACAGTGGAAAAAATGGGTCAAATTGCTACAGCTATGCAACCATGACATAACTTAAAAAAAAACAGAATCCTGAAATTAAGCAGTGAAAATTAAACTTGGAAATCAATTCTTACAACCTCTTCAGCAGCACATTTTTAGGTAATTGCCCCTGAAGACCCAACAGAATGATTATTACCCATCTTTTTATTCAAGTAAATGTTAAGGAGATCAACATTAAAAAAAAGAGTTATTTACTTCTCATACTCACTTCAGAAGCTCCAAAGTAATTGTTCCCCGAGGCTCCGCTTCTATACTCTTTCCCCAGAATTTTAGTTTGGGATAGATTGATCCATGAAATATGAAGTCCTTATTGAGGCCTTCAGAATAAAATGCACTAATAGGTGGGTGGTGGCTGACTTGCTCAGATATAAACCTAAATCCTAAATCCTCCCTAGCAAAAACAAAAAAAGACAATTAAACAGTAAGTGTTTTGTTTTAATATTAGAAAAGAGTTACTTGATACTTTAAAAAATTTTGCAGGATATCAGATTAAACTGAAGGTGAGACTTTTCCTTTTCCAGTTTCACGACACATTTACAATTAATGAAATGAAAGGATTTGTACCCTGAACACTTTCTTTTTATACCTCAAACCAGCCTTCTACCCAGAAAGGCACCTGAACTAGTTTCACTGAAATAACTCATGAAAATACAGAAACTCTTTGGGCAGCAGGAGAAGGTCTGACTGAAAATTCTTTTCTCCACTGCAGACATATCACCCATTTATTTAAGCAAGCTGGAAGTCCTTCAGACTAATCCCTCTATCTGACATGATCAACAAAACAATATTTAAATTAATTAACAGTGTCTGGTCAGGAAATGTCTTTGGTGGAAGAACATGGACTGATTTTTCTCTGAATAAATCAAAAAATAATTCTATGCCTAAAGCTAGAAATATAATAATTAGCTTTTATAACAACTTCTCAAAGATTTTGAGATGGTTTGACAAAAAGAATTTTAGCTCTACTTAGAAATATAATTTAGTAGTATTTTACTACAAACAAACTAGTACAAGAGTCTGTTAACTAAAGAACACAAACAGCCCCAGTTCCCAATTTAAAGTAATTATTACCTGATTAATTCATAGGTTTCTCCTAACAGGGGGTTAAATGGTTTGCCAGTTCTCTCCCACTGAGAAGCTACAGCAGAAACTGCAAAAGCAGCTACAGCCTGTAAGGAAATTAAGAACACAGTGGTATGAGAAGAGTACATTAAAACTTTAAGTTTAATGTATTAATTTGCTGCGTATTACAGTATTTCATTATTATTCCAAAAAGAAATTGCTATATATTGCTTAAGGCAAAAAACATTTGTAAGCCATGGGTAAGATATAGAAGTGGGAAAACATAAGCACTTATTAAGATTCTTATTTCCCAAAGGAACTATATTCTGTCAGGTTCCAAAGGAACTAAGTTCTGTCAAGTTGCACTCTGCTCTGTCTTCTCTACAGACCTCTACGAGGTCAGCCTGTTTTTTAAATCTACTTTTGCCCCATGTTGACTGTCACCCACCCTCAGCTCATTGGGAAAAAGTGCCTTCCTTTCCCAGTGTCAGGCAAGAATTATTTCTAACACAAATGAAACCTCTTGAGTCACACCAGCAGGTACAGCCACCGTGAAACAAGAAACTTGTCTAGACATGCAAAGATGGGCATTCTTATGGTAATCCCTGAGAAAGAAACACACTCAAGTGAGAAATTCTCTTAAAATCAAAGACTGGGAGAAAAAACTCTTCTTCTGAACCACCCAGAAGGTGGTAGGTGTTCTCACCTGCATTCTTTCCAGGGGATCTGCATGACTACAAGCCTTATTAATGAGGTATATGTGTTCCATATATTCTGTTATCCGTTGAAGGAAACTCAATGGTTCATTGAAGACGATCGGCATGGTGATCTTGGACAGCTCCTAGATGACCAAAGGGCAGGTTCATTTCTTAGACACAACACTAAGTTAACAACTGACAACTATAAGAATTTTGAAAACAAGTTGTGGGTGAGTTTATTAACAGCATTCTTCAAAGGACATTTGGCAAGCCTGTGGCAGATCCCAAGTGCTACAGCTGAAAGGGGCTGGAAGCACTGCAGAACTCTACTAGCAATCTGAAATGATAAACAACTTCAGAAATTGATCCAGATAACTTAATAAATTCACGAAAACATTACTTTCTCTTCTGTAAAGCAGAAAAGGTTAAAATTTCCACAGATAGAAGTAATAATGTGCCAACCAGCTCCATACTGATACCGAAGAGCCACATATTCCTTTGAAATCCTCACCTATTTGCACAAAACCTATCTACCGTACTGCAGCAACCACAAATTAATTTTTGAAAGGAACAGTTACATAAAGAATAGTACGTGAATTGCTCCAACAAATTTTAGTGGCTTTCTTTGAGCAACCTGTTTTTTGTGTCAGAACATTTCTCATTTCACATGTATGGATACAAGACAGACACAAAGTTCACACAGAGATTTCCAATTCCCCAGGTCTTTTATTATATCCAAGCAAATCTGGCTGTTTAATTATAAAGTTGCACTCATGACTGAGCACTAAAGCATTCATGTAAGTGCTTAAAACTTAGTGGAAAGGAGATGCAACATTCTCCTTATCTTGTCACAGGCAGCAAGGGAAAAATAATGTTAACCCTACCTAGCTTTAATTGTCTTAATGTTTAAGCAATAAAATTAACCAGTTTATTCTGGGAGACTCAACATCAGCATGCTTCATCCAAGGCAACTTACCAGTCCAATGCATTTTTTTAATATGCTCCACACACTAAAATCACTTCTAGAAAACATTGGGGCAGGTAATGATGTTCTGCAATAGAAAAAAAACCAACTGTCACTATCAGCCCCTCAAACAACAAGCCATTTTCATTCGTAGGTGTTGAAGTGATGTATAAAGGAAGCAAAACATTAACCTAGACCTGGCACAGGAAGCAGACACTACATGACTTTTCAATTTGAGAAGATTAACCCCTTTAAAATGAGAACAGTAATGGCCCAATGCTCACTTCTCATTCGCTACGTAGCACTGTGTGTTTACCTGTGCCTCTTAATTCCATTTTCTTGAATCTCTGTCTCTCCATTCTGCTTTCCCGTCCTATTGCTTTGGTGTGGATCTCGATCGAGCATTTCTGGAACTTTATGGTTTGCTTCTGAAAAGTCTCCTGAAGAATTGTCGGAGTCAAAGCCTGTATAAAAACCATAAGGCAACAGTTTTCTTAGGAACCTCATCACGCCACAGAGTGCCACTCACATTTTACAAGTCTCACACCTTTAAGTACACTTACACCAGGTTAGTTTATTTTAAAGAGTATCAGAGTGAAAAGCCCTCATTAAGCTACCTAATTTCCAAGAGCATTGTATTAAAATTTCCAAGTATTGTATTAGAATCAAGAATTCTCAACTCATTTTTCACACTGCTGAATATAAAACCAATTTAGAATCTTAAAAGAGAGTAGCTCCTAATCAGATTAGCTGTATTGTCTCTTCTTCACAGCTGCAGCGTGATTACAGTAATTTTGTTCAGTTACGCAGTTTTCCTCAAAGGCCTTAAAATAATTTAACTTTTACTGGTAACAGGCAAGGAGAAAAAATGAAAAAAAAAAAAGAGAAAGGGGCCATTTCACAATCCAGAGGCAAACACCCAGACCACTGGAGGCATAGAAATGCAGGATATCTTAACTTCTTTTTGCCACCCATGTGTGCAAACCATGTAACAGAACACCCTAAAATGATGAATTAATACAATCCTTCACAACTGCCACAGTATTACAACAGAAAATGCTACCGTTCATTCAGTGCAATAAAAGAATATGCACTTTCACACACGAAAAGCTGCATTTTTTTCAGGGATCAAGACCGTGACAGTAACATCCAAAACTGCACCAGGAAGTAGCACTGATATGATCTTACTTGGTAAACAGCAGGTGTAAGGGGTGATGTCATGTCTTACCCCGTCTCCTACGTTTTGATGTCACAAGCATTTAATTACAGAGCAATAACCACACCTGGCCAGTCAGTACTCAATTGGAAAGTATGATAGTCATATATAGATTCAGGTCATTAAAATGAAGACTACCCTGAAACACCTGTCTTAAAAAAACATATGTACAACTTCAGTGAACTCACAACAAAGTATTTACGATCTTAAAATGGTATTTCTAATCATATATTGGCTTTTTTGGAACATGTTAAAGTACAAGGAAGTAGAAAAGGCGAATACTTCAGGGCACAGAAAAATAACTTTTATTACTTTGACTGACAAGCTAATAAAGTTGAAAAAAAAACCTGACAAAGTTGGAAAAAAAGGATAAGGTACATGTGCCCTTACTTAGAAAACTGATCAAGTTCACACAACACAAGGAGCAGCATCACTTCAATCACTGGCTTATAGGGGAATAGTTATGAAAAACTGTTACTTGAACTTCAGTCTTTACATTGTACCTGAAACAATCCTACCAAATGTTCATTGTGTTATCCACACTAGTTTTTCTGTTTCTCCATGATTCAAAATTATTTTGCCCTGTTCCTGCACAGCACAACAGTAATTTAGATTCAGGTGCAAATATATTATTTATGGACAACAATATGTCACTGCTAAGTAAATCAATGCCAATTCAAACAAGTGTCTTGCAGACAAGCAATAAAAATTAAATCCCAGCTCCAGAAAAGTAAGACACATCAGAATGGTAAGTCTGCTTTATTAGAGTGCACCTCCACGTAATTACTTTAAAAAAAACAAACCAAACCCTCTTGGGTACACAGCCAGATAATCACTAGACTTTCAACTCCACTTTCAACCTCAAGCATCACATGGTTTGTCCACAACAAGCCCACTGAGAAAGTTTCAAAACTGCTTCTCAGTGAAGCTCTAAGTGCTATAGTTTTGTGAAGAACTACCCAGAGAACGTTCTTCACAGAGGAAGTAGATCTGCAATAAAAACGGTTTCCTGAAATGACCTGTTGTAGTTTTGCTAAGTTACAAAAAGAGCCTTACACCAGCTGCCATTTAAGCTTTGAACCTGAGAAACTGAGTAGCTAAGTTTTACTTACAGGATAGTTTTCACACTGAAAAGCCACTGGGAGTGAGGAAAAAAAAGGGAATAGGGAGCCACACAGAAATAAGAAGTCAAAAATTAATCAGACGTCCCAAGTTATGTGCGTTAAGGGTGAAACAAAAGATTTTAAAAAGTCTTAACATTTTCAAAGTTAAATACTTAGGTTGGGTGCCAACACGAGTCTATTTCAAGAACTTAAAGAAAAGTGACTTGCCAGTAATTCTAGTTCTCTTAGCCTTCCTCTTCCACATCCTGCAAATGAAACAAGTCCACTCAGACTACGCTCCACATCAGCCAAGGGAGCAGAGGCACCCAGTTCTGTGAGTCATGTACACGAGAACACCCCTTTGTACAGTCAGCAACTTCCCTGAGCACTAATTAAGCCTTGTCAGCCCAGACAGAAAGGGAATCAAAACAGCACAGTACTGAGAGCCTTCAGTGCTAAAAAGGGCATAAGGAATAGGGATAAAGACACTGGAAGTGTAACAGCAAGTGAAGCAAGAGGTATTTTTTATTTTGCCACAAATTAGAATTCTACACTTTTCAAAACAACTCCATCTTCCCAACATGTAGCTGACGGGAGGCAGGCTGGCCTTTCACAACATCTGCAATATTTAAACATTAAAGCAGAATCCACTGATTCAGTCTGATCCAGGCATTATGAAAATATATCCATTTGGCAGCAGATACTTCATTTCCTCCTCTCCATGTGAAACCAACAGTCTACAGTGAACAATATCCTCACAAACACACCAGGCTGGATTAACCTCATGGTGGGCACAGAACACATTTCCATGGAACAACGGGTCAATATTTAAAAAAGCAAAATTAAACCATTCATGTTCTCAAAAATAAATTACTCTGGTAAATAGCCAAGAATTTTCCTGTTCTGTGGCAGCCCTTTCACAAAACACTTTGGCAAATAGGTATCTGACAGAATTAATGAAGGATGCAGCTCTGACAGAGCAGACCCTGATGGCACAGTCTTTATGAAGTCTGCATCAAGATCAGCACACCAAGGTGACACAGATCAAAGGATGTTCCCCATCTCCCATAGAACTTCAAGGAATTTGAAATTCATTAAAAGACTGAACACCTTTCACCTCATCCAGTCTCAGAGAAGGCTACCACTGGTATTTGACAAAAAGCAGATTCTTGACAGCTGTGCTGTCAAGAATTAACTGAGACCACAGGTAACATTCCCAAGGGATTCCCAAGGGGAGTACTCATTCATGAGGCAAGGATGTCAAGTGTCAGCAATGCTAATAACCTCTGAATGCAAAGAAACTTCTCTCCATGGAAACTCTTTACCAGTCACTAACTCGATTCATCACCTGAATACTCCAGTCCATCCTGCACCCTCACGAGTGTAATCATCACCCAGTCAGGAGCAAAACATCTGCCAGGAGGATGATAACACATCATCCTCACACAGATACGCATGATCAAGACCCATAAAACCTAAAAAATTCAACAAAGCACTATCTGAAAGATACAGAGTTTAAGATAGCAAAGAATTGCTACAGCAGTGGGGGAACATGAATGCAGAAAGACATATTTACAGGTTGTTCTTGGCATCACATTTACGTATGAGTTGGACAAGACACAGCTACAAAGGCCTTGGTCTGGCTTCACTAGGTTTGTACAAGTAATTCATCAAACTGTCAGCATCTTCTAAAGCATCCAGCTAGAGAAAGGGACTGAGCACCTGTGTTTAAAGACAGTCCTGAGGGAGAATGAATCTGAAGCAAACTATTCAGATTCCAAAGTAAGCACTTCTCTTAAATCAAGTACCTGCAGGGCACATTCCAAGGCAACACATATAACATATATACATACAAAAATTTATTTCCTGCCAGTACTTTCTTCTCTGTGGAAGAATAAGATTAGGACAGGACAAGGAGTGCTCACAAAACTGATGCACAACATCCCACTTCTGAGCAGTCAGCCAAGACTGCAGGAACAAGAACATCTCACGCACAGTAGCTCAGAAGTCATTACCACCTGGAGCACTTGCAGGGGGAATCAACCCTTTGAGGTTCAGGTGAAAAAGAAGAGGAGGAACAAGGACAGAACTAGATGAGTCAGACACTGAGGGCTGTGCACTTCTGCAGCAAGAGATAAAGGAATGCATCAACATCACAGCTGTACCACACAGACCTCATGCTTAGAGGCACATTTCTGTGCACTATTTCAGTGGGAAAAAATCTAGTTCATTCATGGCATTGGTCCTGAGCTCTTGGAATTGTGAGATTACTGAAGACATATACCAACAACCCACTGTGTTTTCAAGATTTTAATGGTACAACAGTTTGATTTTACAGATGAATTTGGAGTACTACCCCTATCACTCCCAGCTGGCATGAATGCAAACCAAATTTCCTCCTCTTTTCCGTGACATAATTGTGACAAGTCCTATACAGTCTGCTGTCAGTCACATTGCTTCACCCAGCCCCCTCTGTTTACTCTCATATGCATTTCCAACCAACCATGTCTAAGTCCACCTTACCACTTGTATCTACCATGTACTTCCATTCCTTCAGCTTTCAATGCTTCCCATTATTCTCTTCTCATTCCTGTGATCCTACATTAACCACTCCACACTCAGCATTTCTCATTTCCCCCCGTTACAGGACTTCTCAAGAGACATTTCAGTGGAAGACTTTAAAATTGTTCGAGATCTTTGAGCGGATTTCCTTTATTAAAACACTTCAAGCATTTTATTTCACCACTAAAACCATCTAAGGCTCTTACAAATAACTATTCATCCTTATTAGTTCAAAGCAAAGTACCATTTTATGCACTGCTCAAGTGTGAAGTGATTCAGGTTTAATTTTCTAGAAAAAAATATGAGATTGCAAAGACTTCTGGCTCCCCATTTTGAAAGTACACTTCTACAGTAATTTGTTTCTGACTAGAAAAACATTTTCTACTTCAACTCCTTAGCATAGGTTTTCTATTAAAATAAAGAAAAAAGAAAATAATAAAACAACAATAAAACAACCCATGGAAAATATTTCACCTTTCAAAGGGTCTTCAAAGCATTACTTCTCAAGCTGCTATTAAATTACCTGCTTTTCAAGAAAATGAAAGCAAGGCTTGACCACTAAAGGACTGTTAGAGTGACAGAATGATAGCCAGCATTAAACTTTAATAAAAACCCCTCATATCCAAGCCTGAACACAAATTATAATTCTCCCTTTCCACTTTTCAGCAGACAGAACTACAAGTTTTACCAGAGTTTGCTTTTGATTTATTATTAACAGCTTAACGTGTTACCGGCCTCTCACCACACACACAATGCAATTTATAGGGTTTTTCCCTCCCCTTGGCACTGTGCCCATCACTCACCCGTAACGGCATCATAAAACTCTTCTTCACCGTTCATCCTTCAGTGTGAAATCTCTGCACAGCCAATCCAGCTCCCTCTAATGCATCGTTGGATTTGATTCAGAGAGCAAGTATCTGTGTGCTGTCAGGGTCTTCTTTTGCAAATTCCCAGCTGCTTTAGATGATCTATTTGACAAGACAGGGAAACAGAATTAGCAACTTCCACATTTCTTACGTGCACAAACATGCACACTTGACAAATACTAATTTTTCTATTTCCTCCCATGGTAAAAGATGGATTTTTGCATTCATAAGTAAACAGCCTTCTTAGATATAAAGTAATTTTGAAGATGGAATACTGCCTGCCAGAAGAACAGTTGATTTACTATGCCACACTTCTCTCTCTATAAATACTTCATATACATTACTGTAAAACATATCTTACGTACTGCAAGTCGAATTTCAGGCAAGTACAACTGAAAGGAGCAGAGAACTGACAGAAGAAAAAGACAGCTGGCAAATCAAAAGTACTTTTCAGCAAGAGGACAAGCCTTACTGCATCTTTAACCAACAATGCCAGGAACAAGAAAGAGAAGAGCTGTATGTCAAAATCTGACCAATGCATAAAAATGTTGTGCCTCACTCCATGTCATGCAACCAGTACCTAGTGAGCCTTAGAGAAGTCTTCTCAGGCTACTGCTATGAACCCTTCAAGAGACAACTGGAGATTTTTCCATCTAGGAGGAGTGTGAAAAACTAACAAACTCTTCCTCAGTAGAACCAAGCGCACTGCAAATAACTTACAGATTTATGAAGCATTCCAGCTCTACTTTATGGATAGACTAAATCTGGTTTGTGCCAGATGGTTGGCAATGGTGTAACACAAACATTTTTACTTCACCCAACTTTAGTTTAAGGATAAGAATGAGAAAGTTTGGTTTCCACTCTTACAAATGTTCACCAGGTACCAACAACAAGCCAAGTACACAGCAACAGACAACAGCACGGCAATGCTATCGATACCTCCTCCAGAACAACCTCAATCTGTCAGTCTCAATCTTTTATGATCCCTGAAGATTCCACTCCTTTTGTGTCAGTAGTTTCTCCAGAGTAATTATAACTTGCACAATTCCATTCCAATTAAGAGAAACAAAGCCAGAAGCGCATTCTGCTCCTAGCAGAAGAGTTTACCATGTTTGAAGCCAACTCCTTCTTCTCTACAAGAAATCAAACTGTGTTTCAAGCCTTTTTCCCCTCACTGCCCAGAACAAAAACTATTTGAATGTCTCACACACATACAGTCCTTCCAATTGTCCATTCAGAAGGAGGAGCTAAAAGAGCCCATTACAGAACTCATCTCAGTTAATGAATACAGTGTTCCCCTTGAAGTGTTCTGTCTGTCAAGGCCAGGTATTTCAGTTTGTCACTTTTCCCTTAGGAACTTCCCATTTCCTTACTACTACAGGATTTTGTATCACTCTCTGCATCAGCAATTTTATATTTATAAGTCCTCACCTCCACAAGGACAAAACTTTATACATCTGCTTCTCGACTGTGCCTACAGTGCTGTGCAATTGCTCTCAGCTGCACGAGTTTCCTTCCCTTTTCCCTGTGCCGTTCTACAGCCAGAGACTTTTAAACCTTTTTCAACTTTCTTGCTCATCAGCAACAAGTTTCTGACTTCTTTTGCCAAAGCTCTGCACTCTCCTAAGCAAGGATGCAACAGCTCAGAACATTTAAGGCAGGGACATGTCTGTCTGAAGAATTCCTTGCAAGGCTATCAGCAAGTGCTCACTTGCAGCAGCTCAGATTTCTGCAAGAACTAAACACCAGATCTGGTATCACGGAATGGCTTGGGTTGGAAGGGACGTTAAAGATCATCGAGTTCCAATTTTTCTAAATCTGTACTGTAAGTACAAGTCAGTGCGCTATCTTGTCTAAGGGAAATCAATCCTTGACTCTGTAAAAAAAAATGCCTGTTCATACCACAGCTGCTATTAGTCACAGTTTTTCCAAACTTTCCAGCCCCACCAGCAACACATCTGAAGTATCTCCTTCAAGGACTCCAAATATGTCATATCTTTGCAGAAAATCTCTCCTTGAGGATGCAACTATGTAAACTTTTCTACAGGGCTGGAAAGAAGGAATCCAAAGAAAACTGTTGCTGCAGAAAACCCAGGACTCATCTCAGGACAAGTGTTCACCCCAGATGACCACACTGGACTCCACTGATTTGCCAAAAAAGAGGTTGCATTAGAGGACTTCTTTAACCCTCCAAGTATCCTTGAAGATGCAAGACATTTATGGTTTCAACTGTCCAGAAGCACTGCACCCTCCTGGCAAAACAGCAGCCGATACTTCCAGAAGGACACTTGTATACGCACATGATACAACCCTCTCATGATCAGCACTACAGTTCCCTCATTTTCTCCATGCTTTCTTGCATCTTCCCTTCTTCTCTTTAAGCTCTTGCAGCAGGACTATCCCACTGCTGCACACAGCTCACGTGGTGGGATTCTGTTCTGAAACAGCCTTGTGCCCACCTGCAACACGTAAAAAGGATGGAAGAAAAGGAGCTGGTTCAAAACCCACCCCAGTTCAGTCCAGTCCAGATTCAGAGACCACACTTCCTCAGGATCCCTATCCAAACACAGGCCTGTTACATATCAGCCTGCAAGTTCCAGAGGTGCTTTGTAACAGCAACCACAGTATGCAGCAGTCTTGTACAGAAGGCACTAAGAAATACAAATTATGACTTAAAAAACTGTCAATTATCATTAAGAACCTTAAAACAAATAAGGTCACACAGATGAACGCCAGTTTCTCCTCTCCCCTCTCCTGCACAATAAGAATTGCATTACAATAGGACCTGTGAAATGGAACTCCATCCCACAGAGTGCAGTTTCACTGCAGAGATAATCAAGATTTCCTATAAAAACACTCACCAAGTACAAATAAAGTCACCAGAATCAGAGATTGGAGTTAACCTCACACGACACCTGAAGCTCACTGCTATTTGAAAATGAAAGTTCAGTCAAATCCCTGTAGGTTACTCACAAGCTTTATAACTATTACCTAAAGAACAAAATATTCATTGAACTCACTTTAAATAATAGTCACAAATTGCCCCAAGGTGCCAGGAACAATTTTAAAAGGATAAAGTAACATATTTTGCTGAGTTACACTAGGAATAACTTCACGCTTGTATCACTTCTTTTACATTCAGTTCTTTTATACAGCAGAGATTAACATGAATTTGCATGTAGCTGAACACACAGTGATAACAGCATTCAGCTTTCATGAGCCAAAAAACTAGGATTAAGCCCTTTTCTCTTACTGAAAGCAACAGCAAAAGTTACTTTCAGCTAGGCTGAAATGCCAGAAGACAAAAACATCCTGGTTGCTACATATTCAGTATTTGCAATCTGAATTTCCTCCTCCATGTCCCTGATGTTTCCAGAAGAATTCACTTACACATGAGCAACTGTAAATAACAGGTTTTACCAACATTGCCACTGAAGCAAGCGTGCAGCACTCCTGTGGCAGACAGACCTTCAGGAGCTCAGGACCAGCTGTCCTGGAAAATCCTTCATAAAGCATGTTCTCATCTTTTATTCCCACAGTGTAGAAGAAATATAAACTGTATTTGGATATTTTCTTACATACATAATAATCATTAGGAATGGAGCAAACAGGTTTCCATACAGGATTTCGCCGGCTCCTTGTTGGAGAGAAAACACTGTTTCAGCCATCAGGGTTTGCTGGTTTACAGGTTAAAATTATCTTAGTGGGTTTACAGGCAGTGCCAAGGGCTGAGCCTGGGTGCTCAAGGCACAGACACTCAGAAAGGTGCTTTTCTGTGGGGACCTCAGCCCAGCTGCCACACTGCTCACCAAGTCATTTTATAAATGACATGGAAAAGCTGCAAGTAGAGGCATCCTAAAAGAACTGCAAATCTGCCATTTAATGATGACAACACACTCCTAGCCACAGGCAGCCCAGATTTTGTGGTTTACAGCAACAAAGCTTATCTGTTTCCTCATATTTTAAAGCTAGGTATTGGTACAGACTATTCAGATTCATTATGGGATTTGTGTGCGTGAGCAAAAACTGCCACATTTATTTTTATTTTCGTATCAAACTGGTCTCCCTACAGGAAAGACGCTATTTCTGAAGCTCAAATCAAAAGAAAAGATATAAAATCATCCAAAAAAGGTCATAATACCCATCCCAACAGTGCACCTTTGACTGGTAAAAATCTGTACTGCAGTTGTATTATCTTACGTTCACTCTGACAAATTCTCTGTCCCAGGTTGTCCAGAATATTCACAATAAGATGTTACTCTTTGAAGTTACCTTTAAAGTGAGTGCCAAAGCAATTTACAGAAAAAAATAAGCCTGACATAATTTATTGAAGCACATCTTGGACAAGTTATTTGGGTAGAAACTAGTTTTTCTACTCATTTTGCTTATTTGCACACCAATGCCTAAAATATACAAACCCAAACTAGCAAGAGCTAAGCATAGCACGTGAAGTCAAAAACTTGTAAGACCTTCTGGCATCTTCTAATCAAAGAACAACCACTTTGGTTCCTCTGAAATAAGCTTTGCACCTTGGTGATGTTCTAAATCCATCCACAAACAGGTTAAACAAGGTATTAGGCTGTCCAATAACACAATTTAGAAATGCAAACACCAATACTGAAATAAAAATGCAATTTTTTTTCCCCAAGCAAGAATCCCCAAAACCTGAACAGGTAAAGGACAGAAATATAACTAACTACTGATCACATGGGTACAAGGTTTGATTTCTGTTTTTGTTATTAAAAGGTCTCATTGATGCTGCACAGCAATTCAAAAGGTTACATGAAGGGAGCCTACAAAAAAGGTGGAGAGGGACTTTCTACAAGAGCATGTAGTGACAGGACAAGGGGGGATTAATTTGAATTGACAGAGAGCAGGTTTAGAGTAGATATTAAACAAAAATTCTTCCCTATGAGGCTCTGGCACAGGTTTCCCAGAGAAGCTGTGGATGCCCCATCCCTGCAAGTGTCCAAGGCCAGGTTGGACGGGGCTTGGAGCAACCTGGGCTAGTGGAAGGTGTCCCTGC